>OX596212.1:12018239-12696836 GCA_951394215.1 Glyphodes perspectalis | reverse complement strand
GCTCACTATTATACTGCCCCGGGATTAAGTTGGGATGCTATGCTCAAGTTTACTGAAGTTCAAATGGAATTATTGACTGATTTTGATAAAATTGCATTTATTAAATCCGGTATAAGAGGGGGTGTTTCCCAATGTAGTAATCGCTATGCTAAAGCTAATAACCCTTATATGGATAGTTTTCAAGCCAATGAGCCTATTTCCTATCTAACATACTTAGACGCTAATAATTTGTATGGGTGGGCTAT
The DNA here is from genome assembly GCA_951394215.1 of Glyphodes perspectalis. Classification (NCBI taxonomy): domain Eukaryota; kingdom Metazoa; phylum Arthropoda; class Insecta; order Lepidoptera; family Crambidae; genus Glyphodes; species Glyphodes perspectalis. Next base: position 12,696,591 of record OX596212.1, on the reverse strand, counting down.
GTCGCAGTACCTACCGATTTCTCAATTTGAATGGGAAAATAGTGATGTAGATTTTAATGTATCCAACGTTTCAGACATTGGGTACATATTAGAAGTAGATTTAGAATATCCCATTAACTTACATGATTCCCACTCTGATTTTCCTTTGTGTCCAGAAAATGTATGTATAGGTGGGTCTAAAGATTTAAAATTAGTTCCAAATTTAAATGATAAGAAAAAATATATTATTCATTACAGAAATCTTTTACAAAGTTTAGAGTTAGGTTTAAAAGTAACGAAAGTTCATAGAGTTTTAAAATTTAAACAGAGCCCCTGGTTGAAAAAATATATTGATTTAAACACACATTTACGTACATTAGCAACATCTGATTTTGAAAAAGATTTTTATAAATTAATGAATAATTCTATTTTTGGTAAAACCATGGAAAATATTGAAAAAAGAGTAAATGTAAAATTATTAACTCATTGGGAAAATCAGGGTAAAAAGAAAGGAGTTCAAAGTTTAATTGCTAAGCCGGAATTTCATAGTTTATCAATTTTTTCTGAAAATTTAGTAGCAGTACAACTACACAAAACTAAACTTCTGTACAACAAACCTATTTATTTAGGATTTAGTATATTAGATATATCCAAAACATTGATGTATGATTTTCACTATAAATATATGAAATGTAAATTTAATAATTTGAAGTTATTGTACACAGACACTGACAGCTTAGTTTACCAAATATTTTGTACAGATTTTTATAAAGAAATTAAACTAGACATCAATAATTATTTTGATACATCCGATTACGAAGAAAATAATATGTATGGGTTTCCTTTAGTTAATAAGAAAAAGTTAGGATATTTTAAAGACGAACACAATGGTAACATATTTTCAGAATTTGTTGGCTTGCGTTCGAAAATGTATGCTATGCAAGTTAACAATAAAACAACAACTAAAGCTAAAGGTGTTAACAAATCTGTAACTAAAAAGTTAAAATTAGAAAATTATAAAAATTGTTTGTTTGATAAAAATATTCAACTCGCAGAAATGTATAGATTTAGATCAATAAAGCATGTTATTTTTACTCAAAAAATAAACAAAGTTTGTTTATCATATAACGATACCAAGCGTTACATTGTACCTAATTCTACTAACACATTAGCTTGGGGTCATTACAAATTAAGATAGTTTACTAATGTAGGTACCTAAGTTGCATCAATTTTGTATTATTTATTAGTTTTTTGTAATATGTGTATATTATTGATAACATTTGCTGTTTTTTTGTGTTCTATTTTAATTATATGTTTGTATTGATGTTTGCTTTCTTTTTTTGTTTGTTTTTTTTTTCTTTGTTTTCATGATATGTATGATAAATAAATTATTTTATTTAGTAATTATTTGAACTTTTCTTTCATACCATTATCAAATTTTTAAGAGAGTGCACGTGTTGATGAACATGATCCACTTTGTACATCCATTTACTGCAATTGTTGCTGGTCCTAGTGGTTGTGGAAAATCTAATTTTGTTTGTGAATTTATTAAATATATAAAACAAATATGCGATACAAAGTTCGTGAATATTTTGTGGTGTTATGATGAAATGCAACCGTTGTATAACCTAAGTGGTGTAAATTATTATGAGGGAATTCCTGACTTAAACATGTTTGATGGAAAAGAACCCCAACTTATAATAATTGATGACTTAATGAGAGAGTGCGATGGTCGTGTTGTTGATATCTTTACTAAAGGAAGTCATCACAGAAACTTAAGTGTATTTTACATAACTCAAAATTTGTTTCATCAGGGTAAAGGACAACGCGATATCTCACTAAATTCTAGTTATATAATATATTTTAAAAATCCAAGAGACAGAACACAAATCCGTTTTTTGAGTCGTCAACTTTTACCCGAAAATGCAAAATTTGTTGAAGATGCATATAGAGACGCTACGAATAAACCCCATGGGTACTTGATGATTGACTTAAAACAAAACACTGATGATATGTATCGTTTCAAGACTGATATATTCCCAGATCAGTACACAATTTGTTACATATCCAAAAAGGGATATAAATACAGTGGCAACCAACAAAAAACTTTCATTTCGTAACGATGAAGCCAAGAGTTACTACACATACGGATTTCTTAAGAGCGTTACATGTGCTTAAACCTAAATTCCGCAAAGCGTTATTAAAATCTTGCAATCAAGAAGAAATAAATTGCCTTTGTGAGTGCATTTATAACGTCATCCAAGGTAAAGTTCCAATTCCAACGAAAGACAAAGTTAAATTAGAAAAATATAAACACGTTTTAAGAAAACTAATTTCAAAAGGAACAAATAAGTTGAGAAAAAATATAATAATTCAAAAAGGAGGAGCATTCTTACCGATAATTCTTGGGTCTGTATTAAATGCAGTTTTGAGTTCAATTATTAAATAATTAATTGTAAAAAATGGAGAATGCTAAGAAAATGATATTGATCGAACCTGAAATAATTGAAAGACTAAAAAATGATAAATCGGAGAGTAACGTCAATAATTTGTCTCGTCTTGATGAAGAAATGCATAAAGTTTTAAAAACAAAAATTGACGATCGAGAAAAATGGTCACTATATTTGCAAGCATTACAAAGATATTTGTATTTTGTTGGTAAAGATCGTAAACCTTTAGAAATACCAATACTATCATTAGGGGAAACAGAAAATATAAAAAATGAGAATGCTGAGACACAGGACCACAATGTTGGTGTTAATGACAATTACACTAAATCTCAATTGATACAACTTTTACCAAAAACATATAAAATAAAAGGTGAGCTCCTATTAGACTTGCTATTAAAAAACAAGAAAAAGATTTATTGGAATCAAGGAGGTACTGTTTTTATTGATAATAAGGAAGTTTATAAGAGCAATATTGTCGACCTTCTGAACGATGTGATCAGACCTTTGAAAAACAGTTCGCCGGCTGGTTGGGCAGAATTCGCTACAGTATTGAAAGAATTACGAGTGCCTTTATCTTACATTGGTAATCCAAGAAGAGCTACTTTTATTAATGTTATGTCTGATACCCCTGACTTTGGTAAAAGGTTTGAATCCAACGTAGGAAAAGAACCCGAATATTCTACACCACTATCTAATCAAGCGGTTAATAAAGAAAAAGTTAAAAAGAAAATAGATTGGCAGAAATGGACCCCTTATTAGAAATTCATGATATTTACTATGATATTTCTCATCCAGCTGGTTACAGCAGTTTGAATAAGTTAGCAGATGCTATGAAAAATAAAATGTCAAGAGAAGAAACAAAAAAATGGTTAGGATCACAAGAAACTTACACTTTACACAAACCTGTACAACGACGATTTCATAGAAATAAGTACATATTATCTAACTTTAATGAACTATGGCAAGCTGATTTAAGTGATATGCGATCTTATAGTGAATATAATGATGGTTATAAATATATTTTGTGTGTTATTGATGTGTTCAGTAAGTATGCGTTTGCAAGAGCAATGCGAAAAAAAAATTCTTACACAGTTAAAGAATGTCTAGCTAGTATATTTTCTGAAGCAAAAGCTACTCCGACACATTTGCAATCAGATAAAGGCACAGAATTCATTTCAAAAGAGGTTCAAACGTTTTTGAAAACCTACAACATTAATTATTATACTACTAATAATCCCGATATTAAAGCAAGTATAGTGGAACGATTCCAGAGAACCTTAAAAACTAAAATGTGGCGTTATTTTACTCATAACAATACTTATCGTTATACCGATATCTTACAACAATTACTTCACTCATATAATTATAGCTATCATAGAAGTATAAAGATGTGTCCTTGTGATGTAAATTCTAATAACATTATGACAGTATGGTGTAACCTATATGGTAATAAAAAAGAAAATAATAAATCTGATCGAATATTTAAACCAAAATTTAATGTCGGTGATTATGTAAGAATTACAAAGTATAAACACATATTCCAAAAAGGTTATGAAACAAATTGGAGTGATGAAGTTTTTGTTGTAACATCAGTTATAGAAAGATCACCATGGGTAGTATATACCTTAAAAGATTTACAAAATGAAACGATAACCGGCACTTTCTATGAAAAAGAATTACAAAAAGTTAGTTATGATCCTAATATGAAATTTAAAATAGATAAAATTATACGTACACGTTATTCTGGTCACAGAAAAGAATTGTTAGTCAAGTGGAAAGGTTATCCGAATAAATTTAATAGTTGGATACCAGTATCAAGTTTTAAAGAATCATGAATGGTGATAGTTTTTATTTAACTTTACCAAGTAACAGTTCCGTCGCATACTTCCCGGAAAACACAACAGCAAATTTTTGTACAAAGCTGCCGAAGTCAATTAAATTAGAAGGAGAATGGTTGGTGGGAATCGTTGAATTTCAATATCCATGTACCATGTTTACTGTTCAAGATCATGACAATATAATGTACATCACCAAATTGATGACGGTTCCAGATGATGAAAAAATTGAATCAATGGTCACATACAAAACTCATATACCAGCATCTAGTTATGAAAATATTGAAGACATTTTAACTGCTTTGAACTCAAGAGAAACTTTTAAATTACGTCATGACAAAGTATCAAAATATATTACACTGACTCGTGATGATGCTAAAATGGTATCTTTAAGGTTTTCACCAAAATTAAGTCTTCTACTTGGATTTGATCCAAATACTAATGTAGTCGCTAAAAGAGTCAGTAAATTCCCTGCTAATTTATACTTGGGATTGCCATCACAATTATTTGTGTATTGTGATATAATTGAACCCCAAATGGTTGGTGATGTAATGAGTCCATTACTAAGAATTATACCGTTAGATCCAGCAAAATACACATATGGATCAAATAAAATGCATATTTTTTCTCCACCACATTATGTATCTGTAATGCGTAGAGAATTTGATACGATAGAAATAGATATAAGAACAAACACTGGAGAAAAGGTACCATTTCAGTTCGGGACGACCTGTGTTAAACTACATTTCAAACGAAAACAATAATGTATTCAAAATATAATAATAATATTTGTCCTTATGAACATTATTATACACATCAGGCTGGTTCTGGTGTAGGTGTGATCTATAAGGGTGTAGCGCATCAACGCGGACACGGGATTGGGAGCTTTTTAGGTGGACTATTTCGTTCAGTTTTACCATTACTATCAAGTGGAGCTAAAGTTATTGGTAAAGAGGCCTTAAATGCAGGAGTAGGACTTTTATCTGATATGGTACAGACAAAACCCCTTAACGAATCCGTCAAAAATCGTATTAAAGAAGCAACTTCCAATCTCAAGAGAAAGTCTGATGAGAAATTAGATCAGGTCATGAGAGGTTCGGGATATAAAAATAAAAGACAGCAATTAATGAGCATCAGTCAGTCACAACGTTCAAAACGAAGAACACATAAAAAAGCAAAGAAAGATAATAATATCAAATTCAACGATATATTTTCCGAGTGTTAAAATGTCATTTTTACATAACCATTCATGCGAATGTGTAAAGTCCGAATTGGATTTATTTGCTTTACCAGCTACTCAAACTAGTATAGAAAATGGCCAATGGATTCATTATAAACCAATGTCATCTCTTAGCGATGATGGACCAATAGAATTTCAGATTCCTGGAACTGGTGATGACTATATCGATTTGTCACATACTCTGATTCATATCAAAGCAAAAGTCCTAAATCAAGACCTGACACCACTACTACCAACTGATTCTGTGGCTCCGGTTAACAATTGGCTCCACTCACTTTTCAGTCAGTTAGATGTTTATTTAAATCAAAAATTGGTGTCACCTCCAAATAATACTTATGGGTATCGTGCTTATATTGAAACACTTTTAAATTATGCCCCATCAGCAAAGGAATCTCATCTCACTTGTGGACTATGGTATGAAGATACGGCCGGAAAAATGAATTCTACTGATGATTCCAATAAAGGATATATAATACGACAAAAACTTGTGAAAGAAAGTAAAGAAGTAGAAATGATAGGACATCTACATGGAGATGTATTCAATCAAGAAAAATTTTTGATAAATGGTGTTGAAATGTGTGTAAAGCTAGTACGTTCCCGGGATGCATTTAATTTAATGTGTTCTTCTAATGATGTTAAGTTAAAAGTTACCATCACTGACGCTACACTTATGATTCGTAAAGCTCGTATAAATCCTACTGTTTTGCTGGCTCATCAAAAAGTTTTAGCAACTACTACTGCTAAGTATCCTATAACTAGAGCTGAAGTAAAAGTACTAACCATACCATCTGGAATTCAGGGTAAAACTCTTGATAATATATTTCTCGGTCAAGTACCAAAAATATGTATAATTGGATTTGTAGACAATACATCCTTTAATGGTAGTTTTTCAAAAAATCCATATGATTTTGATAATTATGGTATAAGCACATTCAGTTTATATATTGATGGAATGCAGATCCCTTCGAAAGCGTTACAACCCGTATTTAGTAACAATTTGTTTACTTCAACTTATCACACTTTGTTCTCTGGGACTGGAATTCATTTTTTAAATGAAGGTAATGGTATTTCTAGACACGGTTACGCAAACGGATATTGCCTTATGGCTTTTGATTTAACTCCAGATTTATCTGCAAATTCAACCGCCCATTGGAATCTTATACGACATGGGAGCGTACGATTAGAAGTTAGGTTTGAAACAGCTCTTACTAAGACTGTAAATTGCATTGTGTATGCTGAGTTTGACAATATAATTGAAATAGATAAAAACAGAAATGTGAGCGTAGATTTTAGTAGTTAAGTTTAGATAATGTTATAAGATGCACATGTTATTTTATTATCATGAATTCTTTAGAAATTCAAAAATATATGAAAAAGTTGTGTCATTCTTTAGAATTTAATGTATTTGCTGCTAATCGACATCCAATTTATGTCACACGACCTTTTTGTATGATAAGTAATCTTGATCCTGATACAATGTCTGGATCACATTGGGTGGCAGTTTTTATTCATGCCGACGGCGTTGGTGAATACTTTGATACTTTTGGTCGTAAGCCTGAAAGTTACCATTTGTCGTTTTTAAGAAAAAACACAAGTAGGTGGATTTATAATGATAAATCAATTCAAAGTATATTTTCGTCTGTTTGCGGTGAATATTGTTTGCTTTATTTGTACTTTAAGCTAAGAGGTATGAGTTTAAATGATTATATAAAAATGTTTAATGAAGACAATGATCAAAACGATTTATTGTTAAATCAAATGTTTAATACTTTTTTAATGTAATGTATAAAATTTTAATAAATTGTTTAAGATAATATATTTTGTTTTACTTATAAACCCTACCAGGTACCTAATTAAAGGTATAAAAAAAAACAAAGAAATGGTAAATAAATGTTATTTATTATTTTTAATTGAATATTTTTGACAGTCTGGGGAATTGGATATTCCCTTTGTGATTTCGTAAATAATCTGACGCGTTTTCTTATGCACCACGTCGTTAGTAGGTTTAGTAAAATATTTAATACGAATGTCGGCGTGTTTCCAGTGATCCGCCGGGTTGATATTCTCTAATTTTTTCACGTCATACACCTCTATTTTGATGAGGTGTGTTGCAGTGGCGCCATCATCCACATTGGTTGAAATATATGAGATATTGTCTTTATTTGGTCGTCCTACTGTAGACGACCGTTTTGATTTGATTTTTTTCTTTGTTGGCTCGGTGAAGAATTCGTCAATAGAGTCAATGTTTCTTTTGATAGCGCGTTGGTCTTGGTATGGGCAGAGATCTTCCTCATCCGAAGAAGGAAAGTAGTATCTTTTGAATGTGTTTTCTTCGAACGTCACATCTTCACCATTTATTGTAGACTTAGCAATCTGTGAAAAATAATAAGATTAATCCTTATTCAACTGCTTTACAAAGCATCTTGTCAAGGAACTTAGGTAAAGTCAATTTAGAAATATCTACATTAAATCAGGATATGTACAACAAAAGTAGCATGACTACAATGCAATACTTACATCCATGATGTTTGCGATGAATAGAAGAACGTAACACTTCACTTGTTGTATGTGACACTTCACGAATCCAATGCACGAGTTGTAGAGAATACTGTGGAACGTCGTGGTTTTATACCAAGATATTGTATGTAGATCATTAAAAATTAATAATGATCACAATTATAGTAATGGTTTATTTGCAATAGATAAGTAGTCTTTTTGAAAGTAATACATAGATATGTCGAGAATGCGGTCCCTATCAACTAGTTAATTAAGGTTTTCAAGTTTCGAACCACAATTATAGTAATGATTTATTTGAAATAGATATCTACGTCATACCTATAATGGTTTATTTGCAATAGATAAGTAGTCTTTTTGAAAGTAATACATAGATATGTTGAGAATGCGGTCCCTATCAACTAGTTAATTAAGGTTTTCAAGTTTCGATGTGATTGTCCATGTCACCCAACAGATTTATATTTACGATATATTACTTACCTTTGGTTTGTACATAGACCTTTTCTTTTGCCAGAGCCGACTCTTAGCATATGGTATGGAAAAAGAAAGGGGTTTAATACAGTAATTGGACACGTAAAGACAATGAAGAGAAGAAACAATGTCGAACGTATAATTTATGGTGAATATACTTGTAAAAAATAGGCTAGGGTTAATAAGCTCAATGGCGCATTCGGTAGTGACCCTGTCCCCATGCGCCAAGAGTTGTGGGTTCGATCCCCACCCAGGACAAATATTCGTATGATGAATACTTGTGTTTGTTCTGTGTCTGGGTGTTAATATCCAATATTTAAGTATATATTTGTAATACCACTGTTGTTTCTGATATCCGTAACACAAGTGCTTAAGCTACTTACCTCGGAGTCAGATCAATGTATGTGATGTATTCTGATATTTTAAAAAATAAATAAATAAATAAACTTGCAAACAAAATAGGTTAGGGTTATTTTTTTATGAGTCTGGAAAAACAAGTTGTAATTTCAATACAATTGTAAAAATAGGTTAGAGTTATTTTTATGACCAGACAGAAACAAGTTGTCATTGGTTTTTAATACAGCAATTGGGAACGTAAAAGAGAATAAAAAGAAGAAACAATGTCAAACATAAAATTTGTGGTAAATATAAGTACTTGTTAAAAATAGGTTAGGGTTATTTTTTTTTTATGACCTAGCAGAAACCAGCTTTGGAAGAATAATCTTCAACCAAATCATTCCGTTTGTTATAATTCAGCAATTTCGATAACATGAATAGTGATAAACCTAGACTAAATTTATTTAACTAGATCTAAAGCACTGCATAATAACAACAAGCAAAGGAACGTAATGCAAATACAATGAGTCATTGACAATAGGTGATTAAGTAATGTTGACCCGACGGCGAGCTGGGTCTCGAGCGAACCGTCATTAGACGTAATTAGTTAACGAACTAGGGCATGTTCGTAGCAAAAAGCTATCTCTGGATCCGTAAGAGATACGAAGACGGGGATCACTGCAATCGTCTCAAACCACCCCCAAAACCTTTTTTTTTTTTTTTTTTTTTTTTTTTTTTTTTTTTTTTTTTTTCCCTCGGGACACCCCCAAAGTTGACCAGTTGAGCCAGCCCTGGGGTGAGCCAGAACTCTCGAATCCTTACTACTTAAATCTTAGGATTCTTCACTTGGTACATACGCACATACATCCTAGCGTAACTAGGTTAGGATATATTATAGGTTAGGTGTTTTTTACCCTTTTTTCAATTAGGTTAAAAAAATCTAACCTATAAATCCTTACATTTACCAACTCATGTCGGTAGGCCCTAAGATTTACTAGTAAAACCTAAGAATTACCAATACGGGCTTTTACAGTTACATATATACGTGTAGACCAAAGAAAATGCAAATTTTGAGTGAAAAAAAATCTGTTATTAGATTATTTCATCGAAAACCTTTGTTTCATAAGTTCAAAATCTAAAATACGACTACATACTGAAAATCTACTGAAAAGACGAACATTATGTATTCATATTATCAAAAACTACATCTGCTCCCTCATTTTTTACGCGTCGTGCCATATTAGCTTATTTTTAGTATATGTGCCAAATCTCTAATAGAATCGATTGCAATAGTTTTTATACCACGTTATATTTTGCCCCAATAGTAGGTATTTACAAAAAATCAGTAAAGTTTCACCCGGCTAAGAACGAACAAACAACACATAGTCCAAATTATAACCGTCCTTTTTACTTCGCTGAAGTTGTTTTAAATTTAACCGTATTGTTCCAAGTACTTCGAGTTGCTAAATGCACTATCGCGATCCGATCGCGATAAACTACATGAACTGTTTTGCCAGTTCAAACTCGATTAAACCTAAATGTCATACAATGTAATAAAGGGCGGTTCGCTCTTATTGCCAAAGGGATAGAACTCAAAACGACTAAATTCTGTGTGGGTGTTTGATGTCGGTAGTTAAACATTTGCTAGGAAGACGCGATCGCAAGGTCGCGACGGTACACGTGTGAGATTGATATCGCTCTTAATACTACATTAAACTAGACATTGCCGTCTGTCATGCAAAGTTGTGATTAGAAGATATTCATAGGGCGGTTCCCAATTTTTGGTCCGCTGACCTCCAATAGAACCACACAGAGAAGGTAAGTTATATAATTAATAACAGCAAAAGACATAAATATATTTTTAATTGTGTGGTCTCTGCTGTCAATAGTGAATTAATACATGGCCAAAATCCTGGTAAAAAAATTGGTTACGTGATTTCTTAATAATACCTGTACATAATTTTAAAATTAAAATATCAGGAATATAAGATAACACCAGTTTATGGTGTACCAATGTATTGTAGTGTTGTTAATTGTGAAGTTCATTAAGTCAGGTGTTTTCGTTTGATAAATATCGGTATCGTTGTATAAAATAACGACGTTAAAGCTTAGCTCACCGCTCCACTAAACCGGTAAATTAATTTTAAAGGTAGTAAAGCTACCTCGCATAATGTCGAAATATATTTTATTATCTGTGATTTACTTGGTTACAGATTTAATTTGATTAAACGTATTTAGTATTTACAATTATCGTTATAATTTACTAAGATTACATGGAAACACCACCAACTGTTGTTACTTGCTTCGTAAAATGCGACTAAAGGTGTTTTGGTTTTGTGATTGTGTAAGCAAAAGCTGGGCCACATGTTATTTTATTTTACAATTTTCGACGTAACTTACTAACTAAATTGGCGCAGCGACGCGAATTAAGTCTTAGCCTCCGATAATAAGAGCCTCCACCTCAGTTTGTCCTGCGCTACCTCCTGCTAGTCATCCGCATTCCGACGTATCAATCAGTCCAATCTAATCTAACTTTACTATTGTCTAAACATGTTTTAAGGAGCTTGCAACTCCAAGGACTTTGCTTGCTACGGCATTGCAGGCATCTGATAGCAATGCAAGCAAAAAAAAATTGTAAATATCGAATGGATAAACAACGTTATTGTTTGTCGGTCCAGGTTTACTGGTACCTGGGAGCGCCGGACGCGACGGTCCCGGACACGTGGCCGGACGAGTTGTCTACAGACATCAATATGGAGCATCCTATCAACATGAGCGGTGCTTATGGTGCCTACATCACGGTAAGTCCTAGACATAAGAGACACATAAGAGATGACAGAGTGTGTTTTATGTTTATGATGGTGTATGCGACGTGCTAGCCACTTTGTCACCTTTCATGAATTTCCATCTAACATAACTCTATATTTTTAACTAAAAGTGGTTAAAGACGGCTGACGGCTCAGACTCCGCCTATCCTTTAGTTGGTGATTGCGACCGTGTTATAATTTAATATAATGTCCTCCTATCCGATATCGGTCACGGCGGCCAATCTCCACGAGGATTAGCCAACAGCGCAGGAGATATTATAGTGCACAAGTGTTTGCGCACAGGTGCACTCTCTAGTCCTTCACTCTCATAGTCCGGTGAAACGGCAATTCGACATGACCGGAGAAAGGTCAGGGGCAGGACCAACGGCTTAACGTGCTTTCCGAGGCACAGGGGTGATTAAACCACCAACTTCCTGACTCTGGGCTGTTTCTGAGTAATTTTAATATTGAAATATCCAGCCACAAATTTTTGGCCCGGGATTTGAATCCGGGACCTCTTGGTCGTTAGGCGGCGCATGCTAACCTAGACCAACGAGGCAGTCAACCTTCGTGCTAGTAAATTAGTCCAGTAGTACTAAGTTAGACACACACACACAATAGGGATGTTGACTGGCAAGTCATTTGAGATACTTTTTACAAGCTGTCTAAACGCAATCACTTCATAAATTGGTTTATGACGTCACTAGTTTGTCGATTAAATGATAAGCAGTTTTAATAAAATTAAAAATCGTAGAGTCAATGTAATTTAAAATTAATAAGGTTTTACAACATACTACGATACTTCTTTTACGGAATTGATATTTCAAAATTAAATATGAATGGTGTCAACATCCCTATTTTACGCGGGTTAGCCGTTACCAAAAGCTACTTGTGTTATAAACATCAGCGGTTCAAAACATACTTTTCTTATTTGTATAAATATACCTGAAATTATTCGGTGACCTGTAGCAAATTGTAAACGTGGGGCACTTACCACGCAATCGCGCAAAGTGTACCACGTGTACGCGACGCGCGGCCGAGTGGCGCCGCAGTTAAACTGATGTTTTATAATTACAGGGTATAGCTGGACGGGGTTGGGGCTTTTTCGTGGTGTCCGGCTTGTCCGGATTTTGTTAGGTTCTACATTTTTGACGCGTAATACGCATTATCTACCTTGTAGTACCGAAAGAATAGGCTGAGGAGCGGTAATACTTCTCAAACCGCATTTAGACGAAAAATTACGTGTTGCGCGCCTGTAAGCCTTTCAAAGATATAAAAGTTATTAAGACAGTTTACTTTGCATACGTCAGAAGTATCTTGGAATACGCCTGTACCATATGGTCCCCACTATATACGGTTTATAAAGGTCGACTCGAGATAATTCAAAAAATCTTTATCAAACACCTTAACTATCGCTGCCGTAAGGGCCACTTATCCTATATAGACGGTTGTAGGAAACATAGACTTCTACTACTGGAACAGAGACGTTCATTAATGGATATGTGTTTTCTCTATGATATCGTAAACAACAGAATAGATTGCCCAGAATTAGTGTCCAAGGTCAAGTTTTGTACGCCGAAGTACCGCACCCGTCACACACGTTTCTAAGCACCACACAAATTATCTCAAGAATTCGGTACTTTCGCGTATTGTCATGACACACAACGCTCATTTTGGCAAAATCGATATTTTTACAATTACAAAGGCTTAAGAGAGAAATTAATACAATGTTACAAGACAATCTTTAAATATTTTAATTTATAATAGAGAAAAAAAAAAACCTAATTATGGATTTAATATTCATATTTACACTTATATTTTGATTTAGATTAAGTATATCTACCTACCTATTGTAACGCAAGAAAGTATAAAATAATGTAATCGGGATGTTGTTATCCACCTAAATGAAATTATTATTTTGCTGTTTCTACTAAGAAATATTTGTTAAAACAATGGAAAACTAAAAATAAAAGGGAATTGTCAACATAGGTACTTATTTAAACAACAACGATTGCTTATAATTAGATATAAGTTAATTCTATCACTTACCTAAAATGTTACAACACCTCTCATCAATACTAATAAGGAAAACCTGTTATTGGCCATATTTTTGATAATGTACTTGCTGTAATGTAACTTTTATATAACGCTGTTGGTTTTCAAATAAATAAATAAATTAAGTTGTGTAGCGTAAGTACCAAATGGACCATTCAAATATCCCTGATATTTCTTATTACTGTTATTTTTCATTAAATTAGTGAGTTTACAACTTGTTTGAAATTCTGATACTGGTTCATGAGGGCCGAAATTCATTTTGGGGCCACCGTACGACCCGTGGCTCTGAGATTGAGCAGTCTTGCGTTAGTTAGAGTATCCGTTTTTTTTGTCCAAATGTCGCCTGGTGTGTCCAGCTGCGTGGTCTTAAGACCTGGCAACATTAGCCACACCGCCTTGGCTTACGTGCGGAGCGAATGTTTCACGTTCCGCCATTTGCATTTAATTCGATTCTTTGCTTCTGATAAGTGCTTTATTAAGTACTAATATGTACCTGTGTTGTTTTAATATGTGGGAACTTGAAACGTATTTGTTCGGAGTAAACCGGGTTACCTCATATAATAATTTTGGGACCCAATTCAATAATTCGGTCCCAAAATTATAATAGATTAAACCCAATGGTTTAAATACTAGATTTTTATCAGCTCAGTGGCTACCGCTGGCGTCTCATATACGAAAGATCATTTAAACGCATACACACACCTACCACTGTTTTTTTAAAGTACTTACTTACGTAAATTGCATTACTTAAATGACATTGCTATTAAAACTGCTTTAAGGGGTATCTTCCAATTTCCTGTAGGTATTAAATAGTTTGCCGGGATAAACAGTGACGTATGTTCTTCTTGGATTTAATAAAAAATGTCGATACGTTCCTCCGGTCCAACATGAAAGAGGTACACACTAATTATTTAATTTATTTATTTTATACATTCAAATGTATGATATTGGAAAGTATTGATGTTTACTTTCGTACGGGAAACGCATATATCATCGTATATAGTGCAATACCGCGTAACCACACGAAGGCTTTAAGTACACGACGCCTTAGCCGCGCCGGCGCCGGACCGCATGTTTGTGTATACGAATAAAAACCGCGCCTGCGTGCGTGTACTTGAAGCCTGAATATCGCGCCTGCGCCGCACCGGCGCCGCGCAGTAATCGTTGCTCACTCAGCATCAAAATACAACACGCGGTCTCGGTGCGGCGCAGGCGCGGTTTTTATTCGTATACACAAACATGCGGTCCGGCGCCGGTGCGGTTCCGGCGTCATGTACTTGAAGCCTTAATCATAAGGCTTCATTTTCAATGTTATCTGAGTCAAAGTTAGACCTTATAGCAATATCTTCTTATCTTATCTTCGCGGTATTGCACTATCCCCGACTATATTCCACTCTACGACTGCAGGCTATATAATGTACTAACATACGACTTGACTAGCCTGTTGGTCGAGTGGTCAGAGACCCTGGCCACTAAACCAAAGGGTCGCGGGTTCGGATCCCGCTATGGGCAAATGTTTAGTGTGATGAACATGGACATTTGTACTCGAGTCATGGATGTTTATAAACGTATTTAAGTATGTCTATCCGTTCACCTAGTATCCATAGCACAAGCATAAGCTTAGTTTGGGACTAGAGAATTGGTGTGTCAGTCTGAAGAATTTATTTACTATTTATTTATACGATTTGGCTTCTGGCATGTTAGTGCATTAGCTCATCGCCGTATCGCCATAGTCCACTCGCTTTAAAACCGATTTTAACGGCCATAGTTATACGCGGCCGTTAAACCGATCCGTTTACTGCCCGTTAAGGCGGTGCGCCCGGTTTTAAATTGGCAATATCGTGCAGCGCTATCTAATACCGGCTATTAGTTTATGACGAACGAGCGTATTGGTGTCGTAAAAGTATAACCGCGCGTTCTAAACAATACACTGGATATATAGAACACATGGTTCGTATGTAGGTTTTCCCGGGAGAATATTTTGCAGTACATCATGCAAAATATGACCCCAAAAAAAATTTGTTGAATTTCATTAGACAAAAAAATGAAGGTATATTTAAAAAAGTGCAACAAAAGTGTGGTTGACAACTTATACTTGATTTGCAAACGTTTTTGTAACATAAAAAATACAAAGCATCACCTCTTTCTAGTACGACGCCGGGTATTAGAGAAAGATAGACGTATTTGCGTATGAGTTTTTGTATTAAACCGAAAAAATTAAACCGGAAAACTAGCAGTAGAAAGATGGTCCGCCTTAGTTGAAGGACACTCTGGTGGATAGCTCCGTTAGCCATACGATAACAACATCATATCATGCGCCTGCTTATATAGAATATTCCGAGAAAAAGAGTTAGTATTATTTGTTGATCATATGTGGTGATCCTCTTAAACCTGCAAATTCAAACAACTTTGAATTTGTAACCATGATCCAAAAATTATCTGGTTCCCCTATCTTAGGGTTACGAAGGTCAGATCGGCAGTCGCTTCAATGTAATTACCAGACTCGCTAAATCCTGGATCATGGTCTAAGCGGACCCCGTCTAAGCACGGGACATAACGCTAGGAAGATGATGATGTGGTGATCCTCTTGTTGCACGCGGGGACAACATTCTTATTTGTTTCTTATTAGTTATTAGGAATATTGCCTCTTGAGATTTGAATATGAATAGGAAAATTATCAAATGCATTTGATTTGATTAGTATACTTACGCTGAAGATGTTCTTTGCAATTTGCATATAATATTATCTTCCTAGCGTTATGTCCCGTGTTTAGACGGGGTCCGCTTAGACCATGATCCAGGATTTAGCGAGTCTAGTAATTACATTGAAGCGACTGGCGATCGTAACGCTAAGATAGGGGAACCAGACAATTTTGGGATCATGGTTACAAATCCGAAGTGGTTTGAATTTGCAGGTTTCATCACGACGTTTTCCTTCACCGTCGAGCTAGTGGTATAAATACGTACATAGATTTGAAAAATCCAGAGGTACGTGCCCGGGTTTAAACCCGCACTCCTCGGTTAAGAGGCGCGTGTCCTTACCATTGAGTTACCTACCACCGCTGGCAATTTGCATATATGTAGGTACTAAATACGAACATGGAGTCTACAGTAGCAACACAAAGGGTTTACAAGCAATTAGTAAAATAGCACTTAAAGATGAAACGTTTCTCGGTAACAGCCATGCCATTAGCTGAAATGGCGGCAGTTAAAAATTGGCAATGCCGTGGAAACGGCGAGGTGCCCTAGCCTTTCCAGCTAATGGTTTCATAAGCTCCCATCCGCTAGCCTTGGCGTTAACGGCGCTGACTCAGCCTGGCTGCGGCGACAAAAGGTCTCGTCCCCTACTACAGGTAGAAGTTCGTAGGGCATGCGATGTGGCACCTTCAAGGTTTATCGCTCGATCTGCATTTGATGTTCTTTGTTGTCGCGTATGCAACTTTGTATTCCAGGCTCAAGGTGTAAGATTTACCTCTCATCTCCTTCCTCTAAAGTTGAAATTTACAAGAATACTTACATTCTTATCGAATGCGCACGTATTATGAAATTTATATTATCTTTTGTAATGGGACGTATAGAAGAGAAAGATATGCTGCCACGACCCCAGATGACCTGGGAGAAGGGCAAAATAATGATGATATTTTTTGTAAATACGCCTGTCTACTAAACCTAATAGTTTTTGACTGTGCTTGTTTTTTAATTAAGCGAAAACTAAGTATCGCTTAGTGCTTGGAAATGGCGTTTTATTTAATGAAATGACATATCGGACTAACGTCGCAAATTTTTTTATCAGAGCTGTCTCAGATAACTAAAAGCCATTTCAGATACGATAAAGCCAAAAGTACCAAGAGTCTTGTTAAAAATATTCTTGATTTTTTCTCGACCTGCTATGGAAGTCTCACCCTGAAAGTTATAGCGGGTTGCAAGGTGTGAACTCATAGAATTTGCATGAGGCCGCCCGTGCCCCGAGCGGTCACAACTAAGGCTATCGTGACGTACAAACGCAGCAACACTGAATGTATGATATATGAATGTTGTTGCATTCAGAGAGAATCCATACGTTTAAAAAAACTCTAGTACTAGACTTGAATAGCTCGTCCTCAGTCTTACAGCGAGCCCTAAATGGGTCATTTATGAAACTTGTTGAGGAGCACAGGGGTGCCTACCAACATATTGTTGTGAATAACCCTTTGAAATCTTTGCCTACAAACCTTAGGGCCTTTTTTAGACCTCGTAGTATTGATATACTTAGTGGGAATTAGTACGACATTTGCTGATTGGCAACTATTAGGATTTACCTATCTACAAAAGCTCTTACCCGCTTAATGTCTTGTATATATAATAGCTCATGCCCACGGTTTCGCTCATGTGAAATCTGCTATTATACATAGACGATTGTACGTCTCAAGAATCTATAATTTAAGATTTCTAAACTTCTGGCCTGCTACTGTCAAAACCAGTTAGGTAATTGGTTTAGGTCTACTTTCTCGTTTATAACATTCATTGCAAGTGTGCCTTAGTTCGGGCTACGTGTTGCCCAAAGTGTTGTTGTGACAAATGTTAATGCTATTAGGCGGGGCCCTCATAATAGCGAAAGATCCGGTGGCGAGAATGTGGAATGTATTCGATGGCTTTTATCGGACTCGCAGACACAATAGCTTCGTCAACGTCGGGAGTCTAAAGGAGATTTTCCGGTACTGAAAGCTATTGTTCGTTGTAATGACTAACGCGAAACACACAAATTGCGAACGATTAAGATAATATACGAGAGTCACGCGACTTGGTGCTAAAGTTTTTAATTGAGTTACACGTGAAATTTATGTTGGAATTATTCAAGCTATTAAGCAGCAATTGGTGACATTGTTTTATTATTATTTTTCTAATTTGTTATGGAGTATTATGATAAACTTTAGTAATCATTTTATTCATTTTTAATTAGCAACTAATCTATCTTGTTATTTTATTCGTAAACTGCCTTGTGTAACAATTAATATGGCCAAATTATTTGATAGTTTGCTTGTAGAGAATTTTCCCAAATATTATCGTATGTTTAATGATAAACTGACCTAACTTAAAATATGCAGCTGATGGAAAATTAACCTATATGTTTAAACACGTAATATTAATTTAAATATACAACAAATAAGAATTAGGTCACTTAACTAGGGCTGCCATCCGTCCGGGATTCCCCGGAATTGTCCTAGTTTGAAGAGCGTCCGGGGGCCGTCCGGAAGGGGTTCAAAAACGTGTCCGGGTCAAACCCGGACACCTTTGCCCAGTAATATTAAAAAAATATGTGAAATAACTATGTTTTTATTTTTGTTGCAAAAAATATTTTTTCAGAGGTGTCCGGGGAAAAAACATATTTCGCCTATATGTCCGGGATTTTTGCCTTATACATCCGGTGTCGGCAATTTCGGTGATGGCAGCCCTACACTTAACCATTAGGCATGCGTTATGTAGGATTTGTTAAATGTTAAAGCTATAATACTGATCCTAGTTGGGGTCCGGTAAGACTATGACCATAGATTAATAGCCTCATTGTCCCTTAAAGCTACTGTTAGATATATGACCTTCACAAGTTAGTTACGCTAATCAGATTAGATCACGTTCGAAAACTAGTTTCTATTCAAGCAATATCTATCAAAGTTCCAAATCGCACAAAACGCAAAGAAACATTACTGTAACACTTACAAGTTTATAACTCACAGTAATGGCTGTCCCACTACGAAATATGCATGAATTGGTTAAAGACAGCGAAAGGTCAAAGTTACGACGGGGGTGGTACGGAAGGCTTACGTCTAAATTGTGGGCTCGTGCGACTAATGACTGAGCGGCTTATCGCCCAACAAACGTGTCCCACAAGTCCGTGGGACAATTAGCCTGCTGCTTCACTGAGGCGCCTCAGTAACAAGTGATGAAGGGCCAGTACTTTTTAATTACATTTTAATGCTTGTTGTAATACACGTAAAGTTTAATTTCGCTTTTCGCACTCAACGTGAATGTGAAGTTTTTAGATGAGATGTTTGGTTTTCGACTCCCCGACCAACTAAATCTTAAAAATCTCATTCTGCCTAGCTCAGAGGAAATACTGCAACCTTGGTACGAACATGTACATATGTTCTTAAAATACTTAATGGTACTTACTTGAAACATACACTTGTTAGGAGGTGAATAGTTCTAATAGCTTATTCAAGAATATTCTTGAATAAGCTATTATTAGAAACATTAAGTATTTTAAGAACATATGTACATGTTCGTTCCAAAAGTTGCAGTATTTCCTATTAAAATGTTTTGATTGAAGAATTTAATCTTTATTATAATTCATACTCTCACAGTTTGATTAAGAAGTTAAGTGGTTAAAGCTTGGTTAAGTAGTCGGGTGAGTTAGGCGCTCAAGACATATTCAAGGTTATGCGGTGACAGTTCAAAAGAAAACGGAACTTTAACTGTTATTGCATTTAAATTGATAGTTAAACAGGCTGAGGTTGATGCGATAAGATTAGACGCTAATAGCTGGGGGAGGGTTGCGGATGTCCTCGTTGGAACACATCGGGGGTTGGCGACTTGATTTTGTTTTATATTTAATACATACACATTTATATACATAAGTAAATATATAATATTGATCGACTCATATAAATAGATATTCTTACATTAACATTTCGTCCGCAATCCCCTAAGAAGCAAAAAGAGTCCTAAGAGCGAAACATTCAGCTAAAAATAAAATTCATTCATCTAACCCAAATTAGATGGAAAATTGTAGAAACTAAATATTTTTTTCTATTATATCTAACTCCATAATTGTCAATATATTTTTTATGTATATTTTGTTTGATAGTGACTCATTACATTTAGACTATTTTGTCAATTATTTTGAAACTACAAGCCAGTTTTGCAAATTAGGAATACCAATTGATTTTCTTTGGTTTAATAATGTATATAGAATTCCTTTCTATTATAATGGTGTGAGGTAGAATAAATCAGACTTGAATATAGTGTGTTCAAGGTGCCTAAATTGATTTAGTAATGTGTGTAGCTTTAAATTACATCGAACAGGTGGCCACGAATTAATATCGACATTTTTTATTTCATCGACACGGACTAGTAAAAAAAGAAGTACTCCGCGCCACTAACTAGACATTGAAGCTCCTCAGGTGCTCCAACTTGACACGCAACTTACGTCACACATTGACATAATAAGCGCTCCAAATGTCAGATACCCGATATCTGGTATCCATAAGTATCTCACTCACACATGCATAAACGTGGCTTGATGATCTAGTATGACACCGTAGATTCCTTCTTTTTATACTAGGCCGTGTTCATCGAAAACATTTTAAACTTACTTAGCATATGTAACAATAATTCTACAGTTTCACAATTTTCCATCTAACCCAGCCCAGTTTTGTTTTTGGCTGAATGTGTTTAAAGGGGCCTGCTGCCTCTTTGACTCTGCCTACCCCTTTGGGGATTATGGCCGTGATGTTATGTAGTTATGTAATTCTAGAGTTTTATATATTTTTATAATGTATAATATGTGTAGATAAGTATAGTAAACATGTTTTTAAATTTTATTACCTAATTAAAAACAACTTTTTAACGTATCCTCATTATTCACCACCGCTTCAACTTACATAGGAAATATTTCTTGTTACATGGGACAAATTTACGAAATTATGTCCCTATTTTCTGCCTAATTAAACAATTTTGAGACATATCCTAATGTTCCAAGACTCCCCTTTCGCGCCTCTCATCGATAACCGAGTAGCTTCATAAACAATTTACTTATTTTCTGCCCCTGCTTTCTTAGCTAATTAAACAACTTTGTACCGAGGCTACATTGTTCGCACGGCTTAACAATTATGTACAGCTCGTTATAAAATTTGTATAAACCTGCCCCTTTCTTGTGGACTTTGTAAAGCATCGACTCACACAAATTACTAGAGCGAGTTCAATAAACATAACTGACTAATAGGTTATGTGGTAAAGGTCAATCGAGGCGGGCCGGGACATGCGAACTATGTATTTCCATGAGAACATCATAAGTGGGGGAGCGGGAGTGACCGTGACCTCCGGCTGAAGTAACCAGGGGGAGGTACGAAGCCGGTTTGTTTTTAAGGCGGGAACATGTGGCTTGTGTTTACTTGATAAGATAAAGTCGAATGTTTAGTAGTTTTAGAACACATTGTTTACTTGTTCTGTGTATCTTGTAATGAGTAACTCGTACGTATTGGATGGGAAAGTTTGGTGTACGCACTTGAGGATAAGCTCGAACTATTTGTGTGTGTTGGTTTGTAAGTTGTGTGTTTATAACGAACTTAATTCCGCACTTGGGGTTGTTTCTTTGTTCCTTAGAGATGGATTGTATTGAATATGAATGTTATTAAAATTAAATTACTAATTTTATAGCGATACCGTATTGAATTTGTATGCTCAAAAAAAAACAGATTTTAAAGTCAAAGTTCCTAATGATTTTCTTATCTTAGATCCCAGCAAACTATCTAAGATAAGAAATTGTCTCTCTAGATTACGAATCTCTTTAGAATACGAATAGAAATAGTGATTCCTTCCATGTCTGGAAAACGGTTTTTTTACGAACTGATTAAAGTTCTAATAATGTATATAGAACCAGTGAACTCCTGAGCCATTCGATTCATTAAAATGAGTGCATGCATTCGATAAATGAAAGTGAAATGAAAGTGGTGTTGTGCATGCTTTCTAAGCGACAATGATCAAACGTACGTTGTCACTTGTCACTGAAACAACATGCGGACCTACCGTAGAATACAAGTATTGTAGAATACAGTGTATTCTACGAACCACATACATGTACACGGATGCATTACCATAGTACCACTTTATTAGAGTGTACTGGGATCATTTCAACTGTGATCATAAATTATTTAAGCATTTTTTTTTCGGCTTGCTACCACCGTGCTGAATTCGTATTCCTTCGAACCACCTTCAGAAATCGTAAGGTTTTCAAACGGTCTTCACCAATAAAAACAAGGACCTAAAACGTTTCATGTGTCGAAGACTCTTAAGCTCGTAACGCTTTCACCGTTAAAAATATTTTAGATCTTATGAAAAGCTTAGCCTATAACTCTTAACTCTACAAACCATATCTTGGTAAAGAAGTAATAAGTACCTACAGTTTCTAAAGGTGTGATAGTCCTTTTCAAAGCACATCTAAGACAACGATACAAATAAAAGTTTATCTAATATAAGTCTCATGTGTGCTTCGCTCGCGCCCAAGTAAGATTTTTCAAACAGCCAAATAAGTCAAGCCTGTTCAGAGTTTTGCGAGATGAATGATAGTTACAATATTTTTTTATGTACTTAGGCTGATTTTGAGGGTTATGGATACAAGCAATCGAACACATTCAGCCACATATGCCTTTAAAGTATAGTTTAATAGAAGATAAGTACAATTGATAGCGGCAATCGCACCATCAACGTTACCACTACCCTCATATTAATGCCCGCGCGTTTCATTTCAAACAAATTTATGGCGCGATCCTACTGATAAGGGCAATCGCGATCTGCTCGCATGGATAGCTCATACCGAATGAAGGACGCCGGGGCCGATCAACGGGATTATTAATCGATTTTTATTAGTATCGTGTCCTAGAATGTCCTTATGTATATTGTCGTTATGTCTACCAAATTTTATATAAAAATGTTTCCACTGGCCGTACCTTTAGAATTTCTTCAACTATCGATAGGCTATCGATAGACAATCGATATTAGCCTATCGAGCGGCAACACTAATAATAATTAGTAAGGAAATCCATAAGTTAATAACTGTCGTTTTGTGCAGAGCTCGCCGCCGCCGTTCAGCCCTGAGGGGCGCACTGACGACAGCGACGCCATCGTGGGAATCATGGAGGCAGCTGAGGAGTACATCTACATCTCCGTCATGGACTACATGCCCACACTCATGTTCACGCCCAAAAAGAAGTGAGTACCGGTGGAGAACGGCATGAGCCATGTAGCTCAACGGGTTGTATGAGATGTTGCTGCGAACACGTACGGTCGTCAACAGTTGTAGCTGAACATATCTTAGTAGAATCAACGTTCCGATCCTGGTGGTAGAATAATTTTTTGTATTATTATGACTATTCATAAGTCCTATTGTGGAGCATACATGAATAAAGATATTTCCATTATGTTCTTAGCAATAGAGGTTCAAAATATTTCTGTCAGTCATACTTACCCAAAATACGTAAGTGAAAACGAACGATTCGATTCGTCAGGTTCTGGCCGAAGATCGACGACGCGATCAGGCGCGCCGCCATCGACAACCGCGTGCGCGTCAAGATGCTGATCAGCTGGTGGCAGCACTCGCCCGAACTGCAGACCAACTTCCTGAAGTCGCTCGCCGCGCTCTCCATGTCTGACAAGTACAGACGGATAGACATACAAGTGGTGAGTGTACCTAACGAGGTCATTTATACCTGTAGTCACAACAGGACATCATTTAAATATGATACTAACTTGAAACATTCACTTTTTTTTCCTTCGAACTTCTCTTAATGTCAATTGAAAAAGTGACAAAACAGAGCGCAGTTTCACGATATCGCTAGATTAGTGTGAGAAATACGAAAGGAAGAGGCTTTCAAGAAAATGCGTCTTAATATTTATACAATACTTTGTACTATATATTTTGTGTTGACTGTAACTATTTCGCGATTCACGAATATGATATTTTGCGGAAAAACACGATTTACGCGATCCATTGTCGACCTTCATGACCACTTTCATCAAATATTAGCTTCCCTTTATGTGTTACGATATGTTCAACATGACATTACGTCGTGTGTGTGCGCAGAAGCGGTTCATAGTGCCGTCGTCGCCGGCGCAGGCGCTGATCCCGTTCGCGCGCGTCAACCACAATAAGTACATGGTAACAGAGCGCGCCGCGTACGTCGGCACCTCCAACTGGGCCGGGGACTACTTTGTCGACACCGCCGGAGTCGCTTTCGTCTTCCAAGTAAGTTATTATGCAATCAAGCAGGGTATTTTGGTTATGTAAAAGCAGCTTACTATTGAATTATTATGAATGCTTAAACAGTAGGTAAGTATTTTTAACAAAACTAATTTTTTTAAAGATAATAATATTTTTATCTATCTGTTTCGGCGAATCTCTGAAACAGCGATTTGATCACCGATTGAATCACCGATTTGATGGGTTTCATTAGAAGATAGCTGATATTATAAGGAGACACATAGTCTATTGGGTATTTTAGCAAATTAATTGCCGTTTAACTAACTAAACTTCACGCCACTTCCCTAACAAGGTAAACAGAGAGAATTTAAATTACAGTTTATTTATAAACAATATCATATTAGCTCAGTCTCATGCGAACGAAGTTAAGCCACAGGTAGTATATAAAAACTCGTATACTTTCAGGACGAGCTGCATGGGTTAGGAGTGAACGCGACCAAGGACATCAGGCGGGACCTGCAGGAGGTGTTCGAGAGGGACTGGAGCTCGCCCTACGCGGTGCCCCTCTTCTTATAGCGCGCCGAGCTGAAAACTACGACAGAAATCTACAATGTAATCGACCTTTTGTGTCTTTGACGATATAATAATACCTTCTAAATTACTAATTCCTAAAGAAGATTCTGTTTATACATATATTATCAAAACAATGACAAATTCCTCTGGTGTTGCAATTGTCTATGGCGATTAAACATGTTATTGGCGATTACTTACCAATATGTAATATTAGTACAACATTAAAAATATCAAACTAACTACACGTCATTTCCCTGGAGCGGTAGGCAAAGAAAAAAAAAATATCAGGATTCTAGTAATCCGTAAATATGTCATCGGACCCCTTAAATTCAGGTTTCTTATGTTTTTAAGCAAATGACTCGGGGTTCGGCAGAAAAAATTGTCTGGTTCCCCTATCTTAGGGTTACGAAGGTCAGATCGGCAGTCGCTTCAATGTAATTACCAGACTCGCTAAATCCTGGATTATGGTCTAAGCGGAACCCGTCTAAGCACGGGACATAACGCTAGGAAGATGATGACTCGGGGTTCGGCAGACTAAAATGGACCTATTGACAGTCTTCAGTTTTACAGCAACACGGCGTTCTGTTTCGCTGACTACATTTAACGAATTTAGTAAGAGACACTGATTAGCCAAGTATTGTTTAGTATACCTACTTTCGATCAGATATAAATTGATATTTTGTCGGTGACAAATCACCGTTATTTCAAGATTTTATTGACTCTTATCTGTAGTTACTCGTCCTAAGATTCGATTGCAACCCAGTTTTCTTTTTTCGTATGACACATTAAGATCGATTACTTCTGGAAATGATATATTTATAACGTCTTATACATAGGTTCCCAACGGGGGCGGTAGCGGGCCCAAACGAAAATGGGGGGTGTTATGACAGTTCAGGGGACGGTCGCGGCGTACTACCTAATTAGAAATTTAACATTATAAAATACTTGCCTTTATTATTAGGAAAAAGCATTGTATCTAGCCAGCAAGATCACGAATTGCACGATTACAGAGAGATGACAAATTTAATTTGTAATTATTAATAAATAATGATATACAGACATGATTGAATATGAAATTGGTATATTATATAAAGGGGGCGTTGAATGTTTTTTCCTTCTAAATACGTAATCCAAAAAAGGTTGGGAACCTATGGTCCAATATCTCTCCAATCTGGAAGTAAATGTAGCATCTATTCAACTGTTGTGATTTCGTAAGTCATCAATGTGGAGAATTAGTTACGTTAAAGAATTATTCTTCTATAGGCTTCGTAATCTATAGTCGAATATACTTGCTCAAGGTCTGTTGAAACATTTGTATGTGAGTGAATATTTTAATTTTGGCTTAGGTGTATAAGTGTAGGGTTTGTGTGTTTAGTGGAAAATGAATCTATAGTCATGGACGTACTTGACATAGATTGGGGAAATTAATTAATAGTAGTAGGGCAGTGATGGTAGGAATCTTTAATAGGAAAGGCGAGAAAGAGGAAGAATAAAAGAGAATGGAGATTGATATAGCAGCGAAAAAAAATAAAAGTGTTTGAGATAAGATGTACGCAAGAAAGTAAGTTAACACAATAGTCAATCCTCTTGCTTTCTTAGTTATACCTAATTCAGGTAGGGTTGAAGGTCTCGGCCAGGTTTAGGTGGACCCTTCTCTATCCGTTGGTACGTCCATGAGGATATACTTGACATTTATATTTTACATTTACTTAATTAAACTTTTTATAAATAGACTGAATCGCAAGTGGGATGCGTTAAATGCATGTGCCAACGGAATATAAATGTCGCAGGCATAGGATAGAGCTGTAAGCTTACTCAATTAAGTGTCCATCAGTGTTGCCAGATTTGTTGTAAATAGTTCCTTCAATTGCTTATTTACTGTTTCAATTTAAGGGTTTCTCAATATATATAAATATTATTGTGTAGTGTTTTACTTTTGTAATACATTGTATGTATTATATTTTGAGAAGAAAGAGTCAAGAAAAAGAGAAAATTCATAAAAAATCTATTAAAATTAATTTTACACTTTTATCGCATTGACTTATTTAATAAAACATTTGGATTGGGTGTTCACAAAAGCTAACATTTAGTAGACATTGGAGATTCCTGGCAACTCTGGTGTTCATATATAGCACCCTATTCGACTATAGATATGATAGATTGGGACTTGACCTGGTACCATACGGAACTTGAATGATATTTCTCGGCACATATATACGCGTAACATATAAAAAACCTTTATAGTGTTATTTACATAAGCCAGTAAAATTATCTAATGAAGAGTATTGCCATGCGACGAGCGGTTAACTGAATTATAACATTTGTAATGATTTCGCCAATATGTGATAAATGTGGATGTGTTTATGTCAGCTATGAAAGCTATAATGATAAATATATATAATATATAAAATACCTTAATTATATTTGCAATACGCATATAACCGATCGACAAGCTTACGAAAATGTTTTGACGTATACACATCCATAATGAAACATGGCTCGATGCGTTATATCAGGTCAGGTAGCCGTTAGCTTTGGCACGACTCGGGTATGTCCCGATTTTAAACTTTTGATATAATAGAATTAATGTAGTTTTTGATATATACATAGGTTTAATTATAGTTACCATCTTCCTATTTCGATGAGATTTTTTTCGATCATTTTATTGGGATATATTTTGTGTGTACAAGTTTAAGTTGACATTTTCAGATTTATTCCAAATGTGAATGGTTTTGTTTGAGGCTTCTTCTGAAGGTACTATTCTAAATTTTACTGATAGTACTTTGAATGCGGAAATTAAGTTTGTTTTACTCTCGTGGCTCTTATACTCACCATTTTGGTAAATAAATGTGTATTAGTGTACATAGTACACAAATGTATTATAAGGATGTCTTATTCGCGGACAAAGTTCGAGTATTAATAGGTTTACTATCTTAGATTGCTATTGGATCCTGTGTGACCGTGTGCCTTCGACTATCGTGTGATAAAGTGGTTAACTCTTCATATGATTCTAAATTTTTTAAACCTGTCAGTGTAACGTTTAATGTGCATTTGTAAGTTCTCTAATCGGAGTAATATTGTAAATACATTTGTATCCCAAAACTTGTGATTGTATAATATTCTATTAGAAATAGTAATATTTTTGCTAGTACATAATTAATATCAAATCGAAAGTTCTATGAATTTTAAGATATTATAAAGTATTATCGGTATATTTAGCGTCTTTTTCAAGTATCCATATAAAATTTAATAACTATATTATCATATCACGGCATATTTATTTATTTGTACAATTAACTTTTTGAAAAAGTGCAATACATTCAATGTTTTATCATGTGATACATACGATTGTAAGCAATAATCGCATAACAATGTTAAATGAAATATTGATTTCAATAATGGTGTATACAATAGAATTGTATCGGATATGTACTTATGAAATTTGTGAATAAAGATATCTACTTAAAACTGAATTATTATTGCATATAAAAAATAAACTGAAAGATTAATTAATTAAAAAACTTTTTAGAAAATGGAAATCTTTATTTTGTCGTCCTCTTAGCACCACTTCATACTTTGAAACAATAACATGTCATTAAAATTAAACGTATTTAGTGATGCTCAATATTCAATAATTACAATCCTCTCATAGAAACGTGGAAAATGTAACGCTTTATATTACAGTCACTAAAGTTATTCTTATTTATAAATAAAATAGACAATACGGCCCACTCGAATATGACAACGCCTCTAATTGTCACGTTAAAAGTATATCAAATCAAAAATTAACATAGAATAACAATGTTACTACTTTCTCAGCGGACTTAATTTTAAACCGCATGGTACTTAATTTTGAAACACCATGACTATTAAAAATAACATTTTATACGAACTAAAAGCAATAATTATTATAAAAAAAAGGAAAATAATCTAAGATCATCCAGCAATGGATTAAATTAAATGTCATACCGGCTACCTTCTAAATAAAGGGTCAAAATTATTATCTTATGTTGATAAAACTATGAGATACCAGATTAATTACATATAAACTCTTAAGAATTGAAGAACAACATAAAAACTCTTACATGGAGCGTGTACGCATGTTTATCGGATATAGATTATAAAAAGAGGGTTGTGTTATTTTAAACATGTCATTTCATCGACATTTACTTCTTTTGCCCGAAACTGATATGTCAGAATGATTGACCACTTACTGGTAAATTTGGAGGTTTGTGGGAAAAAATAATTAGAAATTGACAATAAGTCATATACCAGATTCTAATTCTTGGTTATCAGTACATTTTGTTTGTATATAAATAAAATGTTATGCAACAGCGTATATGCACAGCTTCAAGACGTATGAAACGGTATACCTTAAACTCCCAGAAACTAACAATGATAAGTTGAATTTGGACTAAGAAAGTTGGGAGCTAGCTATGGGTGATGTCAATCATTATGTAGCGGCATGAATGATGAGATGTGATGAACAAAAATGTGCTTATAAAAACCATGCATACTGCATTATACAATAATTTAAATACTATTGATAACAAATTGCTTCACTAGCCCGACAGAGCAACAGCTTTAATTTGAATGATACATAATGTTTTAATAAAATTTATCACAATCACAAAAATTTATAGGCACGACCTTTTGTATTGAAATTTCACTTTTCACATGTCTAATTTCACAATATTTAAAATTGTGTATATTACTTTAGAAACTTAACCACTCAGTTGTTGAATTTTGATAGATGTGTATATTAGCGATACATTAATTTAGTAATAATAAAATAGCAACTATGGTATTGCAATGTGCTAATACGAGGGAGTTTTTAGTTTATTTTTAAAATAGGGTTGACCTTTTAAGTGGTCTGTCGTCTATGGTGGACTGTGTGTTAATTAAAAAATCTAACAGTCTTCAAACAACATTACAGCGCACATTATTTTGGAACAAAGAAATAGTAAACATCAGGTGATATAATTGACGTGGACCCCAGGTTAAGAAACTTATTATTAATTTATATATGGGGCGGACTAAGAATTGTGAATATACGTCAAATTGTGTTTTTGGTAGTTCGAATCGGCAGCCCCAGGCACAAGCCAGACGGTATACTGCAAACCGCTAGGCGTCTTATAGTTCGGATTGATGCTATCGGAGACAAGCACGACGGCAGTCCAAAAGGAGTGCACAAGAAAGGACGGTATATCGCATACCGCTCTGCGTGTGTGGTTTACGATAATTCCCAACGACAGCGTTGGGCATAAGCGAGTCGGTATACCGTGTATCGCCAAGCCTGCATCTATAAATATACCGTATACCAATATACCTAAATATACCGACTTGATTATCCCTAAAGCTGTCTTTAGGGATAAGCAAGTCGGTATACCGTATATAACTACGCGTGCATGTTCTTTTACAACACTCGGGCCCAACGGAGTCGGTATACCGCTAAGCGTGCGTCGCGCTGTCCTCCACAAAGTCGCGCGCCTCGTCCTGCGTGACGCACTCGACGTGCGACACCTTGTTGCGGAACTTGACGCCGTAGAACTTGTGCGCGTGCTCCAGCAGCTCCGGCCGGAACGTCGTGGTGATGAACTGCGCCGACGACGACAGCTCGTGGATCATGTTCGCGATCGCCTTGCGGTGCTGCGCGTCCAGCGCCTGCCACCACATATACAATACACATTTGTGACACGATTCAATCCACAATATGTATGATAAAAAAAATAGAAAAAGCCGGCCAAGTGCGAGTCGGACTCGTGCACGAATGAATCCATACCATTATCTATAAAAAACGTAAAAGAAATCATGTCTGTTGAATCGGAGCCCCCTTAATTTTTTTTTTTATACGATTTGTTATAGCGGCAACATAAATAAATCATTTGTGAAAATTAAACAAACAAACAGCGGAGTCTTAGTAATAAGGTCCCGTTTTACCCTTTGGGTACGGAAACCTAAAAAAAAAGAGCCAATTTAAAATGATATCACGTAACTACTGGAACTACATCCCCAATTATGAAACAATCGAGTACAAATGTTAATCTCACCTTATATTAACACTGTTGAAATGGGCGGTGACTACCTGATACAGGTATATACTTACTTACTAGGTATGTCACCAA
Source organism: Glyphodes perspectalis (assembly GCA_951394215.1). Taxonomy (NCBI): domain Eukaryota; kingdom Metazoa; phylum Arthropoda; class Insecta; order Lepidoptera; family Crambidae; genus Glyphodes; species Glyphodes perspectalis. The sequence continues at coordinate 12,665,256 of OX596212.1, read as the reverse complement.
ATATATTGTATATGAAATGGTTTGGTAACGAATAAAGATTTTTGATTTGATTTGAAATGCTACGTCACCTGGTCGATCTCGTCGAAGAGGTAGAAGGGCGCGGGGTCGCACTTCTGTATGGCGAAGATGAGCGCGAGCGCCACGAGCGACTTCTGCCCGCCCGACAGCTGGTTCATCTCGCGCATGTCGCCCTCGCCGCCCGTGAACGACACCTTGATGCCCACGCCCGCGAACTGGTCCGCGTTGGCCCGCTGGGCGGAAACCAAAAGGTTAACAGGGGACAATACTGGCTCAAGAACATTATCATTCTATTTAGTCCGTCAGTTAGATTATACAAAAATACAAGACATATTTTTTTGCTTTATCAAGAAAACAAAAAATTACAAAGATTAAGAGCATCAAAGTTTTGGAGTGGGTACTTGCGACGTCACTTGTAAGTAAAAATTGTACCTACGTCTGATGTCACGCGCAACTTGAACCCGCTGTATCTTCGCAGGTGTTTGTATGACAAATAAATGAAAAAATACGTTTTTAGTCCGCTCCCCTATTATGGCGACTAGAACTAGTGACATAACAAAAAGACAGCAGAAAAAACAACACTATTTTTCAAATAAATTTCATTGATTACAAAAAATCAATAGCCTTTTTGAGGCTTACAAATAAAACTATTTGTAAGCCTCAAAAAGGCATCAAAATAATATGAATCTAATAGCATAAAGTTGCACTACTAGAAACCGGGGCGAAAAACCAAAAATCGGAAATGAAGTGACAACAAATAGACAGGCGGCTTGCTTGGGCGGTTACGGGCCTGCCCACCAAGTTATCTAACCCCCATAACCATCCCTTCTGATCCAGATATCTAACCTTTCAACCAAGGCCATCTAACTTGGTGGTCACAGTGCTAGGAGTAAGGCGCGGGTACCTCAGGGGCGAGCTCCGCGGAGTCGTCGGGCCCGACGCGCATGACGAGGCTGCCGCGGCCCTGCGGGACCAGCTTCTTGAACACCTCCGTGAAGTTCTTCGTCACCTGCTTGAACGTGAACTGGATCGCCTCCAGCTTGCGGTGCTCCAGCGTCTCGATGAGCTCGCGGATCTTCTCGCCGCTGGGGACACGGACACGGTGTAGTATTCCCACGATATTATGTCCACCACAATGCAGACGAAGATACGGGCAATATATGACTGGCTTGTTGGCGCATTCGGTAGTGACCCTGCCCCATGCGCCAAGAATCGTGGGTTCGATCCCCAGCCAAGACAAACATTCGTATGTGTATATTCGTATATACTTGTTTGTTCTGTGTCTGAGTGTTAAAATCCAATAAAGTATATATTTGTAACAAGTGCTTAAGCTCCTTACCTCGGAGTTAGATTAATGTATGTGATGTAGTCTGATATATTTATTATTTATTGAAAAAATCTGCAAATGTGTCATGGTACTAAAAAATATTTTCTGCACAGAGATATAATCCATTTCTTTCTGTATGTATAAAAGTAGCCTATGTTATTCATAACAGCAGTTATCTGCCGATGCAAAAATAAAATAAAAAACTATCCGTTTCAGAGATTGGCCAGAAACAAAAAGACATACAGTCAAACAAAAATCATTTACATATTTTTTAGAAGGATATTGAAGAATCTTAACTAACATATACTTTGGAAAAAACAGACACTTAATTTGTATTTTATTTGTCTGGATAGTCAAAACAATTTTGTAATACTTAAACATTAACTACGTGATCAGGAGAGGCCTATATCTAACAGTAGACAAGTATAGAAGGATGATGATAATAAAAATCAACTCGTACATACCCAATATCGAGTTCTTCTTTACGTTTATACAACTTCTCTTTCTGCTCTGAGAAACTAATGAACTGATCTAAGGCCTTCTTGTTCACGTGATTGTACTTCTTCAGGTGCTGATTTGCTTTCTCCAATTCTTTAAACAGCTGAAATAAATGCATGGGTTATTTTATTTAAAAAAATGATAGTTTGACCTCTCGGATGCGGTAGGTAACATTAAGCTACCGGCCGAATCTGCGGCAACATGGCGCGAGTGTTGAGCGCGCTAAGTAATGTTTCTATTTAATTGTATTTTGGGATGGGATGAGGTTGCCTGTAGCATTCGCTACTCCAGCTACATATTTATTCAACACTAGCAGCGCCCCGCGGTTTCACCCGCGTAGTTCCCGTTTCCGTGGGAATACGAGGATAAAATATACATAATAGCTTAAAGTAACTTTCCATTGTTGAAAGTTTTTTTTCAAATCGGTTCTATAGTTACGGACCTATTCAATACAAACAAACAATGTTTTCCTCTTTATAATATTAGTATATAGTCTGGACAAATACAACGCATTGACTGTAGTCTATCGCACACCTGCTTGAGCGACATCTTCTGGTACTTGGCGTGCAGCTCGGGCGCGTTGGGCAGCGTGCCGAGCGCCGCGATCTTGTCCAGCGACTCCTGGATCTTCTCCTGCAGCAGCACTTCTTTAGACGCCATCTTTTCCAGGCCCTTCGCATCCTCCTCCATCTTGTCTTGCGCTTCTTTTTCCTGTTAATATGATTGTTTAATTATCATAGAATAATAATAATATCTTCCTAACCGATTCAGGTCACGGCGGCCAATTTCAACGAGGATTAGCCAACTGCGCAGGAAATATTATAGTGCACAAGTGTGTGCGCAAACACAGGTGCACTCTCTGTTTCATCACTCTCATAAACTCAAACTCAAAATATCTTTATTTACGTAGGCCTCAAAAAAGCACTTGTAAATCGTCAAATAATAGACACAAAATAGAACAATTTGAATCTACCACCGGTTCGGAATGTCGTATCGCATCTACCGAGAAGAAACCGGCAAGAAACTCGGTAGTTACTCTTGTCAATGTCAGATTGAATAACAAATAAAAATTTACACATTAAATTAATATTTATACCAAGTCATACAGTTAATGTTCATTAAAGATTCAGCCGAGTATTATTATAAGTAATAGGTAAATCAGAGCAGACCAGCTTCCGAAAAATTGCACTTGTTCACAAGTATGACGTATGGTGTCAGCCATCGTTTCACTCGACCATATTTGAGGGAATGTGACGACCCGTCAATAGTCAATAGTCCGGTGAAACAGCAATCCGACAGGACTGGAGAGTTCAGATGCAGGACCAACGGTTTAGTTTGGTCCTTCTGTTCTACTAACTGTGGGCTGTTGCTGAGTAATTTCAATATTGAATTACCCAGCCACAAATTTTTGGGTCGACCCGGGATTTGAACCTGGGACCTCTTGGCCCTTAGGCGGCGCATGCAATCACTAAACCATTAAGGCAGTCAAATCATAGAATATTTGGCATGGCAGACGCAGTGTGAGTGCCGCAGCAGCAGTGTGTGCGCAGCAGCAGTATGAGTGCCGCAGCAGCAGTGTAAGTGCCGCAGCAGCAGTGTGAGTGCCGCAGCAGTGTGAGTGCCGCAGCAGCAGTGTAAGTGCCGCAGCAGCAGTGTGAGTGCCGCAGCAGCAGTGAGTGCCGCAGCAGCAGTGTGAGTGCCGCAGCAGCAGTGTGAGTGCCGCAGCAGCAGTGTGTGCCGCAGCAGCAGTGTGAGTGCCGCAGCAGCAGTGTGAGTGCCGCAGCAGCAGTGTGAGTGCCGCAGCAGCAGTGTGAGTGCCGCAGCAGCAGTGTGAGTGCCGCAGCAGCAGTGTGAGTGCCGCAGCAGCAGTGTGAGTGCCGCAGCAGCAGTGTGAGTGCCGCAGCAGCAGTGTGAGTGCCGCAGCAGCAGTGTGTGTGCCGCAGCAGCAGTGTGAGTGCCGCAGCAGCAGTGTGAGTGCCGCAGCAGCAGTGTGAGTGCCGCAGCAGCAGTGTGTGTGCCGCAGCAGCAGTGTGAGTGCCGCAGCAGCAGTGTCAGTGCCGCAGCAGCAGTGTGAGTGCCGCAGCAGCAGTGTGAGTGCCGCAGCAGCAGTGTGAGTGCCGCAGCAGCAGTGTGAGTGCCGCAGCAGCAGTGTGAGTGCCGCAGCAGCAGTGTGAGTGCCGCAGCAGCAGTGTGTGTGCCGCAGCAGCAGTGTGAGTGCCGCAGCAGCAGTGTGAGTGCCGCAGCAGCAGTGTGAGTGCCGCAGCAGCAGTGTGTGTGCCGCAGCAGCAGTGTGAGTGCCGCAGCAGCAGTGTGAGTGCCGCAGCAGCAGTGTGAGTGCACCTTGTTGCGCCACTTGTCGAGCTCCAGCTTGAGCGCCTTCTCGTTGCGCACGGCCGCCTGCACCTTGCGCTCCACCTCCTCCATCTCCTTGTTGATCTGCTTGATGCGCTTCTCGGCGGCCGCCAGGTCCGCCTTGCTGTTGGCCAGCCGCCGCTTTCGGTCCTCCACCGAGATCTCCTGCAGAGCTTGGACCAGCTCGTCTTTGCGTCTGGAAAATTACTTTATATGTAACATCGTATTGCTGTGTTTCTTGCCTAGCATGTCGTAGCAATGGTTTGTGGGGTATTGGGTATGTGATTGTGTAGGCGACAAGCTAGCTACTTGTCACTACTTTCTCACAATTTTCCATCTAACCCAGCCCAGTTTTGTTTTTGGCTGAATGTGGTTAAAGGGGCCTGCTACCCCTTCGGGGATTATGGGCGTGATTTTATGTTTGTTTAAATAATTATTTTTCCTAGAGGAAACATACCTTATCAAGTTATTGGTGAGTAAGTTCTCGAGCTTGTTCTTAGTAGCCTCCAGGTTCATTCTGGAGCTAAACGCTTCCTTATTCTCCTGCGTCAGCCGCCGGATGGCGTCGTTCAGCTCGTCCACCTTGCCTTGGTCGGCGATCGACAGTTGCTCCATCAGTTCCTGGGTAGAATGAACATTTTAGCTAAAGTACTTTAGGTATAGAGAATAACATCTATAATATAAACATCTATGAACCGATGATATAATTATACCTACTGTCTGATCTTTTGAATTTAACGATTAATAAGTGTTCGGTAGATATGGCCTAGATTTCAATAAAGAATATTTTATTTCCTACAGCCTCGTTTTTTGGATATTCAGAAGAAGGCATCATTGTTAAAGCGTACATATTAATCTTGATAATGTAAAAAAGGTAAGTTATGAAGCACGCTATTGTGTGTATGTACGTAACTATGCCGCATAGATTCTGATGTGATGTAGTCTGATATTAGGTTATTTGATTACAAAGGCTCTTTGGAAATGAGAACTAACCAGTCTTCCTCTACTATACAGCCAGCTGATGAGGACATAAATCGAAGTCATCATCAGGCCTTCATCGAAAATTCTCAAAACAAAAAGAGCACTACTAGGCGTGGCCCAGCGCCTGCGCAGGCGCAGGCGCATGGAGCACAGTGAGGCAGCAGGCCGCACCTGGTGCAGCTCGGACTCCAGGCCCTCCTTGGTGGCCTGCATGGCCTCGAGGCTGGAGCGGCACTGCGCCAGCGAGCGCTCCTTGGGCCCGCGCGAGCGCTCGATCGAGCCCAGCTCCTCCTTCATCAGCCGGATGTCCGCCTTCACCTTGTCGAAGATGTCCCTGAGGAACACGAGCGCTTAGTCAAATGCTTTATAGTGAATGATGAATAATCTTCCAGCTTGATTTCTGAATGTTGTCGCTTTGAGCAAGTATAGTTCGCGACAAGTCGAGATGGCAATTTTCTAGTAATAGACAATAATAAACAAAGAATACCGATATATATTTTGTTGACACACAATAAAATAACAATAAAAATAAATAAGGATAACATATTATAAATAAAAAAAATAACAATTAGATTTATTCAGTTTAAGCAGTATGTTTTTACATTTATGAATGTCAAACAAGCTATCGGTTCGCAAGCCCTCGCAGCGGGAAACCTTGTAACGAGAAGTACCTGCAAGAAACTTGTCAAGGCAATTTTTCGTTAAATTGAAAAATTACCACTTAACAGTTGTAATTTTCCATTACAATTTTTTTAAATTACTAAAGTTTACATAGCCGAAGTCATTTTAATACACAACAAAGAAAAATATAAGCCAGATCGAAATCGATAAACGCGGCCTCAGCGGACTAGCGCAGCACTCGCTGGTAAGCCGGTGCGGGGATTTCGCGCCACACCTCACACCCCGATTTCCATTTCGACCTGTCGCGTACTGAACTCGTAATTCGACTTTGCGATTACTCATAGTCTCAGGCTCGCGATCTGCTCCATCAGCTGGTCGCGCGACACTCACTTGGCCTTCCCCTGCTTGGTCTCGGTGCGCTGCATCTCGGACACGATGGTGTTGATGCTGGTCTCGGTGCGGTTGAGGTCCTGCCGCAGCGCGCCCAGCTCCTGCTCCATCAGCTGGTCGCGCGACACTCACTTGGCCTTCCCCTGCTTGGTCTCGGTGCGCTGCATCTCGGACACGATGGTGTTGATGCTGGTCTCGGTGCGGTTGAGGTCCTGCCGCAGCGCGCCCAGCTCCTGCTCCATCAGCTGGTCGCGCGACACTCACTTGGCCTTCCCCTGCTTGGTCTCGGTGCGCTGCATCTCGGACACGATGGTGTTGATGCTGGTCTCGGTGCGGTTGAGGTCCTGCCGCAGCGCGCCCAGCTCCTGCTCCATCAGCTGGTCGCGCGACACTCACTTGGCCTTCCCCTGCTTGGTCTCGGTGCGCTGCATCTCGGACACGATGGTGTTGATGCTGGTCTCGGTGCGGTTGAGGTCCTGCCGCAGCGCGCTCAGCTCCTGCTCCAGGTTCGCGATCTGCTCCATCAGCTCCGAGCGCGTCTTCTGCATCTCCAGCCGGGATCGCGACTGGTTGAAGTACCCGCCCGTCAGCGAGCCTTTAGACGATACCTAAGAGGTACATACACTGATTTAGTTTAGATTGAAGACTCATTTTTGCTCACTCACAGAACTGTGTGCGACTTGTCAAAAGAACCAAAGAATTTGATAAGCCGTAGGAATTCGATTCCAATTTTAAAAACTAAACTAAAAAAAATAGCATGAACATACATTATGTTAGATTTTATTTTAGAGGAAAAGTTATGTAGCTCGACAAGACTGGGCCTAGGATAGCCTTGCGCGCAGCGGGCTAGCGGACCTCGGGGTGGGTGACCCCGACAGTCACACTACACGGGCCCATCGAGGGACGTCTAAGTCTTCCGTAAACATCCCTCCTCTTTGCTGTGGCCTGCACGCTGGGTGAGGGCCCCCGGGGCGAGAGAGGACTGAGCAAACATGCCTCTGTCACCCCTGACAATTTCAGCGGCAGAGATGGAAGACCCAGGGTTTCAGTAGGAGTCCCAGTTAACACACATTGTCCCCTGGCAAGGTGTGTATCCATGGGGATTTCCCCCATAAAAAGGATGGCAGCTATCTTGATGAAGATCCCTAAACCTCTTCACGGACCTGGTCTCCCTCCAAGGTGACGCAGTCGAGGTGGAACTGCTTGCCCAGCTCGGTGGCGCACTCCAAGTTCCTGCAGATGAGCGTCTTGCCGAAGATGTACTTCATCGCCTTTGCGTACTTTGCATCGTATTTGAGCTTCTGCACCATGGCTATTGCGTTCTGTAAAAAAAAAAATGATACGTAAATAACTATAAGTTTATAACATCGTCTTCTAGTAAGAATAAAAAAAAGAATAAAGTAAAAAGATCACTTAGACACTTATACTACCTAAATTGTATTGTATTTGTAGGTATTCTAATTTGCATATGTTTTTCGTACAATAAAGAATATCTTATCTTATATGAGAACGTAATTTGTCACGTTCACACATCATCTCTATTGTAATTTATCAGACTGTTATCTTAACCCGACTGCTGAAAATTCGACACGAATGGAAAAATTTAAGTAATGCAAAATAGCTTTAACAAAAAGAAAATATAATATTAGTAATTAAGTACTTACATTGTCATTGGGGTAGACCATATCGCGAACCTGCAGCCGATTGAGGGGCATGAACGTCACCTCTCCGGGGAGGCTCTGGCGGTTCATTTCCTTCAATATTTTCGTTCCCACCGTATCGGACTCTACGATGTGATGGAAAAGACGGTTGCCAGCTGTCACCTGAAATACAATTAACAAATTATTTTTAGACCAACTTTCATTGACGGCAGGCTATGAACGATCTGTGAAGTAGTTAAATGGTGGGCAGTGCCGGATTTACAGTCTTGGCCGCCCTAGGCCCCAGGCCATAACTCTCAGTACTAAAGCGTCATCACTTAATTTTTATCACGATTGGCCGCCTCTAATATCTGGCCGCCCTAGGCCCCGGCCTACTGGGCCTTAGGGTAAATCCGCCACTGGGTGGGGTCGCTTTTCTTCTCCCTCTGGTCAGTCTCTTGCGTATGAGATGACAAACAACAAAGGGAAGGTCTGTTAAAATCTTTTTTATAGGGCTAGGCTTAAATATTCAAATTCGTAACATATCATTATGCAAAACTTAATGTACAGTCGACAACATTAGTAACTGACCACTTTAGACAAATATGTTCAACTACTTATTGTACTGACCGTCCTTGTAATAAACTCATATACCCAAAATCTTCCACAAAAATAATAAATAAGTAAATTGTTTTAACTGTATAATACACTGGACATGTAAGCATATTCGTACTACTTTCAACCAGAAATTCACTGCAAATAGTTTAAATCACAAGTTCAACACAATATATACCTCAACAGCAGTGTAGATAGTCTTGTCGCAGGTGAAGTTCTCTATGACCGGCCCGTAGTACTGGGTCGCAATCTTCGCCCACTCGCCCCCTCTCTCTTGGAATGTTTCTAATACTTTACGCACACTATCTCTCCCGTTTAGAATAGGCTGTAAGAAATAATTAATTATTTATAACTACATCATATATATCAAAGTCCCCGCCGCGACAATCTCAACGCGTCAGATTGAAAATCTTCGAAAGAAAAGAAGAAAAAAGAAATTATGTAAATTCAGGGCCTTAAAACAGGAGACAAATTATACTAGTTACAAAAGTCAACAAGCTACTAATATGGTCACCACACCTCTGAAAGGTTGACCACTGCATGGTCGCATCTGGTATTCTGTGGAGAAACACCACTTACACCGTTTTCACCAATAGACATACTGATTCACCTTTACATGTGAACATAATCACACTAATATTATAAAGGCGAAAGTTTTGTGAGAGACTTCAAGCAAAAACTACTGAATGGATTTTAATGAAACTTTCGAATAATGTAGCTTATACACCCGAATAACATATAGGCTATGGTTTATCAACGTACCACGCGAGAAAAGCCGCGAGCAGAAGCTAGTGTAGTATATACGTTATATAAACATGTCTACGTCATTTTATATGTCAAATACGGTCATTCACCCCTTCAAATCTCGTATATTATGTTACATTGCTATTAACGACTTACCTTTCCTGCCATAGAACGAAGTGCTTGATCAGCCTTGGCCAAATCTTCTTTCAGTGATGATAAATTCTGAGTCAATGTTGTCTCCTTCCGCCATAACTCACTTTGAATGAAAAAGTTAATAGAATGTTATAGTATCAAATAAGCCTTCAACTAAGTGTTCCATTACATCATTACATTATCAATATTACAGCATTGGAGATATCATTCTCTGTTGGTCTGGGACGAAAGAAGAATATACCAACTGTGTTCCTTGCTTAGCACATCGTAAGAGGCGACTAATAGTGTACCGAGTATTGCGGTTGTGATTATAAGCGACGGGCAAGCCACTTGCTACTGCTTGTTCATAATTATGATCTAGCGGAACTCAATGAGGGTTTTCACAAATACAAAAATCGATGGCATGAGGGAGTCTCGTGGTCTTATCACTGTCACCATTGGCTCATTGTTGACAGAATGTCAGTTTGTTCTGTCAACTAACCAATGAGGAGGGTCACAAGACCGCATGTCACAGTTACGCAAATTTTTGGATGTTTAATTCAAAAACCCTCATTATATTGTTTCTTATGAGTGGTTTAGGGAACTTATTGTTCTCTGGACTTGGCCTTCATAAACAGATTGCAGCTGTCAGGGTATGCATCAACTCACTTCCTCGCACTCTGCTCCTGGTCCTTCTTCTTCTTGCACTCGTAGTACTGCTTGTTGTGCTCGTCGATGGCCACGCGCTGCCTCTCCATCTCCTTCGTCAACTCCTCTATCCTCTTCTCCAGCTCCGTCAGCTTGGTCGCGTCGCGGCGCAGGTCCTCGCGCAGTTTGCTCTCGTGGTCCTTCTTGTCTTTTAACTGTTTGTTCAGAGACCTGCAACGTTTGTGATTAGTTAAGCGAGCGGACGGGCGGCGGCGAACACAGTCTTCTGCCTAACTTAACTCTTAATTAAAGCTAGTTAGAGTAATTTGTTGTTTCGTGGACTCCGCTACTCTTTAGAGTATTGCACGTCGGACGCGAATACGCAGTAAGTAACACACACTTTTTTATTTTTTGAATCCTACTAATATTATAAATACGAAAGTTTGTATGTATGGATGGATGTTTGTTATTCTTTCACAAAAAAACTACTGAATGGATTTTAAAGAAACTTTAGAATAATATAGCTCATACAGCCGAATAACATATAGGCTATGTTTAATCGATGTACAACGCGAGCTAGCCGCGGGTAGAAGCTAGTAAAATATAAGACTACATGACATACATTGATCTGACTCTGAGATAGCTTAAGCACTTGTGTAGCCCTGGCGCACGAGGCGGGGTCTACCTACACTACCGAGCCGGCAACTCACTTGAGCTCCTTCTCGATCCAGCGGTCGCGGTCCTGCTTGGAGGTGAACTGCGTGCCGCGCCCCTGCTTGGCGTACAGCTCCTGGCGCTTCTGCTGGTTGAGCGACAGCGCGCGCGTGCACTCCTCCTCGCGCGCCTTCATCTCCTCGTACTTCGGCTTCAGCTCTTCTAGTTCGCGCTCCTTCTCGGCGATCTGTTGTCGGAGCCGCTCCAACTCGGCTTCGGCCCTTTCCTGTGCAGATAATACAGATGTGTACGGTCGCGGTCTGCTTTGGATGATAAAAAAAAATCTATGCAGATGCAACGGCGTGAGTGTCATAAGAAGCCCACGTGGACAGGAGCCACGCCAGCAAACGCAACAGCAAGACTGGACAATGACTTAGTTGCGCTGAGCCAGCAAGCATTGTCGACGTCATAATTATGTCGACGTTATAATTATGACGCTCTGTATTTTTTTTTAACACACATTGTCAAAAACTCAAATAAGGGTGGAGTGTACTCTTTTTTATTCATCCATAAAGAGTACAAATAATTCTCGTCAATCAACTAGTACGTATTACAACTCATAATCATCATCGTCGTCCCAGTGGCGTAGCATCGGTTCCTGTCGCCCGGGGCGGGTCTCAATTTTTCCGCCCCGAGAGGTAGGGTGGGAGGAGGACATACTCAGTTTTCCGCCGCCCCATAGACATTGTAGCCCAGGACTGATTTACTAAATAAATCTTTAAAAGTTGTCCCATGTTGGCCAACTGTGTCTCTTGCCTAGCATGTCGTAAAAGGCGACTAATGGTAAATCGGGTTTTGGGTATGTGATTGTGTAGGCGACAAGCTAGCCACTTGTCACTACTTTTTCAGAATTTTACCATCTAACCCAGCCCAATTTTGTTTTTGGCTGAATGTGGTTTAAGGGTACTGCTGCCCCTATGACTCTGCCTACCTTCGGGGATTATGCGTATTAGGCGTGATATTATGTATGTATGCAGTTATTTCAAATTTGCTGCCGCGTACAAGTGGCGCCCGGTGGGGACCGTCCCCCCTTGCCCCCACCACGCTAAGCCACTGCGTCATCCATTAGCTTATACTGGCCCACTACAGGACAAAGGTCTCCCCTTATAAACACCACAGGGCTCGTTCATTACAACACATACATACATACATAATCTGCCGTTTAATTTGAATTAAAATAAATAAATAAATAATATCACGCCCATAATCCCCGAAAGGTAGGCAGTCATAGGGGCAGCAGGCCCCTTTAGCCACATTCAGCTAAATCAAAACTGGGCTGGGTAAGATGGAAAATTGTGAAAAAGTAGTGACAGGTGGCTAGCTCGTCGCTTACACAATCAGATACCCAAAACCCCATACATCATTAGTCACCTTTTAGGACATGCTAGGCAAGAAACACAGTTGGCACATTCTTTTTTAAGTCCCAGACCAACATCGGACAACACATATTGACCAAAACTGCATCTAGACGAGTAAAGCCGCAGGCAGAAGCTAATTCATTACAAATTGCACATGCTCTCAAGAATTTAATAACTTTCTTACAAGACAACTTCTAATAACAGAAAATTTATTTAATATGCAAACACTGGAAATATGCAATTTAATATAAATATTATATCATAACACCTCACAGATATAATAAAAATAGCAGTTGAATTTGCAAAGCAAATAATCCCATAGAACAATGGAATGTTTGCAGGCGTGTTTAAGTATGGACAGTTATCCAATCCTGTCTGTCACAAATGTACTTTATGATATACAAATGATTGCACAAACTTAACAATGTCATAATAATAATACATTGTATGTATAGAGTAGTTAACTAAATTGACACATCTTATATCAGCACATAATTGTATAAGCGTGGTAGCCCAATAGTAAAGGCACGAGCCTCGTGAGAGAAGTGCTGGTTCAAAGCCGCTGGATATTTTATGATAATAATAATGTCCTCCTAACCAATATCGGTCACGGCGGCCAATCTCAACGAGGATTAGCCATCTGCGCAGGAGATATTATAGTGTACAAATGTGTGCGCAAACATAGGTGCACTCTCTGTTTCTTCACTCTAGATAGTCTGGTGAGATGGCAGTCCGACATGACCAGGGAGAGGTCAGGCGCAGAACCAAAGGCTTAACGTGCTTTCCGAGGCATGGGGGTGGTTATACCGCCAACTTCCTGACTCCAGGCTGTTACTGAGTAATTTCAATATTGAAATACCCACAAATTTTGGCCCGACCCGGGAATTGAACCCTTCTTGGTCCTTAGGCGGTGCATGCTACCACTAGACCAACGAGGCAGTCGTTGGTCTAATCCACGTCATCATCAACATGGCACGATTATTCGTCCACGTCACGTGGGCGAATAATCGTGCCATTTTGATGACGTCACGTGGCTCACCTTAGACTTGTTGTCGCCGTCGACGTCATCAGTCAGGTCCTTGATGCCGAGCTCGAGTTTGGTCTTCTCGCGCAGCAGCTGCTGCTGCTCCGTCGACAGGATGTCCTTCTCCTCGCGGGCAGCCGCCACGTCCTTGCGGGCTTCCTTTAGCTTCCTACGGGGTAAGAAACAAATTAACGATGGTAAATCTTTAGTAACTTTCAAACCTTCATCAGTCAATTTCAAACCATCATGTATCGCTGGGATCTTCAAATCTATGTAAGTACGTAATTATCTTACTGGCTGGGCGATGAGGGAAATCATTGTGATGATACCCGCAAATTCATACAACTATGGTTGGGAAACCATAATCCAAATCGTCTGGTTCCCCTTATTAAGGATTACGAAGGTCAGATCTGCATTAGCTTAAATGCAATTACCAGATTTACTGGATCTAGTCTAAGTGGACTCTAAGTAAGTTGACACATGAGGTTAGGAGCTAGGAGGTTAGAAGAAAAAGAATAGGTATGATGCATAAAAATTATAATTCTATTTAGTCCGATAGTTAGATTATATCAAATTAACATAAAATCACAAAGATAAAGAGCATCAAAGTTTTGGAGTAGGGGCTTGCGACATCACTACTTAGGATTTTTTTTACGAAATTGTGACGTCACGCGCAACTTGAATGCATTCATCTGTTAATGTTTTTTTTTAAATAAATAAATACATGTGTTCCAAATTTTTTTATAATCTAACTGACGGAATAAACAGATTTTTTTAGTCACCTAGCCTATTATGTTATTGACCTTAATCCTGTGGTTTGTACATTACCTGTTAGCCTCTCTGACATGTTCTTGGGCTTCCCTGACCAAATCTGCGTAGTGTTGCTGCTCTTTGCCACTATTTGACCGCATTTTTTCCAACTGAAATACAGTTATTATATTATATAAACTAATTAAGCATTGATACGTTATAAATTGTGTGATTTTAAAGGCCAAATTGTGTTAGCAGGAGACTTTTTAATACCCTCAAAATATCAAATGGTACTAAATACGATTTTGGGATAAATTATGACATTCATATATTTTTTATGTAATTAAATAGCACATGCCGCATGAAAATAATCTATAATATAAAAATGAATCGCTGAATGTGTTGCTTAGCGCAAATCTCGAGAACAGTTGAACCGATTGCGCTAATTCTTTTTTAGTTGTGTTTGTTATTATCAGGTAAGGTTCATATGAGGGAAAACAATAAAAAAGTTGCACGGGAAAAAAATGGGTAGTTAGTTAATTAGTTGGGCATGTGTTTCCCGCACTTAGCCTCATAAGTGGGCCATTGTGCGTAAATGGTCACTGTACCACTACAATGTAAAAAAATGGGTATTGAAAATCCGAGAACGGGGCGGTACGAAGTGCGTCGGATCAGGTAGTATTAAATAAAATAGAAAGAATACTCCAATATCCATTAATATTTAATGCATCCAATTCTATTCCATAACAAGTAGGATTATTTTCTACTACCAAAAATTATCAAAACTTATTAAATTATACAACAAAAATAATAATAATATATTCTTCAGACTGGCACACCAATTCCTTAGTCCCAAACTTAGCTTATAAGCTTGTGCTATGGATACTAGGTGAATAGATAGACATACTTAAATACGTTTATTAACATCCATGACTTGAGTAGTTCTAAAGTTCTGTGTGTTGGTTTCCGCACTTAGTCCTCAGGGGGACCATTGTGCGTGATGACTTGAGTAAAAATTTACATGTTCATCACAAGAAATATTTGCCCCTAGCGGGATTCGAACCCGCGACCCTTGGTTTCGTGGCCAGGGTCTCTGACCACTCGACCAGTCGACGGGCCAGTCGACAAGGTTAATTTTAGTTTATGCGCAACCTCTTACCGGTTGATTCTAAGGAACCAATTTAGGATTGTAAAAAATAAGCAAAACATATTACAGTTTACTTTTCATACAAAATAGTCAATCAGCTAAACAACTTTTGTGTAGAAAGTAAAAAAAAAAATTTAGCTCATTTTCTAAGATCCCTTAAATTATTTGTTAGAATAATGAGTTAATTAAGTAGGTAAGTAGTTTGGCATAAACTAAAAATTACCTTGTTCATTACAGATTACCAACAGCACATTTAAATATAGAATAAAAAAAATACATAACACAAACTGTGTTATTTATTTTATTGTCTCACCTCTTCTAACTTTCTCTTATTCTCTCTATGCTCAGTGTCGTGTATTATGAATTCAAGCACGCGCCGCGCTCTGTCCCATTTCTGGTATTCTTTCAACTCTTCCTTCTCCTCTTCAAGAGTCTTCAAACGCTCCTCTATTGTTTGAAGAAACTCATTGATTTTCTCAACCTTTCAAATTAAATTAACAAAGGAAATTAGATGACATATATTGCATATTGCAGTCTGAACCAAGCCCAATTGTTTGGTGATGAAGCATATTTTAGCTTGCAGTCTTTGAATGTTAATGTTGCAATATAATCAAAACTTAGCTCTGATCATGTGTATTCAAGCTTGTAGCATCCAAAACAGAAAACTTAAAAATATTTTCAAATTTATCTCTAAGACCACATTCATTTATTAATTATATCTAACTTTATTTTTTTTTCTAACTAGAAATAATCACCTTCCCAACTGTCTCTTTAAGAATTGTGACCGATTCCTCTCTACGTTCATCATACACCCTTGTGCCTGCCACCTCCCTTAATAGCTTCAGCCTGTGCGAGTCTGGTGCCACCGCCATTTGGTTAATCTGTAAGAAACAATATAAAAGGTATGAAGGTATGATGTTTGCTTCAATTTATATAAACTTTATTGAAATACAGTATTATTATGTATTGCACAATAAAAGTTTAATATTTTTTTATATAAATTCTCCAGACTGACACCAATTCCCTAGTTCCAAACTAAGCTTGTGCTATGGATACTAGGTGAACAGATAGACATACTTAAATAAGTTTATAAACATCCATGACTCGAGAACACATGTCCATGTTCATCACAACATTTGCCCTTAGCAGGATCCGACCGGAACCATCGGTTTCGTGGCAACAGTCTCTGACGACTCGACCAACGGGTTTATCATATTTTTTTTTTGTACTTAGTATGTGTATGTGCAGTTTTAAAAAAAAAACATTGACTTACTTTTCCCTGTTTGACGATGTAGTAAGGGTTGGAATTGGAGAGTCCCGCACTTTCCAACAAGTTGAGGACTTCCGACCGTGGCACCACTTTTTTGTTGAGGAAAAACTGGTCCTTCTTGGAACCGATAACTCTACGTAGGAATATCTCATCTTTCTCAATCTAGAACAAAAAATTATTACGTTTTACTTCTGTTGTATTATAGAATAAGGAGTACAGGATTCGGAGAGATACTAACCTCCCTATTAAAATTTTAAATAATAAATACATAGTTAAATTAATAAAGTTAATTATCAGTTCATTATATGTACTATTGCATTAATTTATATTATCTTTATGTATGTTTTGTTATTCTTCTTTAAAACCTTCCTAAAAAGGCCAATATGTCAAATGCCCATTATATGCGTATTACGATTATTTACTTAATGATATGCAAATTGTTTGTAGTAGTAAATGAAATAATGTAATATTAGTATGAGTAGATTGGTAATATAGTCTAGTTTAATCTTCAAATTAAATTGGAGGATATGGGTAGTGATATATCTCATAAAAAAATAATTTGTCGTAAATTTGTTAAAAAAAATAATAGTGCATCATGTTTGACCTTCTTTTTAACAACAAAAAACATACGTATGAAATTAGATTTTATTTATAATCCTTATTCTTTCACACTTTACGTAGTTATTTTTCTTTTTGATATATCTAGCTAAGTTTCTTAGCAGTGATGATTTTAGTTTTACGGGAGTACGCTTCGCGATCGATCTCGCGCTGTCGCGCTGCTCCGGACGTACAAGCCGTTTGGTCACGTGTTCTGGCGGACGTTCAAGTGGTGTACACTAACTTAATTGTACTAATAAGATGCATTTACTATGAGAAGCTCAAAATCCCCATATTGTCAGTTTAGCCCTTATACATAGGACCCATTGATATATATATATATATATATATGTGTGTATATACTTACCGGTATCCTGTTGTCTGAATTGTCAAATATAATTTCTACAAAGGCCGATATGACCCTTGGTCCCGTTCCTTCGTGAAGCAGAGCTAATCTCTGTTCAGGTCTGAGGTGAGAGAACTCATCACTTAGCACAAACTGAATGGCTGAAAAGAATGTAATAGAACATCAATTAACAATACCAATATAGAAAAATCACTCAAAAGCCATTTAAAAAAAAAGGCTATTTATATAGCTTTCAAAAAGCAATTACAAAAAAATTTCAGTTGAAGATATTAAGAAAGAATTTTGAAATTGCAAATTGGAATTACATTAAAAAAAAATAAGTTTTTTAGGTTATGGTACTCAATTTAAATAAGAAAATTTTGTTAACTTATTTTGTTCCATTACAATAAGTAAGTAATGAATAAAACTTAAGTAGTTTTAAAGATATCACAACATCCCCATGCTTAGCCTGACTAATTAAGAGATAATAAGTTGATGTATGCCTGTGTTGTAACAACAACAAAATTAAGTGAAATTGTCTAACAACTGTTGTGTTGTGAGACAATTCTACATTTTGTAGGAAAATATGCAAAACTTATACCTAGTATAAGTTGACGTATTAGAACAATACAAAACACTTCATTTATATCCAACCTAGGTAATAAAAGGTATCAAATTCGTCCTAAACCCGATTTAAGTTCGTAACCAAATGACAATAAAAACAAGTCAACTTACCATGGAAAAAGTTACTTTTACCGGAGCCGTTACGTCCCACGACTACATTGTGCCTTTTATCGAAAGGTTCCACCACAATTTGCTCGCGGTAGCTCTTGAATCCTTGAATGATTACCTGTAAACAATAACACTGCTTACAACGCACCGAAAACTATCACATATAACACCAACAACATCGTTATAAACTCTGTTTTTCGATAGGTATAAAAAATACTTGGTCACGTTCAATTATTACCTGCTTTATATGCATTTTCTCTGTGTTATTAGCCAGAAAACACAAAAAACCATTTCAACAAACTATGACCGCCATTTCTCGCTGTCACGTAAATTGATGCAAACGTCAAACCATACAAGAGATGGAGGGAAAGTATCATCACTTGATTGTATAGTGACGGCGTTGTCACATAATTATAATAGGTACTTTTGTCGTTTTTTTTAACAATAAAAAATAAAAAAAACAACAAATGTGTCAATACCTCTCCTCTCTTTATTATGAATATTTGATGTCTATTAAAACCGAATAAAATATTTAAAACGTAAATAAATCGATGTTACCCAATAATAGGTGCTTGCGAAACTTAATTTCAAATTTAAATATATATATAACACTTAATTGCTATTCAATTAAATATCGTTTAGATAGTGTTTTGCTAGTGTACCTACCTATATTATGGGCATAATTTAAGGTGATAAATTAAATATATGTAATTCATTTAAACATAGAACATAATATACATACTTAAATTTTATGCTGCTTTATGCAATGTAATTCTAAACCTCAGCTGGTTTTTATTAAATAAGAAAAATACAAACGAGAAAAATGATTTAAAATTTTTCACTTTTTATAGATTTTAATCACCACTAAGTTTTAACAGTATGAATACTTTACATTGTTTTAATGTAAGTTATGTAAAATCTATTTGCAAACAAAAATTACTCAATATAGAAATCTTTGTAGTTAAAGTTGTAGCTAGTAGATTTTTACTGGAAAGAAAAATATGTTCAAAATTATTTAGGCTCCTCTTTAGCATCTTTTCTTTTTACTAAGTTTCTCCATCTGCTCTCGAATAACTTTTTAGCTATTTAAAATATACTATTCTGTTACGAAAGCATTTGAGACTTAAATATTCTTAACATAAAAGTACAATAATTTATAATTCCAATAGTTTGCGATGATATCGAAACGAAATTTTGAAAACTAACCGTAATCCGTTGCGAAAGCTCATACGTGTATCTATTTGAAGCGAAAGCTAATTATGAATCAAAGACAATGAAGAATATTTACTGACATCAATTTTAAAATAAAATATTTTCCGCAAAAGTATATCGCTCAAATCAAACTAATTAAGAAATCAACGATTTATGTAAAATTATGCAATGTATCAATAATACACTGACACACTTGAGGATAATAATTGTGAATGCGTTCTGAGAGTTTATATAACTATCTACATCATTTTTTATTAGTGTTCTTAGTGTGCGCGCGGCAATCATACGTTACTGTGTATGATTTATAATATTACATGTCGTATTAATTGTATATAGAATAAATAACATGACAGTGTTAACAATTGAAAAGGATATAGATTTAAGCACAGATTTAAGTGAATTGGAAAAGTTTGGCAGATTTCATGTTTTTCAATATTTCTGGATATGTTTGCCAGTCATTATGACATCGATGTTGCATGTCAACTATATTTTTATAGCAGAAGTAAACGATTACAGGTAACGTACATTTAATTTAATATTTGTATATTGTTTATAAATAAAAAAGCTTTTTCTTCGTCATCTGAACTTATGTAACTTACGGTGTAAGTATTTAAATTGAAGTAGTTACAGTACATAGCTAGTTTATTTTGGGTGGGTTTGACGTATCCAAAAAGCTCTGACGTATTGAAAAGCTCCTGGCCGGGCGAAATCTGGCCTAGTACACTCGCCTTACAATTTATATAATAAAATGTTTTTTTAGTTCGTTTGAAAAGTAATCATTTCATAATGCTAATTTCTAAAAATTATTCCTTTAACACGTTTTTATACTGTCTTACTCACTTAGGTATATTAAAGAAAAATAATTTTATAAGCTTCAGTTACTATATTTAATTTTCAGTACTTATTGGCGTTGTAGGTACCTACTTAACGTACTCAATTGATAATATCCAGATCCACAGCCGTAAATTAATAGCTGTCTATCTAAAAATCAGTTACGACTAGAATCATGTTTGAACCCAATAAAACTATAAACATTCGATTTTTTTTTGTTCTTAAATGATATTAGCTATCCCTTCAAATATAAAATATTTAAATATACAAATAAAAATATACAGCAGTATTTCACGCTAAAGAAATATTTTTTAATGTAAAATTAAACATTGAATGCTCATGATTTATTTACTTCATTGCGTAAGAAATTAGAGTTGGCATAAAATATTTCAGCCAGGGATCGAGTCGAGATTCTCAGAAGGAGCTACTAATTGTTTCTCGCTCCTAGTAACGAGATAATACGCGAAGACGTCTAAAAATAGTGTAATAAAATTACGTTAGCTATCTTAGTAACTTAATAATATTATTGTTTATCCTACCTAGGCTTTTAATGATCTTGAGAGCAAATAGTGGTATACAATACATTCATAGTACTTATTATACAACTTGAAAATACACGTAATTTATGTTTTCATTAAGTATTTACGTAGGTACTCATTCATCTTCCTAGCGTTATGTCCCGTGCTTAGACGGGGTCAGCTTAGACCATGATCCAGGATTTACCGAGTATGGTAATAATTACATTGAAGCGACTGCCGATCTGACCGTCGTAACCCAGACAATTTTTTGGATCATGGTTACAAATCCAAAGTTGTTTGTATTTGCAGTTTTCATCACGATGTTTGTGATGTAAATACGTACCTAGATTTAAAAAATCTAGAGGTATATGCCCGGGTTTGAACCCGCACTCCTCGGTTAAGAGGCGCGTGTCCTTACCATTGAGCTACCACCGCTCTACGTAGGTACACATTGCTAGATACACGTAAACAGTTTAGCTTAGGATATTCTGTATTTATTTAAATAAAGCATACTTACAATATATACATATATTAATGTATATATATATATATATATATATACATATATATATATATATAAGTTAGGCACATTCATATTGTATTTAATTTATCGATGACACAAAAGTAAAAAAATATTTATACTTATATAAATATGTATATTTAAAAAGATATATAAGAAAAGTCTACCGTTAAATGAATACACCACCGTATTTTAGTAACCGTATGATAATATTGATAATAGGTATACCTACCTAAACTATACCAGCATTATGTTTTTATTAGATACCTAGTTTTGTCCGTCACAGATCATATAGTTTATATATATATATAATTATTCAAAGACATCGTTGTTAGTAAACGATTTGCCTACCATCATTCATTTTCTCAAGTACAGATGCATCGTACTTGTATCAATTTTATCAAAATAATTATGTCAATTGATCTAGACAGTGAATAATTGAGCCAATTATGAGGCTGCTGTATACAATCATTTTTGTTGCGGCATCCAGTTTGAACATCTACACATAAAGATAGCGAGTATTTGGGAGAGCAGACAAACAAACTCGGACACTATTATTATCACGCAATAAACCTGCTTTACATTATATATTCAGCAGCTAAGTACACATAGAAACACTTGATCCAACTAGGAACTTGGTAACACCTGATTATAATGTATTTTTAGCAGCGTGATGCTAAGTTTACCAAAATGTATTTATTAAGTAGCGACCACACGCGGCTTTGTCCGCGTAGGGAGAATTAAATTTAGCCTGCATATTTAACTCGATAAATGAGTGATGGGTAATGAAATATATCACGTACGAGTCTCACAGGGGGAGTCTTGTTAGTTATGTCACGTGATCCCCTCCTACCGCGTACGAGTATTCCATAATTTATGGGTGGCACGTAAAGTAGTATTTGTAATTGTAAACTGTATTATAATTAGCCCTTATCTCACTATTACGATACTGTCTCGTATGGGGCTTTCCAAAGCAGTGTCGGCTTTAGGGGTGGGCGACTAGAGCAGTCGCCATGGGCGCCAGATGTAATGGGGCGTGAGACCAGGGGAGGACTTTGAATGTGGGGGGCCTGGGCTAATCCTACAGAATTACTTTTCTTTTAGGTACTATTAGTGACCCACGTTCTGTTCGAAAGATATATGTGTATTGGCTTCAACGGAGGCCTTATTGTCTATGCCCTGGGCTGCAGCCCAAAAAGCCCCTATAGCAGATCCGGCCCTGGATGAAACTCTTTTTCTTTTTATCATATCAGCTTCACGCCATTTTCCTAGAGAGAACCGAACGTTATATACGCTGAAACTTGTCAGGCGATATAAATAACAGCCTGCTGATGCCAATGGCTGGTGTCAGCATGTTAGGTAGGTATATTGGCGCTGAATCTGTGTTTCGATTTGGCAAGAGAGGGAGGGAGTATATTAACGGGCGCCATAAAAATGTAGCCAAAAGCGCCGGCAGCGCTCAAGCCGGCCCTGCTTCAAAGTACTATGTAGGTATAGTGCCATCACGTGCTATTCTTGGAAACTGGTGTTGACACGAATTTTCAAGTAGTACATACGTAATATTGGTATTGATTATAAAAAAGATGACGATATAGATATCTTCACCATTTTTTTAAGAGGATCTGTTATAGTAGGAGAGCTGGCTGAAATATTTTGCAAAATGATAGATATAAAAAATGTATTTAAGGCAACTTGAAATTTGAATAGGGTTTTATTTATAACTGAAAGAAAAAGATTGTAAAAAAGACAGATTTTGGTGGGACTTTTTACCTGCCAGGTTATCTAACAAATTCAAATTCAAATTCAAACTTAAAATCTCTTTATTTATAGGCTTCAAAAATGCACTTTGTAAATAGTCAATGTGTACAGAAAAGAAGATATTACCACCAGTTAAATATTGTATAGGTGCGAGTGAGTAGCGCTTTACGCCAGCTATAATGTGAGAGAGAGCTTTTATCTTGAGCTTGCCATGAAATTTCTAATCGAAACTTCGGAGTAGACAATAGAAATTTTTGTGAATTTGTGCCAAAAACGGTATGTATAAAAATGATTGTGTTGGTTTGTGTGTGTTAAATGGACATATTTTTTGTGTTTTTTTTTTTTATCATAAAAAAAAATTAATTTGTTCAATTTTGATAAAAATCCAAATGTAATTACTGAAATATTTGACATTACTTGAAAAATATTGTTTTTTTTTTCAAGTACCTAATCAAAAGAATTTTTTTTTAAAAAATTTTATTTTTAACACCTTTTGCTTAAAAAAATGTCCCAAATGCCTACCCAAAAATTTGTACCAGCTCTCGGACTATTAGTATTTTTTGGTCCAGTAAACTGCGGTACGTATTGGTCGGACTATGAACTTTTTATAAGCCTGCCATACCTGTTTATCATTGTCTAACCTTGTCGACCTTGTCGATCCACTATGCCTAGAACGCTCTACCCACCCAATAGTTATTTGATAAATCTTGTGTTTAAACGTCTGATTCTCGGTCAACATCCTGTGCTTCTTAGATAAGGCAAAACGCAAACTAATGCTGAGTTTGTTGCAGCAACAAAAACCTGTGTACATTACGATATCATTAATTTTACAGATGTTTAGTTCCTGAATGTGAAAGTCCCTACCCATCAGTGCAGACGCCTGAATGGTGGCCATCCAATGTTGATAAAAGATGCCACAGGCCAGTATTAGCTGAGAAACTATATCACTTGAATGCCTCAGAGCAAACATGTTCCAATTCTTCGTTCTTGGAAGTAATAGCCAAGTGTGATGAATGGACTTATGAAAATAACAATTCCATTGTGTCTGCGGTATGTTTTGTTTTATAATAATTCCATATTTACATCGTTACATGACTTTTATATGTACAGTCATGATCAGGAAAAATGTAGATATTATGGGTTAGTCCCGATTTTCATTGGAATATTACAATACTTTTCTGTCTTGGTGATATTAAGGTGTGAAATACTTATAGCACCGATAGCTCAGTATATAAGAAGCTCACACTACCTACGTAGTTGTGGATTTTCCAAATGCTTATACTGCTTATTCATGTATTAATTTATCATATATTTTTCATATTTATAAGTAAAGGAAAATCGTGATTCTAGTTCCGCCTAACTTAGATGTGCGATCAATTTTCTTCTATGAGTTTCGAAGAAATGGGACTATCATAGTTGCTGGTTCCAATAACAGAGACATACTTACAAAATCTGGTTAAACAATTTGTTCCGTTAGAGAAAGTACGAAGTAGGTAGCCAGAAGATGTAGGTATTAAACGATTAACGGATATTTCCAGTTCAATCTTGGCTGCGAGTCATGGAAAGCTGGTTTCGTCGGTACTGTTCATAACGCTGGCATGATGGTGGCAATGTTTTTGACTGGGTGGCTTTCTGATGGGTATGTTTGGGCTTTATTCAATTACCATAAATTCTTTATTTACTCATGGTTCATACTGTTTTATTTCTTTTATTTTTCAGTATTGGAAGAAAGCCTGCGATTATTATTTGTTCTATGGGTGGTTTTGTTGGACTCTTCAAAATATTCGTTAATGATTTGTATACATACTGGGTTATTGAATTTTTGGAATCTGTAATTTCGTCAGGTCTTTATAGTGTCGGAGTGATTTTAAGTAATTATCTATTATCGTTTACTAGTGACTTAAATACTTTTTATAAAGGGTAAATAATAGCAATATTATACATTTCTAGTGATTGAAATCGGAGGAGATGGAAAGCGAGTGGCAGCAGGAGTGGTGTTCGCGTATGGCATTTATATGGGGGAAATACTCTATGCATGTATTTCTATGGGGCTTAAGTACTGGAAACACATAATCATGGTCCTAAACTCACCATTACTAATTTTTGTCGCATATACATTATTGTTAAAAGAAGGAACTCGATGGCAAATGATTCGCGGCAAGATGGATGACGCCAAAGCAACGTTCAAAACGATTGTTAAAATGAATAAACTGAAAGTTTCTAATGATGAAATAGATAATTTAAGTAATGAGCTAATAAGATCTAAATTCAAAGTAGAATTACAAGTAGAAAAAGAACGATTTAAGGATATTATTGGATCAAGCGAAATCATGATAAGGGTCGCTGTAACATCAGTGTGTTTCTTCAGTTCAAGCTTCCTCTACTACGGCTTGGTAGTAAACTCCGTGTATCTACCTGGAAATAAATATATCAACTTCATTTTATCGTCCGTAACGTCTTTCCCTGGTGATGTTATAGCTTTTGTAAGCTTAAATAAACTTGGGAGGAAAATCACTTTGCAATGTGGTTACATGATATGCGCTGTATTTCTGTTAGCTCAAGTATACGCACCTGCATGTAAGTATGTCATTTTAATTCACCTGTAACAGAGTCGCTAACAATAAACTCGATTAATTTATTGAGAAGTTCCGACACGTCCATTTGGAAAATTAATTTATACCTATATATTAACTCCTATTGAATTTAAGAGAGCTTTATATATCTCCCCAACTGATATTTGCTAATGATTTTTTTTAAATAAAGCCTTCCGACAATTAAATAATTTGCTACCTTTTGTTTCCTTTGTAGCGTTAATAATGATGATGAAACTGGATCTTGAATAACTTTATTTAACTTGCAATGTATGTATGTATATTTTTACAAGCTTTTATTTAACTTTCAATTTATGTATGTATGTTTGTCGTGTATAATCTTGCAACTCATCTTTGAAGCCGATATCTTCAACCGATTGAGCTGAAATACACGTTTAGTTTGGATGACAATGCATGGAAGTAAAACTTAACTATGTGACGTTATTCTAAATCCAAAATGGTGGAACAACCAAGATGGCAAAAAAAAAAATTTAATGCATACTTACAATATGGGTATCAAATGAAAGGGCTTGCCAAGAATAACTCTAATACATAACTAATAAAAAGTAAAATAAAATTTAAAGTAAAAACCTTTTTTATAACAAGCTTTTATTAAAATGCGCTAAAAAGAAAAAAAAATACTTTTATTACTATAAATCTTTAATGATATTACATTTTTTTTACGATTTATAAGATTGTCGCGAGATATACTTAAGTAGTTAAGCAAGTCAATTAGATAACTTGATATGATTGATTTTAACTATTATAATGTTCAAACTAAGTAACTATATACGAGTACTTAAATCTCGCAACAAGCTTTTTTATCATATAAATTGTGTAATGATGTTATAAGTTAATAGTAAAAGTTTATTATTTTCTTTATTGCGCATTTAATTTTTTTTCCGTTTTTTTCTTTTTTTTATGAGCTTATGACCCCACCAATGAGAATGAAAAGAATTTGTATATAATTAAAAACTCACCATTTAAATATATTATTTATAATTTCAGCAATGCCATGGCTGAAGATTGTTTTGTTCCTGATCGGAAAACTTGGAGTTGTCGTTTGCTTTACTGCAATTTACACATACGCAATGGAACTCTTTCCTACCAGCGTAAGAGGATCACTTTTCGGGTGGGGAGGAACTGTTGCGAGGGTTGGGAGTATGCTGGCACCTCTCACACCGATGCTGGTGGGTTCTATGATTATTTTATATGTATATCATGCTTATAGAGACCGTTTAAATATTACGTAAGCATTGGGGAAGAGGGCTTAAGCATGGGAGGATAAGACTTTGCTTATTTTTGGTGGCAAGAGGGGAAGAAGGGGAGGTTATGGTTTGCTTACAAAATATTTGAACAGCCTCATGATTTAAACAGAAATGTTGGTGAGGACCAATGAATTGATTACGGGACAGATGATAGTAATCGATTTTTAAAGTACAAGCTTACCGCCTACCGCTTCGTATATTTGGTTTGCTTTGTGTATATTTTTTTTATTAAGTAAGTTAAATACTTTCATCAGAATTTAATGATATTCCGTACAATTACGATTATAATTAGATCAATAAGCAGCGCTGTGCTTAGCGACTATAATAAAAAAAAACTTTTCCTATTCGTGAATGTTTTTGTCGCACATAATCTTGAGATGCAGTTCAGCACTGCCATTAATAGAGACGCTAATTTTTATGTTTTTATTTCAGGTCGACACTCTGGAAGCGTTGCCTGCTATACTTTTTGCGTCGACAGCAATCGTATCAGCTATAGCTGTTATTTTTACTCCAGAAACAAAATACTTGCCATTGTTTGACACAATTGCACAAGTCAATGCCAATAAAACAAAGAAGAACAATATAATTTAAAAAAAATAATCACATATCTGTTAAAATGCTTACCTAGCATATAGACTCAAATCCATGAAATCTTTAATTTAGGATTTAGTAAAAAGGGGAGGTGGCCTCACCCTAGAACTCGTGTGCCAAAGTCTATTTACTATAAGAACCTATAACTTATCAATAATATTGTATTGCACCACCCCTGGACCAAGAAATATTGTATAGCCCCTGCCTACCCTGTACCAAAATCTGCGTACGCCCATGGATATTGTGTCTAGATATTTTATTCAATTTGGTCACTAGCCTGTACGAAATGCTGGATTAGGTTGGCATAAGGATTTCATTTCCGCCGTGCTGTTGTTATAATCGGTAGTGAGCGTCCTTGGTGCTGTTACTATCGTTGGTATAGTGCGGTTTTAAGTCGACTTGACTTTACAATAGTCGAGATCAATGAATAGAACAATTAGGGTTAATAATGCTGCTAAAATGTATGACATTATATGCTATGCCCTGTGTATAATGACCCGAGATATCCTTCGGCAAGGGTTTTATTACGCGGTGGATTTAAACGCAGATTTTTTAGTCACCGTGAAAACTACTAAGTACAGTAGGGTGGAACAAAAGTATTGTTACGATATTTATGTGACTAAACTGATATTTTTCTAACACTGGTACAGAATATACATATTGCAGATACATCTTTTTTAATTAACATACGTAAAAGTGTTGCTTTTAAAATCCAAATAAGTGAACTGTTTAGAGATTATTGAACACTACGAGTACAAGTATATAATTATATAAAAATAAATAACTATCAGACTACATCACATACATTGATCTGACTCTGAGGTAAGTAACACTTAAGCACTTGTGTTACAGAGATTAGCATTATCAGTACTATTACAAATATATACTTAAACTAGCTGACCCGGCGAACTTCGTTCTGTCTAAAAGTCAATGACACATAATCGGGTTAAATAAATGCACACGGTGTGAAAATTTGATTAAAATCGGTTAAGTAGTTTCGGAGTCCATCGCGGACAAACAACTTGACGCGTAATTTATCTTATGTATTTAAAAGAAAGTCGTGTTAGTTACACTATTTATAACTTAAGAACGGCTGAACCGATTTAGCTGGAAATTGGTGGAGAGGTAGCTTAGAACTAGGAGTCTAACATAAAATACTTTTTATCCCTGAAATCACCCTCTAAAGGGGTGAAAAGGGGGGTGAAAGTTTGAATAAGAAATAAAAACTCCATGTCTGGATTTGGATAAAAAATTTCAAATAGATAGGTGAGATACTGAGATAAAGGATAGGATACTTTTTATTAACAGGGGGATGAAAAGGGGTGGGATAGGGATAAAAAATGACGAGTATTGATATTATTGGTATCATTTCCGAGGTTTTTGGGTCGTTTATTTTAAAAATAATGTCTATTTTTAAATTCGAAATGTTAGAAGTAAAATATTATCACCCTAAATGGGGCGGAAAGGTGTCGAAATGTCTAAAACTCAACATTGATGTCGTTTTCATGGTTTTTCCCATACATTGTCTAAGTTCTCAAAAAACTGAATAAATGAATAGGTATATGTTCCTGCTTTCTAAAAAATTACATGGGGATGAAAAGGGCTAGGGATAAAAATGTAAAAAATCGATATGGGTATCATTGTCGAGGAATTTTGGGTCGTTGATTTCAAAAATGACATCTATTTTAAAGAGGGTTGAAAAATGCATGGTAAATGCGTAATAAATGTGAATAATTAATATGGGTATCAGTTTTGAAGTTTTAGGGGTCGTTCATTTTGAAAATCTTTATCTATTTATATAAATGAAAGCGGACCGATTTGGCTGAAAATTGGTGGAGTGGTTGTTTAGAACCAGGAGCCTAACAAAGGATACTTTTTATCCCGTTCGACCGCGTTCCCGTGTGACGTAACATAAAACGTAAATAAACTGCTTAATTTTTATTGCCTCTAAGGCGGAACAGAGTTCGCCGGGTCAGCTAGTTTATATATATTAAGATTATATTGAATATTAACACCCAGACACAGAACAAACACAAGTATTCATCACACAAATGTTTGTCCTGGGTGGGGATCGAACCCAAAACTCTTGGCGCATGGGGCAGGGTCACTACCGAATGCGCCAGCGAGCCAGTCAATAACGAGTAGAGAATTGAATAACGAGTACTTGTACCTATTTCTTTTTTTTTATTGGGGGAACTCCTACGAGCCGTCACTTTGTCCGACAGCCCTCTCCAGGCGTCCGCCTGGGGAACAGAGGGCTGTGTGTCGGATTCGAACTGACTAATACACGAATATGGCCCCAAGAGGCGCAGTTCTGGAGGAGCCGGTTTCCCCACTGCCGGGGCTATATGGCAGCTCCTCCGGTGGTGCGCGTGCCGCACTGCGCGGCTCACCTCGTGCGGCGTTGGTGAATGTTGTGCACCCCACTGTCGTTAGACGTTGGTTGCACAACAATGAGCACTCGTGCAACGTCTAGACAAGCTAGGCCACCTAGCACATCTCAAGTCTCTCCACCCAGGAATTAGACGCTGATGGTCCCCGCGACCGGCACCGTAGGCACACTTTCGCGCTGTGCCCTCTGGTTCACTAGATGTACTTGTCTCTTTCTCTCACCAGATCTGCTTTAATGTAATAAATACTTATGAGAGACAGCCATTGCATTCAGGACGAGCGTGGTACTTCGCAGTCATTATCAGTAATTTCACCTTGTGTTTTTTAAGTCATGAATAAAATGGATTTTTCTTTTTTTTTATTACTATTCGTGGCAGAATAATTAATGTTATTGACGATTTAATTTATTCTTACTTACTACCTAATATGTTAAATGTTAATGAAATGCTCTCTGTCTATTATGTTGTCATGCCCAAACCTCTTAAATTTTGGCGTACTAAATTTCACCACAACCGCTTGGTTTGTACACAAAAAAAGGGTACTTATATGAAAGATATTTTTTTCTTCGTAGCAATTTTTATATATAGGTACCTATTATTATTCTCTGGACACAAACGACGTTAACGACGTTATGACTAGTTAGATACAAGTAGACGCTTTAAATCACATATTTATATTTTTTGATTATGTATTTATTACATGCATAGTTAGTACCTAACATGATTTTTTTTATCAAAACGTTTTTTTACTTTTACGGTAAACATAAATTTCGCAGCCATCCGTAGAAAAGTTGGCGTGGAAAACGGGACTGTTTTCTGCGTATTAATTAATAATACGTAGAAAATAATAATAATTCTAGCAATATTACAAGTTAGCGGTAGATATAGGTATATTACTCGTCATAAATTATTAGTTTTCACTAAAACTTTATAAATAAATAATAAATTAAGCTGTTGATTACATACTTGTATTTAAAAGGTAAACATAAAATTTCTCTGTTATCTGTAAAGTTAGAATAATTGGTACATTTTATATCTAAAAATAGTCGGATATGCTACAAAATTACATAATATATTTAAGATATCTTTACAAAACAACTTAATTATTCATTGAATCGTTGTAAATGCTGATTCTGGTGCTTTTAAGAGATGATTCTTACTAGTTGAATTAGTGTTACAGCTGCGTTCGCCGCAAACGGAAACGCCCACTCAAAAGAACAATTCTACTTTTTTCTTAAATAAAATACAATTTTTAAATAAAAATGACAGTGTTCACAGTAGAAAAAGAAGAATTGCAAAATTTAGAAATAAATAAACTATTGACTTTCGGGCGTTTTCATAAGTTTCAATATGTTTGGATGTGTTTATCGCTTTTTATGGTATCGATGTTGCATGTGAACTACATTTTTATTTCTGAAGTTCCTGAATACAGGTGAGTTTATATTTTTTATGTATAGAGATATAATTAATTCGTGCACTTAAGGAAACCTATATGCTTTGTATTATAATCTTCATCATAGATATACAATCTCTTTCAAACATCTCTAGGGTACTTTTGTCATCGGGCCCTTTAGTAAATTAATTTTTATTAATGTTATTGTGCTGGTGTTAAAAATTTTCTGTTATAATTTTAAATCGTACTTTAGATTTATAATTTACTTCAAAAATAGTATAAAATTATTTTCGTCCTAGTAAATGAATGGTACTCCTTAAAACATTTGTAGTAATTATTGCATTTATTTTTAATATTAAATCATTATTTCAGTTAGATATGTTATACTTTTCATGGGATTGCTGTTAATATGAACCCCTCCAGGATGATAAAGCCATTTTCGTAAAAAAACGTCGTAAAAGCCATTTTGGCCAATATCTGTTTTCAGCGGTATCTTAGTCAGATTCGCTCTATCGATCTGTATATTTAAAATATGTTCAAATTGATAAAATAAAAAAATATATAACACGCTTCGATTAACTCTCTGAACCTAGTTTTCTTTTTTTTATAATATCCTAATGAGCAATTTTTAAAGTAAATTTTCAAATGTATGTAGTAAGAGACATATTTGTCCATTTCATGGTTAATACAAAATAATAATACAGTATCAGAAGACATTACTATTAAACATTTGTAAAATATGATGAAAAGATTAAAATATTTTATGATCCAATAATACGTTACGTATGTTATTTCTTCTTATACGTATAAAACTTCGTTCCATAATATAAAATAATGTGCCATTTACAATTTGTTTCCAAAGGTGAAAAGTTTCGGCAATTTCTACTTTTAATAAGTTTAAGAAAATGTATTTAAGTAGTTTCCTTAAAAATACTAGACATACATTACGAAGGACTAATTGTTTGAGGACAACGATTTGTTTTAACAGATGTTATTGTTAAATACTTATGTACCTGTTTTCGTGTGCGTACAACGCGCAGTTGTACCTCGTAGTTTAATAAAACAATAGATTAGAAGTTATCAATTACTAGGTTCGATGTTACTGCCTGTTTTTGCATAATTTAGAGGTTGTTTTGAGTTTGATAATTTTATTAGTGTTAATCAGGAAAAGTACAATGTTACTTTTAAATTATAAAAAACTATTTAAATAATAATATGAATTTAGTCATAAATTTGTGCTGCATTTACTACACTAAATTACACTTCCTTCTTATTACAATTGTCTTTTAATAAAGAATCTCATCGATAAAACAAATTATGAAGTCTGAGGAAAAATGTCGTAGCAGCCATTTAACACTTTTTTTTTTAGCAAAAACCAAGCCTTTCTCTGGAAAAAAATAAACCACGCGAAAATCTAAGCTTAATGAGTTATAATGGTTTATTATAGATTAAGTAAATCGATAGATAAACAGGAAATAAACATTACCATTTTTGTTTTTTTGCCCGTACTGAAAAGTGGCCTTGTGGCTTTTACTACGCTTCATTCTGGAGGGGTCGATATGGCGAGTTATTTCTTCATTCAGCCTTACAACATTTAGATATATAAATAACTATCTGCGGATTTTTTATAAAAGTAGGAGCTTTATAATCGATTCAACTTTTTTCTATGCTTGTTCTTTTGTAAGAGAAAGAGAACAAGCTACTTCAATTATCATAGAAGGTATATAGTAAATTCCTTATTGTAGGTACATTGAGACTCAATAATACGTGGTACAATAGGCTTAGTCAGTTCTCTACGTATATAAAATGCCCAAGATTAAAGTTTTATATAAAATAAAAGTTAATAAAAGTTTACCACATTATTAATTGTGATATCTTTATTATTTCGCTATAGATGTGCAGTTCCTGACTGCGAGGAAGAAAACGCAACAGTACAGACTCCAGAATGGTGGCCACATGATGTTGATCCAAAATGCCAAAGGCCCATATTGAGCGAAGACATGTTTATGTTGAATGCCACCGAACAAACATGCTCGTCCTCTTCATTCGTAGGCGCCACAAAATGCGACAACTGGGTTTATGAATCACATGAGTCTATTGTATCTGCGGTAAGTTATAATAAATATTAATGTATTTTTTTTTAAATCAATAGTAAGGCTCCCAGTTAATCGGAATTAAATTTTAGGGATAATTTATTGGCCGGCCGATATAAGTTTTGTGTTTTGAAAGAAGATTTTATAATTTTGGTAAAAAAAAATATGTGGGAAAATCATATTATGTAATGTATTAACCGCGTATTTAAATTCCAAAATGTATTTTTTTTTAATTTAAAAGCATTATTTAGGTTTTTGTTGTATAATACTCATTAATGGTATTGCATGGAGACATGCCGTAATTTTTATCATTTGTTCTGTTTAAAAGGAGCTATTGAAATGTAGATAAAATTGTAAGAATTAAATTTAATGGTTCTTACACCTGAAGAAACATACGTAATGCATTCGTATACGTTATCGCAGTTGTGTTTGCCTATTGGTAATCGGTTACGATTCCAGTTATATAAAACGAATCAAGCCATTTTTGCAAATAAAGAGAGTAAAAGAGAAAAAAGATTTTATGTAAAATTACCTCAACTTAACAGAACAACAGGCTGAATGTTGTGCGTCAATGTATTGGTAATAAAATGTAGGTGACAAGTAGCCATCATCAGTCAGACAGTACCACAATACGTATTTTACTTCGTTTTGATAAGAGTTCGATCAGGTGGCAATATTAAACAATATTGCCACCTGATGGGTAATTGACCTATTTATTTTTTCTGTTATATTTTTCTTGACTGATTCGATGGCGCATTCGGTAGTGACCCTGACTCATGCGTCAAGAGTTGTGGGTTCGATCCCCACCCAGGACAAACATTCGTATGATGAATACTTGTGTTTGTTCTGTGTCTGGGTGTTAATATCCAATACTTATTTAAGTATATATTTGTAATACGAGTACCACTGTTGATTCTGATATCCGTAACACAAGTGTATGTGACGTAGTTTGATATTTATTTATTTATTTTTTATTTTTAAAGACGTTAAGTTAATATGAATTATTATTAGTATGTAATAATTCTCACTATTTTAGTAGCTTTAATTTAATTAAATCGACAGTCCTTAGATTAAATGTAGAATATTTTGAAAATAAGTAAAATTTTTCTGTTAACTTCTCTGTGAAAAGCGGTTTTGACAAAATACCTAACTAAAATCTAAAAACTATGAAGTATGAACCTTGCTTCCAAGCAAGGTGTATTTAACCAGTAAAATAAACGAATTGTAAATGCAACGTCCATTAGCAACTCGTGTGTACCTACTTACGTATCAGTAATTACCTGGTTAGTAAAACTATTGAATTGTAACAGAACTCATATTATTTTTTTTCCTTTTTTATTAAGTACTTAGGTATAAAAAACATACAAAGTGAACTATAAAACAACTTTTTATTTAATTTTCAGTTCAATCTCGGCTGCAAGTCATGGGAAGCGACATTGGTTGGAACTCTTCACAATGCTGGCATGGTAGTCGCAATGCCCATCGCTGGGTGGTTTTCTGATAAGTAAGTGGATTATTTTTTTTCAATTTCGCAATAGATGAATAAAACGATGTCACAGGAATTATTAAGATTATTAAATAAAAGTACCTACTCAAATCTGAGAGAAAGAACTGTTTCAGCAGCAACTACTTATTTTTTCCCCCGCGTTTAACGCACTAAAACGGCGGTGTCAGCTTTTAATTCATTTTGATTGTTTCAGAATTGGCAGGAAGCCTACAGTAATTATTTGTTCGATTGGAGGTTTCATTGGGCTGTTCAAACTTTTCGTCACAAATTTTTATTTATATTTGTCGATCGAATTTCTGGAATCGATGCTCGCATCAGGCCTTTATAACGTTGGAGTGATTCAATGTAAGAATTTTTATTAGCTCATTGTAATTTTTCTTTACCAGTAATATGGAACATTTATTAATTACTTAAGTATGTACCTAATTCAAAAATTTTGTTGTAGTGGTTGAAGTTGGAGGAGAAACAAAGCGAGTTGCCGCTGGAGTTCTGTTTTCTTATTCCTGCTATGTGGGTGAAGTAGTCTATGCAATTATAGCAATGGCATTCAAATACTGGAAATACATTATCATGTTTATTTACTCACCGATGATCCTCTTCGTTTCCTACATACATCTAATCAAAGAGAGCACAAGATGGCAGATGATACGCGGCAAGATGGAAGGTGCCAGGTCAACATTCAAAAAAATTGCCCGAATGAACAAACTGGATGTAACTAATGAACAGATTGACGCTTTAACCGATGAACAAATTCGTTCAAAGTTTAAGGTCCAGATTCAAAGAGAAAAAGAAAGTTTCAGAGATATTTTTGGCTCGAAGGAAATAGTGACAAGGCTTTGTGTGATGTGCACCTGTTTCTTCAGTTCAAGTTTTCTCTATTATGGCTTAATGGTGAACGCTATATACTTGCCAGGCGATAAATACACCAACTTCATTATGTCATCGATAGCATCGTTTCCAGGAGATCTAATAGCTTTCTATAGTTTAAATAGATTTGGAAGGAAAACTACACTGCATTGTGGATATTTGGTATGCGCTATATTTTTAATAGCTCAGACATACGCGCCTGAATGTGAGTATTTATTTTTTACACGTTCATTACACAATCGTATCGTTTTTTTTTTTTTCTAAATTAGGTATAAATAAAAAAACATAAATTACACTTTGTTCGTTTTTGCCGAGATATTTAATTTTTCAATTTTTTTCAGCTATTCCATGGTTGAAAGTATTCCTGTTCTTGGTCGGGAAGCTTGCTGTGGTTGTCTGCTTTACCTCTACATACACTTATGCCATGGAGCTCTTCCCCACTAGTGTAAGAGGATCTCTCTTCGGTTGTGGAAGTACTATAGCTAGAGCTGGAGCTATGCTAGCGCCACTTACGCCGCTTTTGGTAAGTTATATTTAATAGAAATATATTTTTATAGACATCTCATGAAAATAGG
Organism: Glyphodes perspectalis; assembly: GCA_951394215.1. Classification (NCBI taxonomy): domain Eukaryota; kingdom Metazoa; phylum Arthropoda; class Insecta; order Lepidoptera; family Crambidae; genus Glyphodes; species Glyphodes perspectalis. The sequence continues at coordinate 12,629,238 of OX596212.1, read as the reverse complement.
GCTAGGCCAAAATTAATATCACCGATATCTAATTATGATAGCTATGTAATCGCCAGTAATTCTATATTAGCGCGGTATTTCAACAAAGTTAATTAATGTAGTATGTTATTGAGAAGAGATTCACATCGTCGCAATAAGTTAACTTAGATTTTTTTTTACTGAATAAGAAATTAAGTACCTGTCAGTCATCTACAGTTTACAATACTAATAGCGAGGAAAATGTTAAGTGTTTTATGTACGTTAGCTCTTAGGTACGTTCTAAATTTTACGTGTGTTTTTATATCTCAAAATAGTCAATGTTTATAATTTACATTAAAATTAATGTTGCCTTCATTGGTTAAGAGGACATTGATTAACATAAAGATGTTTTTTTCAGAGTTCAACTTTACACTCGTTACCTTCGATACTGTTCGCAACTACAGCAATTATATCAGCATTTGCTGTAACTTTTACACCGGAAACAAAATACCTGCCATTGTTTGACACGATCGCCCAAATCGATAATCATAAATTAAGCAAGAAGAAATCGAATGGGAATGATACTCGTTTATAATAAGTGCATAGATATGTAATTGTTACTATGTATTAAAAAAACAAATGGTTGCATGACAATGTGCATAGTGTACCTACCAGTACATGCGATCAGAAATGAATAACTCACAACATACATCGGTACTATGATGATGAGATCCACTATGATGATGAAGAGATTACGTAGACATGAGTGTGAGATATGTATTTACTAAATATTTACTGTAAATTCCTAAAGCTAATATGTAAATTAGTTTTAAGAGAAAAAAAAATGTACTTGTATAAGAATAATTGACGAAAGAATTTTAAGTGCCAATAAAAAAGTTATAGTTCCTAATTGATGTTTTTTATTTGTGCGTATTATTAATCTTAATATATTCATTGCATTTATTGCATTCAGCAAATTATATTAAAACTGATTATATTCGTTTACCCCATAAAAGATTTTAATCATGTAGTATAAATACCTGTTCTACTGCGAAGGGACATCTCTTATTTTTTTTAATTTAAATTACGGCGCCATTGTCTATGATTTAAACCGAATTTTATTTTAACGTTTCCTTAATTATGTAGATGTTTTAATACAGACAGTCCCATTCTGGTCTGCGTTCAGGTTAAAATTCATAATTAAATTAGGCAATTCTATAGCGAATAAGGTAACCATGAAGTTTATTTTATTTTACAATTCTAAACTAAACATTAATTTTATTTGAAAACAGTCGCAGTTTTAATTCTTAAATTCTACGCTAAACCTTAGGTACATGCCTTCGGCAATATCTGCGAACCTCGAATGCGCTTCCCCGCACCTCGCCCGTTTTCACCTATCCAGTAGGTACCGTTGCCAACATAAGCGCAGATATTTTTGACAAGTTGTACCTAAACCTATATACCATATACGTTGCACGTAGGCCACATGAGTACCAATACTACCTAATATTTAATACCTCATTGCTAACTTTTTGAAATAACTGTGGTTTAAAAATCACATCATTGCTTTAAATTTTACACACATTTCTCACATTGCTAACACATTGCCATCATGTTTATACAATGATTGTTTTTGAGGTATATACCCGCCATTTTGGTGTGCATTGGACCTCGGCTCGGTACCGGCCCCAGGCTCTAGTATTGTATACTGACACTGAGTCCGTTGAAATTGCCACATTCCTGAATCGGTATTAGTTACCACTGGTGGTGGTGTTAATGAGGAAGGTATTTCCATAACTATCGCATTTATCTCCCTGGAGAGTAGATAGGGACATGCATTGGAAAACTAATAAATTGTTTACACGGGTAGCGCTTTTACTGTTCAACATTTAATATATTAAAAAGTAATTAGTAGGTACATTAGACGAGATGAATCCAAAAACAACATAATGAACATCGATGCGTCAATCAACAGTCAAGAAACGATGTTTTCGTTTAATTTAATGTACATTAATGTAATGATTAACATTAATGTATGTATCTATTTGGTCTTGTGACTACATATGTTAATTTTTAATTAAGTAGGTAAGACCATTCGGCTACTTGGGGGGGGTGTTCATTTCTTTAATGAAAAATTAAAAGCTGCAGAAGATAGATAAAAAGCTGTTATTATCTAACTGATATATAGGTAGAGGCCGTCTTGTGTTGGTGTTGACCATAAAACGTAAAAATTTAGTAGAGGGGCATGTCACAAAATTAGTATGAGTACCGATGATGCCAAACTTACACAAATACGTCACTAATCGCATACTACACTACAGATAAGCACTGAGCAGGATTGGCCATTCTCATTTTATTCAAAAACAGCTTATCTCATTAGTCCTACATCAGAAAATATATCTTAAACCTTTTGATAAACGATTGAATTTACTATACCTCTAAAAAAGTTAGTTAAGACATTTCGTAATAGTTAGCGTACTATTTTTATTAGAGCAATTATATTATAGCCCTTACGCTGGTAGGAATAATGTGTACATTTAGACACAAGCAGTCTTGCCTTACATCGCGGTATTGTGGCTTCACTGCCACGCCCACTTGGCACTACCAATAGATGGTATGACGAGGTTGTGTTTAGCCTCCATTGTCAGCCCCTACGATAAATAATAGGGAAAAGTCTCTGGATCTAAGCACAATATTGTTCTTCTGGGTTTGGTGCTAATGAAATAAATTTTAAAGGTAATGGGATTCCGTTTCAGAACAGAACCGCCATCAACATTTGCCTATCAATCATAAGTATTGTATAATTTATACAATAAAAGTGTTAACATCCCCAAGGACAACTAAAGTTGTGTATTATTTTACTGTATATTTTCTTGAGTTATTGGGTATTACGATCACCGTAAACCTTAAACTTGCGACTTTTACACGAATTTGAAATGATTATCTACTTAATGCCAGACGAGACAATATCACCACATTACCATATGCTCTTGTTGCTATGGTGCAATTGCAAAATAAATGTATGTATCATGATAACTCAAGCATATAATTAAGGATTTAATTTACCTCTTACTAGTTGTTTATCGCTTTGGCTCCTACGTATTTCCTAGGTAGTTTGACTATGTTTGTTGTTTATCGGTTACTTTCATAGCAATATGCAAAGGTTTGTACCACACAGGGGTATTTTAGCAGCGTATCGTACCTATCTACCTCCAGTACGACAAACATCTACGAATGAAAACGGACCTGAATGAGGGCAAGAAGAAGAACAGAGAAATTAATAACAAGTCTTTACATGTAAAGCTAATGGTCACAACGATATAAATACCTTAGTAAATGGGGAGAATATAAGTGTATTTAGTTTCGCCTCCCTTTCTCAACAATCTGGCTGGGACGCACCTCATGCGTTGTGGTGTCGCCGTGCGGGGCAAACGCGGCTCTAACCTTACAGTAAGGTTGTAGGCACAACTATCCGAAGATCTGGAAAGTCGGACTAGTAGGTCTAGCGGGTCAGGGTCGGGATGCCCCGACCCTGACCCGCTAGACCTACTAGTCAAAGCAAATCGTCAAGTCAAACACCGGCTAAGGCAAAGCCTTAGCCGGTGTAGAGGATGCATCCGGAGTAAAGGTGGCCCTGGTCGTGCCTCAACGCTGCGTGCGATATTGGCGTTTTTGACGATTTTTACGGGACATTTAACATTGATCACTGAAGCACGATCACATGTAAAGCAAGCGCTTTATAGTACCAGCATATAGCTGTCGTGGCCATATCGTAGATTTGTTCCCTTCATGGAATGCTCGAGAATTTCATGAAATATTCGCATTTCATGAATTGTTTTACTGTCGATTGGCCACATTATGACGTGGTTTGGGCAGATTAATGACAAGAAATCGTTTCTTGTTAAGAGCAACTAATTGCGCGGCTACTTAATGAAATAATCAAGATTATTTGATCATATCACTAAATAGTTAGGTATGTACATTAATTACCGGTAGAGGTGCTGTAAGCGCTTTGATTATGTATATAGATGGCGACCGCTGAGGACAATATTGATTCTCGCAGTGAAAAAGTAAATATTTCATTATTAAATGAGGAAGAGAGATAACAAAAGAGTTTACGACGAATGGGTTTTCGAGTACCTACTATGCAAATCACGCAAAAACTGAGTCTTCTTAAGCTTATTTTTGGCTTCAGGTACCCTGTTAAGGTACCTATTAGTACAGGTGCCATCATCGGACATATCGTCACTTAACATCAGGTGACATAGCAGCCAAATCTGCCTATAACAAGGCCTTTAAGGTATTGAAAAAAATGTGTTAGATAGTGCCACTTTAGATGAGGTATTTTGAGATTCTTAAAATGTTTCCTATAGTTCCTATTTTATTTAAGTAAATATAATGTCAGTCTACTTAAATGACAATAAACAAGTTCTTGTCAATATTCTTAATTTTTAATAAATATTTTATGGACACCCTATTTATACGATCTGGCCAAACGTCGATGACAAAATCGTAAAATGTTGACGATTTAATGATCTAGGTAGTCAAATTAAGTTTCCCACATCATGAAATGCGACCATATCATGAACTTCTCTTGCTTTTCATGAACTGAGCAAATCTACGATATGGCCACGACATATCGATTTTTCCGTTAACGCGCTAATGGTTGCCCTCAAGGGATCAAGTTTTAAGATAGGCAACCTTATTATAAAATTTTAATTTATTATTGTCACTGATTGACGTCTTTAAAACTAACTTAATGTATTTTAGCCCACTGTCCCATGTTGGTCTGGGAATTAAAAATAAAATGCCAACTGTGGTTCTTGCCTAGCATGTCGTAAAAGGCGACTAATGGTATATCGGGTTTTGGATGTGTGATTGTGCAGGCGACAGGTTAGCCGCTTGTCACTGCTTTTTCACAATTTTCCATCTAACCCAGCCCGACTTTGTTTTTGGCTGAATGTGGTTGAAGGGGCATGCGGCCCCTTTGACTCTGCCTACCCCTTCGGGGATTATAGGCGTGATGTTATGTATGTATGTATGTGTTAATGTATTTTAAGCGCAAACATTATTTAATTATTCCAAATTATTCTGAACTCGTGTTACTTACCTAAATTTTACGCAATTAATTTGTATCTAGGTTTGTACCGACATCTAGTAAAGATTAGGGTATTACATACATCATAGGTAAAATAGTGAGTCACTGAGTCAGTTCATGAAAACTGCAGATATTATCGTTTACCCGATTGTGATAAATATTTATTCATAAAATTTTAGGTCTCAACCAAAGATTCAAAAATCAAGATGCCTGCAATATTCGGAAGGGCCCTCGGCTCTGGATTTACTCTACTGCTACCTACTACTACTCTACTACTTCTACTTGGCTCTCGCGCCCTGGGCGACAAATTTTTGGAGCTCGACGAAATCCAGAGGACTCTGACTACTCTGTCTGTCTAGAGTACCTATTTATTATCCCCGAAAAAAATATGGTATCATGTAATGTAGTGATTTTCCAATCAATGATAAAGCAGCACATAGGGAGTATGTGTGCCCATAAGAAAATTTTCTTTATTACTTATTTGATTTCGTGTAAAATTTTAAATGTATAATCGACCCATAATTAAATTGCTAAAAGAAGTATATTCAGACCAGAGAAATTGTTGGCATATATCATTAAATTCGTTGCTTCTGAAATCTTTTCATATGGATATCCATTGGCTGATTATCACGATGTTCATTGAAAGGCTAGGCAGCATCCGCTGATAACAATGTCAAAACACCAAAAATGTAAGAAAAAAAAACATTACTTTTGTTTATGGATAACCTCACTCAATGTGAAAACATTGATTTTATATTTAAAAATTTAGTTTAATTATACGAGTTATTTTGTAGAAAACTTGACATAGAAATATTACGTGTTTTACTTATTATTTAAAATGGATGGATTTGAGATTAGAACGTCCAACAGTAAGAAGGTGAACTACAATGTTTTGTTGAGATTGAACTCCAATTTGGGCACCGACTGATATTAATTTAAATATGAAATTTTTAGGGTAAAGGTTTATTTGCAACAAGGAAATTTGATCAGGGCGATATTATACTAGAAGAAGATCCTTTGGTATCGTGTCAGTTTGCCTGGAATGCTGCTTACAGATATCTTGCATGTGATCATTGCATGAGGTGAGTGTCTGAACCGTATCTCAAATTCATCCTGTTTGCTTCTACCCTCTGACCCTTTGGTCTTACCTAGTCCCTTTATAATATGAGATAGATGCAATGTGCAAGGATCGTGCCATATGGCGTTCGGTTCTCTCTGCCTATCCCGCTAGGGAAGAGGCGTGATGTTTAGTTAGTTATAGATGCAATGTAAAGCGTTTTCGAGCAGGTTAGCGGTTGCTCTTTGTAACGTAAAATTAATACTTTTCTGTTCTTTGTAACTCCTTGATGTTATCTATAGGAAATGCTAAGGCTGTTTGACTGATAAGAAGGTCACAACCAACCCACCAAAGTCTTCATCCTAGACAATATAAAAACAAGACAAAATTTGTTTGAAATTTACTATACCTATTTTTCCAGTAAACCTATGTATTTTACCATTACATAGCTGCTTATGATTGATTTCTAATGTGGTTATCATTTATACTTTCAGGCCACTAGAAACCCCGGAACAGAATGTGAGGCGGCTCTCATGTAAACCTGACATTGTTTTGCCTCATTCAAGTTGTTTTGAAAGCAATTTGGAGACTATTACAGGCTGCGACAAGTGTGCTATACTGTATTGTTCAGAAGGATGCAAGCAGAGGGCTTATAACATTTACCACAGACTTTTGTGTTACGACACAAGCGATGCTCAACACCCAATCACTGTTCTATTAGAGGCCTGGAAGTGAGTGGTACCTATAAATATTTTTTATAATAATTTTAGGCAATAATTTTAAATAGATGAATGAGAAATTTATTTGTGTAATAAAGTTTTTGATTCAATTCAATTTTCAGACAGATGCATTACCCCCCAGAAACGACAAGTATAATGTTGCTTGTACGAATACTAGCATATATTCAACAGAGTTCTGATCCATCAAGTGCTGCAGTTTGTATTAAACAGTTCTGCCATCGCACCGTTAACGAAGATGCGGAATTGGTGCACAAGTTGCTTGGGGAACAGTTTTCAGATCAGATAAATACACTAAGAGATTTGACTGCAAATGTTATAAATGGAGAATATGTGCAGGAGGTTTGAAGATTTTTTTGTTGTTTATTGACATTGTTGCCATTAATTAATTAATTTAACTTTTAACTATAAAAATAAATAAACCAAGAAGCCTACTCAATATATATAATAATATATAAAATTTTAACAAATCAATCATTTGTAGCCTTTAATCCTTTAGGTTTTATAAGTTTATTCTGCTATTACTCTTTTCATTGTTAGCTACTAACTTACTTACTTTTTATCTTGTTCATACCAGACGTCGAGTCAATTGTAAAATAGTGTGAAATAAATATGCTTAAACTTTACATTTATGTGATGGGCATAAATGTTTGATAACCTATCTTTCTCCTTTCAGTTTCTTACTCCGGAGGGCTTCTGTTCCCTCTTGGCTCTGGTGGGCACAAACGGGCAAGGAATTGGTACAAGTCCGCTTGCAATGTGGGTAAATGCAGTACTGGAGGTCACGATGTCTGATGATGAGCGGCAACAGATTGACTTGTTCATTGATAAGCTGTATCAGTATGTTGAAGAAGGTAAGTATTAAATAATAAATATAAATAAATTCTCCAGACTGACACACCAATTCTTTAGTTCCAAACTAAGCTATGAGCTTGTCCTATGGATAAATAAACAATTATAAACATCGATGACATCCACACGAAACATTTGCCCCTAGCGGGATTTGAACCCGCAACCCTTGGTTTCGTGGCAAGGGACTTTGACTACTTGACCAACGGGTCTGTCAAATTAAAGGATTTGTTGTAATATTTGTAATATTGTAAATATTGGATATTAACACCCAGACACAGAACAAACACAAGTATTCATCACACAAATGTTTGTCCTTGGTGAAGATCGAACCTACAACTCTTCGCGTATGGCGCAGGGTCACTACCGAATGCGCCATCGAGCTTGTTGTGTCAAGTGGCTAGCTAATCGCTTACATAATTACAAGCCCAACACCCAATACACCATCAGTACATATATAGTATAAGTCAGTAGCAACACAAGTTTTTCTGTTGCATAACTCAATTAATTTAAACTCATTCTGATAAGGAAATTAAACATTAAATATTACCTTTAAATCATAAGGTTAAGGCTGTTTCAGATAATTTTTTCCTTCTTGTCCTCAGCAGACAATTTTGCATATGTTTTAAAGAAGTTGTGTGCCATTGATTAAGAGGACTGTTTACTAATTTAATTGTGCTACTAAAATGTTCTAGAGTGAGCTTGTTTTTTTTTTTCTAGAATCTGGAACGTTCCTCAACACAGAAGGGTCAGGGTTATACCAGCTTCAGAGCGCCAGCAACCATAGCTGCGCGCCGAACGCCGAATCTTCGTTTCCATATGGCAACCACAGAATACAGTTGAAAGCTACGAAGCCAATCATGCCTGGAGAAGAGATATGCATCAGTTATTTGGACGAGTGTTCATTGCAGAGATCGAGACATTCGAGGCAGAAGGTGTGAATAATGAGAATTCGTTGTTTTAAGGAAAACACATTATTGTCCCATGTTTGTCTGGGACTAAAAAAGAATGTGCCAACTGTGTTGCTTGTCTAGCATGTCGTAAAAGGCTACTAATGGTATATTGGGTTTTGGGTGTGTGATTGTGTTGGCGACAAGCTAGCCATTTTCCATCTAACCCAGCCCAGTTTTATTATTAGGCTGAATGTGGTAATGGAGGCTAGCTGCGCCTTTGACTCTGCCTACCCCTCCGTGGATTATGGGTGTGATGTTATTCATTATTTACTCAACACTGGTTCCACAAATTAAATATAAATATGGATAAGATGGCACTCCTGAGTCAGAATAGTAGAAATAGGAATAATAGGTTTTTATTTCTCTATTTCAATCAGAACTGATGAAAATTTGTTAGTCATAATATGACTGTATGGTTAATAAAATGTGCTTCATCATGTATTATATGCATTATATGCGGCAAGACAACACAACGAATTTACTCATGTACTATATTTTATTCCATACTAATTGCGTAGTTATGCACATAGTAAAGATACTGGCAGTGCAGGAATGATTAATGTGTAAATTAACCAATTATAATTTAAATATTCATACATATAAATGTATGTATTTACATTATATCATGTAAATTGGTGTAATATTGTGTATAACACTATAGTATTAGAATACCTACTAAAGTTAAAGTCATGAATTGATTGTGTTGGGTTAGGTGGGAGTCCTCATCCCCCCTCGCTGGGGTCTTCGGTTTGTCGTACCGGGGGGGCTTAGTAGGCCCTGGGTGGATCGACCAGGGCTGAAGCGAAGAGAGACCCCGAGGTGAGCCGTAACTGCTCGACTAGCAAACGAGCAGTTGCGGCGGTTAGGCCGTATACAGGTCCCCTGCGGCCGGACCAGGGTTTCCGAGGAAGAGGAGGAGCTGAGTGTCTCGTTGCTCGCCTCCCTATCCTCGGCAACCCGACAGGGGCGCGCTGGGTCGCGCTGTGGTGGGTCGCAGAGGGATTGAGCGTCTCGATGCTCTCCCTCTGCGACGACAGGGCTAGGCCCTCAATCTGGGTCGCCGGGCGGAAGGCGGCCCCTTTGGCGAGACGCTCTCCGCGTGCCCCTCTGGCTCAGCAGAAGGCACAGCGCGAGAGTGGGCCCACGACGTTGAGACATGCTGGGTGGCCTGGCATGTCTCGACGCGCGCGCGTGCTCGGTGCTGTGCATCGACGACTGTTGTCGTGGGCTGCACAGCATCGACCACCGCCGCGCGAGGTGGGCCGCGTAGCGCGGCACGCGCATCACCGGAGGAGCTGTCGTATAGTCCCGACAGTGGGGATACAGGCTCCTCCGGGACTGCGCCGCTGGAGGCCACGTTGGGGTTTTAGTCGGTTCGAGTCCGACACACCGCCCTCTGCTTCCCCGAGTAGAGGGTGACGGCTCGTGGGAGTTTCCCCAACTAAAAAAAAAAAAAAAAAAGCTGGGAGTCCTCTAGAGTAAGAATTTTTTAAAATCTTATATAAAAATGTCGTGTCATTCTGTTTGTGGTTAAACACCTCCGAAACGGCTCAACCAATATTTGTTGTTTTCCGCACTTAACCTCATAAGTGGGCCATTGTGCAACACCGATATTAATGAAATTTTCTCTGTATATTTGGCAAGTATGAGAATAGGTTGTAAAGTATTTTTCATCTTGCTACTCCTCCATTTTTATCTTAAGACGGAGACGGGGCTGTCCAAAGTTCGCCCGGTCAGCTTGTTATCCATAATAATAAATAAATTGTCCAAAATGACACACCAATCAATATTACTCAAGTACAAATGTAATCTACATGTTCATCACGCGAAACATATGCCCCTAGCAGGATTCGAACCCGCAACCATTGGTTTCGTGGCCAGGGTCTCTGGACACTTGACCAACAGGCATTTAAAAATGTTTAACATTGTCTGCTCTCTGTTTAGGAATTAGCGCAAAACTACCTGTTCGTGTGCTGGTGCGAGCGTTGCAGCGCGCAGGCGGCGCAGCCGGACTGCACCAGCGAGGAGGAGATGAGTGACGACGACGTGGACGCGGACGACTGATGCTCCAACTTGCTCGCCTTCTGCCTGCTGGGCATTTAGGGCGAGCGCACTTAGCCGCAGCGCGTGGCTGTGAACTAGGGTTGCCAGATAGAAACTTACCAAATCCGGGACAATTCTGCGTTTCCCACACACCACGCCGCTTCGCTTCGGTGTGACGGTAAAGCTTTCCCCGCGTTAAAGCAAAAAAAAATTTATGCTTTGATAATAAATCAATACAAGTTATCTTAAACGGTTTTCGAAATCCGGGACAATAAGGTCTTATTACTGGACACGGGATAAGACGCAAAATTCCGGGACAATTCCGGATTTCCAGGACATCTGGCAAGTCTACTGTGAACTTCTAATTATATTTATATTTATATTTATCGTATATTAGCCGTTAGTGATGTAAAGAGTCATTTACATTTGATAAGGGGACAATGTAGGAGCTATGCCTCTGCTGAGTCGGCTTCTTTTATGGGTAGTGAAGTGATCAGTCTGTTGTGCTGCTGTAGCTACTCATGATGAGCAGCTCTGTGACGTAGTCAGTGAATGTAAAGCTATTTCATTGCAAACATTCGCTATCATCATTATCAACTGCCCTGCTATCAATCTTAATCGAACGCTGCCCACTAAACTTCAGAGATACTAAGAATGTTGGCCAGAACCAGAATGCACTATGGAGCTCAAAATTTACTGTGGTGACTGGTTAGATGAATGCATACATGACAAGTTCTGCAATTTTGTCATCAAATTTGAAGAATCCCTTCTATAAGTGCTCTAATCTTTTATTCTTTACTCCGTTTATCGCATCAAAGCAACGTAGATAGCGTCAAAGTATGAATTAGCGACTGTTAGTTAGTTGGGCGTTTGTTTCTGCGTTATAAGAGGGCTATTGTGCGTAAATGGTCACTGTGCCACTACAATGATGATTGTTACTGTATAGTAATAGACAGTAATCAGTAAACGCCACACTGACGCTTGACAAAGTTGTGGAATCTCCACCTCAGTGAATTGTGGTTCTCACTAACAAAGAAGTTAATTTATTCTAACTGTCAATTTTTCTTTTATTATGGTTTATATGAGCATTTAGTATAATATCAAAACATAACATTACTTTAGTGTACCTAGTTGTAGTAAACTTGTAGAAAATAGTATTCTATTCTATATTATGGTGAACAAGGACCTAATCTATTAGGAATATCTGGTCAAGAGATTAATTGGTGACGGTAATGTATCTAACGGTAGAAAAAAATATTTTATTATGCATGTATTGAAATACATGGAAACTATTATTTTGATTTCAATTATGGGCCACCAGAAAGTTCGAAATAGTGGATTATGTCCATTGACTGTAATACAGTGAAATAAAGTTAAGGTAAATAGGTATAGTGATAAGAGCAGAGACAACTAATTTATATACAGATATAAAATATAGTGGTATGGTCAAATATATAAATATTAGTTCAATATTACATAATACCGTAGCTATTGATATGTTTCCTTGTATTTGTCTTTTAATAATGCAGATTATATTCCTTGAATGTAGTCTACATTGGGGGTTGACTTTTCTATTGTCAATGTTAAAATATATTATTATATTATTATTGTAACATTACTGTACTTTTTTCACAGCTTTGAAAAGTCAACCTAGTAAATTAATAAAAAAAAAAACAATTGGATAGCGCTATGAAATAAATAATGGGCCTAAACTGAAAGTAAGTTAGACTTAAGTCATTCATTTTTATCATAGCAGTAATTCAGTTATTAGGATTACTGTTGAGATGTATGAACACATTATTTTAATTGAATACTCTAGAAAAATACAAATTAGTTAGTATGTTTATAGACAAACTGTATAATAATTTCCATTTGAGGTTTAGTATATTATTGTTTCAACAAATATTAAAATGTTGATCAAAGCTGATTTTAAACATACATTTATTAACTTAAACATTACAATCTTATTAATAATGTAGAAGAAACAGTCAGAATCAGAAGTAGATGCATACACTATTGGTGGGTCTTATTTCTAACGACATAACAGTTAGCTGTTGAAAGTGTGTTTCTACTTTACATACTGACTATGTAACGTTAAGTAGGACCAAGTAGAATAACTTAGACATTGATAATGTTACTGTTAAAGTTAGATTGAGTTAAGCAGAGAAATAGCTATTTGTTATGAAGGAAATATTGGCAAATCTTGATACATTGTTATTATAAATAGTTTATTATATTCAATATGGGTTCTACTCGAGTTGAAAAAGCAGGGAATCATATGAATTATATTATGATTCCCTGTTCAAGTGTGCTAAATAGATAATTTCACAGGGTGTAATTATTAACGCCCTAGTACACTTGATACTTGATGGCCCTTATTCCGAAATGAGGCTAAATTATAGTTATCACTAAATGTTGCGGGAAGTGAAGTGAAGGAACGCTATAATCATAATTAGCTTGGTTTGGGGATAAAAAGATATTCGATATTTTTTGCAAAAATAAAATTGATATTCTACTTAATTATGTTCTGTATTGAAAAATAATGAAATTCTACTATTTATCATTATAATGTGAATCATTTCATGCAACAAAAAATGTAGAGTGTGCTAGGGCTCTAATGACAATTATATTATATTTGCAATTACAAATCTGTGCCGGTCCATTTTAATTAAAAGCAATAAATATCTATACTAATATCGCTTATTTGTATAAAGATTAATGTACATTGCAACTTTTTTGTTGACAATATAAATCGCTTTAAATATTTGTAACTGAATGTTTAATTATATTTTTCAGGCTTTATTGGCTGCCATTGAACTGTGTATGTAGCAATCTGTTGCTGATAATTAAAAAGCTTTTAATATTCAACAGTATGTTAAATTCTATGTTATAAAAATCGCAACGAAAAAGGATATTTATGAACTGTGATTGTATGTTGATTTGCAACATTGGGATTCGGGGAATGTCGGTCCAAATATTGGTGACGAGAAGGCACTAAAGTAAAGAAACGAATTTTATTAAGAACGCGGCCTAAACAGGCGTTATTTAAATAACATTACTGAATAATTCGTAGAGTGTAGTCATTGTATTTTAATATTACCCCGTATTTGTAGTCAAAGTTAACTGTATTCAGTACGTCAAATTATCGCAATAAAGCACAATGTTTTATAAAGTCAAAGTATTTTCGTGAATTTTGTAGACGTAAATGTTAATGTAGAATTAATTATAGATGTTTTCGAAATCTTCTCTGAATCGACTTTTAGATGTCTTCGTAGCGTTTTCTCTTACGATGTTTTTTTTTTTAAATTTTAATTAATATTGACCAAAGAATTTGAACCGTTGGGGACTAAAGGAATTTGATGGAAGTATAAAATAGAGTTGAACAATAATTTCAGGGGGAAAGTATATACAAAACAATGTTTTTGTATAATGTTATCCACACTTGCCAAAATTCCTAAATAGAAGTTGGAACACGATATGAGATTTTTTTTGGGCCGAACATTAAACGCCCATTATGAAAGAAAATATCTTAAAACGAATAGGTAAGTATATGGAACGAATGTGTATATTAAATAATATTCACCCGAATGAACCTCAATATTAAATAGACAAGGTGACTAAAAAAATCTGTTTAGTCCGTCAGTTAGATTTAAAAAAAATATTAATCGCGTATTTTATATTTATTTGTCAAACACATTGACGACGATACAATGCATTCAAGTTGCGCGTGACGTCACATTTTCGTACATTTTTTTACATAGTGACGTCGCAAACTCCCACTCCAAAACTTTGATGCTCTCTATCTTTGTGATTTTATGTTAATTTGATAAAGCGAAAAATAATATGTGTCTACTATTTTTGTGTAATCTAACTGACGGACTAAATAGACTTTTTTAATGCAGACATACGTATTATTACGACACGAAAATGTTCATAACAATAATTAGGTAACATTGTTTGCTTTATCTTAATCAACAATAATTATACTACGAAGTTCAAAACGTTTATATACGAATATTACGACATATATTTATTGAATTATGTAATAATAGTTCATAATATATTAGTTAAGTGTATCAGGGTGCATGCATTTGCAGTGTTATGTGCCAAATTTAAATGTAGATTTTGCTTTAGCTGCAGCTAATATCGTCAATTAATCATCTTCTCGATGAAACGTATATTGTATAGACCCTGTAGTAAACTGCGTTGTTATAGCTATATGCCGATATCTTTTGTTAATGTTTTGTGAACGGCTTGATTAATATTTATGGCAGTTGTATATTTGAAGGAGTGGTAGTACGCAACTAAAACGTAACACTTGACGTATATAATGTCCAGCAGATGATTTAAGTATGTTATCATCGTAAAGATTAACGAAGTTTTTGGACATAATCTATTTATTTTTTAATGTTGATGGACTGCATTTAATAGGGTATTGGCCTATAGTATTTAAAAAGAAAGATTTTTCGCATATAGATAGTTTAGATGCCAGGAAATTTTAATAACATTTTTATTTCTTAAATAAATTCCGTATTTTTGATATTTTCATAAAATAAAATAATGGTTTTTAATCTATATTTTAGGATACCGCAAACGCCAATCAGGAAGTGTGACGTCACGTTTCTCAAACATGAAAAAGTGCTGTCAAACGTATCAAGTTCAGTGCAATCCAATTGCGGAGAATTTCCCCGATTTTCGGCTGGCACGGGGAGTGGGACTCCCATTTCCCGTGCCGGCCGGGGAGTCCAGAATTTTGTATTGGCAGCACTAAGTTGTTGACGTGGAAACTCTGTTTTGTTTGAGAAACGTGACTTCATGTAGACCACGTGATGTGATAGTGAAAATTTTAAATTGTTTTGAAAATAGGCAAATACTCTATGGATATTTTATTAATAGGCAAACATAATTGTGGCTTGTTCGTAACTGCTACGGGTGTTGGGCCTCTTAATAAAATACCTTCCCTCGTGCTATCCGGCGTCGCCCTCGGCGCGATGTAGCTCACCAGGTGAAATGAGACCCATATGAGAGGCCTAGTAAGCTATGCCCAGCACTCACTATACGATTTTCGGACCTGGTATCTTCAATCGTAAGAGTTCCTTATTTAATTACCTCTATCATCTATGTTTAAAAACGATAGGTGACCGACTGAATGGCGATCATCGCTCAGCCCAAAGGACATCTCGAAACTGATCTGAACGTGATTCTAATCTCAGTGCGGATTATAATCACATATATAAATACATAGATAGATATATTCTTTATTGCACGAATAACAGAAACAGAAATAAGGATACAAACAAATACAATACAATAGTGGGGGAACTAAGAAATTCAACGTTTGAGGGGATGAAATTGGGGTTGAAAGTTGTTGGTTGGTAGACGCTATAACTTACCTTTCCTATACAAAAATTACAATCACATGGTATACATAATAGAGTATGAAGTGTTACGTTTTATATGTTGTCGAATGTATTCGGATCGCCAATTTTTATCCATGTGTTTGGGAATATACAATTCGTCGGAAATATCTGCGAACCTCGCTGGAATGCGCTTTCCCGAACCTCGCCTATCCGGTACCGTTGCAAACGTAAGCGCCGACGCATGACGTCATTAAGGCCAGGTTCGCAGATATTTCCGACAGCTTGTAAGTGCTATCAATGTAAATTAAATTATATATGCAAACATTTAAATGCTATGTTTATCGGATTCTGTTGTAATTAACGGATTTTTTGTTGGCATTGATGTTGGTTCATGTTTGTGAAGGTTGCTTTTGTTTAAATAAATGTCTTTATAACCACTTACCTACGTGTTTATTTTTTTTGATTCTGCCATTTTTAATGGTTTCACGATACTCAATTTAAATTCGATTGCGTACCTACGTATTGAAATTGTTGTATTAAATATATGTAGGTACAAGTGGTGGCGGTAGCTCAGTCGTTAAGAGTTGAGGGCGACGGGTGCTGGCTAAGATCACGGGACGTGCCTCTGAATTTTTTAACATTTATGTACCGGAATCATTCGAGACTCGCGAGGAAACCCGGTCATTCAGATAACTGTGGATGTGTAACCATGATCCAATTTGCCTGGTTCTCAGGTACCTACAAAGGTTTACGACAGACTAGCTATACCTTAGATTAAGCTAAGATCCAATGTGATGCTTTATTGTGGTTGGGACGCCAGATAGAAGTCTGAGGAGTTCTTCCGATTTTCCTGAAGTCTGACTAGGTGACATTTGACCAAAGATATATTTCTCATAATAATGAGATAACCGCGGACGTAGGTAAAAAACTCTCCCCTTTGATAACTAATTAACTAAACTTCACGCCACTTTCCTAGCGAGGTAGGCAGAGAACCGAACGCCATATGGCACGATCCTTACACCTCACTCGCCTCTTCAACATTTTTGACATTTTGACTCCTAACATCACCTTCTGTTAATAATACACGTCCACTATCCCCTTTATGTAGTTTCAGTTCCAGACAATTTAGGTCTAATTGGGTTAGTAACAATGTCTTCTCTTAATGTTAGTAATTTATAATTATTTGGGAAGAACACGATTTGCACATGGGCTACATAATGGGGCAGAATGAATAATGAACGCCAAAAATAATTTTAGAAAAGGTCGCACTTTACTACCTTAATGATTTATCGGAACGAATTAATGGAGAAACAGCAACTTTGCCTAAATATAAACAATGCGTTTATTAACTTTTGACTGGCTCGATGGCGCATTCGGTTGTGACCCTGCTGCCGCATGGGCCAAGAGTTGTGGGTTCGATCCCCACCCAGGACAAACATTCGTGTGAAGAATATTGTGTTTGTTCTGTGTCTGGGTGTTAATACCCAATATTTAAGTATATATTTGTAATACCGCTGTTGAATCTGATATCCGTAACACAAGTGCTTAAGCTACTTACCTCGGAGTCAGATCAATGTATGTGATGTCGTCGAATATTTATGTTTATTTCAAATATTTATTTATTTAGAATATTCATATCTGTTCGCTAAAGCATTACCAAATTACATAAAACGGGAATTCACTATATTAATGATCAACTTTTGGCATCGGCAACGGTGCGTTGTAGGTACCTATTTTAATTTATTAAGGTACCCAGAGCCCTTGTAAGGAAAATTTCCTAATGAAGAGTGTTTCAAACTTTTCCTGATTTCACGACTCGCGGCGCCTATTCAATACATTTCAAAGAGCAAAAATATATTTGCGATGAAACGTCTTAGCCGTGTCTCATCTTTGTCATCAACTTGTGAATGAGAAGCAGGCTTAAAATTGTCAACGCCTAGGTAGTACAAAAGAACGGAGGTTATTACAGAAAAAAATATATATCAGACTACATCACATACCTACATTGATCTGACTTCGAGGTAAGTAGCTTAAGCACTTGTGTAACGGATATCAGAATCAACAGTGGTATTACAATTATATAATTAAATAATGGATATTAACACCCAGACACAGAACAAACACAAGTACTTACTTATTCGTCATACGAAAGTCTGTCCTGGGTGGGGATGGAACCCACAACTTTTGGCGCATGGGGCAGGTTCACTACTGAATACGCTATCGTCAGTCCAAAGTTTTTATGTTTTGTATAGCTTGCTATTTGCTCTTGATCTGGGCTGGCTAAGATTTCATTAGGTAAATTTAGGAAGGACTGATACAGCGGAGGATTCCTGAGGGGCACCCGCGAAGCTTCAGTCGGCATGGAGGATGCACCCCGGAGTTTTAGTGGGTATACCCCGGCCGTTACCATCTTGGCCGGAGAGGGGGTCTCCTAATGCAGAGGTCCCTGGGAGTTCCACATAACCATCTCGTCCCCCCGGGGCGAGGTAGGCGTAGGTAAAGCATTTCTCCAAGTGAAAAAAAAAAGAAAAAAGGAAGGATATTAGAACTTAGATAATTAGGCAAGAATTTTTTGCATGGGCTTCTTAAACAAGTAAAGTTCCCATTTTACACAACTCTCTTTATATAATTATGAAAGACTGAGTTGTAGAAAGGTAGGCAGCATGTATGTATTGATACAACTTTACACATATCCCTAGAGTAGGTATGTAAAAAACTTTTACGTTTATTAATATAGCGGTTAAAGATTAATTTACCTAAGTATGTGCCTGGGAACGTTTGTTTTACGAAGATTTTATATTAATTACATGTTGTTTTGATTGAACAAGGCTTGATTAGTTCAGACGAAGTTCTGGAGCGTCTCTAATTATCTCAAGCCATGGATGAGGTCACTTGAAGACGGGTAAAGTATACTTAAGTTAATTATTATAGCACTCGAGGAGCGAACAGGGTTTTCTGTTGTGAGTAAACTTGAGGTAAATGTTGTTTGATGTGCTGTAAACAAAGGGAGCTATGATAGTTATTGACCGTGGTTTTGCCTTCATTGAATATCAATGAATCTTGAAACTTATTAGATAGGTATTTACTAGGTACTGTCTTAGCTTATTCCACTTTATAACGTTTAAAAAGTGTACATTTGTACTTATGTTACGTTGTATACTCGTATCATAGATATAAGATTCAATATCATAAATGTATCATACAGGTTGGAGGTTGGTTTTCTTAACCTTTGTGGAAATTGTAAGATAAGGTATTTGGCCCAATTAAATATATAGTTAGTGTAGGTACATTTCTAAGTTGTTCTTGAAATAAATTGCTATATTATGTTAATGACATATTATTCGTATTTCGTATTCAACGCGA
This sequence comes from Glyphodes perspectalis, assembly GCA_951394215.1. NCBI lineage: Eukaryota > Metazoa > Arthropoda > Insecta > Lepidoptera > Crambidae > Glyphodes > Glyphodes perspectalis. The sequence goes on along the minus strand of OX596212.1, from coordinate 12,609,820 downwards.
CAACCGGGTCACGTATTAGAAAGAAAAAGAAAGAAAAAAGTTTACCTATTCTAGCACATTTGACAAATATTTAGAAGTACAGAATAACAAAAAAGAGTGTTATAGGAAAGTATGTACAGTTCAGCATATTAATTGAATAAGTTTAACATTTGATAATAAAACTCCGTCAATTCTTAACAAGTAAACGAGGGTGGTTTTATTAGTGAAAGTAGGTAGGTACTTATAACGATACAAATTCAATTTTGATACGGCAAGAATAAGCGGAGGTGCCGTCAAAAAGACGAGACAAAAAGGACTTAGACCGGACAAGACAGTCCCCCAGAGAAAGCTGAGCTGAGCGCAAACATCCGTGCCCTTCCCACCCCACTTCAAACGTCTATCTCTAAAGGGAGGAGAAAATTATCTCGTGAATAAATTATATTTTCCCCCCTTTATGAAGACGCTTCAAGTGCATTTTCGTCCATGTTTTTTCTTGTTTGGCTTAGATCAAAGCATTGCAGGAATTCCGGCGAGTCTGTGACCCCGCAAAAATAAAATGAATAAAGAATTTAATGTGACTTGATGTCCGTGGATAATAAACGCTTAAGTGCTTTGGAATGTTTCCGGGCAAAAGGTTGTTTGTTTGTTGAATTCAATTTGTATAGTCGAATTTGCACGTTTAGGCACTCTTTGCCCAATGACAATTTGAAAAGCCTAGTCGGGGAGTTTCTTTGTAAGCTCAAAACGCTTTATTAGATTACCTTGTTTCACAAGTAGGTACTATGTTGTAGGTACTGAGTACTTACAGTTGTGTTTAGCGGACCCATTCTACTTGATGTTTGGAAGCTTTAGTAGTTATCTGTAACAGTCCTAACTAACATACATTTTGTTCTATTGAAATACCTTGTATTTGCGAGAAAGTGAATAATAAAGAGACAACAAATATATTTTTTATTTTATACTTTGGTTTTTTTTTATCCCTGTGGATTTTACAAAGTCATACAAATTTATGTTATAATTTTTTTTTATAATACACTAAGCAAGCATACAATGTCAGTGCTCCTTAAAAGTTCCACTAAGACCTACCCTTTGTAAGTATTAGTAACTACCTTGTAGGTAGCTAATGGAAACTTTGTCTAATGTCACACAACACATGAACGGATAAAGTTAATTTTCCAAATAAAATGTGTTCTTCCATGTCTTAAACCTAAACCTCCACGGAGGTTTCTCGTTAATATCTTCATTAAGCAATAACAAACTGCAAGTTACTTATATAGAAATGCACCCTATTGACATCTCAGTTAGTGCAATTGTTAAGATTTCGTGTCTTACGGAAGGGGTTTGATCCCCGCACTGAGACAAGTACCCAGTTGTTAATAATTAACTACGTGTATTAGTTTTGGAATAAGGTGTATGTTTTGATTTCTTTAATACAGGTGCTTAATATGTGTACGATTAAGTACATAACACAATATATTAAGCTTATGTGATAATGTCTTATATTTACATTTAATACAAGGGAGCGCCCGCGACTTGGTTCGCTTAGATCTGCTTTAGATCTAAAGCTTTCGTTAATAAATATAGATATACCTACTCTTTTAAATGAACTCGATAGATCATTAAATCAGCGCGTTCAAACAAACTTTTCCACTTGATAATATCAGAATAGATCCGAATTCTTAACCTACCTAAACCATTTGTTTTTTCTGCATATAAAACCTAGAGAATTCCCCTAACCTTTTTCTCTTTAAGACGAAATGTTATTAGACGGACATCTACATCGAAATGTAGATCAGTAGGGCGACCTGACGCTATCTGCCTCGCCCATTATCCAAATTGAATTTTCCAATTCGGGTCTAGTTTATATCAGTCCTGCCCTTATTTGTGAATCCTTTAAATCTCCCACCGAAACGCGATTCCGTTTGATTTAATTTCTAATAGGACAGCCGAATTCAACCGAGCAAAATTCCTGTAACCTGAACGACCGTGCGGAAATCTCGCCGCTTTGATCCCAGAACCCTTTAATAAAACCCTTCGAAAGTAAGTTATAGGTATCTATTTACATCTGTTAAGTACGAGTCGTCTAATGTTACAATTTTCTTCGTCACTCTCGATGTATTAAGTCTTCGTAGCTTTAGGCTTTTCGACTGGCTCATTCAGTAGTGAGCCAGTCCTATGCGCGTATGGATGTGGATTTGATTCTCACCCGGGACAAACATTCATTTAGTGAATATATAAATAAATAAATGCTCCAGACTGGCACACCAATTCCCTAGTTCCAAACTAAGCTTTATAAGCTTGTCCTATGGATACTAGGTAAACGGATAGACACACTTAAATACGTTTATAAATATCCATGACTTGAGTACAAATGTGTTCTTCGCAAGAAACATTTGCCCCTATCGGTATACGAACCCGCGACCCTAGGTTTCACGGCCAGGGTCTCTGACCACTCGACTAATACTTGTGTTTGTTCTGTATTTGGGTGTTACTATGTAATATTTAAGTAGCTATATATTTGTAATACCACTGTTTATTCTGATATCCGTAATACAAGTGCTAAAGCTACTTAACTCGGAATAAGATAAATATATGTGATGTGGTCTTTCTAATATTATATTTATCTTTGAGATTACTTAATAAGAGACTTAAGGCTCTAGCCAAATCTGTCATTATCTAGAATTAGGGAGTTAAACCAATTTATCGTTTGTATCCCTCAAAAATCCGTGCCATAAATAGATCCTTACAAAAGGGTGTAACCCTTGCTAAATGTGGTTTCTAAAGACTGGACACCCCTAATTGGGGGACGTAATCTTTGCTCGAGTAGACTAATGCTTGTTCACTTTGTGAGCCAGACGATCGCGACGTCCCGAAGGCACTGGAGATGCCACAAGGACGAAGTCAAATGTCGTCTGCCAATTAACACATTCTTCATATTTTACGGTTTGGCAAATTGTGTGAAACAATAGCCTAGTTTGACGTTGGATTTCATCTCATGCTTTGCTTAGACCAGGGGCTCCCAACCTTTTAGTGACTGAGGACCAATTTGATTTCATTGTTCTTAGCGGGGACCACTACTTAGATCGAAAATGAACTGTGTTCATTTTAAAAATATTTTTCTATATTAAAATCTAATAAAATTTTGGATCTTCCGCGGACCAAAATGAAAAGTCTTGCGGACCATCGGTGTTCTGCGGACCACTGGTTGGGGACACTGGCTTAGACCATGACCCTGGATTTGGCGACTGCCTTCGAAGGGCTCAATGTAAAAATTCCTCGTAATTCTTAACAAAGGGTACCAGACAAATTGCATCACACATGAAGGTTAGGTTTAGCTACTACGGGGTAATGCATATTAGGTATTCATAAAAAGTTAATACGGGAAAACAAAGTCGTTATCTTGTGTTTTCAACACGTTTACTTTGATAACCAACAGTTTTTACACGAATAACACGGATAGGAAAGTTCACATGAGGAAATAAAATAAAAAAAGCAATTCAATGTTTCAACTTAATTTGTATATAGCCTTGGGTAATTTGATCCAAGAAACAAGACACAATGAATCGCAGGCGCATTAAATTTAATTCCCAGCGAATTATCACGCATGTGCGCCACTCCTAAGGGCTAGATTTAAATTAAAACCAGCCCCTTTCTTTAGAAGGGGTAGGTATTTAATTGTGTTCCGGCAGCGCCCAGCCGGCCGTAATTGGCGAATTTCATACTCAAATGATTTTTGTCCAGTGTCATCGAGTGAGGGCGTACAGGAATGGCGAATAGATTTGTGGAGTGCTTAATGAAATTATTGGAATGAAGTGTTTGTCGTCGACACGCCATGAAATGAATAGCATATGTCTGATTTCATGTCTTCTGTTTCTTTGCTGTGTCATATCACTGTCTTTTCTATGCCCGCATTGTCTGAGCTGTCTTTTTATCGTGTAACTAGTTGTGCCTGCAGTTTATTAGTTAATGTTATATAGTCTATAATAGCCTTATTAATTAGACAGCACAATTTATTTATTTTTTAATTTAGACCATTAGTTTCTGAGATTAGTGTGAGTTAAACTAAAACTATATATGTTTCCCTAAAATATAAATAATTAAACTAATTAGTATAAAATATGTACGGCCAAAGTTTTAACCCTACGGAAGGACATGGCCTTGTATATTTTTACATTATCAAAGTATTACCTACCAATGGATAATATTTACAAAGTTAACTTACACTAATTTTCCCTACTTAAATATTTAAATTACATATTGATAAAATTTTCAGTAGTTCCCAAAATACTTGTAAGATAAATGCATAGGTACTAATTTTTTTAGCGCGTAATTAAGAGGTTTATACGTCAATTGGCCACATGTATTTACGTTATGTGCATATTAATGGATCATTAGCAAAAAGTAATTTGTTTTTCGTAGATTATCTCGTGCGAGATCCCACGTCATATATATTCTTAAGGCTCAGAAGTAATTACAAAGCGTTATTAAAACGGTATTCTACAATATTCACTTTTAAATTAGTTTAAATATCGGATCTACATAGTACCAGTATACGGTATAATAATAATCCAGGGAAATATCATCCATGACACAGTTGTGTTAGTTATTTCATCATTTTTGACTGGCTCGATGGCGCATTCGGTAGTGACCCTGCCCTATGCGCTAAGAGTTATGGTTCCGATCCCCATCCAGGACAAACATTCGTATGATGTATACTTGTGTCTGTTCTGTGTCTGGGTGTTAATATCCAATATTTAAGTGTATATTTGTAATAACACTGTTGATTCTGATATCCGTAATACAAGTGCTTTAACTACTACCTCGGAGTCAGATCAATGTATGTGATAAAGCCTGATATCTGATATTATTTATTCATTTATTATCATAGCTTTAAGTGTATTCTTACTGCTAAGCTAGTTCTAAAAATTCAGTAGGACATGCTCAGGTTTCAACTATCAACCCTTGCTTTTAGGCGTGTATTCAGATATCGGATTCTCTTCTTAATCGTTGCCCCATTGCTGGGGATCGTGACTCCGTTTTATTTTGGAAACTGTCTGCTTCCATTGATCCCAGTCCGTCGCTTGGTACAACGCATCGCAGACCGATACATCGAGCTGTCAAGATATTTGGTCCGACCATTGTTTTGGACTTCACCAGGTGAGGACTTCTACCTCTGGGTCTTTTGCCCTCCACTTTTCCAGTCACTATTAGTCGTTTCACGTTGTCGGCGTTTCTTCGTTTATTTGGTGATACATTAAATAAAAAAGAATGTGAAAAATTAATGGTAGTAACAACAAGTACCTATGTGACACTAAAAAGGCACTCAGCATGTGTCGAGCTTCTTAGAGGCTCCACGAGCCTGGTCTTCCGCAGATACCTTCACGTGTCATCATCTTCATCTTCCTAGCGTTACGTCCCGTGCTCAGACGGGGTCCGCTCAGACCATGATCCAGGATTTAGCGAGTCTGGTAATTACATTGAAGCGACTGCCGATCTGACCTTCGTAACCCTAAAATAGGGGAACCAGATAATTTTTTGGATCATGGTTACAAATCCAAAGTTGTTTGAATTTGCAGGTTTCATCACGATGTTTTCCCTCACCGTCGAGCTAGTGGTATAAATATGTACATATATTTGAAAAATCTAGAGGTACATGCCGGGGTTTGAACCCGCACTCCTCGGTTAAGAGGCGCGTGTCCTTACCATTGAGCTACCACCGCTCCATGATACCTTCACGTGTGAGAGCACAAAAACAACAGCTATACTATGTATTATTAGATCAATAACAATAAGTATGTTTTATATATTACAACAGAACACTTGTTTAAAGTTTTTTTGTAAGAAATAATGAATTCCGATCTTCGTTTGAGCCAACAATTAAAATGGGTGTTATTTTTATCTCACTGAAGTTACTTAAGGTTAAAACTATTTCACCTAAAATCTATTAACAATTTATTTACGTCAATGGCAATGATAAAATTTGTTAAACTCGACTTGGTTCGACTCAAACGGTATCAATATATAAAATTAGTTAAGCGGCTGCGAAGAAACAATAGAACGCAGAATAGGACGCGTACTTAAACCTTTAAAACAGTCAAATATTAAAAAAGGATCACTAAAAAGTCTTACTTCTTGGTAGCTCAATAGGAAGAACACGCGCCTCTTAACCAAAGAGTGCGGGTTCAAACCCGGGCACGTACCTCTGGAGTTTTCAAGTCTATGTACGTATTTATACAATTAGCTCGACGGTGAGGGAAGACACCGTGATAAAGCCTGAAAATTCGAACAACTTTGGATTTGTAACCATGATCCAAAAAAAATCTGGTTTCCCTGGTTACCAAGGTCAGATCGGCAGTCGCTTCAATGTAATTACCGAACTCGCTAAATCCTGGATCATGGTTTAGGCGGCCCCCATCTAAAAATACGGGACATAACGCTAGGAAGATGATGATTAAAAAGTCTTACTTCTTCTAAATACGGTTTTACTTTCATTCACGCTTGCACGTTTCAAAAGGTTTACTACATCTCTTTATCACCGCCAGCATCAGATAATAATTAGCTCTTCGCACATCCCATCGTCCTATCCGATCGATTGCAAATCACACCCCCTCACAGCCGACCGTGTGGCTATACCACGAGGGCCATAGAGACGATTATCGCGCAGAAAGGCCCGCGGACTGTTTACACCGGATAATAGGTGTCGGACTCCGGAGTTAGGTAATCCCAATTTGCATTAGTATTGCTGTTGGTTCTGGTGATTGGGTCGTCTACGGCCCTGGTGGCGCGTGTCAACTGCTGTTTGCCCCGGAGTGATTACTTGCGTACGCACTGGACCTAATGCCGTATTTCGGGCTGTCCGGGGATTGAGGTCTGTGCTGTACGTTGCCAGAGACTGCACAGATTACGTAGAGTGTAGGCTGCGCTGATCGAGTTGTATAGAGGTTTCATTTCATAGGTACATATTGTGGCTTTACACGAAGTGCCCTATCAGCCGTATGTGCCGTCTCTGCCGTTCAAAAGGCAGGGATGAGATTTGCTAATATTTAAAAAAAATTGCACACTTTTGTCAGATAAATACCGCTCCCAAAAAGTGCCGCTCGGCGCCGACCATCCTCCTTTCTTAACAAGTCGAAATTCATACATACTATCACGCAAATCGTAATCCCCGAAGGGGTATGCTCCACTTCTAGCATCCTATGAAAAACTAGTTCCTTTAACCACTTTTAAACATAAACAATGAAGGTAAGGTGAAGTGGAAAATTTAAAAAAAATAGTGATAAGTCGCTCGCTCGTTGCCTAATATATCCTTGATAATCAAAGTTTTCCGGCATTTGTTGAGATCAATACGTTGTTGGCGTAATAATTCCAAAGCCAAGTCGCAGGCTAAAGTTATCCTTTGAATCTCCATGGCAAATATACATACGTACGTGTAAAGAAAGCTTCAGTGGCGCAATTGGTCAGCGCACGGTACTTATAAGGCAGTGTCCGTGAGTCATGCCGGGGTTGTGAGTTCGAGCCTCACCTGAAGCACACTTTTTGTTTGCAAATTTAAGTTCATTTGACATCTGCCTCTACATATAGGGTACCGAACTGATTCCGGTCTTTCAGTTATAGTTTTAATTTTCTAAAGTAAAAGTACCTACATATTTATATCTCCGAAAACCGCAATAGGCAACAGGAATATTAATTAATTAATACAGTTAATTAAGTGTACATGTTACTGTACATGTAACTGTCATGAAATGTTTCAGGTTTCCATATAAAGGTACCTAACGAAGATGATAAGGCACTCGCTTTGATGTTATAGCCAGATCTTTAAATGTAGCATTTCAGTCGAAGCCTAATGGAATGGCACGAATTGTTTTTCGAATTCGGACGTCAGCAGCTAGTAATTAATGATAAATAAAATAAGAATTAGACAACACGCATTAATCTTCTTTCAAAATATTTACTCAAGCTCGTATTATGGAAATAAAAACCAACAAAGACCAAAAACACCTAAGCTCGATAAAAATAACTCTTTCGTCAACAACTATCATTCCAGCGCGGGATTTGAACCCACGCCCATTGCATTCGCCCTAAAGTCTGAACCATTGCACCAACGGGGCCATGATACACTAGTTTAAAATCCAATAAATAAATTAAAATTAGAAACGCGGGACCGTTCCTCAATCCCTGTCACGTCCTCATTTCAATACTGTTGGTGACAATTTTTTTATTAGGGAAACCGGCAACAACCTGGCACCCTTGTCCACTCCGTGGCGCGGTCCCCGGGGAACCTTTAACCTATTCCTATTTCGTTTTTCGGTTTTATTCTAAGCATGTAGGACCGATCTTTGTTTACCAATAGATATCTAGTGCAGATAAATGTGTAAATTGTTTTTGAACTAAGTACTTAAAGGTTAAAGCTATCTGCAAGCTTTGAATCATATTTTTTTTCTTATTATGTGTGCTCTTATCTCTCTGCTATGCTGCTAGCTACTATTACCAATATTTATTTTAATATTAGTATATTTTATGTATTATTATCAGAATTTATTAAGTAGTTGGCGGAAAATGTTATATAAATACCACATAGTAACTTCTTTTAATATTAGTTCGAAGGCGGTAGGTATTATTTTCAAATGTTTGTTCTAGTAGGACGAAGATGTTTTTCTCAATAATCACTTAATTAGTTGACATGGTTCAGTCATTAAACGAATGCGTGATAGATATGACTGACTTTATTTGCGAACTATTGTCGTCATCTCGGAACGAGTGTCAGACCCGTCAGAAATATCTGGCTTATTGGCGTCATGCGTCGGCGCTTATATTGGCAATGGTACTGGATAGCGGAAAACGGTGCGAAAACGGCGCGAAAACGGGGCGAAAACGGGGCGAAAACCGGGCGATGTGTGGGGAAGCGTATCCAGCGAGGTTCGCAGATATTTCTGACGGCTTGTAGCAACCACGACGTAACATTAGGTAACTGTTGCCCTAGAGATAACAAAAACTCGTTACGCGAGACGTTAAACGTCCCGAGTGTAGGAATAACTCAATTATTATGCAAACGTTATATGTAGATACTTAAAAAGTCTTGCATAATACTTATGAGATTAGGTATTACGTAAATATGCTTCTGAAACGTACTATTTAGTCAAGAAAATTGTGAAATGAGGTAGCTTGCAAAGGCGATTAATAGTGGATTGGGAGTTTGTGATAGTGTGGGCGACGATAATTTTTCATCCCACCTAATCCCATATTAGGTAACCTAACCTAAGGTGAATGAAAAAAATTAAGTCTGGTTAAGAGTGGTTAAAGGGGCTTGCCGTTCCTTGCGCCCTGCAGGGGGGCTCCGAATACTCCTGAGGTATCCCTGCCTGTCGTAGGAGGCGACTAAAAGGGCCTTTGGGGTCGTGGGGGTTAGGGGAGGGGTCCTCTGGCCCTCTATCGTCCCCGGAGAAGCCGACTGCAGGTGTTACACCCGGTCCGTCAGGATAGGGTACACAGCTGTCTATGTGGTCGTGAAACACCACTCTAGGTGTTCTGGGGGAGAATACCACTCCCTCGAGATGGGCCGCCAGGCGGCAGCGCGCGCTGCGTAGACTTTACGAGATGAATCCCGGCAGTGGGGATCCCGTTGGTTTTGCGTTAGCGCCCGAAGAACGACAGCCTTGAGGTTTAGTCGGTAGGGTCTCCGGAGATTGCTACCGGTTTCGAGCCCGACTCACCCTTATGGATCCACCCAGGATTCTATTTGGATAGTGCGTAAATGCATTCCTCAAGAAAAAAAAAAAAAAAAAAAAAAAGGCTTGCCGTTCCTTAATATCCTGCGTACCTCTTTAGAATAGCAGATGGTATGTAGGTATTTATGCAACTTATGTCCTATATTGGTATGGGACTTAAAAAGAATGTGCCATCTGTGGTTGTTGCCTAGCATGTCGTAAAAGGCGACTAATGGTATATGAGGTTTTGGGTTTGTGATTGTGTAGACGACAAGCTAGCCACTTGTTTTATTTTTGGCTGAATGCGGTTAAGAGGGCCTTGGCCTACCCCTTCGTGGATTATGGGCGTGATGATATGTATGTATGTATGTATGCAACAAACATTTCCTAAATCTCTCAAATTCCACTGATACTGCAATTTTTTTGTTGTTTCATGCTAATAAATAAAAATTATATTGTTGCTAAGCGCAAAACTTGACAAAGGTTAGACGAATTTGGGTAAATGTTTTTTAAAGCTAAGATTTTTATGAAATTATTATTTGGGAAAAATCCTGAAGCAAAAATCACCCGAGTGTTGCCAGATGAAATAACTTACTTTAAAATAATAATTTATTCTCATTATTGAGCAACACCGTAGGTAAATACAATATAAAAATGTCAAAATGGATATATAACACTCGGATTTTCCTAAGTAGAACGATTAAATTGTAACTACCTACAGATACTCAAACACAGCTCAAGTGTCGTTAATACAGGTAATTAAGGTTCTAATTAGTAAAATCGACCTCAATAGAAGCTTAATTCAATAAACCTAGATTTTAGGAGTAAAGTAGGCATCCAAAGTGGCACTTCGACCCAAATACAGGCGTCCCAGATACGCTCTTAATAAATCGAAAACAATCGTTTTTAGATCCGTTCAGTTGGATGGTCTGGGTAGAATATTTTTCTTTTTCAATTATGCAGCGGCGGATAATTCTCAGCTCGGATCTGTAGGGTTTACCAGGCTCACATGTTTCTGTGGGAGGCTGTCGGGATTACGTAGGGTTCGGCTCACTCGATTTACAACCGACGATGTTTTACAGAAGGCGACGAAGACATTTTGTTATATTATTGCATTTGACCTCTGTTAATGATAGGTTTGAAAGTTATGTCATTAAAAGTCATTTAAAATAGGTAGGTATAGTGACTTCGGAAAACCTTTATTCTACATAATATAGTTATGTAGGAATCTTTAACTGATAAGTCAGGAGGTAATTTATTCGACGTCACGATTAAATTACCTCAACGTAAGGTGTAATGATTAAGTAACTTAAAAGCCGGATTCGGTCTGGGAAAGAAGGCGATTGTAACCATGGCAATGGAAAAGGGTAGCCTCCGAGTTTTTCTACCGGTAAGTATAATCGACTTTTAGAGTCCGATGATAAATTCGCTTAGAATACATCACATCGTGCCCGCACTCCTGATTTATGTGTAAGACATGTTCTGTGCTGTTATAATATCAATATTATGACGTCACGATTAAAATCGTGTCGTGTAAACGGTTCTCGGGCCTCAAACGGCGGGAGTCCGCGTTATTTAGCCAAGCAGGGCCCCTAATTAAGAGCCTCCCTAACTTTTCTCGACGTTCGCGTATGTCGGCTCGAGCAGATAGATTGTTTGGACAGTCGATAGGCAGAAACGGATTTGGATGGATTTACGTGAACTTTGTTAGGGCAAGTTTCGCGTTTATCTTTTACAATGATTTAGTATGAGCCCGTTAATGCCAAGTCACCTTGACTTGGCATTATTGGGGTGTACTGTGTTTACATTTATGGGTTGCAACTTCCAAATGGCGACCGACAATACCTATATGGTTTATTATGTGGATATTAAGATGTTTCCTTTTTATATTGTAAAATTTGGAGTCATATTATTGATTCTAGTATGATATGAATTCTTGATGATTCATGGTGAGTGGGAAATCTAGGATTTAGACGAGGTTTGCGGGAAGAGGGAGAGAGGGGGTGCCTCTTAGTCTCTTAGCACTGTTCCTAGATCCGCCCCGATGATCATACTTTGTAATCATTATATATAATTGAAGTATGTTAAGTTTTGATACGCGAAGAAGGTTTGATTGCTTATCTCGAATCGAATGTGTAAAGTGCTGAATATGTATTAAATGCTATCGAGGCAAGAAGACACATAATGAAAATTACATTATTTACGAAGTATATGCTAATGTATGTCACGTTTTGTGTAAAAACGAAATGTTTTTTATATACGGAATATATTTGGAACTAGATAATTCTATGTTGTGTAATAGCTGCGAATTCCTTCGCAGTGTAGTACCTATGTGGTTATGACGCAAAAGTCCTAACTAATATTAAAAATGCGAAAGTAAGTTTGTCTGTTACCTCTTGATGCTTTATCATAGAACCAAAATATTGTTTCCAAGGGCCCGAAACACACCTTTGATACGTAAAACAATTCGGAATTTCAAAATCTCTGATTACGCGACTGAAGCAGAGCGCAAATCTATCGTTAAAATAATCGCAATTATAACACGCATCCATATTTACAGCAGTAAATTTATAATCCAATACAAACGGTGATTAACTTTCTCTAACTCACAGGGATTATTTTGAGATCGCTTAGTCTACACAGTTTCGTCCACTTGTCCGACTAACCGTGGCCGTTTGAAGGACAGAACGAATGCTATTTATAGCTCATAATCTTCAGGCTTAGTGGTGTACCCGAGCCTCGTCATCAATCTTGGTCAGACCCGCATAATCACAGAAAACGAAATGTCGGCTTAGATGCCCCCTCAATTTTTAAGCTGTATTATGTCTTTTACAAACGGGCACGGTTCGTTAATTCTGATTGTGATAGTTTGTTTGGGTTTGGACAGTGGAAATAGATGGAATATGTGCTGTGACTCAGCATATATTCTATCTATTTTTGTGGTTCTAACGTTGGGCTAGATATGCAAAGAGATGCTTAATTAACTGACAGAACAGAATATGGTGAGTCAACTCGTTTAGTGGAAGATTTTCCAAGGTTAAGCTAGATATACGAGAACATGGTATTAAGTAACATGGTAGTTAAGTAATTAAAGTAATGTAAACTAAAAGATTATTCTATTCGCATCCAATGTTTCCCATGGTCCCATCGTACTATGTTGGTCTGGGACTTAAAAAAAATGTGCTAGACTGTGTTACTTGCCTAGCATGTCATTAAAGGCGACTAATAGTATATTGTGTTTTGGGTATGTGATAGTATAGGCGACGAACTAGCCTTAGACACTACTTTTTCACAATGTTCCATCTAGGCCAGTCCAGTTTTTCCTTTTGGTTGAACGTGGTTAAAGGAGATTGCTACCCCTTAGACTCTGCTTCTTCTGCTTCGGGATTACGGGCGTGATGTTATAAATAAATAAAAAATATATTCTAAATGATCTTAAGGATGCGAATTTGGATTTCAATAAGCGTAATTATAAATGAAAATATGAAGTTGTTATATAAACGACCGCTTCTCAAACTATGTAGTCTTAGGGGTGAGATCTTGCTTTTATTTTATAAGAATTTATTTTATACTTTTTAGTGTTTGGACATTTAAATAGCTATTAAGGCAGTTTTTACTTGTGTTTTTTATAAACATTTTTTGCGGAGTTTTTTGAAGTCGGTTTTTATTTTTGTTAAAATTTAACTTATTTGTTACTTTTTAGTGAAATTTATTAATAGGTAGGTAGACCAAATCAAAACGAGCTGCTTTAATGAGACAGTGCCGGTCTTATGAGACTAAAGACGAAAAGGTATAACAAGCCTTTAATGTTTAAAGAATTACTTAAAAATACTAATCTTCAAAGAGTTATACCTTTCATCATCAGCTAAGCAACATAACATGATGAGTACGAGACGCAAATACTGGAATCGTTTTAGAAAAAATAAATAAAACACTTAACATGTCGTTAAAATTTAAGAGTGGCCCTCGTTTTCATGGAATCCCATCACTAGACCAAGACTTGGTGAAATTGAGACTATCTCGAGAATAACACTCAATATGGCCCTATAATATTGAAAGAATTATCCACGAACTCCTAATCGTTAAGGAGTTACACCTTCCATCATCAGCTCAGCAACATGAGATTATGAATACCAGACGTAAATACTTGAATTGTTTTAGAAAATAACTAAAATAGATTGTACGCGCCTATAATACTTGAGGGTTTCCCTCGATTTGCCTAAGATTCCTTCATCAGATCCAGATGTGGTACCAATAGGACAAACTCCAGGATATACCCTTTTAAATAAAAAAAGAACTCTAAAAATCGTCTTACAATTCTCGAAGATATTAATATTTAAAGAATCATAAACAAATTCGTAATCGTTAAGGATTTGTACCTTCCATCATCAGCTCACCAACATAAGATGATAAGTACCATGCGTAAATACTTGAACAATCTTAGAAAATGTCTAAAATACATTGTACCTGCCTATAAAGTTTGAGGGTTGCCCTCGATTTCCCTGGGATCCCTTCATCAGATCCGGACTTGGTGGCAATGGGACCAACTCGGGAGTAAACCCTTTCGATTAAAAAGAAAATTTTGGAAATCGGTTAACAATTCTCAGAGATATCGAGTAACATACATACAAAAAAAAAAAAAAAAAAAAAAAAAGAAAAAAAAAAAAATTCAGTCGAATTGAGAACCTCCTCCTTTTTTTGAAGTCGGTTAATAAGATATAAATTAGCAAAACAACAAGTTAAATAGTGTCTATTTCAGATTTCGTCGCCATTTTGCTTACGAAACATGTGAATGTTTTTCTTGCTAGACAGTTGAAAAGTCGGCCCCTAGATGTTCGTGCGATACATTTTTACGCGCTAATAAATTACTTCCTTACACAAACTAATAACCTTTAGTGGGTTAACATAAAAAACTACGGCGACCTTCCGCCGAAATTAAAAGGCAAACTCATCTGAAAGAGCATTAAAGAAAGTCTAAATGAGCCTTCGCACTCAACGTAATGGAACAAAACACTCGGTGGAAGTTCCTGACTCGTAAACTGGCCCACAGCCGCCGGTTCTTGTTTCAGGGAATATTCTTATATGCAAAGGCACATATTTATTAATCACGACGGGTGTCTGACATTTAAGTCATGCTTGTAAACATTGATACATATATTATGCCCGCAATTCTCGAGGGGTTGCAGAGTCTAAGGGGCAATGAGCCTTAAAGCACATTAAACCATAAATTGAGTTAGGTTAGAAAAAAAAAACTTAAAGTAGTGACAATTGATCAGTGCCTAGATAATAACAAACGCATTACCCTATACACTATTTGTCGCATTCGCTACATGCTACGCAAGAAACACAAATGAAATAATGAAATTAAATGAAATTATTAATTTCTGCAAATAAATTTGTAACAAATTCTTTTGCACGTTTTTACCCTACCAGCACCTCGACGTGAATAGCCTGATCAGAAGAGGTGCCGCAAGAAACTCAACAGATAGCCTTTTTTAAAAACATGTTTTACATAGGTATCTCTAAAATGTGGTACATTAAAATATCATGATTAAAAATTTCACTGTGCAGATTATGTTGTTCAAACATTTTTATCATTTAAATAATCGTCTTCTAATATAACAAATCTCGTTTTGGTGGATGATCTGTGGTGGCTTAATCGTAGATATTTATCATAGTTTGTAGTTATTGTAGTTATCACAAATTGCATTAGGTATTTGTTAGTTTTTATCTGAAAGTCTTAAATAATATGATTTTGTTCTATTATGAGCTTGAGAGCTTGCTTGAGAAATAAAAGAGACATAACTATGTATTTAGCTGGTTTGATAAATTGATAAATTAAAATCAACTGATGAAAACGTGGTAGCTGGGATCGTAATTTAGCCAAATTCGTTAACTTTATTCGAAAACAATTTGTGGTCGGCGACGTTTTTTCCTGAAATTAGAAAGCAAACAGGATAAAGAAAGTCTAAATGAGCACGCGCACTCACCGTAATGGAACAAAACACTTCGAAGGGCGCAGTTCCCGCTCGTAAACCGGCCGCGTTGGGTGGCGCAAGCTTCTGCTGAGGAAACATCCTGTATTTAGAAAATACTCTAGGACTTAAAACCTTAGTTCCAAAAAATAAAATCTCACTCTATCTGTATTCCTGTCTTCAACCATAAAAATGAAAACGAAATATGATTATTCCGCCTTCATGAATCTGATCTAAGTATTGCCAAAAAGAAAGCAATGATTTTAGTCCATACATTGCCGCCAAATAATATTAACATGCCATTATTAGTTTGTAAAATGATATGATAGATGATGATGATGATAATTATGAGCCATATTAATATAGCATATAGCTCACAAAGCGTGAAAAACTGTTTGGTATAGAAAGTATCGAGTTTACTGTTGTATCTATCTGTTTTTTCGGATATAAAAAGTAGTGATGTGGGGAGCGGTGGTAGCTCAATGGTAAGGACACGCGCCTCTTAACCGAGGAGTGCGGGTTCAAACCCGGGCATGTACCTCTAGATTTAAAAAAATCTATGTACATATTTATACCACTAGCTCGACGGTGAGGGAAAACATCGTGATGAAACCTGCAAATTCAAACAACTTTGAATTTGTAACCATGATCCAAAAATTGTCTGGTTCCCCTATGTAAGGGTTACGAAGGTCAGATCGGCAGTCGCTTCAATGTAATTACCAGACTCGCTAAATCCTGGATCATGGTCTAAGCGGACCCCGTCTAAGCACGGGACATAACGCTAGGAAGATGAAAAAGTAGTGATGTGCAGGTTCGTAAAAAATGTATATCCGCAGATACGGATATTTGGTGTTAAGATCCGCGGATACGGATACGGATCTTTATTTTCTAACTCAATCAGTGTTGGCGCGCGACTTCACGCACGCCGCAGCCATACAGACAGGACATGTTTTGAGTTGCATCGTGCGGGTATTACTTTTGTTTTGTTTATGATATAGTGTGACACTAGACCGCGTAGATGACGTTTGTCGTACAAGAGCTAAAATAATATCTGCTAAGAAGTTTTTTTAGTATAACTTTGAATTATTTTAAGATAAAAAGTACGTAATGTGCGAAGTGTAAAATTTGTGACGGAAAGTTTTCCCGTAAGGGTAAAGGCACAACTTCATTAAAAAACAAGTTGAAATGAATAAGGTAAAAGATCTATAAAAGATCCTCGAGAATAATAACGGATACGGATACGTATCTTTCTTCTCCCTTGTGTATCCGCGGATACGGATATGGATACGGATATCCGGAACATCACTAGTAAAAGGTAGCATATATTTTTATTTGGTCGGATGTATGAGCTCAATTTGCTTTTACTTGTACGTCCTTTCATGTCGGCATTACTGAATTAAACCTCTCTCTTTTATTTCTGATTGAAAGGAAAAATCATTTCAGACGATAAAAAAAAATCAAAATGGACGCCCCACTTATAGCAAAGTCTTTCCAAGGGCAAAGTTCTCGCTCGTAAACTGGACGAAGCACTGATTTTCCAGAGGGAACTGCCTTCACGTATTATAGGGCGTAAATTAATTTGGGAAAACTCCTAGTAACTCCGGTTTCATTTGAGTTGGGCTAAAATGTGTGGAAATTCAGTCAGCGCCACAGTAGCGGCGTTGAACGAGACATCTGGATTTAATGAAGATGGACGCGGTTTGTGGCCAACTTTTTTATTGGCCACTGATTAATTTATCTGCTAAAATCCCAAAAAGGGCCAGATAGTGACGCCTGAAGTAACATATATTTGCAACGGAAATATTATATATAAAATAATATTAACCCGTGGGATACTTTTAAATGCTTTTTATGTGCGTTTGGGTGAATATCTGGATGGTTCAGGTGTATAAGTAGACCTGGAATGTGGTGCTGCTACTGAGTTCTAGGATACAAACAGACGAAGCAGAGGTAATGGGCTAGGTAAGGACAAAACTAGGTGCTTAAAAATAATTAATTAATAGTTCTTATCAACTCTTCTTTTTTACTACAAGTTTGTAAACATCAGATAAAATCTCAATTACTTACCACGCGAAAACCTTGAACATCCAACTATTATCTTTCGACTGTCACCACGCAGCCGTAACAGCTAAACACAATAAACTAATCCAATTGGGCATTAAATCGGAATGCCTCTGTCCCTTATTTCAATTTGAGTGTTTAAGTATAATTGTCACGGAACCTGGCGTGACTTTTTGTCACCGTCCGTTTTAGCAGATTAAAGAACCATCCGCACGGTATACGGTTTAAACTATGTATTTTTAGTGGCATCTTTACTATCCCTACTATCCCTACTAATATTATAAATGCGAAAGTAACTCGGTCTGTCTGTCTGTTACGCTTTCCCGCTCAAACCTCTCAACCGATTTTGATGAAATTTGACACAGACAATCTTTAGACCCTGAGAAAGAACATAGGCTACTTTTATTGCGCAAAAAAAACGCGATATAACCGATTTCCACGCGGGCGAAGCCGCGGGCGGAAGCTAGTTGGTTGGTAATTAAAGAATTAACTACATTGGGGGCAGTAACTATATTTAATAGGAAAGGAACTATTTGTAATAGTTAATAAAAAAAATATTTTTAACTAACTATTAAATTATTTTGAGTTGTGCTTACTTATATCAAAAATGTATAACTTTCGGTACAAGCGCTTAACAGTCCTCAAAAGCGTGGTAAGTAGTCATGAGCTATACATTCAAATGCAAATGACGGAATTTTATACCCCTAAGATAAAATGACAAGAAAAATCAAATTATAGACACATTTGCATAAGCACTCAAGGTGGTCTCTTACTACAAAATCAATAGTTGTGAGTTCGATCCCCACCCAGGACAAACATTGTGTTCGTTATGTGTCTGGGTGTTAATACGAGTATCTAATATTTAGGTATGTATTTGTAATACCACCGTTGATTCTGGTTAACCCTAACACAAGTGCTTAAGCTACTTACCTCGGCGTCAGATCAATGTACGTGACGTGTCGTCGGATAAAAAAAATATAGTAGCCTACAGGCTACTTTATTTTTTTGCTTGCTTATTTCTATTTACTATTACATTTTACAGAATTTAAAAGAAAATAGAAATTAGCATGTCTAAATCAGTTCTCTCTGCTTACCCCGCTAGGAAAGTGGCGTGAAGTTTAGTTAGTTAGTTTAAATCAGTTTCAATATAAAACATGCAAGTCTAAGCTACATAGTATAAACGTTGACCCGTAAATCAATATATCTTCCCCGCATAAATGAAATGATAAATATTGATATACCTAAAGTATGGGCGCCGTCTCTGCCCATCTAAGGTCAGTGTACTCGTTACCCCATTTCCATATAGTTGGGAGTAGTGCCACCATAATGTATCTGGAAGAATTCCAAGACTGATTTAAGTCGGCTGATTAAAAATGTCTTTTATTTTGTCGCATTAGATTTTATGGTTCTTTTTAGTGGTGTGATATTTGTATCCGTTTACTTGTCCGCGGACATTTGATGAAAAAAAAAAACTGTATTGGTGTCCGAATTAATATCCGTAGCTTTTCAGCGGATGTTGGCATTCATTGCAGATAGCCTGATATTTTGTGATTATTAATATAGTATACTCTATGGTTTATTGCTAGAATTATAATAAAGCTTATATGATATCTTATATCTAACATTGCCTAATGCGAATTATGGATACAAAAAAAATAAAGAAACAGGTATTTAACAAGTATTTCTCGGGACTAATTAGTTACTACTAATTAGTTACTTACTATGTTTTGAAAGAGGACATAATTAAGGAATGTAAAATTTTATGTGTATATTTACTTTAGAGCACTGGTTTCCAACCAGTGGTCCGCGGACCACCGGTGGTCCGCAAGATTTATCATTTGGTCTGTGGAAAAACTAAGAGTTTTAAATTAAAAAAAAACGACTAGAGGTCCCTGATAACAATAATGAAATCAAAGTGGTCCTCAGTCACTAAAAGTTTTGGAACCTCTGATATACAGAATATGCGGTTATTATATAAGCCTTAATATTTCAAGATAAATATTATCCTCAATAGCGATAACGAGTGGTGTCTCTACCGTAGAGCTACACGGGGTCGTAGAGGCGAGGGAGGGATCTCTTGTAGCGCCGTACATCTTGCGGCATGTCGGCTCTGCAGCATCGCTGACCGTCGTTAGCGAATACATCGATGTAACTCTACAGACTCTGAGCTCTACATACGTGGACTGTGTTTGAAAGGGATGTTGGAATATTGTTTTATGAAGAATACATTGCGAATAGCATGTGTCGGGAAATGGTTTCTTGCATAACTAAAATTGTATTTCCTTTGCTTTGGTGAATTATACTCTTTTTCTAACTAAATCAACTTAGTCCAGATGAAAGTCTAGAAACCGACATTAAAAAGAAACAAATGTCTCTGAAACCGCATTTTTTCGTAGTTATAGGAAGAAGATTCTGTCTAGAGTATAAGAAGACTATTGAGACCTGGATATCAACTGTTCAAGTTTGCTGATATTTATATGTTTCATAATACTGAGGCGGCGTATTATTAAAAAAGCAATAGGATTACTAAGATTGATATAAATTTTAGCTTTTACCCAGCTTTGCTCGTGAATTCAGTCTATTACAGCTGTGTGAAAAACTACACAGACAGCTGACGTGAGTTTGGACGGGTCTATTAATTTATCCAGGATGAATAGTCGGCTTAAAATTTCTTAAGTGTACAAAATTGTAGTGTATATTTTATTGTAACAGGTTAAGTGATTTAAGTATTAATTAGGATATCGGATGCAAGTAATAATCAAACAGATTATTATAAATAATGGTTTCTATACAATATAATTAAATAGATTATTATTTTAACAGCCCACCAAACAGTTTACTTCGTAGTTGAAAAAAGATGAAAAAACAAACTCGATCCGATCTTGATTTACCGCCCAATTATTTGGGCGGCAATTTGTTCGGCATAAAGTATGCAAATAGCCGAATCCAATTCTTTGTAGACGCTCAAATATGCACCGGGCTCTAGAAAAAATTACTGCAACGTCCTGAAGAGGCTCTCCCATTTATATTGCCTCGGGGGGCCGTTAAAAATTTATTGGTGTTCCGTAAGTATTTGTTTGTTAACGTGAGGGGCCCAGGTATTTAGTTTGGGACTTAATGCTTCCACGTCCTTCCAATGTCTCCCCGGCGGC
This sequence comes from Glyphodes perspectalis, assembly GCA_951394215.1. Lineage (NCBI taxonomy): Eukaryota > Metazoa > Arthropoda > Insecta > Lepidoptera > Crambidae > Glyphodes > Glyphodes perspectalis. The sequence goes on along the minus strand of OX596212.1, from coordinate 12,588,949 downwards.
GCGGGATATGCGGAATTTCTTCTCAATCTCTTGTGCTATGAAAGTCTTGTATCATTACGTAGGTTGTATAGTAATTTGTGGAAGTATGATTTCTTTCTTCCTCTTTTATGGTATTTATGTAAAAAAGAAAAAACACCATACGTCATCATTGATTTTGATTATATTTAAAACTTTGTATTGCATTTATAAGATTACTGTACTGACTATTTTACAAGACCAACGACATTTAGAGTGGATTATGTGTAGGCTTTTAATTTCTCTATATCATTAGATAGTCCCCTTTAACATTGTGATATGACATATAATGTGATAAATTGTAAACATGTTTCCATAAGGGTTGCATTAGACAAATTTACTCGAAAAGCTAATTACTAGTCCAAAAAGTTTCTCTCAGTACATTTTACGTTGTCATTACTTCTCATTTCTATCCCGCACAAAAAAAAACGACACGTGGTGGCAACCGCCGCTCATTTAAGCAACCTAGCTCCATCCGAGGTCAGGCACATTCCCTGTAAAAAATGAGGGAGGAATTTATACCGCACAAATATGCGCACACTCATGCATCGGCCGGAGTTGCCGTTACGACCGCGAGCGGCCATAACTTACGGAGTTTTATGAGAGAGGTCGGCCTCACGCCAGCTTCTAAATATTTAGGAAATAATTACATAAGCACCCGCGTATATACTCCCGCGAAATATTACGCTCGAATTACCGCCGTGAGCCCGGAGGCGAATGCGCAGCGATTTGTGTTTACGCTCAGTACGGAGCACATGATTTTACGCCCAGTACGGAGCGCATGATTTTACGCCGTACCGTAAACGTAACGCTGTAAAGTTTATGATTTGTAAAGATCGGTGCACACAATGCCGATACGCTTCGGCACAATTTTGCGCTGTGCTGCGCTTGTGTTGTGCGATATTTTGAATATTTCATCGGTTTAGGAAGTTTAGTCGCCGTGAAATTCGAGCGTGGTTTTGTTTTGTAATGATTTTAAACGTAACTTACTATGGATATACTTTGATTAGGGAATATGGGCATTTTTCGCAAATTTAAGCCTTTATATTATTTATCGAACTGGAGCTAAAGGGCTCTTATAGATAACCAAAAAGTGTCCCAAAAAACTACATAGATGCTTCGCTTAACATTCGACAATATGCAGTCCTCGGCCGCGTAATGTGCAATGTGCGCGCGGTAGTTTTATGACGATATTTATCATTAATTGCATAAGTTAGTACAAATGTTTTGTTAATTTCAATGATACTTTAAGTATCGTTGTATAAAAGCAGAACAATCTCATCCGCAATCGTCTATTACTTTGCGTAATCCAGTATGCAGCTGCAGCGCAAACACGCAGGCCTCGGCCGCGCAATGTGCAATGTGCCGGCGACATGGCTTTACGACGAGCCGGCTCTGCCAAAACTGCGACTAATTTAGATGCAAGCGACAAACGTTACGATATTCCAAGCCGGACTTTGTAATAAGACTGCTGGGAGCGGTTTGTTTAGGAAACTGGATCATGTAATTTTGTTGGCGTCTTTCATAGCGCGGAAATTTTGCTGAAACATGTGTTTGTAAAATAGTGTACAGCAGTTTAGTTTGTAGTGATCAAGAAAATGCTGCTAGGAGCAAAGGATTATAGTTCTTCCTTAGCTTGCGTACTGTAGCTTCCAAAACTTGGATAAATATTTTAAAATGTAAACAGTAAGGGTAAAAGCTTACATTATTAAAAACGTTAAGAAATTGTATACATACATGTGTATGTATTGTATGTATACAATTTCTTAACGTTCACAATCCCCAAAGGGGTAGACAGAGTCAAAGAGGCAGCAGGCTGGGTTAGATGGAAAATTGTGAAAAAGCAGTGACAAGCGGCTAACCTGTCGCTTACACAATCACACACCCAAAACCTGATATACCATTAGTCGCCTTTTACGACATGCTAGGCAAGAACCACAGTTAGTATATTCTTTTTAAGTCCTAGACCAACATGGGACAGTGGGCTGGGTTGGATGGAAAGCTGTGAAAAAGGAGTGACAAGTGGGTAGCTCGTCGCCCACTCAGTCACATACCCAAAAGCCCGTAAACCATTAGTCGCCTTTTACGACATGCTAGGCAAGAAGAAGAAGAAGTTGAAACATTGTATTGTGAAGAAATTGTGTCCTTGAAAACATATTTTCTAGATGAAGACAGAAATGAGCTGTTTAGATATTCTTTACTAACTATTCACTATTTTGAAATGAACTGAAGTCACATACGAGTATAATACTGACTTTGACTAAAGTATAGGTTTATATAAAGATTTTTAGCATTAAACTAGCGGTTAATTCGCGAAATCCGCCACTCGGGTTCCAAATCGTAAAGTGTAACAAGTTACGGGGACGCGGCTCCGGCGTCGCGATATTGTCCGCAGTAACTTGCCTTCTTAGGGGCAGACCACACTTCACACTTGGCGTTAGAGCGCTTGGCAATTTAGTAGCTTTCGAAGCAAACCGCGGCTACCACAAGTTGTAGTGTTGTCATCTGAGCACTTGGCTATTTAGATGCTATTTCTAGCCACTACAAGTTATAATGGTGTCAAAGTCAAAATACTTTTCATTTATAAAGGTTTGAAACAAGCACTTATAAATCGTCAATTCAACAAGAAAATCAACTAATAATATGTATCTACCACCGGTTCGGAATGTTACTTCTACTGAGAGAGTCGTAAGAGCAGTTGGTAATTTAGTCGCTTTTTGAGGCCAAACGCAACAACTAGATATTCACACCACTATAGGGAACTGGATAATTTTAGACGCTATAAAAGTATAAATATAAAGCCAAATATAACTAATAGACGTTGTAGTGCTGTTATTAGAGCAGTTGGTAATTTAGTGCTTTTGGCCACATTTGGAAGCTATACTTAAAAAAAATAATTAAGAAGTAAAATTTGGCACTACAAATTGTAGTGATGGAATCAGAGCACCTAGTAATTTAATCTCTCTTCGAAGTCATACGTAGTTAGTTACGTTCCATTGATGTAATTAGAGTATTTTGTGATTTCATCAGGTGCTGGTACTCGATGCTGTAGTGGTGTTTATAAAATAGTTAAAGTTCTCTTGCAGATATAATCAGCCAAAAAAATAATAAAAAAAATTTGACTTTGTATGTACACCATCCCCGTCACGCACACGCGTGTCTGGTGTATCTTAAAATAGCTGTAGCAGCTTAACTCGTCATCTTGTATAAACTCCATAATTTTACTGCTTTAGCAATAAATGCAATCGAAAAATCTACCGTTAATGTTAAAAGCTACACATGTGAATAGTCCCTAATGTAGTTGTTTTGACGGTGTTCCCATGCACATAGTTTTACCACAGAGCTTGTTTAAGAAGACCTTATAGTTTAAGTATTCACTTCAGCAGTAGAAGTAATTTATAGCAGTTTTTTGAGACAAAAAACCTTATGTATCCTTAATCGTTTGAAGCAGTATAACACTTAAGATATCAACTTCTTTTATTGAATGGTATCTTACTTATATTCTATACATGATGGTTAGACAGATAAATGCTTTCTGATATTCACGCAAAATTACTAACAATTTGGCATTCACTTTACTTCTGATTGCATCTACCTAGATTAGAATTTTTGAATTTCCAATATGAGTATGAAATTTTAATCTGTTCCTAAAGTGAGCATCCTTTTGGAGCGCGTAAAACTTTATTTTTCAGAAAGAATCCTGTATGAGCGAAGCTCCGAATGCGATACAGACTATAACCATGGATTAGACATGGAATAAAAGGCACCATTTTTGCAAAAAATGTCTCATTTCAGACTCGCTCGCTGACGGGCCACGTCGACACGTGTCGTGGTGCGGCGCGTCATTTCCGCACAACCTTTGCATTCGGATTGCGTTGCCGCGCTGGCTCGTGAACGTCACTGCTTGCTTCAGTTCAGTGGCATTGCGGCTTTGTAGAAGATGGCTTTGAAATTTTTGCTGTTTGTTTTGTGTGTGGGCAAGAGGATCGTTTTTGTTGGGTTTGATCATCTTTTTTTTATTATGGTTCCAAATAATTTTGTGTGATTGGTCAGGCTATGTTTTGGGATATTGAAATAATGAAACCCACGTTTTCCTTACCATGTATTGGGAATAGCATGTATTGGGAAGCGGCTATTAGGTTTTAGGTTCACAACTTTGTAGGCGACGAACTAGCCACTTGTGAACTAATCATAATGATCCATTTAACCTAACTCGATTTTATTTCTTGGCTTAAGTGTTTAGAAGGTTTAGGATATTGTTGTTGATTGGAGATAACGAGCGTGATAATATAATATGTTACGAATAACTTAAAATTATATGTGGAGCTATAAAATTTCAAGTCATTGGTTTTCTTCTTCAGCCTTGCAAGCGCGCTTCAGATTCACGTCAATGTGTCGAGTATCGGCGCCTATTCCGCAAGACCTTTGCATATTTGGATTACGCCGGCTTCTGAATAACGGTGCGGCTTCGTGGCTTCAATGCGCCTTCATGGCTTCAGTGCGGCTAGATTTTCGCTTTATCGACAACGCCTTTGATATTTTTGCTGAGATATTGTGACTTAAAGCGCAATAAAGGCATACCACCTAAAATTAGTTTTAGGTAGAAGAATAGTGTAATAGTATCACGGTTGTATTTACTATAAGTCGATAAGTTGTATTTTTTTTAATTCTATTTGTAAGAAAGAAGAAGACAATAATGGACACCTTAGTAAAAAATAATCAATACGACACTCGAATCATCTCCTGCCCTAACAGTTGATGTTATTACAAAATTAATTCAAGCAACAATTTCTCTTCATCGTTAAAAACAAATCGGTAACTAACTCACCGCCCAGATTATCCTGAAACAACTCTTCGCAATTAAAATCACCGAGTTAAACCCCCGAGCTGTTAAGCCGGAGCACTTAACAAATGAATTGATTTAATAAAACGAAAATCACGTTTATTTCATTTTTCACGGCGAGCCAGCGAAGATAAAGCGGTGTCTGACACTGAGCGAGTGTTCGCTAATCGCTCACACCAGTTGCTGAGCACTTTTAACTTTTTAACGCTATCGGTCAGCGCTGAACGGAAAAACAAGCACGAGCCACTTGCCACCTCGTCTCTTTAACGGAGCTGCTAATATTGAGGTTTAAGTGCAAGCTTTTCGGCTTGCGTTACGACTATCGGGAGAACTTTAAAAATGAAAATTTTAAGTCCTTTTAATACGAGCGGTCTAGTCTAGATAGGTTAGATTTACACAGCAGTTTCTAAATAACTAAAAATAAAATATATTTTAAATATTTAAAATATATAAATAACTTCGTCATTCTGCCCGCAATTCCAGAAAGAGTAGGCAGAGTCGAAGGTGCAGCAAGCTCTTTTAACCATTTTAGTCAAAAATTAAACTGGGTTAGGTTCGATGAAATATTCAGAAAAAATAGTAACAAAGTGGCTAGCTCGTCACTAAGCTGTGAGGAGTGCCTAGACTTGAGACAAAAATTCATAATGCCTCACCAAACCTAATACAAATTTATTTTTGGCTCAATATGATTAAAGAAGTTCACTGTGCCTTGGAATTTGCCTTCCCCTATTATTCTACCTTCCACTATATTTTACGTAGTTCAGTTGCATCATGTTAATTCTGAAGCGACTATAATATCATTTGGATTGGCCATCAAAACAATGAAAGCTCAGCAGAATTGCAATATCCAACGCTGCCTATACTTAAAAAAAATACCTACTCAGGTTCAGCAATGCACCTTGCGCTCTTCAGGTTAAAAGCGTAAGAAACAACAGCGTCATGTTACGTATTCCGCTACCGTTCGGTTTTTTAACGTCTCTCGTTTGTAGTTGTTTGGTTCCCGGAAGATTTAGTTGAGCGAACAACGCGCCCCGAATGGGGCTCGTTAAACAAAACGTAAACTCGCCGGTTAAGAGCGGACGTGACGGCGCTCACGGTTTTAAACGAACGAATTGACAACACAATAAAGTTGTTATTGACGTCATCGCGTCCGAAGAACGTCCCCGCGAGAAGACACTTGGAACTGGCCGAATAGAGTAATTGAAACTTAAACATCATCGATTTAATAAAATTAACTAAACGAGCTTCACACCATTACCCTAGAGGGGAAGGCTGGAGGAGCCGGCGCTATGCAACATGGTCTTTAAACATAGATATTTACAAAAAATATAAAAATTTAATTTTATTATCCTGAAACCATTTTATACTTGGTCAATTGAGCAAGACACACTGTGACGTCATAATTACGTTTTGACAGTCGACATGACAACAATCATAAGCAAATAGCCAAAAATTATATATACATACACTCTATGTACTTAAATAAGTTATATAATGAGAGTTGTGAATCTTTTTATACTTAAAACACTATTATATTGTTACTCTGAACAAAAACTTTTAATGGTCTCCAATTTACGTTTGTATCAAAATTGGTATTACATTGACTTATAAAATACTGCAAAGCGATCTAGACATGATATTATCAAAATACTTTACTCTTGGGACGTACATTGGTTGTCAAGTTATCGGGAGAACAGCTCACATTGAATGCGATTGCGTGTTGAAACTGCTACCGCGGGAAAAGTGTTCCACTTCACAGAATGCAAGACATAAAGATATAAATCGGACAATTCGTGCACTATTGTTGCATTCATATCTTCACGTCTTCATGCAATCCCCGAAGGAGTAGACAGAGTACAGGGAGCAATAATTCCTTCTTAATTTGCCACACTAAAGAAATTATTTTCTAAATATTTACTTATTCTATGCTCATCTCGATAACTTGTTTTTCCAAGCAACTGGGAGCCCTAAAAATATACTAAATTTTTATTACAACTAAAAACGTTTAGTGTGGAGATTCGTAAGTATTAACAAAAAAAAAGCTAAACATAGAGGCCTAGTACAACTACTTGTTCCATGGGTAAAATTTCTTTCACATAGGTCTAATTTTAGAGAAGAAAATCGTTGAGAGCCTAACTTCCAATTTAAAAATTTTTGTTCCTTAAAGTCAGCTCGAGTGCAGTGGTCCCTATCGCACTGCTCGCTGGCGCGAGCACCAAGGCGAAACAGCAACAGTTGTTTCAAATACCTATTTTTCAAGTGTATCTCAGCCCGCGTCCGCTTTTAAACCAAATCCAGACAAAAATAAAATTGGGCTGGGTTAGATAGCACAAGTAGTGACATGAGGCTTGCTCGTCGCCTATAAGATCAGAAACGCAAATACTATAATGAAAACTATTTTGTATGTAAAAACAAGTGGCGCTGTTTTATATACGCGCATACATATTTATAAGGTAACAAGTACGCCAAAAAACTCTGTCAGTTCAATATTTCGGTTAGGACTAATATGTGTATCAATTCCAATTTAGTTATTCTGAGATTTAAGCTGATGATACTCACAGTGCTGATAAAAGGAACCGCTTATATGAGCCTGGTTTTTGTATAGATTATTTTTGTTCATGTACTTATTACGAGTATAATCCTATCACCAAACTTCTAACGAACTAATTGAAAAATCAATAATCCGTGAGAAGATTCGGCTGGGTCAACCCTTTAATCGGGCTGGTATGATAGTATTCTCCACTTAACATGGAAGCATAATCCGACTACCATACTCTGATAAGGGTCCTAACCCGCAAAAACTAAATGGCCTAATACCTGAATTCGGAATTAGGATTAAGTCCTTTCCCCCCGAAAGGGCGCGCTAAGCCTACGATAACAGTACCCATCTCCACTCAACTATGCATTGCTTTACTTAAAGAACCTGTAGATAATATAGAAAGTGTTTATTAACGCAATCCTCGGCTACAGGGGTTCACACGGGGCGATTTAAATGAAGTAAACCAACCAAGTGTATGTCAATACATACATATGTATTATCACACCAGTAATTTCCGATGGGGAGAGATCAAAGAAGAGTGAGCTACTTTAATCTCTTTTGGCGAAAAATAAAATTGGCCTAGGTTGGATGGAACATTGTAAACAAGCATGAAGGCGAGATACGTATATTTACACGTAACTTACGCATGTAAAGGTATTTATAGTTTGGAAAAAAAATACATAAAATGTTAAATTCACAGCGATAATGACGACACAGTAACACCAGACGACGAATCGACGATCAAAAGTTTGTAAAGATTATGTACTACGTGACATATCGCCTAGTATAAATACTATAATTAGTTGAAAAACATACAAACATACATAACATCACGCCCATAATCCCCGAAGGGGTAGGCAGAGTCAAAGTGGCAGCAGGCCCCTTTAACCTGTTGAAAAACGTCGTGTGTAAAGGCGGCTAAGACGAAACCTCGCCAGTCAAACGGAATTCCATCTATTTATTTTGTCCAGCAGCCAGTGTAAGGCCTTCGGCCGCTTTCATTCGTACTCTCAAGGTAAGTGGACATCCTTAAGTGCTGTTTGGTCAGGAGGGATTACCTCTGCTCTTTTCGATTTGACCCTCATCCCACTCAATCAGACTGAGCGGCCTCAGCTAAAACGCTTTTTGCTTTGTAATTTTTCGTTGTTTAACACAACCCGAATACCTTTGTTCCACGGGTGCTAAAGTACCATCAATTTGGAATTTCCGCGTCAAAGTATTCCGCCGTTTTTAAAGGATAAGTACGAGAGGTCGTTTTGTATTGCGAGAGAAATAATTTGTTTGTCTCGGACAAATACTGAGAATTTTTAATTCAGACTTATTTGTTTCGTCAAAGCTTTGAAATTCGATTACAGTTATCAAAAGTCAAATTAATTTTAATTTCTTGAGAATAAATAACGCCGTCTTCAATTACAAGATTCTATGTTAAGTGGAATAAAAATAGATTATTTAATTTAAAATTTTATATATTAAGAGCAAATTACTTTGATTTCATTGCGAATAAATAATAGGACGCTCTTTTCAAAATAAAAACTTTAATATTAAGTCTTACGATACTTAATCTATACTTATAATAAATCTGTAGAGAGGTCAATTCTGTACATGAAATATATTTTCAAAATAACTATCAGGGGGTGATTAGTGATCGATACTGATGCCAAAAATGCAATCAGTAAAATTTTTGTCTGTCTGTCTGTCTGTCTGTATGTTCCTTATAGAAACAAAAACTACTCGACGGATTTTAACAAAAATTGGTACAATTATTCTTCATACTCCTGGGCAGGTTATAGTATACTTTTCATCACGCTACAATCAATAATAGCAGAGTAGTGAAGGGAAAATGGGAGAAGTTACTCCATTTTTTAAGCTTCCGTCGCGTGTGCAGCCTTAATGGTTAATGTTACATAGAAATCATGTATGACGGAAATAGTCTTTATAATATTAACCATAAACGCGGGTGACACCGCTGGCACAGCTAGTATGGAATATAATAAAAAACGATAATACCTATTATTGATCTTGTATTCTTTTGAAGTCTCTATATAGTCACCAAAATAAACTTTAAATGTCAGCAGCGCCATCAATTTATATTTATTGGTAGTTAGTTATTCATTACAGGCTATTAATTATAATAATCACGTATCTGTATTCTGATTATATATGTTTCTAGCTCCCTTTGCCATATAAATAAAATAAAATAAACAAATATCCGGCAACATCACATACATTGATCTGACTCCGAGGTAAGTAGTTTAAGTACTTATGTTATGGATATCAGAATCCACAGTGGTATTGCAAATATATATTAAATATGAGATATTAACACCCAGACACAGAACAAACACAAGTATTCATCATACGAATGATTGTCCTGGGTGGGGTACGAACCCACAACTCTCGACGCATAGTGCAGGATCACTACTAAATGCGCCATCGAGCCAGTCAAATTTAAATATCAGTTCGAAAGTTTACTTTTTTATAATTTCAAGTTCTTTTGGTTGTTACACTTACACAATGTATAGTATAATAAATCTTACAAATACTGCACAAGCTTCTTTTATTTCTTTCATTATATCAATCTTGGTCTACTGTTGCGCGATTACCATGTAGAATCTTCTCTTAAAAAAAATATTCCTGACTGTCAGCTACCTGCATGGTGAGCGGTGGTAGCTCAATGGTAAGGACACGCGCCTATTAACCGAGGAGTGCGGGTTCAAACCCGGGCACGTACCTCTGGATTTTTCAAATCTATGTACGTATTTATACCACTAGCTCGACGTGAGGGAAAACAAGGAAAACTGCAAATTCAATCAAATTTGGATTTGTAACAATGATCCGAAAATGGTCTAGTACCCCTATTTTAGGGTTACGAAGTTCAGATCGGCAGTCGCTTCAATGTAATTACCAGACTCGCTAAATCCTGGATCATGGTCTAAGCGGTCCCCGTCTAAACACTGGACATAACGCTAGGAAGATGATGATGTCAGTTACCTACAACTCAATTTGTCTGGTTAGATATAAAGAAGATCAGATTGTAGTCGCTCATTGTAACATTTAGACTCGCAAAGTCTATGATCGTGGTTCAAGTTGGCTCCAAAAAGCGTATGTGAACTCAAGCGTTTCCTAGGTAAAACCGAAATGATGTAAAACAGGTCGGTATCGTAAACGGGCCTCGATGGAGCCTGCCTGAGGGAATGGAGGTGGCAAAGTGAAGTCTCGTGTCCACGTCCCGGGCCGGAATACAAACGACGAGTTACAACGTAGCTGCGGTAAGCTTCTCTTTTTAGGAGAAGATTCGTAATTTCTCTAGATAGATTCAGGTCAAGGTAAGAATACATTCGGGAAACCTGCAAACAAGTTTTGAGTTTGACATAAATTTATGCTTTATATCAGAGATGTGACTTGATGACCGGAACGGAGCTGTTCCGGTCATCAAGTCACAAGGGGTCCCTTCCATGATCTTTAAAACGGCAAAAACAAAACATTTGTATTGTACATACGGAAACCCCTTAAATATTTATTTTATTCCGTTTTTTAGTAGGTATTTATTGTTGTTGCACACATTATCAGAAAAAAATTCAACTGTCTAACTATCACAGTTCATGAGATACAGCCTGGTGACAGACGGACGGACTGACAGCAAAGTCTTAGTAATAGGGTCCCATTTTACCCTTTGGGTACGAAACCCTAAAAAGGTAATTAATTATGTTTGTGCTACTACTACGGTCTGCTAATCAGCAACAAGTTCCATTAGTGGATATGGAGCTAGATGAATATGGCTGAATATGTTGGATATAGGTACACTATTGTCTGTTTCCTATTCCCTAAAGTTTACCAGAGATAGAAGGTACTCCGCTGATGTAGAAAGAAGAGTAAATGCAGGGAATAGGGTGAATGGAGCGTTAGGAAAACTTCTAGGCAATAAAGTCGTAAGCCAGAAGGCCCAGCTCGCTATACACAATGCGGGGCTGATTCCTACCCTAACATATGGAAGCGAGAGTTGGGTATGGCAGAAAGAGCATGAAAGTAGAATAAACGCGGTCGAGATGCGTGCGCTGCAGAAAATCTGCGGTGTATCGCTCACAGTCTGCGTTCGGAATGATGATGTAAGAAAGAGAGTCGGTCTGAAGGATAGCTTCGGAGTCAAGGTAAGAAGAGGCATGCTCCGGTGGTTCGGACATGTAAAAAGAATGGATGACAGATTATGATGAAAGAATGATTAAAGAGATATACAATGCGAAAGTGGAAGGATGTAGGAGCCCCGGAAGGCCCAGGCTCACCTACCACGACCAGATTGGTCGTGAATTAACAGAAGGTGATGTTAGGAGTCATAAAAACCGTAGAGCTTGTATGAAAAGGATCATGAATGTTGAAGAGGCGAGTGAGGTGTGTAAGGATCGTGCCATATGGCGTTCGGTTCTCTTTGCCTACCCCGTTAGGGAGGTGGCGTGAAGTCTATTTAATTGTTAGTTTAAAGTTTACTTTATCAGATAGTACTTGCTTGAATGTAATGATCAGACCTTTTAAACGAAGTGACATGGTACAGAAAACGGGAACGAGACATAATACAAAAGATTTACGATTTTAATTTCCACACAAGCTTTTCAAAAGCAATTCACGTTAAACGATCAACTGTATATTGTGATTTACTCTATCAATATCAAAGATAGATGTAAAATTTTACTGTCTGTATGTACTATCTACCTAAGTACTCGTATTAAAGCGACTGGATCATAAACGCATTTTATCTCCTGCAGGTGTGTTTGCGGTATCCTCGGGAAATCGATACCTCGATGCCTCGCGATTAGTATTCCATCCACGAGGTAACTGTGTTACGTTTTCCTTCTGCGAAAAGGTACTCTATAATTTTATTTTCCGACCAAAACGTAGTTACCCGAGAAACTGATACTTTTGTAACGTATACCTAACTGTTTCTTTTTGGTCGGGATAAACGAATTCTTTATAAACGCTGGACGCATTTCGGTGGAGTCTAAAAAAATATTTGTTTGCGGTTTCAAATCGAGTTTGGAGAGCGTATCGAGTTAGTTGTAAGTAAATTTGTACTGGTTGAATTTAATATCGTTTTACTTTCAAGGGTCTTAAGGTACAAAACGATAAGAAGTGCTCTATGAAGAAATCCTGTCGTCTGTCCGTCTGGATATAAAAGTTGTTTTCTGTACCGTTGTTGAATTTTAAAAGTTTTCGAATGTATAATAAAGTTATGTGGAAACGCTATATGCTAAGTTGAAGTTACTTGGAATATAGGAAGTATAATTTCAATTTAGTAATACTCGCAGTCATTCGATATTGTTGTAGGTATTTGCTCTTTTTTAGTAGATGTAAGCTAGAACTCATAATAAATCGTTAAAAAATAAACTAATTGCAAGCTTAGTAATCTTATTCCAGTTTTCAAATTGTTGCTGTGTAGTGTTTTTTATATTTAGAACAATTTAGCAAATTATTTTGATCAAGATTATAAAAAAGTTCTTGAGAATTCAAAGCTAAAAACTAGACTACCAGTTGCAAATACTACCAATGCATATAATATGGATGTAAAGTACATGCCCAGTGAAAAGTTGACCGTAATATAATAAATAACAGTAAGGTAACTAGAAATTGTGAAATCCTTGATATGCGTCTCTTGACAATGATGATTTTAGACGTTCAGATTTGGGCAGTTTAAAATAAAATTACAATTATCTGTGATATTCAACTAAGATTCGGTACTTTTATCGAATAATAAAATTGGGCTGAGTTAGATGAAAAATTGTGTAATAGCAGTGGCAATTGGGTAGCTCGTTACCAACACAATCACAGATCTTATACCCAATGCACCATTATTTCTATGACATGCTAGGCTAGGTACCCACTTGGCACATCCTTTCAAACTCCCAGAGTAATTATGGAGGAGCAGTGGTAGCTCAATGGTAAGGACACGCGCCTCTTAACCGAGGAGTGCGGGTTCAAACCTGGGCACGTGGGCACCTCTGGATTTTTCAAATCTATGTACATAATTATACTACTAGCTCGACGGTGAGGGAAAACATCGTGATGAAACCTGCAAATTCAAATAACTTTGGATTTGTAACCATGATCCAAAAATTGTCTGGTTCCCCTATCTTAGGGTTACGAAGGTCAGATCGGCAGTCGCTTTAATGTTATAACCAGACTCGCTAAATCCTGGATCATGGTCTAAGCAGACCCCGTCTAAGCACGGGACATAACGCTAGGGAAATGATGAATGAGAGTAATACTGGACAAACAAGCTTTACTGTTGTTTTTTTTATTAGAAGAAGAGACGGACCCAAAACAATGGGCATAAATATTTCTGCGCTCAAAAATGTTCATGCTTAAAATTCGTCACGGGGCGACCTGCAACCAACAAATGCAAGCACTATCTCCCCCTAGCGAATACAAATGGCCCTCTCAGAAGAAAATAGGCGCGGAGGGTGGCATATATTACGCGAATACGTTTAATATCTTAAAATGCGTCGCAATATTTTGGCGAACAAAACAAAAAATAAGATTATTACTTCCCCTTTTGAGTTTTGTTTTGAAAAGGGTGCAAGTGGTCGCCTCGAGCGGTCGAGAGTGATGAATTAAATTTGTAATGTAAAAGTGACAAAGAGGCGAAAATACGGCGATTTATTTAAGCACTCTCCAATACTCTTTTTTTTTTAATCTGGGCGGCATTATGTCCCATTAAAAGATTTTCATTATTTGAAAAGTTGCTTCGCATTGGATTAAAAACTATGGTAGTAAGTTCTAATCACGCTTGGGACAAATGTTCGTGTGATGAATATGGTATTTGCACGCAAGTTACTAATGTGATTATTGAGATTACCCCAAATAAACACAATGTGAGTGCGGAGGGAGAGAGGAGAGAGAATTTACTATAAACCTACGTTATATATATTGGTATAACTTAACAGATTACTAGTCTACATTTGCTTCCTATGAGAAAGCCCCAGCGAAGCCTTAGAAGATTTAGCTAGTAATAAATTCACAACAGTACAATAGTCGAGAACCAAGTTTCTGGTCCAATGTAATCGCGACCTGAGACCGTCAAGACGATCTTAAGCCACTCGCTTGATTGGAATTCAATGCAGAATTGTAGAAGCAACCCCGTTCAGTGTTGCATTCGATAGATGAAATATTACTTACGTTCTCACATTAGATAAGCTTGTGAGTGACTTTATTTGTGGGTTATAATCGTGTTGTATGTCTACCCGTTGATAAGTATTCAAAGAACATGAATTTATGCTTAGTACGGATCTAGAGAATTTGTGTACCGGTATGCAAACGATTTATTTATTAATGTACGTTCTTGTATAGTCCAAGATCCCTGGCCGCCAGACGTTACTTATTTTCTCAGAAATTAAATGTATGGTATAGGGTAGTATCACTACTTACTATAAACGTACGGGTTCTAGCTTGTTGTAGCTAGTAGGGTAGTGGGCCATTTTGCAGGTGCCAAGTGTGAAAGTTAGGATAAGATATTTCTTACTTAACTTAATTTTGATTGCTGATTTTAACATTAAAATTTTAATGATATAATATTATACATACATATGTAATATATACATAATTATACACAACATACATATGTTGTGTATAATCGTACATTAATTTTGATATTCCCTGACACTTTCCGTCTCCAGTAACTTCAAACAGATGCTTTTAAAGCTCCCGAAATAATAATGAGAAAAAATTGCTTATAATTTCACTTACACCGACTTTATTTTTCCCTTAATGTGGATCATGATAAAAATTACAGGGCAAACTACTTTTAAAAATCTATTTCAATCAATGAAATTTCAATAAAGCTGTGTCACATTACGTTTCGAGCTTATACTTATAGAACATTTTCTATGCTCTCTGCCAATTGTTAGTGCCATGCAATTAGTCGGCTTGCTTGGAAACATTCCAGATATAGTAATTTAAATAAAACTTTTTACATTTCAGATATTGTTGAATTTTCGTTATTATTTCAGGAGCTTTAAAGTATCTGGTAGCTAATGGAAAGTGTTTGGCTATGTTGAATATTGATGTATAATAGTATTCTACATAATATAAATAAACATCAGCAATAAGAATCTATTTTAATTATTTTAAAATGGTATATGGGGTGTTGGGTATGTGATTGTGTAGGCGACGAGCTAGCCACTTGTCATACCTTTTCACAATTTTCCATCTAACCCAGCCCATTGTCCCATGTTAGTCTGGGTTAAAGGGGCCTGCTGCCCCATTGACTCTGCCTACCCCATCGGGGATTATGGGCGTGATGTTATGTATGTATGTATGTTTACAAGCGTCAGAAACAAACATCAGCGATAAGAGTTTAAGTAAATAAGAAATATCTTACACTGACTTTTGCACTTGATACCTGCAAATGGGCCCACTGCCCAAACTAGCTGGTACCCTTACATTTATAAGCTACTTATCTTGGAATCAGATCAATGTATGTTGTCGTTGCTATATGTATACAATGCTGTAGAAGAAAACTGCATGACCGAGTTCCCTTGTATTTATTCAAGCACAAACTATCTCCAGAGCTGTCACATGTATCAACAAAAACGCATCAACATCAATTCCCAGCAAGCAAGTTGTTCAGGAATTGATATTGACGGATACTAGTCATCTCGGCGTGTCACGTCAGGTCACATGTACGTTGCCCCAGGTGCCCTATCCACAATTTGCATGCAACGTCATTGCACCGGTGAGCAATGCACCTGTCCGTTGATACTGAATCTAAATGTATTGGGTTGGACACGTCTATATATTTGTCATTGATCGATAGCTTGCGCTTGTACCTATGTCTGCATCATATTACGTACGGGCTAACACAAAATAGTGTGGTAAAGAATTACATTCAGGTCCCTGGTATGACAAAATTTAACGGCTGGCAAAATTAAACGTTGTAGTCAAAATCTTGTTAAATACTTTGGTGAACAAACAGCTATCTCTCGTTGCTAAATTAGGTTTTAAAGACATATATGCAGAATTTTTTAAATTTTTGAACAAACATTATTCAATTCAAATGTACATTCAAGTACTGTCCTTCCGGCTTTATGTGGGTCTTTTAAAGGCCAATAAAAAAGGCAAATTAGTCTAACCATTCCCGCATGCGCTAGAGACGGCAACATTTATACATTATCTGTACGCAAGCCGACCGCTAATATTGCACGATGCGCCTCATTGCCCTACTCCGGAAACCGAGGGGCGAGAGTATTATTCTGGAAAGTACTTTTTTTAAACACGCCTGTTTTTTCCTCAACATGAGAATGGAAGGCTTGGTAAAATGTTTAACTTTATTTGGTTAATAGCAACTAAAACTCTTTCGCAATAATTTGTCAGTGACTTATTTTAATTATTTTAAATATATTATGGGGGTGTTATTTGTGTCATTATATTTATGTAATAAAAAAAAAACAAAAAAACTAAACTTGCTTCACGCCCTCCATTCCCTGGAGGGGTAGGTAGAGAAAACCCAGCACCTGGTACGGTCCTAACAAGACCTTGTCCTTCCTTGTTTTTTTTTCTAAACTATTTTAATAAAGGCAATTGATTTGGTGCTGTAACAGCTGGTGCTACAAAAAAGGTTTATTATTCTACAACCACCGAGTAATTAATCAAACCATCAACATGAAAAACAGATCATCAACACCCAAAAGTAACCCCAACTCAATCAATCCAAATAAAATCTTAACCCTAATCTGCACAAAGTGCCGGAACATCATTGAAACGGACTTTTTATCGGCGGAACAAAAATGTGCCGAGTTCATTAGGGCGCGGCCCAGGGGCCCAGTGGCCCTGTCGCCTGATCACAGCGGCTAATGAGCCGCTCCGATCGGCGCCGTGTAAAAGATCAACCCTTGTACGCGCGCTTCGATTAATTACCGACTCTTTGTACGGCCTCTGGTCGAGGGAGATAGCCCTTTGCTGTGTAACGATAGCTTTTTAGATACGATTTATTTTGTTTGATACGATGATGCAATCGTTATCGATGGACTATAGAAAAGTTGTTTTTCATTTATCTAAGTTGAAATAAAAATATTAAATTAAATACAGTAAAGCTTATACGGCTTCGCCTGGTCTGTTGCAGAAACTTTATCGTCCTGTGGAGTAAATATGGATATTGGGTAAAAAAATCCTCAAATTTATTTTTAGGGTTAAACATTGTGGTGTACCTAATTTCATCACAGTCAGTAGTTTAGACGTGAAAACGAAACATTAAGAAAAAGTAAGGGTCCATTTTGAAATTTGATTGATTCCTATATATTTAATACAACTTAGATATCTATGCATCAGAATTTCTAGTTTATGTAGTTTTAATCTAAAATCTTCATAGTTCCTACTAATAAATGATAAATTTACTGTATCATATCGACTTGTGACCAAAGGTATGGTTTTTATTGGCATTTTATAATTTCAAATCCAAGAGAAAAAGAAACAAGAAAAGTATTCTCTTAAAATATCCATTACAAATCCAAATTGTATGAAGTATCCTAAAACAAACGGTCCCATCACTCCATTACATTCTCTACGCCAAATTACGACGCGCAGCGAAATATAAATCAATCATACTTACTGCTAAGTCACAACAATGCTCTCGGGCAACAACTATTAGCGAAGAAACATCAAGCAATCAACTAGATCGAACCGAAGGAAAACAATTCACTTTCGCCTGTTAAGCAAACTTGCGGTCCCTAATCTCTTATTGGGGTTAAACCAATGAAGTCATCAATTTGAATGGAACCTACTTTGAAGGGCCCCTCGGTTTCCTCTCAACCCTCGAGCTAATCAAAGAGGAGTGCAGAGGTTAATGCCGGTGATTTTTTGCTAACAAATTTTCGATTGGCCTTTGTGAAAACGGTTTTTCGGTTAATCGACTAGAGCTATTAGTAAGCACTTTGGTGCGACTCCAAATCCTATATAATGCTTAACTGGCGTTTATAAGGTTCCGCCTTCAAAGGGTGCCAGCGATGCCTTATTACTAAGCCTCCTCTGTTGTCTTTCGGTTCGTCCATCCGTTTGTACGTCTGAGGGCAGTATCTCATGCATCGTTATTGGTAGACAGTAGAAATTTTTATGAAATATATACTTCTTCATAAGATTTAAGAATCATCTAGCTAAATTGATGTATTAGTGCCATGGACTAGTAAAAAAGTAGGACTCCGCGCTGTCATACTACAACGTGAAGCCACGTTTATGCATATGTGAGTGAGATACATAAGCATACCAGATATCGGATATCTGTCATTCGGAGCACTTATTATGTCAATGTGTGACGTAAGTTGCGTGTCAAGGTGGACCACATGAGGAGCTTCAATGTCTAGTTAGTGGCGCGGAGTCCTTCTTTTTTTACTAGTCCGTGGTTAGTGCAAACTATTTATTAAAAACGCTGGATGATTATCAGCCATCATAAGTATATACCTAATTGTTATAAAACATATTACCTTAATGTAAAATATAATTCGTCTCTAATATTTTCCTTACTTTTTGTATATAAACGCCAACATTTCGCGCGAACCCAAAAGATTCTATTAGCTTCCCGCCATTTTACATAAGTGCCGGGGCAACTCATCAAAAACTTACGAACTGTCCCGGAGCGGCAAATTTACCGTACCGACGCGCCGTGTCTACCCAGTTCGCACTTGTAATTTCCCAGGGGCGACCTTTGTTAATAATTCAGGTCGTCCCATGTCCGAACCTCACCTTAGTTACAAGAACGAATAATTAATTTACAAGTGCACCAAGTTGCTGTGACCTATTTAGCGGGCTATTTGCAGTGATTTTGTAACTGCCTTAATGCCTCGCGTGAGCGTTGGGGCCGAGGAAAAGTTTAGAAGGTGGGATTAGGCCCAGATTTTAGACCCTTTTTGACGTGCCAGGACCATTACAGATGGCGTTTGCTTTTTAGTATTTCGTTGGCTGGTTCCGTCAGTGACATTTGTTACAACATCTATCATATATCAGCCCTATAAATTGTGTTTGGTACATACACGGACTAGTAAAAAAAGAAGGACTCCGCGTCACTAACTAGACATTGAAGCTCCGCAGGTGCTCCACTTGACACGCAACTTACGTCACACATTGACAAATTAAGTGCTCCACATGACAGATATCCGATATCTGGTATCCATAAGTATCTCACTCACACATGCATAAACGTGGCTTCTCGCTATAGTTTGATAGCGTGGAGTCCTTCTTTTTTTACTAGTCCGTGGGTACATATTTATGTAACCTCAATATTAAGTGCTCAAAGAAAATTCTGTAAGAATGAATACTTGTGTCGAACCTCACAATTAAGGCAATTCAAGACCTATCATACCTCAAAATCTCTTTGTAGAAATAGCCAATAATAAATTACTAGGACATCATTATCTCTGTTCGCAGATAAACCTTCCCTTACCTGTCGAATTACGGCACGATTTGTTCCTCCCAATAACCGGTGGAGGTCAATGCCCATAAAAGTCCCATTAAAGGGCATTAACCCGGCGTATACAAAAAACAAGCTATAAATTTCGAGGCCGCAACCATATGTCTTTCGGGTGGATTCGCTCGGATCGAACTCGCGTATTTAGTAGGTAGCTTACGCTGATCCGGCGTGCTGTCAGTAGAATTACACCCCAACGAGTTTCATAATGGATCTCGCTGTTTCGGGGATGGGTCTCGCAAACTAGGATTAAGTAGTAGGATTTGGGAGAGCGGAAGGCAGGCGTCATTCGCTAGTAAGTCGAATACAGTGCTTTGTGTTGATCGATGACGATGGATGAAGCGCAATCGTCTATATTGTTGTAGTAAATTGGAGTGAATTAGGGGTTATACTCATATAATTCTTATTCATTATTGTTATGATACTATAATTACTATGATAATATCATCTTCTTAGCGTTATGTCCCGTGCTGAGATGGGGTCCGCTTAGACCATGATCCAGGATTTAGCGAGCCTGGTAATTACATTGAAGCGACTGCCGATCTGACCTTCGTAACCCTATGATAGGGGAAACGGTCAGTTTTTGGATCGTGGTTACAAATCCAAAGTTGATTGAATTTGCAGGTTACATCACAATGTTTTCCTTCACCGTCGACCTAGTGGTATAAATACGTACATAGACTTGAAAAATCCACAGGTACGTGCCCGGGTTTGAACCCGCACTCCTCGGTTAAGAGGCGCGTGTCCTTACCATTGAGCTACCACCGCTATCTTTACTATAATTTACTATGATAATAATGATAGTTATAATGAAAATCATAGTAATCTACTCACTTACCACTTTGGCGTTAATACGAAATGCTTTAGATCATCTATACTTACTTACTAATATTATAATAAAGCTGAAGAGTTTGTTTGTTTGTTTGTTTGAACGCGCTTATCTCAGGAACGTATGGTCCGATTTGAAAAATTATTTCAGTATTAGATAGCCCATATATCGAAGAAGGCTATTTGTAATACAACATTAACCATAAACGCGGGTGAAACCACGGGCACATCTAGTCATGAATAAAGCAGTGAAATATGACATTTATATGAACTAGACATTGATAATTATAGAGAAAAACAAGAGTACTTATAGGGTTATAAAAATCAGTGCTATTTTGAAAAATGGTTACTAAATGATCTCGTAGATGTACATAGTTTTCACAATAAACATTGATTTGAAATTTCAAAGTTCTCACGTATGTTCACATATGTAGAAAAAAAATACCGACTAACATCGAGATATAGTACTACGTAGTACTTATATCTCGAAGCCTACTAACAATTTATAATCAGGATACGCTGGAAATTAATAAACGAACGCCATATGTCACCGCTAGCAATATTACAACGTTCCTTTGAAAAGTTGCTGCGGCCTTCTGCCAAGTACAGCCAATAAACAAAACTTACTACACAAAACGTGCCAGAAAGATGGCGGACAATAAGTCACTTTTGGCGAATATGCGCGGAATAAATTTATTTGATATCGCGGGGCCCAGGTGGGCCGGGCTCCTCGTATTCAAACAAGAATAGAAATCACCGAACCTATTAGAATTGGAGAAGCCAATTTCTCTGCCTAACAATAACTAAAGAGGTGGAGAGGAAATATTACGAAATTTAACATTGAGCAGGACTTGAAGTGCCTTTCGATCCATTTTAACAAAATTGTATGGCTTAGCACGGTAAGATCTATTTTTTGATAATCAGTCTATTATACCTGAATGATAAGGAAACTATGAGAAAAGCAACGGGGAGCACACATTGAAATGAATAAAAAAATGACACTCGTACAATATGGGTACAAGAATTAACAAGAAATCTGTTGATTAGATAGCATTCACCCTGCAAAGCTTTGTTTATTTTTATATTTATAAAAATTTGGAATTTTTTTTTGTTAATTTTATAATGTTCAGTTGCTAGAGATCTTTTATAGTCCCATGTTGGTCTGGGGCTTCAAAAGAATGTGCCAACCGTGGTTCTTGCCTAGCACGTCGTAAAAGGCGACTAATAGTATATCGGGTTTTCGGTATGTGATTGTGTAGGCAACAAGCTAGCCACTTGTCACTAATTTTCCACTATTTTCCATCTAACCCAGCCCAGTTTTATTTTTGGCTGAATGTGATTAAAGGGGTCTGCTGCCCCTTTGACTCTGCCTACCTCTTCGGGAATTAAATATCCGATTACATCATATATACATTGATCTGACTCCGAAGTAAGTAGCTCAAGCACTTGTTAATTATTTACTTACTACTTACTTGTTACGGATATCAGAAACAACAGTGGTATTACAAATATATACTTAAATCTTGGATAATAACACCCAGACACAGAATAAACACAAGTATTCATCACACGAATGTTTGTCCTGGGTGGGAATCGAACCCACAACTCTTGGCGCATGGGGCAGGGTCACTACCGAATGCGCCTTCGAGCCAGTCAATTATGGGCGTGATGTTATGTATGTAGATGTTATATACGTATATAGCTAGGAGTATGTATAAGGGTTATATACGTGTATAACATCTAGCGACTTAGGGCTGCATACTCTATGGGTACATACCAAATGGTGTATGTTTAACATTAAAATTTTTATACTACTAAATGTAATAAACAATTAAATGGCCAGTGATAGCAAGCGATCACCGCAACCTATTGACATTTTGTTTCTAGTCTATCAATATTTGAAATGCTTGCATTTGAAAGTAGTGGCAACTTGTTAAATTAGAGGTTGCCCAATGCCCCATATATTGAATAAATACTGTTCCCGGCCATTAAATATTAAACCAGTAATACCTCAGTTAATCGATTAATGGAATCAATCCGTTTCAATAAGCGGTCGTTTTAAATAATTCACGAGTCACCCAAACGAATTGAGATATTGTCGATGTTATATTATGTGTTGATGATGTCGTTGTTGGGGCGGTCGATGGGCCGGACGGAAAAACTGCAGCGCATCAATGCATTATTCATTAAACCGCGGAAATAATGCAATGCATTAAATTATTATTAAAATTGCGACGGTAATTTATGATAATAAACAGAGTAAAATATACCTATAACTTTCTACTACCAGTTTTGATGATATACATAAGCCGTCTGTGCTTTTCTTGAACCAGTATCTGTAGCATGACAATTAAAATTAGTTCAACGCTATTCACATGTATAATTTCAGTAAGATAGATTCAATATTGGCTGGCCCGTTGGTCGAGTGGTTAGAGACCCTAGCCACGAAACCAAGGGTCGCGGGTTCGAATCCCGCTAGGGGCAAATGTTTCGTGTGATGAACATGGACATTTGTCCTTGAGTCATGGATGTTTATAAACGTATTTAATTATGTCTACCCGTTTACCTAGTATCCATAGTACAAGCATAATTAAATTAAATTTATTATTATTACATGTAAATGCTTAATGTATGTGTTGAAAGTGAGACTTAATAAATAAAAAAAAAAAGAAAAAAAAAAAAGAAAAGCAGAAAGTACTCACTGGATTGGAAGGCAAAATAAAATGTGTCCATAACGATTGAGAACAAAAAATGTTACCGTTATATTCAGTAGCAGATCAGCTGTTTTTTTGTACAAAAGTAATGTCTTCAAAAGAGTAGGACTAGGTAATAGTATGTAATGATAAATTATGAAAAATTAACCAATTCAAATAACTCTTTCACCATCACATTGTTCAGAAGCAAAAAAAGCTAAATACTCACTGGATTAACACGAGTCCGCAGGCAGAAGTTTGTGAAAAGATATAGTCATGTCATAGTGAAACCGTTACGACCAGCAGTGATAGCACCCCCCATAAGTTTAGATGACAATAAGGAAGCGAGGGGGTGGATGCAAGAGGAGGGATATAAAAATGTCATATGCTCAAGGATGAGTAGATATGGGTGGAAATAGACACATTATTATTCATGTCTTCCGTTCCAGCCTATTATAAGGCAGCAGTAAACCTCCCCTAAAAAAGTTTATCCGAGATAGGTACCACTAACTTCCGTAAAGAAACCATCTAAACCAGTACGCTGGCGGGTGCAATCCGGATGTAGGAGGTACATTTTTTGGAACGAAAATGGAATCTTACCTATTATCTGATATGCTAGTTTCTGATGATGGATGTTTGTCGCTTTTATAGAGGTGATTGAGAACAGAATCTTCAGATCTAGAGCCATGATCAAGTTTATCTTTTTACATACATGTTTGTTATAATAATAAATAAATAATAAATTAAATGAAATAAAATGATCTTTATTTACATAGGCTTAAATAAGCATTTATAAAATTGTCAGTACCTACAAATGAAAATTTACCACCGGATTCGGAAAGTAGCTTCTACCGACAAGAGCCGGCAAGAAACTCGATAGTTACTCTTTTCATCGCCAAATTTACAACAAATATCAATAACAATTAATATATTCTTAAGCTCCTATGCTATACAAATGCTATAAAAGGTAATTAAGTATAATCGCAATTACAAATATTTCATATTTTCACTGTCTTGTTTAGACTAACACACGCAAATTTTAACTAGTAATAATGAACAAATTTTGAAGGACGTAGGTATGTAAACTTTACGTATAGATAGATGTTTGCACAGACGAATTCGTGGCAGTAAGTTATACTTTTTATTCAGCTTGACGCAAAATAACGGAATGTTTTTTATGCGAGTTAGCTCATTATCTGGCTTCGATATTGTGTATCCTTTGAGCCTAAAATAAACATTTCTGTAATTGTCACCTTTGTTGCCGGCTCGTATGAAACGTTTTTCCGAAACAAATCACAAAGACGGGAGCGTGAGGTTGACGTTCGCACAATTATTTTTTGGTAGAAGAAAAAGAGCCTATGCGGCTATTTTTTGTAAATAGACGTTATTAATATTCCGTAATAAATTGTTTATATTATATATTATATTATATGTATATTTTCTCCAGAAAATATTTAAAATAGAAAGGCGTATGTAGTTATCTAAATCAATTATTCTAAGTTGCGTAAAAGCGTGAAGTTTAGTAGTAGTAATTGTTCTAAAGTAACAGAACTGTGAATTACTTAAAATCATGCCGCTAGATTGCAAATATTTTTCGTAATTTTTCAGAGCACTTCCAGGATTCTGTGATAAAAGTTTTTTTTTTTTTTCATATTTCGATTGATATTCCGCATTAAAATACCTTTTTTTCTACTCGCGAATTCAGATGTTTGCCAAAAAGGAATATTATCCCGGATATAAAAATGTCACGAAAGCCTAAAATAAGATAAAAGCTATCTATATTAAATGTGCTTGCTTAAATTTGTATTTTGAGTAACAAACTTCCGAACAGATAATCTTTCATATCTGTAATATCACTAAGATAGTAGGATAACATGTTTACTCAAATGTTTACTTCGTTCAGTCAAACAGAAACGTCAGTGTCGGGTAACTGGTGTCCCTCGCTAAGTAAACACAGGAGCGACACATTCATCTTTATCTTCTACTGAAATAGATAAAACTCAACTTTCAAATTCGACAGTTGTGACGTGTAGGGTAACCCGAGAGGCCCTCGTGTCCGGGCCTCAAGGGTTACCTTGTATGAATTCATAAATTCATAAAAATGTACGCATCAAATTCAGAATTCGTATGTTACTAATATTATAAACGCGAAAGAATGAAGGTATGGATGGATGGATATGTGGATTTGTGGATGTTTATGATGATAACAAAAAGTACTGCATGGATTTTAATGAAACTTTACAATAGTATGACTTATACTTATAATAACACATAAGTTATCTTTCATCGATGTGCCACGCGAGCAACGCCGCGGGCAGAAGCTAGTTTCTTATTACGTATCTGTATGTACAAAAATCGAAGTACGTAATTGTACCATTATAGCTCTCATAAAAAGTGTTTTATAGCAAATGAGGATTTAAAGACCAATTCATTAAGCTTATTTATACATTCATTCATTCATAACATCACGCTCGTAATTCCCGAAAGGGTAGGCAGAGTCAAAGGGGCAGCTAGCCCCATTACAACATTCAGCCAAAAAAACTAAATGGCCTGGGTTAGATCAAAAGTTGTGAAAAAGTAGTGGCAGGTGGCTAGCTCGTCGCCTACACATTCACGTACCCAAACCCAAGATACCATTACAGTAGGTACATTCTTTTTTAATTCCTAGACCACCGTGGACAAACATGGGACAAGCTTATTTATGTTTTGCGATATTTTGTTAATATTATTGGATTCTTAATTATATATTTTTTTATTTTTGTAAAATTTAGTGGCCCAGTTTAAAAAAAAAATCTCCCTCCTTAGTTACTCCTACTATGCCTAGTGGTTTGGACTAAGCATTTATCATCAATCAATACTTAAGTTAGCCGATTTTCATATATGTATAGATGTTACAGGACCTGGAACCCCGTCCAGATTCCGCCACCACCGCGAATCCTCGCGAGTCATTTACAAGACGTCAAACAGATCAAACAGAGAAAGCCAAACATAAACAGACCGAAACAAACATTCTGTAAACAAACGCCGTAAAGTCGGCTGGAGGCACGCGTGACTGGAACTTTTATCGCGGGTCGTATTTGGAAAGGGCGGGGCAGTGACGAAGTTACGGCGACATGCCTTCCGAACTACGTATGTCGTGGTATCTCATTAATGTGCTTTGTACAGGCGTGTTTTTGCTGTACCGCTGTAGCTTCGGTGACGGACTACTTCCAGTTTGCTGTTATTTGTCATCAAGTGATACAAGTTGCGTTCATCGAAATAAAAATCGATTTGTTAGCAGTGGCAGATCAGTGACACGCGCCTAATACGCGAGGTGTTCCAAATAATTTGAATAATTTTCAGTTGAGCTGTTAATAAAGTATTTTCTTTATATTTTATTAATAAATCACTATAAAAAAAATCGCATGAATTTACCGCAATAATTTTATAATCTATGTTTAAGTTGTATGGAGCGTTACTCACATCGGCAAATCCAATTGTTTTTAAAAATAAACATGCGGGATTATAATGGAAAGTAAATAAGAAAGTCGTCCTTCACACCAACATCCACATAATAGTATCAACTAATAATCAAATTTGGCTATCAAAAGTATGTAGTATATAGTAATATTAATGTATATAGTTGTGCATCATTACTATATACCTACCTAGTATATAGTAATGATGCACAACTACAAAGCCTTGCTCTTCACCTTACCTTAATAGAATCGATGGATCTGCTCCAATAAAACGCGAAACTATTCAAGCAACTCGCATTCAGTTTTACTTGGAAACGGGCTCAATTCGAAGCGTAATCAAGTATTGTTGTTGTTCCTTTCATTTAGCAATTTCCCCTTAATTGAGGAGTTTTAAGAGTTAAGACGCCTAGTTGAAGGGGAGTTGGAGTGAGTTAGTTATATAATTGGCTCTGTTTCGACAGCAGTACGGTGTAACGACGCTGTTAAGTTTAATCTAAGCGCCAATTGGTAACTTGAATACGACTGGAGAGTTGAGTTTGGGTGCCTACGCGATAAAACGGCGACAAAAGGAGCCTCGGACGTGCAACTTCAATAATTAAATAGAAATGACCTGCACCAGTTAGTGAAAAGTTTGGATTCGCAGTTAAAAGTTTAATTGCTTCATGCTGGTGATTGGCGATTGAAATGTAAATAGAAGTAGATACTAGAAGTAGGTAGTAGGAAAGTGGAATTAGATTGTGGAAAAACGGAACTACTTGATAGTTTGTAGAGATGTAAGTATACTGCATATGTATGTATATATGTATGAGGGAATGGAAAAGATCTCAAAGTACAGGGAAATGTATGTAAAGTGTAGAATAAGCTCTACAAAAAGCAAAAATTATGATAGGTAGTTATGATTTGATATCAAAATAACAAAGGATTAATTTATTCATCTGACTGGCTAGTTCGTAATAAGGCAATATAACATCTATTACCTCCTTTTTATAAAGTGGATGACTGGCCCGATGGTCGAGTGGTCAGAGACCCTGGCCACGAAACCGAGGGTCATGGGTTCGAATCCCGCTAGGGGCAAATATTTCGTGTGATGAACAGGGGCATATGTACTAGAGTCATGGATGTTTATAAACGTATTTAAGTATGTCTATTCGTTTACCTAGTGTCCATAGCACAAGCATAAGCTTAGTTTGGGACTAAAGGAAATCGGTGTGTCAGTTTAGAGAATTTAATTTATTTATTTTGATTTAATTAATTAATGTAACTTCACTTGCGACGTATCTCTAAATATATGTAGTATTACATCTGCGGCTTGTAAATACAATGTGTGTACGGACTACACCATATAAACATACGCGATTTACAATAAAACACAATAATAAAAACGTACTACAGTAATAGAGCCTAACTCTCTGTGTAGACGGATTTACACAAAGCGATTTGAGCTCGAATTTCGTTTGTCAAACCTGTTCTTTCCTTGCTAATAAGAATGTATTGTTTTTTTTCATGAATTCGCTTGATCCCCTGAGGAATTGTATTTGAATGTAAATCCTTATTACTGCGTTCGAGAATGGAATAACTTGTATTTGAACGTTGATAAAATACTGTATATCTGTATATTCTGTAACATCATGCAATGCGTGGTGAGACCCGATCGATAAACAATGTTGTTCAGTTAAAATCATTACACGAGTTTTAAATAGATGGAGGAGATCATTGTGAGGTTACCTGTATATTTTTTCTACTTTTTCTCTGTTTCTTCTTTTCTTTTCAGCCGTTTTCGACCATTTTGGTGTAGGCCTCCTTCAGATTGCGCCATCGTAACCGGTCCTGCGCTATCTCCATCCAGTTCGCCCCTGCAGTTCTTATGAGGTCATCCTTCCAACGCATTTGTGGTCTTCCTCTGGGTCTCTTCTCACCCCACGGTCTCCATTCTAGGACCGCTTTACCCCACGAGCCTTGTTTGCGGGCTATGTGTCCTGCCCACTGCCATTTGAGACTTGCCACTCGTTTCACAGCGTCGGTGACCTTACTTCGTTCTCTTCGTTTCTCTGTTTAATCATGATGATTTTTTTTTCTGTTATCCCTATCTATGGTTTACTATAGATAACTATATACGTTTGTAACTAGAGGTTAATGATTGAACCATGGTACAGATTGAAATAAGATTGCTGGTCAAAGATGCAATGGTTGTGTTTTGTTATAGCGCATTATACAAAGGGAATTTTAACTTACGATTTTATAGTATGAAGTTATCTTGAAAAGCTTTGGTTTTTCTCACATGCGCTTGTTTATACGAGAAATGAGAGCTTAAATTTCTTCTGCAAACGTGAAACGACCATCGCTACTTTAGCTTGCTGACTTTTTAAAATGTATCCATAAGGAATACAGTATGGGCGATAGATAGCCTGCAGCCAGCCATCTACTCCACACGTGATCAAAATAGATGTTGGAACTTCATAAATTTGCTAGTCTCAGCATTGCAGGTATTGTGAGGTAAAGGAAGGCTTGAATTTATTGTTTAGAGATAATGTGAGAATTTTTGTCTTAATAATTTTATTTACTAATTTTACTCTTATTAATTTTATTTACTTCTAGCTAGCATAAACAAAATATTGGCACAGAGAACTTGACTTATTTCGGTAGTTGGTGGTAGTATGTGACTGAGACTTTTTAGGAAACCAGAAAACAGTGTGTCATTTATGCAACTTTAACTGACTTTAACCAACTTTAACCTTTAAACATCTGACTTTAACCAATTAAATCCTGAATTAGAGAGGCCCCGGATGAGTTGATATCATTCGTTGAAGGGATTTATACTGCAGCCCCAGTGGATCAACGTCCTATTCAGATCCATGTTTTAACGGCTTCGGCTCTAGAGAGCAGACATCTTCCCTCGCAATTACGGGGGACGAGGATGTCAGTCCTTCAGCTCCGATAGAATCTTATCACGTCAAAACTACAATCGTCATATGTAAATACGTCTTAGCGCCTTTACCTCACTTCCCAGTGTCTTATTTACGCAACTCGTTACTCCAAAGTGCTCATGAAAATTCCCTTATACCTTCCCGCGGGATGGTTTAGGAAGAGCATAAACGATATGCTCCCGCAGATATTCCTACTGTGGATGAGTAAGATTATCCAGTTCCCGTGTTTTAGCGTTGCGTTTGATTTTAATGTTCCTTGAGTTTTCTTGGGAATAACATCTTTTACTTGACGTATTCGAGTTAAAAGATTGCATTGGCCTTTAGTAACAATTTTTCTGAGTGTCCGTTGGATTCAATGTGAAAAATAATTTTGCCTTGCGAAGGTATTGTTCGTTTAGAACTATATAAATATGCTTAATTAAACTTTGCTGAAAGACTACAAAAAGAAAAAATAATCAGTAAAGAACGAGGTCACTTGGTTAAAGATCATGGCCATGAAACCAATGGCAGCAGGATCAAATTCCTGTAGAGAAAATGTACATAATGTTATGAATTCGGATTGAACATTTAATTGCACTTTTACTGAAAGTACCGCCCCAATCTTTCTAAAGATTCTAGAAATCGTTTCAATCAGGACCAATTTAGAAGTAGGCATTTTAATTCGACCGCTTATCGAGGTCTCTATCTCAGTAAACCATGTTTTATAAATACCAATGTGCGAACTACACGCTTGTACTTAAAGTGGAAGTAGGTATTTCCGCCGAACTAGGCGTTGCTTGCTCGGGGACCTAGGTCCAACTAACCGTATCGGTGTAGTGCGAACTACACGCTTGCACTAAAAGTGGAAGTAGGTACTTCCGCCGAGCTAGTTGTTGCTTGCTCGGGCACCTAGGTCCGACTAACTGTCTGGGTGTATTTTTATTGTATATATACTTAGTGGCGAGAATAACTTCGTCAGCGCGATGCAGGATTGTATAGCGTTTCTGCATGTTTGATCGACGTCATCTGTTTACATATTATTGGAGCTATAATCTCGACTATCTTGTGGCGCGGTCGCCACACTAACATTTGATGTACTTTAGTTATAAGCGTTTTAACACGCCCTTCTATAAGCAAAACACGAAGACACGATCATTCATCAAGAATGTAGTATCTAAAACCCCCTCCTAATTATCATCTGCCAAATGTATGCCACTGATGAGACACATGCCTCTCATTTTCGTCGGGAGAGATTAGTGCAGTTCACCAGGCTTGCGTAATGTGAATTAATGCGATGGGTATTAGCTAATCCACATTCCTCCCCACTAGTTTTCTTAAGCGTCTTTAATAGCACCCATGGGAAAAGGGGGAGAGTGTTCTACTTTTCTCATGTATAGCATCATCTATACTATTATTATAAAGAGAAAAGATTTGATTATCTGTTTGTTTGTATTGAATAGGCTCCACAACTCCACTTTTTGTAAAAAAAAAAAAAGTTAGCAATGACATTCGACATAATACCATAAATTACGTCGCCCGTTAAGCTGGTGTGGTTCAAATTGTACGTATATAACCTCTGAAGTTGAAAGTTTCGTGCTAATCATGATATTTCCATGCACAAAGGCAAAGTAGTTGCCGGTTTTTGACCTTTGTGAATAGTTAGCCATCATGGAATTATGATGTTTTGTTCTGACACTACTATGATCTTAAAACTGCAGTAGGTCAGGTGAGGTTTTACAACTGCAGTTGTATTATAATGCAACGGGCTTTAATTTATGTGCATAGGCTGTAGTTTGCTTTTTATCCTTGTTTTTTAATGTAAATATTTTTTGTTTTTTTTTTTAATTTTTGTGTAGCCAATATAATTTTTATTTTTTCTATTTACCTATATCTTATTATGAAAGCGCATACTTTGTACATATATGTCAAATGCCATTTTTTTTTGGATAATGACCAAAGGCTGATATTAATACAATTATTTCACCGCATCGGCTGCTACTTGTTTCCAAAGTCGGTTCAAATATACAAATATGACTCACATATACCCATTAACCAAGGAAGGATGTGATCTCTGCCTACCCCCACGGGAAAAAGGCGTGACATTATTTATGTATGTATGTATACCCAATTCCTCGTCTTTATCTCGCGGACGCGGCCGCAGTCCGCAGTTCAGTGGCAGAACTGGTTAATTACTGTGCCCGGTGGGACAGGCGCGTATGTAGGGTTATGGCCAATTATAAAGTTTTCGCGTGGACACCAGCTCCACGAGATCCTTGGCCGTAACTCATACCATCGCGTAGCTGTGTAGGCATTGGGATGTCAAGAAAACCTCTGAATAAAACTATCCTCTCTGATATTGTACAGTGGTAGATTGAAATTGTTCTTTTTTGTATAACTTGATGATTTATAAGTGCAAATGAAATATAATACTAATCAGATTTCGACAAGCTCGATGGCGCATTCGGTAGTGACCCTGCCCCATACGCCAAGAGTTATGGGTTCGATTCCCACCCAGGACAAATATTCGTATGAATAATACTTGTGTTTGTTCTGTGTCTGGGTGTTAATATCCAATATTTAAGTATATATTTGTACTACCACTGTTGTTTCTGATATCCGTAACACAAGTGCTTAAGCTACTTACCTCGGAGTCCGACCAATGTAGGTATGTGATGTACTCTGATATTTATATTTATTTGGCGTCACACAGTGTGCAGGATATCCAATACAAATATAGTCAGAAATAAAGTAGTTAAATATGTCTGACCATTATCTACGACCACAAATATATTTTCTGTTGCCGACTGTACTTGTCCGCTTTAACAATATCTAGTCGGATCAAAAATCTCGTGGCTCAAGCGATCCTGGCCGGCAGTTTAGCTTTGTAGCCAGCCAGATCTGAAAGTTAGACCTAAACAGTGTGTTTTGGTGCTTGCGTTGTCACTGGCTATGAAAAGCGTAGTTTTGAAATTTGCCAGGATTCCCAGCGAGTTGGCGACATTCTGTCCTTATTCGTTGTGCGCAAAGTTGAATTAGCGATGTTTTTGTTTCGTGTCGCTTCGATGGAGTTGTGTTCAGTACTATGCTATTAGTTATACTAAGTTGTTGTTCATATCAGTGTGGGCAAAAAACGTGCTTGCCTACACTTAGTGTCAACTAGAGTTACACTGTCAAAGTCAAAAGTCAAAGTTATTTTATTGTGGTACATAGGTCAAGAGGATGTTATAGGTAAATTAGTATGGTCAGCTATGACCCGCCATTATATTGTCTGTACGGATTACATTTATTGGGTTTGATAATATGCATAAGTATTTATTTAATAAACAATTTAAAGATACATTGTGTTTTTAGTAGCACAGAAGGCAGTGTTAAAATAAGGCTATTCTACCTTTTCAATGACAGTAAGAAGACCATACTAAGGACCCTACCAGATCATCATCGGCTTTGACATTAAGATGTATCACACGTCAGCTGCGGCCATTAGGGCGCGTTTACACGCGACGAGTCCAAACAACGTCGTCGCACGTCGAACGTTATTTACACGGAGTAATCTGTTTATTTTGTCGCTGGGAGTAATTATTGGCCCATAATAACGCGTGATTAATGAGCTGCCGTGTTAATTGGGTCATTTTGATCGGGAGTATGCAAAGATAAGGGTTCAGACGTGGGTGTTTTGGTCCGCTTGTGGTTTCATTTTTGGTCGTGGACGGATATTTATCTGATAGCAGATTTCATAACTAATTTTATTTTCATTTTTATAAATATTCGTATAGGTACAATATTTGTTTTCGCAATTTTAGATTTAATCTATTATAATTAGATTATTAAATTAAAATTACTAAAGGAGTTTATTCCTCCTTGGACTGTATAACTATTCGTTCGGGGATGCCGGTGTAATATTATGTTTTTTGTTGAATCGTTTCTAGTTCAGGGTTTCCCAAACTATGGGTCGCCCCACTAGAGGGCCGCGACCCATAGTTTGGACACAGTAGAACGACACACTAACTTTCCTTCCTTAATCCATATTGGTAACGGTTAAATTTCCTTGAGATGGGTTCTGAGTTTGTAAACTTGTATTAGATGGGTCGTAGCCTAGACAACTTTGTGAACCACTGTTCTAGTTTATTTGGGCTAAATATTATGCAGTAGCACTTTAATTAGTGCTAGTACCTGTAGACAAGGCGCGCAGTCCTCGTTCGCGTCTAAGCGAGCTCTAGACGCGAACAGTTCCGCCCCTCGACGCCTTGCGAGCTCACATCCTCAAGACCCGCTCAAAGGTGCTTCGTCCTACTTAGTATTGTCATAATTACAGGAGCGGTTTATTGCTATTACTTTAGTGGGATTTAATATTAAGCATTTGGTGAAAACGGGAGGAAATGCGTTTTGTATTGACGGTACAGTGCAACTAGTTCGTTCTTTTTCCTAAACCTAAAGTTATGTTTCCTCTTTTGAAATCATCATTCGGTATTACTCACAAAAAAAAAAAAAAAAACCAAAATTTTTTTTCAAGAGATATAATCTCCCGAATTCTGCTACTTATATTATTTTTAACCGACTTAAAAAAAAAGGAGGAGGTTCTCAATTCAACTGATTTTTTTTTTTTTTTTTTTTTTTTTTAATATATGTTACTCGATATCTCTGAGAATTGATAACTGATTTCCAAAATTTTTTTTTTAATCGAAAGGGTTTACTCCCGAGTTGGTCCCATTGCCACCAAGTCAGGATCTGATGAAGGAATCCAAGGAAAATCGAGGGCAACCCTCAAACTTTATAGGCACGTACAATGTGTTTTAGACCTTTTCTAAGATTGTTCAAGTATTTACGCATGGTACTTATCATTTTATGTTGGTGAGCTGATGATGGAAGGTACAAATCCTTAACGATTAGGAATTAGTTTATGATTCTTTAAATATTGATATCTTCGAGAATTGTAAGACGATTTTTAGAGTTATTTTTTTTATTCAAAAGGGTAAATCCTGGAGTTGGTCCTATTGGTACCACATCTGGATCTGATGAAGGAATCTTAGGCAAATCGAGGGAAACCCTCAAGTATTATAGGCGCGTACAATCTATTTTACTTATTTTCTAAAACAGTTCAAGTATTTACGTCTGGTATTCATAATCTCATGTTGCTGAGCTGATAATGGAAGATGTAACTCCTTAACGATTAGGAGTTCGTGGATAATTCTTTCAATATTATAGGGCCATATTGAGTGTTATTCTCGAGATAGTCTCAATTTCACCAAGTCTTGGTCTAGTGATGGGATTCCATGAAAACGAGGGCCACTCTTAAATTTTAACGACATGTTAAGTGTTTTATTTATTGTTTCTAAAACGATTCCAGTATTTGCGTCTCGTACTCATCATGTTATGTTGCTTAGCTGATGATGAAGGGTATAACTCTTTGAAGATTAGTAGTTTTAAGTAATTCTTTAAACATTAAAGGCTCGTATAATACCTTTTCGTCTTTAGTCTCATAAGACCGGCATTGTCTCATTAAAGCAGCTCGTTTTGATTTGGTCTACCTACCTATTAATAAATTTCACTAAAAAGTAACAAATAAGTTAAATTTTAACAAAAATAAAAACCGACTTCAAAAATCCCCGCAAAAAATGTTTATAAAAAACACAAGTAAAAACTGCCTTAATAGCTATTTAAATGTCTAAACACTAAAAAGTATAAAATAAATTCTTTCGACTGCTTCGATGAAAGTATTATATATATTATTTATATTTAAATATTTACAATAATCAGTTAGTTTTGGAGTCGGTGCCAGGCAAACTAAAAAAAAAAGTAGACACTTAATAACAAATTACCTTACTAATAACAATATGAAACAAATTAGTTAAAACATGAATATATTAACTTACTATTGATTTTGTTTATTCAAAACCTATTTTACCACCCTTCACCAAGAAACAAATAATTGCAAATTTCGAAATGATGATATAATTACGCGGGCTGGCACCGACTCCAAAACTAACTGATTATTGTAAATATTTAAATACGTGTTAAAGATTAATACTTTCATCGAAGCAGTCGAAAGAATTTATTTTATACTTTTTAGTGTTTAGACATTTAAATAGCTATTAAGGCAGTTTTTACTTTTTTTATAAACATTTTTTGCGGGGTTTTTTGAAGTCGGTTTTTATTTTTGTTAATCAATACCTACTGTTTTATTTTATTAGATCCGACAGTCACATCAAGCTAGTGTATTTGAGAAGATTACTCAGATTACACCAGACAATACGAGCTTAGCTTTAGAATACTGTAGTTGTATAAAAAAGCAAAAAATCAAGATCGTAACACACCTACAATCTACATACATTAGTCAATAAAGCTCATTTTCGTCGTGCGGAGATTTCCCGCGGGACCTTCCGATGTAAATAATGTCTGCCCATCGGATCCCAGTTACCGTGGACCTGCTATTTAATTGATCGTATATTACTAACTTCCCGAATAGTTATGGGTTACCTTGTTTTATGGGGGTTCACCGGCGATAATTAACGGATCTGATGGGTATGATTCTGTGCAGATGGTTAATTAAGGTATTGCTAGTGTATTGTGCGAAGTTTGTGCGAAGGGGTGACGTCATATTAGTCGCTTCAATTAGAGTGTAATGGGAAATGTCACAGTAAGGGTGGGTTTATACTGTTGAAGTAATTAACACTGCGTTAAAGAACGTTATATTGACTTGAGTTTGTGAATTATTGATGTTTAGTGTAATTAATTGTTTTTGAGTGGTAAAAATATTGAAAGGAATAATGAACGATAAAATTTAATTTTGTGTTCTCGCGTGGATTTTTGTTATGGATAACAAAACAAAAATCCTTTTTGCTATAAGAAATAGTATTTTGTAATTTTTTTTTTAATAACGGTGCAAGCAATTGTGACGACTAACTTTCAACGTTCGTGATAATATTTTGTGAAGAAAATCCAAGTAAGTATAATTTATCGGCCCAATATTTTTTTCTAATTATAAAAATAGCTATATTTTCTTCAAAGTAAAACTGCTTCTGTGAAAAGATAAAATTCTATATTTTCAATCATTAAAAATACAGTCGTACATTTTATATCTATAAAAAAAATATTATTTAAAAATATGTATATATTTTATTAGTTTTTATAAAAAGCAAGGTACCAATTTACGAATGCTACTCGGTTTCGGGACGCCGAAAACCGATTTGCTAGCCAATACCGATTTGTAAAGAACAAATTAAACTAAAAGCGCTAGATATTTTAGCTGAAACAGAATAAATGAAACGAGAGCTGCAACATGGAACTATCTCGTCCAGCCATTAATCGCAAGTACTTAATGGGCAGCGCTCTCGCTCGCCCGTCGTACGTCAGAGCGGGATGGCAATGAATTGACCGACTTCGCGGCAAATTTATTTGCGCTTGCATCGCTGCCCGCATTTGTTCATGTGGTCATAGTTTAGGAGCTCTTTGGTTCACTGTTCGGTTGTTCTCCGTCAGAATGTGCACAATTGAATTTGAAAACAATTTAACGTGATTTTATTGCACTTGTGTTTCGAGTAGCAGGTTATGTTGCTGTATTTTTCTTGATTTAGACGTTTACAGATCTGAAAAGCGTCCTGACTGTGTTACTTAGGAAAATTGTATTATGCTAGTTTAAAATTGCATTTTATTCGTCCTATGAGACCTACGTAGATAAAAACGATACAGTTTATGCCTGTAATGTACGCATATGTTAGTACCTACAGGTAAACCTAGGCAATCTACAGTATTCACACCCATTCTTGCATGTATTACATGTAGAATCGTTTATTGTTATTGTAGTTGTTAAGAGTAGTTTGCATATTAACCCGTAGCATCGTAACGTCACTAGCATCGTCTTGTTTACCCCTTACAATTTAGCGGCACAGTCCGGAGTCATTATAATTTAACCGGCAAGTATTGAGTTAGAGCGGCATTGTCTAATATCGCGTGGCTAATAATGACAATATTAATAAAGTTGCGCCCTGCGCCGATAGTGATGTTGAGTTCAGTTTAAGTACTGGGACGGGGGGTTAAAGAATCGGTATTTTTTATTTGAACCAATAAGATTAATAAAAAACCTTTTTTTACAACTATACAATGACAATACAGTATACAACTTACATGATTGTTGCTAAAAATTAATAAGATTATAAATATTTAATTTGATTATAGCTTTCAATGCGAAAGCTACGAGTTAGTTAGTCTATTTTGGTGTACAACTTGACCAAATAACTGATATATACACATACACATCAACCGAGGGTTAACCGGCATATGTTCATGAGCCTTCAAATCGGGACATGCGAAAACTGGGACACCTGGCATCACTAAACAGAAGTGGCTGTTGTTGTTGCCTTTATCGATCCGCTTCTCAGGAGCCTTTATTTTGCCCCGTGTTTGCGGAGAAATAATGTGTACCATTGTTTAGTAATTAAGTTGAGTAATTAAACTTGTAGTTTAGCAAATAAAAGGGGACTAGAATTTTACCCGTAAACTCGCTGCAACGGGGTAAAGTGTGCTCCGTTGGAGGTGATAATACTTAATCCGACACTTTTAGTAGGTACGTCAGTAATATTCGCATTATTTCGAATTGAATATATTTTTTAAATGTTGATGTATTTATTAGTTAGTTAACAAAATAGTTCCTAAACCTTAAAAGATAATCTTTAAGTAACGACGTAAATTATTTTTTACATTTGGTGTTTTTTAACAATCTTATGATGGAACTGCTTTCCTCGATTCAGGAAAATCCTGGCATTTGTCGACAGCTTGTTTATAGAAACGTTAGCCAGATCTTTTCAGACTTGCAAAATGAACGAACGAACGAACGTCATTAAGATATTGAATGTCGCCTAGCCGGAGTAGATTCCTGTAAACTTATACACCCTCCTTGTTTGATGAAAATGGTAATTTAATCAGTGGAGTGATGTCAGCCGTGGGTAAGATTTTGCACGAGTCACTAAACAGGTATTATTTTGTTTAGTGTTTACGTATAAATTATACAGGGTTAAAAGGAAATTCAAATCAAATTAAATTAAAATTTGGACATGATTCACTTTTTTTTTTGTAACAACCTGCCAAATTAATCAAATCAAGTGAATATGTAGACAAAAATTTTAAAAATTTAGTGACACTTGTCTTTACACTTGTGTGCTTAAAATAATAAAAACACCGTGTTAGTGGTTTTATATTAGAAAATAGGACATATTTTTTTTGTATATGTAGTATTACTATTGAAAATTATATTATAAAAAAAGCCACAGATGAATTAGCAAGGCCCACATGAGAATTATAAATTGCCTCAATACTCATTGCAAACAGTTATTTATAGACCAATAAAACGCACAATATTGTAAACAAGACATCAATTACCAAATTCACACCGGGCGTACTTTCGTCAATATCAATAAATTAGGAGGGGACTAAATGGACTCGAGTGACGGCCCAAATTTAGTTCTCGATAACCTATAATCGGAATAGTTGGCAACAATCCGAGTCCTCGACCAATCGATGCTTGTACGGAACTTTAACTTGCTCGGCAGTTGTTGTTTTTGACGAATATTCAGCGTAGTTATTTGGAGGATGGAAATTTAGTTTAGCGAGAAATTAATAGCGGTTGACAGTCAACTGGTTCTCATCGGGTGCTCGAGAATTATGATGATGACTATTGTCTATTAGTCTTATTCATTGGTATAGTGACTCATACTCTTCTTTTCAATTAACTTAGAAGTTGAAAGGTAAGCTTTAAGAGCATACAAGGTTTTAACAATACCTGTTGAAGATATGAACGCAGCCGATACAATGAACGCACCGGTTACTTAGTGAATTTTATATATTTTTACTTTGATACTCTACAAGCCAACAACTAACAACAGGCCCACACTAAAACGTGGTTTAAAGTTAATTATGATTCATACACCTTGTATAAATTGTATTGAAAAGAGTAACTGCGAAGTTTCTTGCTGAATTATTTTCGGTAGATACAACATTCCAAACCTGTGGTAGCTGTGGCTTGTGGAATCATATAGCTGTGGCTTTACCTGTATTTGACGATTTATAAGTGTTTCCTTGAAACCTATATAAATAAAGAATATTTTGAATTTGAATGCGACTGTAGATGTCGCTGTGTCCGCCTCCCGCCTTTTTACATGTCATTGTACGTTCTATCTTGAGATCTTATATTTACTGTTTCCTTAATTTAGGTCTCCTAAATATTAGTGTAATACTAGGTTTCATTAATACCATCCAACTCAATTCCAATTTATTTGTGGTTAAATGTCATAATCGCTCTTTGGATTCTTTTTACTCCTTCGGGGTTTGCCGGCGTGAAGGTGTGAAGGACGGACCTAAATAACTTCCTTTTTTTACATACTCCATATTTAATAGAATAAACACTACTACGATAAGTGAGGTATAGAGTAGGTAATACTGGCATTCTGTAGTGACCCTGCCCCATGCGACAAGAGTTGTGGGTTCGATCCCCACCCAGGACGAACATTCGTGTGATGAGTACTTGTGTTGGTTTTGTGTCTGGGTGTTAATATCTTATATTAAAGTATATATTTTGTAATACACTGTTGATTCTGATATCCGTAACACAAGTGCTTAAGCTACTTACCTTAGAGTCTATCAATGTATGTAATATTGATCTGACTGAAATGTCGTCAAATATTTATTTACTTATTTCATGTTTAAAATCTCTAGATGATGGGTCAATGATCCGATTGATAATGGTTGTTTGTACTTCATATGATCAAGGTATTATATACATACATATCATCACGCCCATAATCCCTGAAAGGGTAGGCAGAGTCAAAGAGGCAGCAAGCCCCTTTGACCACATTCAGCCAAAAATAAATCTGGGCTGGGTTAGATTAAAAAATTGTGAATCATCATCATCATCATCATAACATCACGCCCGTAATCCCCGAAGAGGTAGGCAAAGTCAAAGGGGCAGCAGTCCCCTTTAACCATATTCAGCCAAAAATAAAACAGGGCTGGGTTAGATGGAGAATTGTGAAAAAGTAGTAACAAGTTGCTAGCTTGTCGCCTACACAATCACATACCCAAAACTCGATATACTATTAGTCGCGTACACAATCACATACCCAAAACTCGATATACTATTAGTCGCCTTTGACGACATGCTAGGCAAGAAACACAGTTAGCACATTATTTTTAAGTCCCACACCAACACGGGACAATGGGCTGGGTTAGATAGAAAATTGTGAAATTGGTATTATATACGTTTATACATATGTTGAAGAGGCGAGTGAGGTGTGTAAGGATCGTGCCTTATGGCGTTCGGTTCTCTTTGCCTACCTCGCTAGGAAGGTGGCGTGAAGTTTAGTTATTTAGTTATACATATTATATTGTATATTGTTTATATAATTCGACCTTAGTATTAACTTGACCACTATTGTTCACTCACTTACATTTATACTTCTTTTTGAGATAAAATCTAAACACCGAACAAAATTTTTGTACGGATAAATTAAAATTTTCTCGTAAATTTCGAGTCGAGAGTCGAGTTGAGAACTCAAGAAAAAAATGTTAAGTGAGTACTTTTGATGACGTCTCAGCTGTTTTAAATGGAAAGTCTACTAAAACAGCGATTAACGTCAGTCGCGAGACACACTCATTAAACAAACTCAAAGAAATTAAACCGCGACCGCTCTGAGGAGCATGCTACACTATATTTTAAAGCGGTAAGTAATCTACATAATACCTTTATGTGTAGATCATTCTTATTGCAACAATTTCGCAAACACTGTCTGCATTATTGAAACATAGTTTATGTCCTATATTCATTTGAAATTTGAAACTCTGTCTAATGTATAACCGATCAAATAGAAATGTTATAACA
Source organism: Glyphodes perspectalis (assembly GCA_951394215.1). Taxonomy (NCBI): domain Eukaryota; kingdom Metazoa; phylum Arthropoda; class Insecta; order Lepidoptera; family Crambidae; genus Glyphodes; species Glyphodes perspectalis. The sequence continues at coordinate 12,547,365 of OX596212.1, read as the reverse complement.
GTAATCTGAATGGCGTGGGAAGTGGCGTGAAGTTTAGTTAGTTAGTTGGGTCTAAATAAAGTAATGCCACGTACACTTTTGAAGTAATTATTTAACATAACAGAACATCACGCTCATAATCCCCGAAGGGGTAGGCAGTGTTAAAGGGGCAGCAGGGCCCCTTTAACCACATACAGCCAAAAATAAAATTGAGCTGTGTTAGATGTAAAATAGTGAAAGAATAGTGACGAGTGGCTAGCTCGTCGCCTACACAGTCACAAACCCAAAACCCCATATACAATTAATTGCCTTTTACGACATGCTAGGCTAGAAACACAGATGGCACATTATTTTTAAGTTCCAGACCAACATGGGACTAATTATTATTTAAACTAGGTCTTAATTTAGTTCATATTTTTTTGTAATAAGATTGACTGTCTTTTATGGAAGACGAGGTAGAGGATTAATATTTAATAAAAAATAATTATGTAAATGAATTTAAAATATGTATAAAAATATAGTTTCATCAAAAAAAGAGCCTACAAAAGCTAAGTATAAAGACGAACGTGAAAGCTTCAAGCATTCAAAGAGACGTTATACAGTTATACACGGGAAATGAAATTATAAATTAATTTCTGCTTCAAATTCTTAACACATTCTAATTGCAGCCACTAGTCAGTGTTTGCACCGGCAGTATACATCACACGTTATCGTCTGCACTGTGACACATTTCTCCATAGTAATGAGCACCCACTCGTGCCTTTGAACACGCCGCGGACGCGACGTTTAGCAAAACTGCAGTTTCAGATTTCACTTCGTTAGTCTCTAGGCGTGTTGCTGTTTCATGCTTGCTAAGATACGAATATACGCTCCATTTAATTTATAATTTAAGGCAACTTGAAAACGCAAAAGTGTTATTTGAAGTCTTTATGACAAAATGCGTGTAATTCCCGAAGGGGTAGGCAGAGTCAAATGGGCAGCAATGTCCTTTAACCACATTCATCCAAAAATAAAACTGTGGAAAATTGTGAAAAAGTAGAGACAAGTGGCTAGCTCGTGGCTTACACAATCACATACCCGAAACCCATTATACCATTAGTTGCCTTTTACTACATGCTAGGCAAGGAACACAGTTAGCACATTCTTTTGAAGGATGTGCCAACTTAATGTGTGAAACATAATAATTTATTGTCTGAATATACTGTCCTAAAACAGAATGTATATGTATAATGTAAAAATGTGTTCCTGATATCCAAACTAGTATATCGCGCGACGTTTAGCAAAACTGCTGTTTCAAGTTTCACTTCGTTAGTCTATAGACGTGTTGCTGTTTCAGGCTTGCCAAGGTACGCGGAATCACGGAAATACACTCCATTCATAATTCTACTTGATTTTACTTGACTTGGAAAAGCCAAATAGCAGATTAAGTATCTTGAGCTTTAAGTGATGAGAACTTAAACGTAATTTTATTTGAAACTTGGAATAAATCAATTGTTCAGACTAGTACTCCAAGTTCCTAGTTCCAAACGAATTATATTTGATACCTATGGATACTAAAACAACTTTAAATAAAGTTAAAATAAAAAAATGTCTCTTACCAACAGACCTAGCGTCCACTTCAAAAAGAGAATATAACTTTGAGCAAAAACATATTTATATATCTACATCATAGATTTAGAATTTTTTGACTACGCAAAAGATACATAAAGCGTGGGAGCGAGAAATCCTGCTGAAATACAAACCGCCCGAGAGAAAAAGAGACAGCGAATGAAGTGCCTATATGTCAATGTTTTTACGAGTAAGAGGCCATAGCGTCCCGGTCTATTCTACGTTGCAGTGAAATTTGTGCATTTATGTATTAAACCTTGGATTATAATCGAGAATATTAAATGTGCAATTGAGGTGACTTGTTCTGTACGTGATTGTGAGGTTACACGACGGAATAATTCGAATAAATACACTTTTAACAGGTAAATACGATTTTATCATTAGATTTTTTCAAACCATATTTTGTCAAATTGTTGCTAGTAATCAGTTTAGAAAAATATGTTTACAATAGTATATTGATTATAATTGATCTTTCTAAGTATACATCGTGATTATAAACAGAATTGGGGAAAATATTGTGTAAAATTGTAAATAGTTTGGTTACGCTAGTGCTTGACAAAGCGGTGACGTCACGAGTATCGATAAAAACTTATCGTCTTTTAGCGACATCATGACATGAATACAAAGTTATTTAGCCAAGTTATGTTGAAATATAATTATATTCACATTGGGAACTCATTATCTCCGTAAATTTGTTAGTTAAGTAACTGATAATTTTTCTAGGTTTTTCAAGCAATCCAGCATTGTGTAAAAAGTGGATGCGGACTATAAACAAACCAGATTGGACTCCCAGTAAGAACTCCACTATCTGCAGCAAACATTTTGACGGCAAATGACGGCAGCAAAAAATTTGTTGCACTACATATTATTTTTAAATAACTAAATGACACCAAATTAAGAGTTGTTAATATATTATTTGTTCTATTTCATTCCATCATACAAAGCAAAAGTCATATCTTTTTGTCTTAGTATAAATCATAGAACATATTTCTATTTTTAAATTTCTTACACGCTGAATATACAAAGAATTTTACCATCTCATTGTTTATAGAACTGCTTAGAATGAGATTTCTTACCGACTAATTCCAATTTACCTAATATATACAACTACTGATTTCAGTCAATGCCATAAATAATTAATCAAAAGTATAAAAAAGTGTTTTAAATACCTATACTATTAGTAGGTATACAACTGAATCAGTCGATAATGTAAAAGTGCGTCTTTGACAACACTATTTTTAACCCACACATAGACGTCAACCAACACATGCTTAAATTTATTTTGGTCATGTCTCCGAGCCGTCATTGTGTATCTTGTACATCCTAAATCTATGATCTACATTATGAACTCTTTAGTTTTTAATTTTTTGTGTTATTTTAGTAAATTATTTGAATTATTGAAGGCTGTTGAAAACATAATACCAAGTCTCTTTAAAGACATAGTTCATTATGACCACTGTAAACGGATGGCTTACAAGAATTCCGTGGGGTGTCCCGTTAATGAAATTGTAAAGCATTAGTGCAGAATCGAGTTACGGACACTCGGTGTAGAGCGGCAAGCATAACCGCAGGCCTTGTTATCAAACCTGGAGCTGCGAAACGAACATGTGTACATTATGATTTATTTATTCTTAACACAAGTAAATCGATGAATAAATAAAATATTCTTGATTAAATTCTTCAAGAGAGGTTAATCTGAGGCTTCTATTTAATTATTTCCACATTGGTCTGGGATTTAAAAAATGAGTGCTGAGTGTGTAGGCGATGAGCTGGCTACTTGTCAGTTTTTACAATTTTCCATCCAGACAAACTCAGACATTTTTGGTAAAAATCAGGAAAAATATATCTACTCTGCTACAAGTCGTCGATGTGCTACGTCGTAGCACATACTGTAGTCAGTACTGTTAATACATATCAAATATAATATGTATTGCAAGATTTTTATTAATACTGGCATAATGTATTGCCAGTACTGACAGACAATTTATAACATCGTATTAGTATTAGTCTACGTGCTACGCTGTAGACATGGGCTTACATGCTTAATAAAATGCGTTTTAAAATTACGTTTTGAATCCAATATTATTCTGTTACCTAAGTTTGAATTGTTAGTTATGACCTTTAGACATATATTACTTAGGAGCGGAACTATGTAAATGTATTACATATATACATAAGATCACGCCTGAAATCACCGAAGGGGTAGACAGAGTCAAAGGGGCATCAAGTCCCCTTAACCACATTTAGCGAAAAACAAAACTGGGCTGGGTTAGATTAAAAATTGGCAAAATGAAGTGACAAGTGAAAATGAAAGAAAACGTTTTAAAAGGAAGGAAGGATATGTTGCATGCATGCATGCATAAAATCACGCTCGTAATCCCCGAAGGGGTAGGCAGAGTCAAAAGGGCAGCACGCCCCTTAACCACGTTCAGCCAAAAAATAAAACTAATAGGATAGGATATGTTGTTGTGACTTTTTAATACTCGCTACAGACAGCTACATGTTGCCTTAAATGGTTTGTTGACTTTCTAAAGTTTGCAAATTCATTATACCAAGTATATCTGAAGCCACTTCTATCATTTCGTAGCTTGTTAATCACAAGGTGGCGGCACGTAGCCCCGGGGCGATGTTACACTTACCACGTTACGTCCGACGTGACAACTTGACCCATTTCGGGGCAGACACGTTGCAACTTGTCCAGCTAACGACCTAACGCTCATTATTTAGCGAGTGCACTAAATAAACTCTATGAGGCCACCGGTTTATTTCATAAGAGAAAATTGTGTTTCTCGGGGAAGTTTCAGAAATAAGAGCTGGAAATTTTTATATTAAGTTCCCGCAAGTCGTCTTTTTGTGAGTTTCATTAAGGTTTTAATAAAGTTGTGTTTAAAATAATGGCTGATAGCACGTTATTAAGGATAGTAAATGAAATTTGTACACGGATGATCCTAGTTTATCTAGTGAAGTAATTATACGTAAAAAATACTACAAAACTAGAGCGAAGTCCTTGGAACAATAGGCTCTTTACGTAATTTGACCTGGATGCATATGCGGGCCACGTTGCAACCTTTTCTGCAACATGTCAAATGTCATAATGTTCAACCTCTTTTAAGTAGAGGTGCATATAAAGCATATTTGAGCAATAGTATATGGGGCGTCAACAACGTATAATAGTAGTAATTCACGACATGGAAAATATGATTTTCAAAACGTCCAGTGCAGGTAAAAAGGTTTAAAGACGAAATAACTAAAATTATAATATAAGTAAAGCGGAAAGTGAATATTACATTATTTTATTTTTCAGTTCGTGCAGCTTATCGCTCAGGCGAGGTAAAAAGCTATGCCCTAAGTACTTGGCGTATGTAGGTTGCCAGTTTCTTGTTTGAATATTTATTTGTGTTATTTTTAACAGATCGGGCACGCTATTGTTTTTGAAATTCAATTGTTTTCTTGTACTTTTAAAAATAGAAAATAAAATTACAGTTTCTTAAATAGAAAAAAGATGGAATATTATAATTTTGATGTGAATTTGTCATTGTTAAGTAATAATCATGTTGAATGTTTAATCTAAACAAATTAGATGAAATTTGCACACATGTAAACATTGAACTAATTTAACACTTGACATGACTTTTATTTCATCTTTGTATCCCTGTAGGATACAGTCCGGAATCATATTTCTCTTTGATTTCATTCCGACGGCTTGTCAGATGTAATAGTCTATTTATGTGAACCAAAATAGTCCACAGCTTTCAAAATCACATTTGATGAAATTGCTTGATGAGAAACCATACGGGGCAGGGTTGAACAAGCCCGACATACCCTACCATACAAGACATCGCTTCAACTAGTTAGTGGAGCGTGTATCGAGGCTGGCACGGCAAAGGTGCGTTATCGCAAATTGTTCGTAATAAGTTTCCCGTAATTAAACTGAGTGAGACGTGTTTGCCCAAGTTTGCCGGTTCCGCCGTGAAATATTGCTCTAATTTGGAATATACCTTGATAATGAGATGGCGGTCTTAGTCAAAGGTCTGGTCGCTGATTTGTTTAATAGAAAGTATATTTATAAGGCGTCAGTTTTCAAATGCTCACGTTTTTGATCGTATTACCTTTGTTAATGCTAGTATGAGAAACGTACCATAATAGTTTCCTATTGCCATAAAAAATCTAGGGAAATTCTTTTAATTGGCAATATCAATCGAATATTATTATGAATATATCTCATTTATATTGAATTGAATGAAGACACTGCTTTTTTATACGCATATTTTTGAAAATTCCCACAAGTGTCCGCATTATGCGACAATCCGCGACTTTTTGTCAAAAAAACTGTTTGACAAACGTGTCCGCCTATGTATCTGACGTGTGATAGACAGGACGCTCGTGCGGATTCTCTTCGCAACGCGTCCGTCAGCCGAAATTGCGCCTGTTGGTATGGACAGGCGTTATTGCGGTTGCGCGGTCTGTTGTGTCATTAGTGGGTTGTATTAACAAACTATCAACGCATCGCGGTTTCACCCGCGTAGTTTCCGATTTTGTGAGAATACGGGGATAATATATAGCCTATGTTACTCGTTGATAAAGTAGGTTTCTATTGGTGAAAGAATTTTTCAAATCTAGTTTCGGAGCCTATTCAATGCTAACAAACAATCAAAACTGTCCTCTTCATAATGTTAGTGTAGATAAGATACACTTAGCTTTAGATTGCTCAATAGGAAAAACATTAATTGTGCCAAGATACCCATGGTACTTCCACTTTGGTGATGAGGAGCGCCGTGGGGTTTAGTGGGTATACCCCGGCCACCCACATCTTTGGCCGGAGAGGGGGCCTTCCTTCTTCCTCCCCCGAAGCTATGTAAAAAGTATCTATGGGAATTTTAATATGATCTCAGTTGCCTATTACTTAAAGTTAAGTATGAAACGTAATTAAACTTTTCTGTTACATTTTGGAGCAAAATAAAGGGGCGTGTTCACAAATTCGAGAAGCTCTTTCAGGACGTCGTAGACCGTCTAAACCTGTTTTCTGTAAGACTTTGTAGCCTAAGGAATGAGAAACTCTGCGATTATACCTTTATATAGGTACCCTTAAAGTTTCATGTTGGATTAACGTAAAAGTAGATACTCTAAATTTCTAATTAGCGTTGAACATGTTGTTTCGAGCTAAATTCGTCTTAGAGAGTAAGTAGACACCTCTTTGAAAACGAAGGTTTTTGAGTAGATTTTTTTTTGCAACCTTATATTTACTCTGATTTATTTTACACTGTCTACGATGTGTGTATGTTTAAGGAACGTAACTTAAAAGATAGAATTTGCAAAAAACGAAGATTGCGTCGCTTGCTACGGACAGTCGTGACTGTAGCTGCGATTGCGTTGTGACAACTCGCGGTGTCTCCTGGGTCATGCTATTAGTGGATAATATTATCATGTCATCAGTAGGTCAAATGGCGCAGACAGGTTATTGGGTTGTGTTTGAAGACAGTCGCCATAAGATAGGTATTAATATATATTTACCCAAAGGATGTAGAAGGTTAACTAGGAACAGAGACGAGTGAAAAAAAATAGGGGAGACCTACGTCAAAGGACAACCTGATTAACAAACTGGTTGCTGAAGGACAACATATATGTTACAATTTAGTTAAAAAGAAAATAAAAATAAAGTTTTGTAGTATAATAAGTTTAACTGTAAATATGGTCAGCGAATAAAGGCTTTTATTGTTATTATTATGTATATATATCTTATGGCAAGTGTCCTTGAATACCACTAATCGGGGGACATGTTATAAAATAGTGCAATAATTTAACAGTTTTAAACTAAAACTTGTTAGATATGACATCATTTCGTCACGATTGGCTTATGCTACTTCAGACAAATCCGCTTCCCGCAGTGCGGCTGTCAGCAGAAATTGCGTTGTGTGCTACGGACAGCCCTGACTGCGGTCGCGTCGTGACATCGCGCGGTCTGCTTCTATGTCCCACTATTAGTGGATAGTATTAACAATTCATCAGTGGGCCCCGTGGCGCAGACAGGGTATTAAATATCGTATCTTAAGACAAGTGTCTTATTAGGGGTGATTATAAGGAGGAATTCTATATTTTTGGAATTTATGAAGCGTACTGCTACTTCTCTTTGCCTACCCTTTCACATTTCCAGGAATAGTATGTTATTTATGTATTTTTCTCCCATATATTATTGAGAAAAGACACGTCAAGATTGCCCTCAGTACCTTTTGCAGACACAGCAGCTTCCCGCAGTGCGGCTGTCAGCAGAAATTGCGTTGTGTGCTACGGACAGCCGTGACTGCGGTCGCGTCGTGACATGGCGCGGTCTGCTTCTATGTCCCACTATTAGTGGATAGTATTAACAATTCATCAGTGGGCCCCGTGGCGCAGACAGGGTATTAAATATCGTATCTTAAGACAAGTGTCTTATTCGGGGTGATTATAAGGAGGAATTCTATATTTTTGGAATTTATGAAGCGTACTGCTACTTCTCTTTGCCTACCCTTTCACATGTCCAGGAATAGTATGTTATTTATGTATTTTTCTCCCATATATTATTGAGAAAAGACACGTCAAGATTGCCCTCAGTACCTTTTGCAGACACAGCAGCTTCCCGCAGTGCGGCTGTCAGCAGAAATTGCGTTGTGTGCTACGGACAGCCGTGACTGCGGTCGCGTCGTGACATCGCGCGGTCTGCTTCTATGTCCCACTATTAGTTGATAGTATTAACGTGTCATCTATGGGCCACGTGGTGTAGACAGGTTATTGCATAATATCTTATAGTAAATGTCTTAGAAGACATATAGCACAAATGACAGGATGACTATATGAAATATTAATATTGATATTTATACGTTGTCCTCGTCACATTGGTGCAATAATTGATTGAAAATAGTGTTCCTTAACAATAAATTCCTTTTATCATAAGTTTGTATCAAGATACATACATACATAATGTCACGCCTTTTTCCTATGGGGGTAGGCAGAGATCACGTACTTCCATTTGCTACAATCCTGACATACACATTTCTCTTCTTCTACATTCATAAGTCTTACACGCTCGTCGGTTTAGGGTGCTGTTTACCTGACCTTTTGTTAACACTTCACCAATCTGGTCATGGAAAGTCTAAGACTAATTGTGTTCTTTTTATATTTTTTGTTACTGGTGCAGTTTGAATATTTCTTTTCTCAGATTTCTTATCTTGTCTACATTTTCATATTGGTTATTTATATAATTTCCATAGTCAATAAACAAGATTTACGTTTTGTATCCAATCTATTCTCGTTATTTCATACTGCTATAACTAAAATAAAATAAAAAATGCTTTAATTTCCACACATGATAAAACAGTAGATACAATTTTAAGGTATAGTAAATATGCTAGTACAACAGGTTTGACAAAAACTGCTTCTAAAATGCTCGCACATTTTAGAAGCAGTTTTTGTCTCTGGAGCCTAAACTATCCTGTAATTCAGGCCTCCAGGTGCCACCCACGAAACGTCGTGCGTTACAATTTTGAATTACTTACTTACTATGCTGGCGCAGCGACCCAATATTAGATAATTAATTTAAGATTTTAATTTTAAATTAATTATCCGAGAGCGTCTAGGATAAGCTAGCTTAGTACAACCAGTGCACCGAGCAACGCCAGAGCCAAGACTGCCCGCTCCGTCGCTGCGCGGTCCTTTTATACCCGTTGCAAAACAAGTCGAGTAGAGCGGGGCGGTAGGGAGCGCTCGGTGGCGTGATCGGTGCACGTGGTGTTTTGCTACACCGGTGTACAATGACGTCGCTGTCATGCCGACATATATATATGTGTGTATGTGTGTGTGTGTGTGTGTGTGTGTGTGTTTGTGTTTGCATGTGCGCGCGTGTGTGTGTATGTCTTGTTTACGTGTGTATATTTATTTATTTTAATTCTTCCAATTATTCGATTGTGTGTAACAAATGTTCTTATAATATCTTTAATTAATTACGGAACCTGTGGAAATAGGTACTATGAGTTTCACATAGTCTATTTACATAAGTAGACTGACTTAATTAAACTGTTTCCCAGGAACCGATATTTGGACTACATCGTCGACCAATTATATTAACTGATTTAACTGGTGCCTAGTTTGCCGCCATTTCGAGCTAGATATTAAATCAGCTAATGAATGTTCCTCGTACTCATACACGGGCCGAACGGAAATTACTTATTAACCAATACGTTCGCTGGGGTAAACATCTGAGCAAAGAGTAACAGATGGTCGGTTTTTCTGTTAAATTGAAGTAAAGCAAATACTAATAATGTTTTGAATATCTTATATTCATTATATATTATGAACATTGTGTCATATAGTAGATTACTTTATCATAGTAGTAACAAAACAGTTTTATACTAAATTTGACGTTAGATGTCGGCATGAGATACAAGATAGCATAATATACATGATTTGTGTAGCCAAAATTTACATTAATATTTTTATATTATTGCCCATACCTGGGAATTACTGTGGAGCTAATTTCCTCTACATAATAATAGTCTAATACTAAAAATTAAAAACAATGTTAAAATCAGCATACTTCGCTTCAGTTGCCTCGCTGCCAACCAATGTACTATCGATAGCATTAATAGTATTTTTAATATCGTATAGACTATCGATAGTATCGATACTATCGATAGTCTTTACGATACTATCGATACTATATACGTTACTGTACTATCGATAGTATGGATACCATCGATAGTCCATTGGTTAGCAGCGATTGAAACAATCGATACTATCGATAGTACTGCTGTTTACCGATAGTTTTCAATATTGATTGTCAATCGATAGCCGATCGATATTGGTCTATCGAGCGGCAACACTATTCTAGCCCCTAGTGAAGTGCATAGGTAGCTGTGGTTTATCTAGTCGTCTCTGTGTTGGCTTAATCTATGAACAAAGTCTAAACACCTCTGGGGATGCGATAATGTTCCCAAATACATACAAGTATGATTAGTTTTGTACGTAATAAATTGTGTTTCAAAACGACTTCCCCTGGGGCTTGTTGCGAACTGTTAGTTAACACGAGTTTAACCAACTTAAACAGTAGAAGTCGTCAGTGAATTATTGTCAAAATCATCGTGTGACAGTGTTAGCTCTAAGTTGCTAGATTATTTTAAGCAACAATGTTAAAAGAATCATCATCTGATGATGATGATGATTCATGATCTCTACTTGCGTTATCCTAGCACGGGATGTGCTTAGTCGTGGTCCGCTTAGACCAACCAGGACTTATCGAGTCTGGTAATTACTTTGAAGCGACTACCGAGCTGGCCTTTGTAACTAAAGATAAATAATAAAAAAAATATATATATTCATTTCAGGTAAGTATGTGAGCATTTACAAACAGTTGTTGATTCCTTCTTTTAGGTACAGAATAGCACCTGTGTCAGAGGGAGCCACTCTTCCTTTACTATATAATCATATTTAAATACATGAAATTAAATATAAGTAGATAACAAGTTATCTATTCAAATGGCTATGGATGTGTAACCATGATCCAAGGGTCATGGCTACACATCCATAGCCATTTGAATGCGCAGGTTTCATCACGATGTTTTCCCTCAACGCCGAGCTAGTGATACGTACATTAAAAAAATCCGGAAGTATGTACGTGCCCGGGATTGAACCTGCAGCCCTTCGTGAGAGGCGTGTGTCCTTACTATTAAGTCACTACCGCTCCCCAAAATACAATATTAAAAGAAAACAAGAGGTATTAAAATGAGTGTAAGTCGCAATATCGAATGTCAGTAAATCAAATGGATATAGATTGATAACGAATATTTGAAAATTGCTATGTACCTACTGAAATGTAGAATAATACAAAACAAATAAAATCAGAAATTGCGCCAACTCAGCTATTTGTGTCGGTTGTGTCAATTGTTTACATAAGTATTGTAATCTGACATAAGTATTGTATTAACCTAAAGAATAGCCGAGTAATTTGTAATGTTCTTAAAAAGGTTACAAAGCTACTAACGTATTGTCAGCATAGATAAAAGTTAGTTAGTTAATTTTTTAAGACATTAAGTTAATGTTAAAGTTAATTTAAATAGATGTTAATAGAAATCGGTAACAATTCTCCAAAGCGGCGCAAAACAAGATTCACATGCAACTTGCAAGAGCTTTAAAAACAGCTCCCGCAAGTAAGTGTAGGAAGTATTGTCTAGAAGATTTATTTTCAGGAACACAACGTTAGGACTAAACCACTAAGCTGGCCTTAAATTGGTTGTACTGCTTCTGGTTGTTTGTACTTGTAAATTGGTTGTACTTCCTTGCTATATTGTTTGAATGAAAATAGCTACATAGCATTAGTCCAATGTTGGTCTAGGAATTAAATAAGAATGTGCCAACTGTGTTTCTTGTCCAGCATCTCGTAAAAGGCGACTAATGGTATACGGGGTTTTGGGTGTGTGATTGTGTCGGCGACGAGCTAGCCACTTGTCACTACTTTTTCACAGTTTTCCATCTAACCCAGCCCAGTTTTGTTTTTGGCTGAATGTGGTTAAAGGGCCTGCTACCCCTTCGGGGATTATGGGCGTGATGTTATGTTATGTTATGTATTTATCATCATACCCGCAACCACTGAAGTAGGCCGAGGCCAAGTAGCTATTAATCTCCTTAAGCTGCATTTAGACAGAAATAAAGTTGGGTTGGGTTAGTTGGAGAAACGTGAAACAGTAGAATGACAACACCTTAACATTATTTTAATCCGCCGTTCCCAAATTGTGCTTATATTTAAAGACCAATCGATGAAAAATTGAAATACTCCTTATCCTTTCTTCATGTCAACTCCTGAAGGGGCAAGCAGAGAAAACCGAGCGCCATATGACGTAATTAATTAAGTTTACGAATATTTTGTGTTTAAAAACTTCTATGAAATAACGCCTATTCTAGACATAATAATCCCTTACATAGCTAGACTAAGTTGACTAAGCCCGCGTGACCGTTCTGAAATTTCCTTACACGAAACCTCTTTGCAGTTGACAGTGAGGGGGAGGCTATTTCCGTTTCCGCTCACAAATATCGTGCCGTGAATTAAAGTTTCTGGCTTCACTGTTGTAACTTGTTAGCAAGTAATTTACTTCGCACAAGACTGTATCTCATAATAAAAGTAGTTCAGTCAAGTTCCCGAGTCGAGACGGGCAACTTTTAAATTCGGGGTGCTAATCTTTGTTTCGAAAGGTTTTGGTAGTATTTTAATTATAGTAGTGTTCTACGCTTCTACTTGCTAATATGGTTAGGGTATATATAATCAGGAAAAAAAATTGGAAATTGAATTATTAGAATACACCAAGGCGGAAATTAGCAGAAGAAAGTTATGTCTAAGATCTATTGTTGTGTTGATTACCAAAATCTGAAATCTTAGACATAACTCTTACGTACTAGATTTAATGTAAATATAAACGTGTTTCAGAATCAATAAATATTTGTTCATACTTCATGATTAAAATTTTTGCAAATTGGTTGCTTTAGCAATCGTTGACGTGGAGATTTAGATTTCTTTTTAAAACCTCAGAGCTTTTGAATAGTACATACATACATACATAACATCAAGCCCATAATCCCCGAAGGGGTAGGCAGAGTCAAAGGGGCAGCAGGCCCCTTCAACCATTCAGCCAAAAATAAAACTGGGCTGGGCTAGATGGAACATTGTGAAGAAAGTAGTAACAAGTGGCTACCTCTTCGCCTACTTAATATATTTTTATAGTAGTTCTTTAATAGGTAATTTTCATTGGTCTGGTACTATGTTTCATGGTCTTCATCTATATTTATTAGATTATATTTCCATCCAACCCAACCCACTGTCCCATGTTGGTCTGGGACTTAAAAACAATGTGCCAACTGTGGTTCTTGCCTAGCATGTCGTAAAAGGCGACTAATGGTATATCGGGTTTTGGGTGTGTGATTGTGTAGGCGACAGGTTAGCCGATTGTCACAGCTTTTTCACAATTTTCCATCTAACCCAGCCCGGCTTTATTTTTGGCTGAATGTGGTTGAAGGGGCATGCAGCCCCTTTGACTCTGCCTACCCCTTCGGGGATTATGGGCGTGATGTTATGTATGTATGTATGTATAGATTATATGACGTTCACGCTATTGCCCAGAAAAGCTGGCCAGGTCTCCACGGAATTGGCTAATCGGCCCTAATTCAAATGTTATAAACTCGTGAACTAGTCGGGCGTGGCATTAACTAAATCTGGACGTTTTAGTTCGCGTCGAGTTAAATTAGCTTCCCATTTTATGGCTGACCTACATCAGTCAGTCAACTTTGATTAAAACTACGGGCATGTTCGGGCGTGAGAGTAAAGTCTTGCGAAGCGTTCACTATTAAAACAAGTTTTAGTCAAAATATAGCTTAAGCTCATAGATTTTGAATCAGTGTATATTTCCCTCCAAAATATTTTTCTATATAATATATTGTTTGTTTGTTTGCAATAAATAGGCTCGGAAACTACTAAACCGATTTGAAAAAATATTTTACCAATAGAAAGAGACTTTATTAGTATTCCCATGTAAACGGGAACTACGCGGGCAGAACAACGGGGCGCTGCTAGTCCTACTAATATTATAAATACGAAAGTTTGTATGTATGGATGGATGTTTGTTACTCTTTCACAAAAATACTAGGGATTTTAATGAAACTTTTGAATAATATAGCTCATATACCCAAATAACAAACATATAGGCTATGTCGCGAAGCTGCGGGCAGAAGCTGGTAAGGTATAAAATTGAAATCCAAATAACAAAATAAAAACGTTTTACTAAAGAGCCCGGTTTCTCAGTCCCCACCTTCACCTAATCTAGTTCGTGGTTTGACTTTTTACAAGACACCTTTTACCCGCTGGAAGTTATGAATAGTAATGAGCAAATCTCTATAGCTCAAATACTTAATAACATAATCTCCCAAGTCGACTTACTGAAACAAGACACGTGAGAGAATTTCTCAGAGGCAAAGTAAAAGGAATGGTTTCAAGATATAATCCCATCGGGAATAGAGCGACATGAACATGTTTGTTTCCCAATTTTACGCTTTGTCGACTCCGCCGAAAAGAATCCGCTTACAAAATGAAATCACTCAACTCTACTGAATGCTGTACGGAGTTTTATAGGCACAGATATAATATACGTTGTATTGCTTGCTATGTAGGCGAAGCTTATGGATAGGGCTGTACGATAGTTGAATATGACGAGACAAGTTGTTTTTATAAACTTTACGTTAGTATTTGTGTAGAAAGTATATTTAAAAAGTTACTATCTTAAAAATACATATAATTTGTGATTTTTCGCATCACTTTTAAATAGAAAAAGAAAAAAAATAACTACTGCTTTGTTAATTGTATTTTTTCAATGTAACTTTTAAGAAAATTCTGTAGGTATTTGTACGTAGATTTTATTGCAGTGGAATCGTTTTTGACTGCCAAGAAATACCAAATATGAAGTGTGAATTCTGATATATATTTTTGACAATAATTATTTGTAAACAGTATCTATATAATTCCTTAATGAAAATCTACTATGTAAAATCACATTATTTTGTAAATAATATTTCAAATATCAGAGTATCAGAGCCGTATCAGTGTCCCATCTACATAGTTATCCCAGAAGAAAGAAACCGGTATTCTGTATACGCGATCACCACTATTCGGATCCCAGTTTTTATTGTATCTACGTTCTGAAACTGATAATTAGATCTGAATCTTTTCGTTTTTATTTGTTTCAGAAACTTTAATAAATAATAATAAATTCTCCAGACTGACACAGCAATTCCCTAGTCCCAAACTAAGCTAGTGCTTGTGCTATAGATACCTACTAGGTGAACGTATAGAAATACCTACTTAAATACGTTTATAAAAATCCATGACTCGAGTACAAATTCACGTTCATCACACGAAACATTTTCCCCTACCAAGATTCGAACCCGCGACCCTCGGTTTTGTGGTCAGGGTCTCTGACCACTCGACCAACGGGCCACTTTGTTTCGTAATTTGGTTTGAGTGCATGTCAGTATTAGAATAGTTATACTCTGGGTGTAATATTTCAAACATTAAAATATTTTTGCATTACAAAAGAGTTACAGAAATCATCAAAACATCACGCCTGTAATCCCCGAAGGGGTAGGCAAGGTAGAGTCAAAGGGGCAGCAGTCCCCTTTAACCACATTCAGCCAAAAATAAAACTTAAAGTTACAGAAATTCTATCATATATCCAGTGCCAACTGTATTTCTTGCCTAGCATGTCGTAAAAGCGAATAATGGTATATCGGGCTTTGGGTATGTGATTGTGTAGGCGACGAGCTAGCCACTTGTCACTACTTTTTTACAATTTTTCATCTAACCCAGCCCAGTTTTATTTTTGAATGAATGTGGTTAAAGGGGCCTGCTGCCCCTTTGACTCTGCCTACCCCTTCAAGGATTCGGGCATGACATTTTGTATGTATTTAAAAAGAGTAAGTAAGGATAAAGATTTCAACAGGCCGTTATTTTGTCACTCAAACCACCTGCCACTTTCTTTGGAATGTGGCAAACGTAGTGCGACACTGATTTATTTATTTACATATATCTAAATTTGTATTTCCCTAACCACGTTGGGTATAGAGCCACTACGATACCATCGTTATCATACAACAATCAACCCAAGTACTAAAGCCTATCTCAATTCATAGTCTATGTGCGTGGGAATTCGGCAAACGACACGGAATACGGATGACCCAGTCACATCCATCGGTCCACCACATAAGTACATATATGCACCCGCATGTCACCCACATAGTAGATGTAAGTCGCTTGACCTACTTACCTAAATCTACCAGTCATCAAAGCTGAAACTGAAGGGCTATCGTACGAGGTGAAATAGTTATCCGACGGAGTGTGTTTGATGTGGCTACGTCACAAGTTGCCGGTGTGTTGTTGTGATAAGGGAAAGATAGATTGTCTGATCTTGATCCTTGACAGCGATTTTGATGTGTTTTTTTTTCATTAGTAGTCTAATAATATATTTTTTTTTCGTTGCGCGATAACGTTCAATTATCGTATCAATAACAACATTTCCACTTATCATATTTTTTTAAATTAGGCATTGCCTCAAATATTTTTAATTGTTAATAAATTAAATTTGTTTATCTCCATCTTTTTACGTTATATGTAAAGCTCAGTGATCGATATTAGTTCACGCGCCTTATAAACGAAGGGGGCTGTTTTAACACCCGGCGTCAAACCTGTAATTTCGCTCAGTGAGTTAGATTGACGGATGTTCCACCATTCAAGGTCGGCTATATTAGGCTACGGTCAGGTTAGGACATGTATAAGACAAGTAGCAACTATGGTTATCATCTATACTTATACATAAACCCCTTCGGGGATTACGGGCCTGAAGTTATCCGACTACTTTACATACATTGATCTGACTCCGTGGTAAGTAGCTTAAGCACTTGTGGTACAGATATCAGAAACAACAGTGGTATTACAAATATATACTTAAATATTGGATATTAACACCCAGACACAGAACAAACACAAGTACTTATTCATCATACGAATATTTGTGCTAGGTGGGGATCGAGTCCACAACTCTTGGCGCATGGGGCAGGGTCACTACCGAATGCGCCATTGAGCTTGTCAAATGTTAGTATGTATGTATATAATCATTGCAGTAGCGCTTTAACCGGGATTCACGTCTACTGAAGCTACAAGTTACCATGTAGCTAGCAAAAAATAATTGGAATGTATATTCTAGGAATGTTATTGATATGTATATGTATCCTAAGCATCACTCAGATGCTTAGGATACCAGATATCGGATATCTGTCACCGGAAGCCTTTATTATATCAATGTGTGACGTAAGTTGCATGTCAAGTTGGAGCACCTGAGAAGCTGCAATGTCTAGTTAGTGGCGCGGAGTCCTTCTTTATTTACTAGTCCGTGGTATGTTGCAATATTTTTGATACAATTCTGTGTGTTATCGCATAGCTGTGCCGTTAGCGCGTGCCAGTAGCTTGATTAACATATAGAGTGACGTTACACTTCGCCGTCTTTCAAAGAGCTGCCTCTTCGTTATAACTTGCTAGGGATTTGACGCCTAGCGGCAGTGGTGAGTGAGTCACCTATATTACATGCCTATATAAGTAAGAAAGTAATCTATATGTGTGGGATGGACGTAAGTTAGGGTTCAGCGAATTTTAATTTGAAGTTTCGCTTTTTGATTAATACAGGAGAGGTATTAGAAATTGTTCACCAAGCTGGGTTATCAATATACTTGTATTGCTAGGTAATAAAAATCTATATTTGTGCTGTACTTGCAAATTTCTCTATGGTATTTGTCCCATTTTGGTCTAGGATCCAAAAAAATGTGTCAACTGCCTTCCTTGCTTACTATATCGTTAAGGCGACTGAAGATTTATTGGGTATTGTGATTATGTAGGCGACAAGTTGGCTAGTTTTTTATCTGCGCTCATTGCGCTTTGAATTCTGCCAACTCCTTTGGATTTGCGAACGATAGTGTGTATGTAAATATATGTCAACTATATTCGGGGTTGAATGAATCTTCTCAAATAAGGCACACGATCTTATTTACCATCGCTATTTAAAATTAAAAGAAGAGCCTTTAAAATGGGAACAATGAAAATTGTTTCTTTTGCTGATGGATAATGAAAGCGCAGAAAGTTTAGACAAGTACTCTCCATAATTATGAAATAAAATACATGAGCTGTTACTTACCCTCGTTAAAAAACAAAGTCAAATGAACTAGACCCACATTTTAATTCCATGTAGCTCTGAGCAGCCGGAGGTTTTAACGTGTCCAAGAAACAGATAAGAGCGGGAACTGGTTTCTAAAAGATTCGTGACTAGTTGTGTTCATTTGTTTGTGTCTTTTGCCTTTGTTGAATAAATGGGAGGACCTGTAACTCGCCATATCTTAAAAGACTACATAGTACTACGCTGATAGTGGCCATGGAGTAGGTTGTACTCAAGGGAGTCCGTCACATCACTCTGTCCGCTGTAGCGTGAAGACGTCTATTAAGTAAGAGAAAATTGATCTAATTAATCTTTCTGTAATATCAGAGTAAATTGTTATTATTTTCTGAGACATCGATGCCGATTTTTGCTTTTTGTCATCATTTTACTAGTATTATGTGACGTTTTTAATAGGGGTAGGTACGCCTTGATCATGGTAGTAAGTATATTTGAAGCGCTTGTCATAGATCCTTCATAATCCTTAGATAGGAAACCCAGACAAATAGGATGATATATCCATGGTTATTTGAATGTGCAGGTTTTCTCGCAACTATTTAACCTGTTGAAGTTTAAACTTAAATTATCTTCATATCTATGTATAAAAGCAACAAACCGCTCATCGCCCGTGTCTGGGCCTCATTAGTGGCCCTGCAGCCAGTACAGGCAGTACGCAACTTCATAATTAGCTATTTCCCATTTCGCCCGCAGCCGCCGGCTTTTCTGAGCAGTAATTAACTGCACCACTGTAAAATTCCGCCATGGGTATAGCGAAACAAACACCCATGGAAGCAAATGAACCCATCCGACCCTTGATGAAGACAAACACCGCCATAAAGGAAGAAATTTGAAAAAAAAAATCAAGTTAAGTAATTCCAGAGGAAAAAATGAGCGTAGCGTGCTTGCCCTGAATATGAGGCAAGTTTTTAATGAAATGCCTTAGTTCGGACGTTTTTGAACTAACTTACTTGTTAATAACCCAGTACAGACTTTGAGCGTATCTTTACTCTAGAGAGTAGTTTAGTTTTTATGATTTTGTTAAAATATACTACTGGTTTAGTCCTCATTTGCTCATCAGTATTCAAAGGGTTCTCAGTGATGGTGTAAGTCGATATATTTTTTCGGCAATTAATGCTCTTAGAGTACCTAAATGTTCTGCTACAATAGCTTGATTATTTTGTTTTCGGACTAGAGCTTTAAGCGTTCACTCACAAGCGTGATGGGTTGATTAAATTTCGACTTAATTCTATAAACATAGCAGTATGTAGTTTAAAAAAATTTACAAATAACTACGTCAATTCCAAATAATACTGTAAATACGATAATGAGTAAGTTTGTTATTTACATTTTATCATGATAATGAAATGCCAGGCGTAAATAAAACATTGTCAAGGGTATAAATAGTATAGAGTTATTTTCAGCAAAGATAAAAGTGATATTTCTGAGTATTGAAATAATACGAAAAAAGCCGTTTATTGCATTATATTCACTGAGTAAAACAACAAATACACAGTCGTTACACCCTCAAAGCGATTTCTCTCAATGTCGGACATTCAAGAAATGTAATAGCCGTGAAATGTCTTGTAAATTCTAGTTCTCAATGGCAAGTGATTATCATCCATAGCTCTGTGAGTTCAATTATAACAGTGCCGCCCGAAGTAATGAGCTACGCCTACACAAAGTAATCTGAATAAAATGTTCCTTCGCCTACTCACGGCCTGGCTCAAAGGTAAGTGTTCGCAATTTGTTACTATTTGCTGATTATTTATTAATATTGTAATATACGTAATGAGGACAGAAACACAACTTGCTTATTACATGCTCATCTATATCGTCTCAATATAGGCTGAGTAGGTACATATTTTAATAACTATGTTATGTATGTTAGTAATATTACGTACGTATAATAGAACATCTTCTACATTGGTTTTATATCTAAGTAGTGAGAGCTACGTTATTATAGAAGTTAAAAATCAATGAAAGATATAGGAGATTCGAGTTTAATACTAAAAACTAGGTATTTAACTCTCTTCCTTCAAGAACCTTTTTACACTTAGTACACATTTTATTGAAATTCACAATTTTTTAAATAAAAATCTTTAAATCAGGTACATTTAAATGTAATTGGGTTTCGAAATGATGAAGTTATGTGTTTATATTGATATACAATATACTTCCCTATCATCAGCCTTTGACATAACTGATAGTTAATATGTCACAACGGTGCTTAAGATAAGCCTATAGGCTTAGATTTAACACTAGGCAACATAACCAGTTGGAACCAGATACCGAAGCCACATGTTCAAAATTTCCCCGCCTCACCATTCCACAGTTAATAAGACCACGAGCAACCATAACAATACTCATTTTCTTTTAATAATGACGACACAAAGTCTTGGAAGATGTTCAAGTCGTTCCCGCAGTAACAGAATGACCGCTGCACTATATCTCTGGACAAACCAACGTTACGATTTTATTGAAAGCGGGCGAATGTCAACTTTAATATTATTACCAATAAGGTTTTTGATAACCGCATAGATGTGTTGGTTATGTGTAATCCGAATGAAACGTTGACACTGAGCTCCCTGTGGCCCGGGAAGAAAATTGTGAGATCAAATTAGATACCGTTTTAAAGTCTTCACAATAATAAGAATGGCTCGAAAATGAAATGTGAGAGAGGTTTGTTCTCTTTTCAACGGTAAGTCGACTCGCGACATGAAGTTTTTCGACTGCGTTCATTTAGTAAATTGGACTTACCGAAATGTCCTGAATATAAAAACAATTGATTTGCCATAGCACCCAATGAGGGTTTTTTGAATTAAAACATCCAAAAGAGGGCGTAACTGATTTGCGGACTTGTCACCCTCCTCATTGGTTAGTTGTCAGACCAAACTGACATTCTGTCAACAAGGAGCCAATAGTGACAGTGATAAGACCACGAGACTCCCTCGTGTCATCTAGCGGTTTTTGTAACTAACTAACTAAACTTCACGCCACTTCCCTAGCGGGGTAGGCAGAGAGAACCGGTTTTTGTATTTTTGAAAACCCTCATTAGACATGATAATGACGTACTATGGATTCTAGACAACGGACAGAATTATTAAAATACGGCTATAAATGTTCATGCCTCGAGTACAAATAACTGCATTTATCATGACAATTTGTCCCTTGAGGAATTTGAGCTCGACGCCTTTGGTTTTGTGGCCAGGATCTTTTACCAATATAAGAAGTAGCCGGTCCGAACTATAAATAAACTTTGAAATTTGATAAAGTATAAGTAAAAAAATCACCAGTGTTAAGCAAATAATTACCTATTTACACAAGTTAATAATCCAAGTCCAAAATAAACTTTTTACTGTTGATTCTGAGGTCTCTTTCTCTCTTGCCCTTCTCCCAGTTCATCTGGGGTCGGCGCAGCATGTCTTCTTCTTCCATACGTCCCGGTCAGCCGGGATGATTCTGACGTGATGTCTGTTGAATACTATTTGCAGCTTTTGGCATCACTACCCACAATGTATGCCCTCTTACCGTTAATCGATCTCCTTCAGACAAACTACAGACTGAGGAAATATTTTATTATGATATAAAAAAGTTAAAAGTCATGAATATCTATAAAAATTTTTTTTTTTAACGGGCCCGACATATTTTCACACTCTTATTGAAAACTATGGACATGAGATAATATAAAGAAGAGCAACTGTTTTATAAATGTTATTAATAAAAGTTTTTTGTAAATTTAGTGTTAATTACACTAAATTTATACATAATAGTATTTAAATGTTGATAAATTGTGACAACACGACTGATAGTTCCACAAAAAATATGGAAATAGGTCAATAAATAAAGACAATTGATTGATATTGCCAACTACGTATTCGATGATTTATAAACCTGCACAATAAATTAACAATGGAAGAGTAACCAGGATCAAATTTGTCTGGTTCCCCTGTCTAAGCATTACGAAGGTCGAATGATAGTCGCTTCACTAGAAAGAGGATTACCTACACTTAAGAATAAGAAGCTCTTAAAACGATGAGAGTGGTCTCATACTGTTCGTCTTAAATCATGAAAAATATGAATATGCATGCAATGAAATGCAGCATGTTCTTTTACAAAATTGTAAACTATCCATTAAACATTCATAACATGTTCCGGGGGAACAAAAATATACAGAATCCATCTCGTTAGCTGCTCGGAAGGAGGCAAAGTAAGCTTTTAATCTTTCTTCTTTCCGCGATGCGATGCCATAAAAAGGTCCCAAGCGCAAAGCGGTTTTTGCCTAGTGGTTCTGTAGGATTAATGAGGATTTACAATGGCATTAATGATATTCCATTTAGGGTATTCTTGATATCAGGTATAAGCAAAGCCTATTGAATTCTTCTTCCATATAATATAATGAGACTGTAAAATATTTAAATTAATTTAATATTGATTGATGTTTGAGATTTTTATTTGTATAAACATTAATTTTACCTTACAATTTGATTGAGATATTGTGCTTATAACACCGGACTGTACACGCTATTCATTTTCCAAGTTCCGATATTTAAATCCGATAGTTGCTCCGATCCGATCAATTACATTTGCAATATAAAAGAGGTTGACAATACTTACAATTTGAAGCAATATACAAGAACTCGTGATGAAAATTATTATTCTTAAAAACTAAGTTAAATAGAATAACTAAAAAAAACCACAACAAAATGATTTACGTTCTACCAAAATCCACACAGAACACTAAATAGCCGCGTACATAGTTAATGTGCAGTGGCAGTCGAAATAGACCGGCAGTATTAAAAGGAATTTAATAAACTCGTAACTGATAGATTGAGTCGAGAAAAGTATGAACAAAATCCATTAGTTGGGTCCCGGAGGAGACCGCCGGCGCCTCCGTTTAGGAAATCACATTAAAAAGCAATACTTTCCGATAGCTAAAATTGCAGAGAAATTTCCCTCTGTGACTTGGAGACTTTTTTCTCCATTTTTCGTTTGTTCTATCTGCTCCTTGCAGAGATTTCGTTTTTACCTTAGTATCTTTTTTGCTGCTGGAGAAATTCCTTTATTTTATTGCTTTAATTCTGTTTTACTTAGAAGAGCATGTTTGGATAGTGCTAACATGAGTATAGTAATTCTAAAAATCCTTTAAATCCACTTATCAACTGATAAGTGGAGGGAAACGCATGGTAGGAATGACATGCAACGAATGATTAAAGTTTTTAAATGTTAGGTACTAACTAAATTAAAACATTATAATGTCGCCAGTTAGATTAGATTTTTGGTAATTTAAGGTGTATTGCATTTAAAAAATAAAAATCTGAATTGAACTGGCTTTATTTAATAAGTAAAAGTCAAACTTATATACAAGCCAAATATTATAAACATGATTACATTATCTAGGTATGTATATCTAGTAGTATGGCATTATAAATACATAGGTATATCCTACAGACCTTTTCATAATTATTCTATTGATTGCATCGTGTTGTGACAAAAATCAAAAAGGCAATGAAGTGACCATAACAATGACGGCTAAATCTCTTGCTCGCCATCTTGTATCATTAATCAGGTGGTCGGAATGACACGGAATCGGTTTAGTCTTTGTCGGGGGCCCCTAAAATATTACGTGTGGTTCACGTGAGAGACAAGTGGTGAATTGGGTCACGCTAGTCAGCCTACATTTTTCCTGAAGCTTAAGGTGTTTGGAATATCAAACGTTCTTACTTGACTACTCGTTCAGACATTCAAATTAATTTAAATGTCGCAAGTCTGCGTATCTGAAGTATTTGCATTCCAAGTTAAGGTGTCTGGTGGCAAATTTTGGGCTATTTCAGATAGTAAATTATTTTTGTGTCGGACGGAATTTTATTTTTATTTTATACGGTATTTATAAGTAATATGATACAGATTGCTTAAGTTATGATGACCATTTTTTATGGTATTTGTACATAGAAATATACAAATATACAAATAAAATATAAGTTAGGAATTAAAGGGGTTTCTACTACATATTCTAAACAGTTTTCGATGAAACAGGGATTCGATTTGGGTGTTTCATTATTTTGATTTTTCATTACTCAACTCCAAGGGACGCGCGAGGTTTAAAATTTGGAATACGTATTAAAGAATAATAAATTAAAACAAAATTAAGATGCCTCAACAGATTTCAATTAAATATGTTTGTACGTAGCTGAATACAATTTTAGTAACAATGATTCTCAAAATATTTTTTCAGCTACACATGCTTACTATAAAAAAGGTTTCAAAGTAAGTGTAGGTAAGAAGATGGACCCCTAAAATTTCGGTCTACGAAGAGACAAGTGGCGAATTGGGTCGGCCGAGAGAGCTCACATTTTTCGTGGTATCGTGTTCGCGGTTCAACTGTTTCGTTCTATTCGAATTCAGTGGGACCCGATGTGGGTAAGTACGGTGAGTTCAACTTCGTACTTACATTTGAGACTGGCTGACCTGATACACTTGTCCTAATTTTACTTAACTTTTAACAAATTTTCCTATTTACTAGGTAACTAGAATACAAATAGATGTCTTATTGCAAAAGTTTTAGGATAACATTTGCATACGACGGGGGGTAGCTACCGCGCGCCCTGCAGAGGGGCATCGAATACTCCTGAGGTATCCCTAACCTCCTAGGTATCCCTAACCTCCTAGGTATCCCTAAATCCTCCCTGTGCCTTTTAGTCGTCTCCTACGACGACTAAAAGGGCCTATGGGGTCGTGGGAGCTAGCGGGGGAGCCTTCTAGCCCTCAATCGTCTCCAGAAAAGGCGATAGCTCGCGTGTAACACCCGGTCCGTTAGGATAGGGTACACAGCTGTCTGTGTTGTCGCACACACCGCAGGTGTCTGGGTAGAGAATTCCACTCTCCCGAGATGGGCCGCAAGGCGGCACCTCGTGCTGCGTAGACTTTTCGTGAGAATCCCGACAGTGGGGATCCCGATATAGTTTGTTGCTTGGATTAACATGTAGGCCACTTTTTTCTTGATAAAGGTCCTGTCAGATGATGACGCGGACAAACTCGCGAGTACAGCTAGTCCTTGATATGTGTCGGAAAAAAAATGTGTCAATGCTCCTCTTACCCGAGTGTGTCAGGACGGGATATTGACAAAATATCGACTTATAGTTGAGGAGAGAAAAAATCTCAACATACATGGTATATTACATGGTATGTTAGGGTTACAAAGGTCAGACCGGCAGTCGCTTCAATCAGTCACCAGACTCGCAAAATCCTGGATTATGGTCCCTGCCTAAGCACGGGACATAACGGTGGGAAGATGAAGACATAGTATATTACAAATAGTTTGCTGTTTACAAGTAAATAGCATTTTATACAAAAACCAGAAAGCCAAATATCTTTTTATTTTTTCTTCTGCGTTCTGCCATTCCTAATGTATCGTGACGTCACAGATACAAATATGACACCGCTCCGTTATCAGCACGTCCTGGCGAGCATTTAAGGAGGTCGGGACGTGTGCGTCGGCGCGTAAAATTAAGAAACAAAACGGGAATCCTCTTTGTGGGATAAGGAAGGCGTCGAGCGGGAAGCGGTGGATGCGTTAATACCTAGTACTGAAATCGCGTTTAGTTCATATTTGAGAATGTCACATTGTATAATAAATTTATAATAGCTTTGACTGACTTCCTAAATAATAAATGTTATTATAATTTGAAAGAATATTATACTAAGGTGCAATAAAGTAAGTTATGATAGTTGATTAGCTTTTATAATTATATATAATGTTAATAATGGATAATATACTAATTATATATGTAACATAATTATTTAAAGTTTGGATACACAAATAGTTTAAAATATTTAAGATAATTAAAATATATACAATGCCCTTGAAGGGCGTCGTCATATGTGACATGCAATAAATAATTTGAATTTGAACTCGCTGTAAAAGTATTGTAGTCGGCTTCATTGGTTAGTTTGTTAGGAACGTATTTGTCAGATATATTACAACTTTAGCGCATTAACTTCCTGTAATAATGTTAGGGCCTGTTTTATCGCTTACTGGGAAGTCCTTGATAACCTATTAGGAGCTTATATGCCAAGTATATTACAACTTTGATTTGTCAAAATTGCTGTTAAAGCCTGGGTAAATAACCAGCCAGTAGTTAAAAAACAGCGTAATCATGTTTAAATTTATAATTAACTACAAATCCAATATTCTAGTAGCAATTTGTTGCAATTAATCTGGTAAACTCATTTATATTAAGAGGTTTGAAAAAATATTTTATATCCGTATGTGGAATAATAGATCTTGAAACTTATTTGTGAACTATCGATGCCGCATCACTTTTTATCACCTCCTTGGCGCCATTGGAGGAAAATCTTCATACGAACGAAGTTAAAAGGAGATGCTTCTCCAATATTGGTTCTTTTGAGTTTATCGAATCCGAAATAACTTCTTTGTTGTTGGATTTGGTTGAGCACTCCACACGACTTCGGCGATGGAGTCGTATTGGGAAATTCTTAGCTGGAGTGACCTTAAATTGATTACTTAGTACGTACATAATGTCTATTATGTTTTTTCACACATATATAGGTAGTTTATTTGATAAGTAAGTATGTTAATAGTGTGGATAATTGATACTAATTAACAGATAAGTACCATGTTAGTCTGAAACTAAAAAAACCGTACCAATTGTGTTCCTTGCCTAGCATGTCATAAAAGACGACTAAGGGTGTTGTACTTTTTCTATCTAATCGAACTCAATATATTGTTGGCTAATTGTAGTTTAGGAGTAACGCAGCTTGTTGATTTTTCTATACCTACAATTGCGGCCGTGACAATGTATACCTATGTGTGAACTAGCTGAGCCCGCGGTATCAAACGCCTTTATTATGGAGGCTATAAAGCCTATATCCTTCCTCTATAAATAGGCTATCTAACACTGAAACAATTTTTCAAATCGGACCAGTAGTTCCTGAGATTAGTGCGTTCAAGCAAACAAACAAACTAACTATTCAGCTTTACAATAATTAGTAAGTATAGATAAATTAGTTTTTCTGACTCGCAAACTGATTCCCTATTTCCAAATTAAGCTAGATTGTATACTAATGCTACGGATATATTTGGCATGCTTCATCGCGGTCGTATAGGAAAGCAATGTTACCCATCTTTTCCAGCTAAAATCTCGTGCAGCAGACGTAAATTACGAGACGTATGACACACACATCGACCCGGATCTCCCGGACGGAGCCACAAAGAGCTCACAACCGCCACATCCAACGCCTTAATTAAACAACCCCATTGACTGAGGAACAGTGCAATTTAATTTCCCGCGGCAAACAACTATGCAGACTGTGGACGGGTTATTTGTCTCTCAACAGCTCTCAATGGCCATTATTCGATTAGACCAGCAGACTAACTCCGCAGTACAAATAAATCCGACTGCATTACGCGCTTTGGGCGCCAGGGCCGGGCCGTGCGAGGGATTGCATCCCACAGTGTCAATCCCGTTCGCGTGATTTCGTGGGTAGAGGGACATGGCGTGAATCGACGTGGGATTGAGCAGTGAAGCTCTTTTTGTTCAGGTCAAGTTTGTATTAAATAAATAAATAAAAATACTTTTGTTTCTCAGATGTTATATTTCAAGCTGAGAGACGCCCCAGGAAGCAATAAATAGAATGTCTCGCTCTTTCCATATTATTTTTACATATTATAAGATCTTAAAGTTAAAAACAATAAATTAAAAATAATGTTAACAATATCAAAACATGATATTTGCTGGTGTACATATGTGAGTAAATGTAGTTTATGTTGAAATGTGTGTGTGTGTGTGTGTGTGTGTGTATGTCGGTGTATGTGAGTTACATTCATATGTAGGTATTACCGATATATTTTATGTATCAACTGATTTCTGATGATGGCGAGAGTAAACAAAGTGAACTCTTCTAGAGGTCAAGGCTAATAGAATAATGAAATAACAATATCACTGATTTTATACGAGTTCGTGATATTTTTTTACTTGAGATAGGACGTTATTCCGTTGACCTTAGCTACTTTTGCGAATGGCAGAAAATAAGATATAAGAATTTAGGCACTTTTGTTTTAGTTAAGCCACATTTTAAAAAGTTTTAAAATACCCTGCGCATGTGAAATAGAGTGAGTACAGTTTTGGGTAATTTATCGGGATTAATCCGATCAGTCTTGAAAGGGAATTTTAGTAAATTCATATAAATTCTTTTCTCTAATGGAACTCGTAAAAAATATTTTATCCTTGTACGGGATTCGTTTGGTCAATTAATGCGAGACCCCTCAGGATTGTTTTGTGCAAATCCCCAACTGCCCTTTGGCAATGTGCAAAACTTTTACTTGGTACTTGTTTTTGTTTTGATCGTCTGTAAATGAAAATGAAAAAGGTATTAGAAAGCAAATTTGATCCATGTTCAATAATTACCTACATATAGGCAGATTTAGGAAAATGTATAGTTATCACAAAGGTACTATGTAATTAACACAAATTATGCGTTTGATGCGTTTTTAATTTAAAGATGAGGGCGGTTTTATATAAGAGCCTGATACCTGTAGACATTACCTGCTCCTAATATAGGACAAAACAAGTTATCTCTATAGTTATATTGTAAAGAGGAAATATTTGATTGTTTGTTTGTTTGTATCGAATACACTCCAAAACAACTCGACCGATTTTAATAATTCTTTTACCAATGGAAAGATACTTTATCAGCGAGTAACATAGGCTATATTTTATCCCCGTATTCCCACGAGAACGGGAACTACGCGGGTAAAACCTCGGGGCGCTGATAGTATGATATAAGAGTGTTTAACGAAGTTTAGACGTTAAACTTAACGAAGTTTGAAGCTATAGAGTAGTTGTTTTAGAAAATAAATTATTAAATTCAAGTAATACCTCCTACTCTGCTGTTTCACGATGGCAATGTCAACAAATCTTTAATGCTTTAATTAGTGCAATAATAAACTGTCTGGGTTGTCTGTTGCAAACGACACTTTACCATTAAACGTACCTATTATGTTCTAAGTCGTTAAAGTTTAGTATAGCCTCACAGTTTCTTTACAGTTATTTACTGTTAACCATGTTAAGTTTAATTATGTGGGGTCCAGAGGCCCGCAAACTGTATTATTCTGGGTACTGTATTCTGAGTACCTTGATCGGCGAGGCGGACAACTACCATTTTTCGTAAATATGTATATAGTTATTTCTTCTTAATACACTTTTAATGTTACAATTTTACCTATCCTAGTCAAAACAAATATAAATATATATCATCAAAAATAAAAAAAAAAAAAATGTAATCTTATTTAGCATACAGAGCCGTTTGGCAGTTGGTTCAAATCTAGTCTAAAGAATAAGAAAACAATCTGAAACATTGTCACGTATAGTAAAGTAAAGTAATGGCGATATACCTATAGGTAGGTACATAAAAATTAATGCTCATTATTCAAATTAAATGTAAAGCAAAATTAATTTATAATTATCGCAAACGTGTACAGATCAATTAGAGATTGTAGCGAATATGAGCTAAAACTAGTAGTCAAAGGTCCCTATTATAGGGCATGTTAAATATACTCAGTATAACTAGATGAAGATCTTTAAGATAAGCATGAATACGTTTATTGTAATTAGATGACAATTTAACATAAATGTTCATCTGGTTATATTTTTTTTAACATCACGCCCGTAAAAGGGGCAGCAGGCCCCTTTAAGCACATTTAGCCAAAAATAAAACTGTGCTGGGTTAGATGGAAAATGGAGAAAAAGTAGTGACAAGTGGCTAGCTCGTCGCTTACACAATCACATACTGAAAAACCCGATATACTATTAGTCCCTTTTTTCGACATGCTAGGCAAAAAACACAGTTGGCACATTCTTTTTAAGTCCCAGACCAAAATCTTGTTATAATACTGAATAAGTTATAGATCTAGATTTATAATACTTATATTACTTACTAGCTGTGCCAGCGGTGTCACCCGCGTTTATGGTTAATTTTATAAAGACTATTTCCGTCATACATGATTTCTATGTAACTTTAACCATTAAGGCTGCACACGCGACGGAAGCTTAAAAAGTGGAGTAACTTCTCCCGTTTTCCCAACATTTCCCTTCACTACTCCGCTCCTATTGATTGTAGCGTGATGAAAAGTATACTATGACCTGCCCAGGAGTATGAAGAATAATTGTACCAAGTTTCGTTAAAATCCGTCGAGTAGTTTTTGTTTCTATAAGGAACATACAGACAGACAGACAGACAGACAAAAATTTTACTGATTGCATTTTTGGCATCAGTATCGATCACTAATCACCCCCTGATAGTTATTTTGAAAATATATTTCATGTATAGAATTGACCTCTACAGATTTATTATAAGTATAGATATACAGTACAAAGTTATTGTACTTTCTAATTAGATGTAGAATTTTAGTATTCGGAGGATATATTTCTTTTCACCTTTGCCGTCCCAGCCGGCCCTGGTCTCAGAAATCGGGCTTTAATCCTTGCTAAATTGCTTACTGTCTGCTAGAGGCTGTCCGATTATCTCCGAGTCCTTACCCGCCGAATATTTAACGTTATTTGGTGCAGCATCGGACGATCTTTGGCGATTTATAATTAATTGCCGACAAATAGACTGCTCGGTTAGGATAAAGCTTAATAAAAACATAAATGTATAAGATATGCTTCATCTTCGGTGAAAGATTTTGGTGCGTATTTGAGAAAGTAAATCTCACGTAAGCTTCCATAACTTTATTTGGAAAAATTCTAATTGATATAAGAGGTCGTTCAATTGCAAAAAAACGAGATATTTAATTTGCCAACCAATAGGTGCTTGAGTTTAACTGACCACGTGCTCAGACAACAATGACGGGTATTGTTATTTTTTTTTTGATGTAACCATGAACGGATTTGGCGATAAGGGGAAACCCGCTATTTGGTTTAATCTAAGGGGGAAACGAGACGAAACCTGCAGATTCAAATGACTATGGTTGTGTATCCATGATCCAGTTTTTCTGGTTTCACTGTCTAACGGTTATTAAGATGGGGTTGAATTCGTTTAAATGTAATAACAATTTGTCCCATGTTGGTCTGGGACTTGGCCCTTGTTGAACTGGGACAAAAAAAAGAATGTGCCAACTGTTGTTCTTGCCTAGCATGTCGTAAAAGGCGACTAATGGTTTACGGGCTTTTGGGTATGTGACTGAGTAGGCGACGAGCTAGCCACTTGTCACTCCTTTTTCACAGCTTTCCATCCAACCCAGCCTACTGTCCCATGTTGGTCTGGGACTTAAAAAGAATATGCTAACTGTGGTTCTTGCCTAGCTTGTCGTAAAAGGCGACTAATGGTATATCGGGTTTTGGGTGTGTGATTGTGTAGGCGACAGGTTAGCCGCTTGTCACTGCTTTTTCACAATTTTCCATCTAACCCAGCACGCCTTTATTTTTGGCTGAATGTGGTTGAAAGGGCATGCTGCCGCTTTGACTCTGCCTACCCCTTCGGGGATTATGGGCGTGATGTTATGTTTGTATGTAACTATTGGGGTTCATACTGTAACATAGCCATGACAAAAGAACAAGACATACCGCTAAGAAGATGAGCGAATGAAGTTTTCCTTATTTATAGGTTGATTAACAATAGGGATGATGACTGCAATAAAATAATATAATTCTATTTATTCCGTCAGTTAGATAATACAAAAATACTAGTCACATATTTTTCGCCTTATCAAATTAGCAAAAAATCACAAAGATAAAGCGCATCAAAGTTTTAGAGTGGGGGCTTGTGACATCACTAATTAGTAAAAAAATTTACGAATGTGTGACGTCACGCGCAACTTGAATGCATTGTTAGGCAATGTTTGTTTGACAAATAAATAAAAAATATTTTTTTAAATAATCCAACTGACGGACTAAAAAATTTTTTTTAGTCGTCTTGCCTATTAATATAAAAGCGACGAGCTACCCTCCACCCTTCAAATGAATCAAAATAAAAGTTGTTTTTATTCCATAAACAGATTTATAAGATTTCGTTGGCCACAAAGAGAACTGTCTCGGGGGACAAAGGGAATAAAACAAAATAAGGACAATGTACATTCGGTTGAAAATTCCTATTGCAAAATGGCGGAATTAGAGAATTCCTGCGGTTTCCCTTGTTAGCGTATTTTCGTTTGATTCGATTACATTTTTTGCTTGATTCGATATTGTTAAGGATACAACGTGAAAAGTATTGTGAATCTATTGATAATTAAAGGATTTTGTGCTCGTTGGAACTTACCATTCAGATAATTTTATTTCCGAATTGTATAAATAGCATGTTTGCTTTTTTTTTCTTGTATTAATAGCATGCTGCTGGACTTGAGAGGATATGAAAACACAGGGTCAGAATTTAATAATGAAAGATTTGTGCAACAGGTGCCGCAGAAGCGCTGGTATTCTGGCGGGATATGGCGGGTATTATGGCGTTTCTCTATGTTCGATCGACGTTATTTGTTTACGTATTACTGGAGATATAATCTTGGCTATCTTGTGGCGCGGTCGCCACATCTCAAAGTTCATATTTTTGGATCTGTACCGTGGTTTATACATATTTATAGATATAATTTTTTTCATTAAGTATTTTAAAGCACTACAATTTAATGAGGGTCTGGAGTAGATCTGATGATGGAGCCAAAAGACAGTCGTGGAAATTCCTCGACGATTTACAGCAGTTAACTTGTGCATGGGTTTGATTACTTTGGCCTAAGTAAGTTTATTTTTACTATTATTAGTTTCCATTTTGAAGTCGTTTTTTTTTGTTAAAAATTATGTGTCTCTTATTTGTTATATAATCATGTGGTCCAATAAATAAGATGATAGAGAACATTACCAATGTGTGGGCGTCTTTACGCAATCTTCTCTCTTGTCGCAGCACATTTCGTAATGACTTCCTTAGCAAGTTCACTGACGTGTTTAAGCATTTCTTTGTTTTTCACCGCAAAAGAAAAGGAATGAAACAATTGAGCTGAATCACAAAAGTTTCATAATAATGTACTGTGAAAGTAAATTACTTTTTTGCGGCTAAACAACTGTTTAGTCTTCTGAAGCCTTTGTGCTCAACAGAAGGACTAAGCTTAAATTTTACTTTTTTATTACAGACCCATTTCTTTAGAGAGCTTCTCATTACGGCGAGTATTGTTGCCATTGTTAATGGAAAATTAAATTACTCGCGTTTAATGAATAAAACTTATGAAATCGTTGGTGATTCAAGATTTTTCTATTTAAGATACTTTATAAATTTTTATTTACACGTTGAAGAACAATTTTAATATTCGGAGTCAGCTTTTGATATTACAGTTTCGCTTAAAGCTAACTAGAAATTTTGTTTCTTTTTTGAAATTTTTATTTTAATTTTTACAAATGTAGTTATGCTTAACTCTAATTTAGTGCTCTTCATAAAAAAAAACAACCGTTATTTATTTAGAGATAAAGAAAATGATGATAATAACAAGCAAACTTCAATTAAAGTCCATATTTTCTTAACAATAAGCTACATATCCGGAATCAGAAGCAGAGAAGGAAAACCCTGTCAAACCTTAATCCTAACGAATTCACAGAATACATACGTCTTTACAAGTGTCACATGGATTTTTAGAGTAGACTCATAAGTATCTGTATAACACCGGACTTTCACCAGCTCACCTGCGTCACAGTATAAAAATAGAAACAGAGAAGTAATCTTAGTACTACTAATTAGTAATCTTACTACGTAACTAACTAAATCCTATAAACTTAATGTATAAATGGAAAAATATATCTTAACCAATTTATTTTGGTCACTTGCTTAAAGAATGCGCCAAGCGCCGTCATTCAATGTTTCGTGGTTTTAGGATTTTCGAATGCGAATTTTACTTGAGGTAACAAAAAACACGCTTTTATATAATCTGGAAGACTTTATACAATATTTAATACTATTAGGATGTTATTTTTGGTTAAATGTGGTTGAAGGGCTTGTTGCCCCTTTGTATCTGCTACTCCTTCCAACAAGCGCTTGAACTTTGCCTTGGTATCAGATCAGAGTATGTGATGTTATAATTTATATAATATTTTTTTATGACTACGTTACATAAAATCTCATGATGAAACGCGAGGCTTTAAATGCCGTCGCTCTCACAACGTGATTCTTGGAACACACCTTTGTATCCGCCTACTCCTTCGGGGATTATGGGCGTGATGTTATATGTATGTATACGTATGTATGTATGTATGAAGTCTACATGTCACGATCATTGAAAATCCATAATGCATTCCACGTCATAACTATTTTTTTTAGTTGGTGGTTATCCCAAAAGAACGACATATAAATATTTTTTTATTAATAGAGTCCACACTATAGTCAAATTTTTACTTTTAATTACGGGCGGAGTTTCCTCACTGGAAAGTATTCCAGTGTACCTGCGTTGCCAGAGGATTGGTTTAACGAGCTCTGACCCTTGTCACGCGACACAATGTTGCGACGCTGCCTCGACCAGATATACCTAATTTTGCTGGGAAATTTCACGAGGAAATCCAGGGATATGTAAGTTTCTTTATGAGTCAGGCTCTCGTATGAAGCTGGTTCATGTATTTAATGGTCAGACGTATTCGACTGGAGGGAATTCTTTTCAGGATTCCGTATCTGAAAAGTAAGACGTGATTTCTAGATGATCGTTTCGTTGTCTGTTTGTCAAGGGTTTTTCTGGGAATGAATGATGTAGAAGCGAAGAAGTGAAGGCTGAAGACACACTCAGACGGTTGTCTCTCACAACAACTAGGACTGAGAAAATAATGTGGATTTTGTCAGTCCTAGTTAGTTAACGTTACTAAATCAGCGGGAAAAAGTTTATGACATTGTGTATATTTTTAAAAGATGCTTCAATTACAAAAATGCGTATTAATAAATAAAATTCAGACTACATCACATACATTGATCTGACTCCGTGGTAAATAGCTTAAGCACTTGTGTTACAGATATCAGAAACAGCAGTGGTATTACAAATATATACTTAAATACTGGATGTTAACACGTAGACACATAACAAACACAAGTATTCATCACACAAATATTAGTCCTGAGTGGGGATCGAACCCACAACTCTTACCGCATGGGGCAGGAGCACTACTGAATGCGCCATCGAGCCAATCAAATAGTCGTATTCTAGATTAACTTAAATTATTGAAATGAAACCCAAATAATTTTGAGCGAGTTTTCCAGGCTGATAATCAGTCGTCAGCATTATTACTATCGTAACATCGATGAAGACAGATACCTTTCCAGTCCCTAAGACGTATTAAGCCGGTCAGAGACAGAGTCACCTGCTTGGCAGAGGATAAATTTAATGAGGTTGACCCTTGTCACGAGACGGTCGCGAGTGGACACTGAGTCTAATTGAAAATTGCCAAGAACACGCTGCGCACGATGAAAAACTTATTGTTAGTTTTTACGAAGAGGGCACAGACAAAATAGATTAAATAAATAAATAAATATCCGACTACATCACATACATTGGTACGACTCCGAGGTAAGTAGCTTAAGCACTTGTGTTACGGATATCATAATCAACAGTGGTATTACAAATATATACTTAAATATTGGATAATAACACCCAGACGCAGAACAAACACAAGTATTCATCATACGAATGTATGCCCAGAGTGGGGATCGAACCTACAACTCTAGTGCATGGGGCAGAGTCACTACCGAATGAGCCATTGAGCCAGTCAAATATGCTATAAGGGGATCATCGCACTGAAAATTGTTATACAATTATTATAACAACGACTACATCTCTGCAACTACTATACTTTTAATATGAGTACGCAAATCGGTCATTTCCCACAACAGGAACAAACACTTCAGTAGTATTCTCAGCTCCGCCGGGCACAAAGTTTTGGTACCTGCCTCATCCCTTCCCCATTAATAAATCGAAGAGCAGGAATCCGTCACGTACCGAACGTCATTAGTAGTATAGGATTATTTTCATTAAGTGCATACCTCTTGGCAGCGGTAGTGGTACGTGGCCAGCATCGGAGATTTGAACTAATAAAAATGTAAAGACAGTGCCGTCTGTGCGTCTGGAGTATGTGAACACGGGCCGTGACATGGAGCTAGGAATCAGAATCTAGCTATAGTTGATATTTATGTGGCTAGTGTCATTGATCTAGGACTTGAGTAAAATGTGCCAGCCATGTTCTTTGCTAACCAGGTCGTTATAGGCAAGTAGTAGCGTATTGCAGGGGTGGTGAACATTTTTTAACAAGCTTGCCAAAGTGTTTCAAATGTCGATAATTGGTTCATGAAGTGCCCGGAGAGCGGATGACGTTGATACATTCGTGGTTAAAAAAAAATGCACACCCGTCCTTATGTATAACGTGCCACCGTATGGCACGCGTGCGAATGGTGCACCAGAGTCAAAGTCAACATTTTCTATTTAGGTTTCAAGGAAAAACTTATATGGCTGCAAACAGTTAATGCTTTATGATTCTGCCGTATCTGGTGTATTGGGTATAACGGTGACGGGCTAGCACTTTTTTCTTACTAACTAACTAACTAAACTTCACGCCACTACCCTAGCGGGGTAGGCAGAGAGAACCGAATGCCACATGGCACGATCCTTACAAACCTCACTCGCCTTTTCAACATTCATAATCCTTTTTATACAAGCTCTACGGTTTTTATGACTGCTAACATCACCTTCTGTTAATACACGACCAGTCTGGTCGTGGTAGGCAAGCCTGGGCCTTGCGGGGCTCCTACATCCTTTCACTTTCGCATTGTATATCTGTTTAGTCAATCTTTCGTCATCCATTCTTTCCACATGTCCGAACCACAACGGATACAAGGGTAACGGTTTACGATGTAGTGCTGGAACACTTTTTTCTTCGCGTTATTATTTCCACAATACAACCGCTAAAGTCACTTACCTCGGAATTAGATCAAAGTATGTGATGTTACTGTTTAAATGTGTATGATTACGTTTTCATCATAAAATTTCATGTAACACGAGGATTCAAATGGCGTCGCTCTCACAACGCGATTATTGGAACACAGATCGGAAGCGCTCTGCGAGAGCGAGCGAGCGATGCGTAATCGTGCGAGCGGCTCTTTAGCCTAATGGAGCCGGCGCCGGCGCCTGATAACGCTCTACACACTTTCCTCCAATTGAAAATATAGGTTTAAATAAAATATACTGAGGTATATCGGTATTAGCAGAGGCTCATTAGTTTAAAAACACGCGGACATGCGAGTTCTGCTAGTTCAAATCCAGCGCGTATTGCTAGATTTTTCAAATCTATGTATGTTCGTATATTTACCACTATTCTTAGCTTGGCGGACACCTAAAGCCAATGGCTAAACTTTTTTTTTTTGTTATTTATAAATAAATATAAATATAAACCTTTCATAGGCTAGACATATAAGAAACTAAAAGACGTTTACGTTAGACCCGTTAGCTTACAGGATGTTACTTAAACACATTTTAAAATTTAAAGCATAAAAAAAAATACCACCGTGATTGAAGATTGATTTCCGTTGACAACGATACGCTTAGGGATTAATCTTTGACTCTTTGTCAATCGAACGAATTGAAAAGAGCGAAGTACAATAAACATAACGTCACGCCAAACTTCGATTTTCCCAACAATGGAACAATAACAACAACAAATGCTGAACGCGTGTGTCGTCACACAAGACGGCGTAATTCGCGGACACCCAAAACATGTGACGACAGAAGCCCTCATAGCGATGTCGGTACAGCGGCGGAATACAGATGACCTCCCGTGGCGCATGCATTATTTATCCACCTAAGCCGTCCAAATGAATGCACCGACCAAGAAAAACAACATACGACGACACGGGACAGCGCGTATAGATGCTGGATGTGCCATCGAATGCGATCTACACGTATTCTTAAGGTAGGGTAAGGAGAATTACAATATTAAAATTTCAACATTCGACACGTGTTATCATTAGCCAGTGTTTGCGAATAAGAACATTTACTAGCTACGACGCGTTACATTTCTGTTACGTGTATATAAGTTTTTTCTCCATGTACTTTTCGTAGAGCATCTTTTGTAATCACCTTGATTACATTAGATCATGTTGTGTAGACAATCATAGGTAATTTATTTTATTACCTTTCCTTTTAGAAATAGATACTTCCGATGATGTTAAAAACATTAAAAATAGCAGTTTCCTTCTATCGGTTTATGTATTAAATCACATGATCTTCTTAACTGATTAGAATGTATTAAGTTTGGAATTGTACTAGGTCCATCGTGTGAAGAATAATATCGCATTTATAATATATCCGTTAGGATCTAGAAATTTTCACGTGCTTCTTCGCAAAGTTTAGCAAGCAATGTAGGTTTAGCGATTGTATCGGTAGCCAAAAAAAGTATTTTTTTACTATTTTCCATATGAAAAACTACTTTCTTTCTAGTAATTTCCAGTAGTAAGCTAACTCTTCAATCCCTCCCCTACCTTCGTGTGTCGACGTGTATCCGAGGCTAAACGACGGAAATAAAAATCCTATAAATATTGAACAACCATATTTTTCTCACTTTGTCGCGTCGGCCCTCGACTCGAAAGCCTTCTACGGATGCTGCGAAACGCATTCTTGGACTATGTACACACGAGGAATGTTTGTTACACAGATTTGTCTTCGGATAGTTGCATTGTTCTAGGCGCATCCCTGCTTTGTAATACACGAGTCAGACTAAAAATATGTGCTAATTTTAGAGGCGTCACTAACAATCATGTGAACATGTTTCAATGGGACCAATATTTCGATCTGATTTGGGTCTTCAAAAGGGAAGAAATTTTGATATTTTTAATATTATTGGTTTATAATTTGTTGAAGCAAATCCTTATTCATAAATTGTTTGTTATTAAAACTAAGGTTAACAACTGTTTCAGATATTTCATATTATATTCAAATATACAAACCTTCCTCTTGAACTACTATATCTATTGGTGATAACCGCATTAACATTCCTTGCGTAGTTCAAAAGATCTAAGCGAACAGACAGAAGCGGCAACTTTGTTTTATACAATGTAAAGATGATCTCACCTTTCTGCATGAATGAAATATCATATCATTTATTGTTCCAATTTATTCTCGTACTAAATTTTATCAAGATTAATTAAGCTTAGGCGTGAAAACGTAAAAGACGGATACAGTTACTTACGCATTTAAAGCATTAATGAAGATTACCTACTTAGAATCTCTGAGTTAGAATCATTAGTTTTCTTTAAAAATTAGATAGTTTACTAGTGTGTACGTACAGTCACTCACCAACACTATGCATGTCATGCGCCTGAAACTACTATAGATCGGTTTTTGAGACCCGCAAGGGACTCAGTTCGGGTTTATAGGCGATAATTTTTGCCGGATCAAGGGGAAATTGGCCGACTTAGTCGGTGCATCCCGGCGACGTATGGGGCCGTATCTTACGATACACAGTAATCCCGGTCGAGATGTACTCGTGCCGGGATTGTTTTGAGTTATATGCTATAGGGAGTGTAATAGGTGGCAGTAAATGTTTATTGGGCATTATTTACTAAGCTTATCTTACTTGACTTTTGTCTTTTGTTTTTTTTTATTGTTCGTAAGGAGAAATTAGATCTTCTTTTCATACCGATCGGTAAGGAAGTACGTCTTACATATGAGTGGTCAACATCCCTCATATAGAGAACAACCCCCTCATAAGGATTTAAACCAATGTTCAAATACTTGTACCTCGAACTCAGCGGTGAAAAGAAACATCGCAAAGATACTTTCACCCTTAGATCACCATGTATAAGCGGTACCATGTTCCAATAAAATTATATGGTTGCCTTGTCCAAGGATTGCAAAGGTCCGATGGTAGAGGCTCTAATCTAAACCAGTCTCAATAAACAAAAGATAATGATCTATACGGACTCTGGCAAACTCAGGATTTAACGCTAGGAAAATGATGTCTTTACATAGATGAAACTGCAGTGTAATTATATTAAAGACCACTTTTCCTGAAGCACCAGATCTAGAGCGGAGCCCTAAAAAGAATCGCTTAAACGAATCCTCACTAAAGCTAAACAGAAAAACCAGTCCAATCCCTTAATAGAGCCCGCGTCAGTATTACGGACATTACGCCGTAATCTCGGCCAGATTGCCAGTTAACCTGCAGCTCGCGTAATTACGTCTTTATACAATATGCATTTACGCAGACTCGCTCCAGTTTTACGCGGCGGCTGAATTAAACTATTGGTCTAGGGATGTAGCAGTAAGCCCGCTTAGTTACATGCACTAAGTTTGCTGGATGAAAGCGTAATCTTGTACAGTCTGTCCTTATTGTATTTAGTGGCTTCATCTCAATGTCTCTTTTTAATGGAAAGATAAGTGTTTTATTATTAGCGACATACTGGATATTAAGACATATACTTAGAAATCGGATTCCAAAGCAGCCTTAGTTCTTGAGTTTTAGAAGTCAATTAAAGAAGGTTTCAAATATAAAAAAAAACATTTTCTTTAAATGTTTAATATGGCGAGGAAATATGCAAACCTAAGAGAAGACTTCTGAGAAAAAAAAAGAGTTTCTACAAAAATAAAAGAAATTACAATTAGCTGATATGCGTGGTCAGGTTTATATGAAAGTATTTTAGTGTTTATTTGGGTGAGAGATTAACGCATATTTGCTTAGTCAGTGTCTGATAATTAATTAGCCATGGTAATTTAAAACTCTAACTATATTGTCATCGTTGTGAAGCACATTTGTGTATAAGACTTCATCATCATTAGGTGTGGAGAAAAAATTGGTAAAACAGTCCAAATTAAAGTTTGACTAAGATAATATTATAATAAAAATTCGGTTACATGTTATATGCAAAGACTGTAAATAGCTGTTCGAATGTACGGTAGAACATCTTTTATGAATTTTTCTAATTATACTACTACTGTTTAACATTTTTCTTTAGTTTTCAGAATTATAGAGCTTAATGAGGAACGATATTTAGGACGGTCAAATTAGTTTTAGATGCCGTATTTTTGACATTGGATTTATGTCTGCAAATAGCAGAAATGAGAAATATTTCATTATTTTACGCCATTAAATAGTTGGTTCCGTCGAATTAGATAGAATACAAGCAAAATACACTGTAAGTTCTTTTAAAAACTGTTAGCCAAAAATATAATAAAGTCGGGGTAGATGGGCACTAAAAAGATTATAACACGTGGGTTGCTGAT
The DNA here is from genome assembly GCA_951394215.1 of Glyphodes perspectalis. Lineage (NCBI taxonomy): Eukaryota > Metazoa > Arthropoda > Insecta > Lepidoptera > Crambidae > Glyphodes > Glyphodes perspectalis. The sequence goes on along the minus strand of OX596212.1, from coordinate 12,505,785 downwards.
ACCCTGTCATAACGATATTCTATAAAAGGCATATAATTTATTACATACTACAAAACGATAGCCAAATAAATGCCTAAGCCTAACCCGAGTCGATTACCCGAACTTCTCCTGTAAATCTTATTTTATACGTAAGATGACAGCCGTATTTCTTTTGAATTCGCCATCAAACTCCAACTAGAAAATTGGACCGCCCACGCGGCAACTTTCCAATCGTTCAATCATCCGATGAGTTATTCGCATCCACCGTTGAACTTAGCCATAAAACGGAGCGCATCTATTCACTTAGCTCTAAACTTGTTTCTCTACAGAAGCAAACTTGTCCTCTAGTTTCAGTAAAACCGTATCTTCGTTCCGCAGTCGATACGTCCTGTTTCGAGAGCCGGTAAAAAAGCTTGCAAATCCTTGTAGTCCCGAGTGTTGGCGAAATAGTCGACGGTAGTGTGTGATAGCTTAGTCGAAACTTCCGCTTAGGGGCGCCTATTATGGAAATAAGAGATAGATAAGTTATTCGAGGCGCCTTTTAATGTATTGCAATACATATCATCACGCCCGTAATCCCCGAAGGGGTTGGCAGAGTCAAATGGTGCTGCCCATTTGACTACATCAGCCAAAAATAAAACTGGAGTGGTTTAGGTGTATGGAGAATTATGAAAAAGTAGTGGCTAGCTCGTCGCCTACACAATCACATACACCAAACCCGATATACCATAAGTCACGTTTTACGACATGCTAGGCAAGGAACACAGTTGAAACATTATTTTTAAGTTCCAAACCAACATGCTATGTTATTAAAATTTATCTAATGGAAGAAAATTAAATTTCTTAAAATTATACCGGTTTATAAATCCATCGACTTTATAAAACAGTATAATTGATGTTTTTTATGTTGTAGTTAATGATTAAAAACATTTGTCAAACAGAGCAAAAAAAGTTAGTTATTAATGTATTCATGCCTTTCTGTATTGAAAAAAAGGAAGATACTTTGTCATCCAACTAGGGCATGACAATATAAAGATGAATGAGAGATTTTAAATACGTGAAATGTATTCCTCTACTAGCTTAAAACTATATACGCTAGTAGAGCTACCGCAAAATATTTAAAAAGTCCTTTCTAAACGACACTGAGACTAACCTCATTCAAATTCAACAAATGTCGCAAACTCCAAATGCATTTCCCTCACATTTCCAATCGAAAACCTCTCAACGCTTACTGTATTTTGAGGGAAATATGCGCTGCTAAAGGTTTCTAATGCTCTGAGAATAGCCCCCGAGATCCCAATGGAGTCCACTTTCATACTGTTCGCTATTTACCGCCTACGACGCGCAAATCGATATTGCACGTCTCAGATGCATTGCCCCTTAAAGTATTTCGTTTCACAATAAACTTGTATTTTCCATATAAATATTGGGAGTTTCAGAACGTATTGGACGAAATTTTCAAGTGTCGCCGTTCTAAATTTAATGAGATGAAGCTGTTTCTGAATGTGTTCGTATAAGGCAAAATGTCAGGAAAGTATAATATTAGTAAATGATATTTGTTAGGTATGAACAAATACCTAATTATATTTAAATGTACGATGAAAGCAACAAAATAAGTCATCATAATTCGGTGTAATATCCTCGAACCTAGATTAAGTGTATCTGGTTAAGACATTGGAGTGACTATCCGTGTGACCTTCGTAGTCATTATATTAAGTTAACTAGATATTTAATATGATGGTAACACATTCACTGTTTTAAAACTAACTTCCATAAGATTGTTCAATCCAAAAGTACTCGTCGGGGTTAAAACGATATTATTCACATCTAGTGAATAGTATCGGTGCCAACCGATCTCTTGTGGAACTCCTTAATGCTTTTTCATTATGTGGATTAGTTTTTAACCAGACACATACTTAGATATTTATTAGTTTCTATTCCTCCTATTCTACACTCCACATATCTCCAAAAGTTATTCTAGATACCCAAACAAGCTGTTATTTGACCAAATTCCCGATCAGTATTTCACACTATCTCGATCAACTATTACTTAAAGGTGACCACCGCCAGCAATCGTCAACAAAAACACCACGGCACATCCTGTACGTAATTGAAACTGGAATCGTGTTAACAAAAGTGTTCTCGGACATTCCGAGTCTAGACGGCGAACGTAAAAGTTTGAAAAGTAAATTAGATTTCGTCTACGAATGTAACAGAGACCGGCGTTGGCCTCCGCACTTATCGAGATGCGCCCGACCGGCACATTTCCATTGCCTCTTTGAATACGTGATGGTTTTAAGAATCGGTGTTGTGAATGCATTCCTTCGATCCAGCTCCGATGTTTTCCACTTGGCTCCGATGTTTTGAGCGAATTAAGTTGGCGCGTGGAGATATTTTCAGGGGTAGCATTGAGCGTTGTGTTCAACAATATTATACTGGCAATTTTTAACTGTTTATAAATGCAGTTTAGCGGAAATTTTACAGAATAGGAAATATATTTTCCAAATAATTTAATCTTCATAACTGTTTTCTTGACTAACTACCAGGTCATGTAGTATACTTTCATTGCCGAGCTAAAGGTATTTATCACTAACGTCTTAAGATAGTCAGAGGAATGTGATTAGATTTGAACATGCACCCGTCTGCTCATTATCAAATGGGTTTGTATATTTCTCTAAATGTGATGCTTAATACAAAGTTATTGACAAAAACAGAACCACTGGCAATGGTTGTTAGTGTAGTGGAAACAAACAGTTCAATTCTGATATAAAACCGATGAGTACCAAAATGTGGATCGTATAAATGTATACTCCAATGATTATTAGATATTTCTCCATCTCGTGGCTGATGTTACTATGTGTATAAAAATGTTTCGTCGGAACATGTTGCAGTTTTATTATTATAATGTAACAATGTTTTGGTATGGCTCAAATCAAATATTCCCGGGCTTTAGTTTTATTATGATTTGAATTTTGAGCTCCGATCTTGTCGATGGGACGTAAAATTATTGAGGATTATTCTCGGATATATTTATTAGTCAAACGAACTTACCTGTACGTGAAGTTCGACTGTAATTATGCGAAGTTGTTGTCTCGTCCGAAGATGATGACAGTTTACTAGTGTAGTCCCGGTTTTACACCCTCTGGCGCCACACAATTTTAAAGCTATAAGAAACATTTTCTGAACGCAGCCGCCATCCTACTACGCCCCCTATGCATCTGTCAACTCATTCAAGTTTAAAGTACCTACAGGCATTTAATTTTACAACTGGGGTATTAATAATTACGTTTAGTAATTTTCGTTTATTAGGGGTCGGGTGGGACTCATCATCTTCGGACGAGACAACAACTTCGCATAATTACAGTCGAACTTCACGTACAGGTAAGTTCGTTTGACTAATAATTATGCTCGTTGTTGTCTCGTCCTCGATGATGACAGTTTACTAGTGTAGATGTTCAAAGAAAAATTGTAAAATTAAATAATCGAATAAAAGAATATTAAAAATATATGTTTATTCTCATTATTCTTACATAATAATATAATCACAGCAAAAAATCTTTAGCATTAACAAGTCATTATTCTCTTAAGGAACTTAACTAAAAATACTCTCTGCAAAGAGACAGTTATCAATAATAGGTCTATTATAAAATCTTCCAAATACTGTGGATTCCCCAGACCAGCCAGCTGTTCTTCTTATGTCATCTATGTTTACACCTTTTTTAAAAGCTGCAGATGTTGTAGCATGTCTAGTGCTGTGTGTGGTAAACACTGTAGTGTCTATACCACTTTCGGTTAAACATTTCTTAATCCAACGGCTGATTGTGCTGGTGGAAACCTTTTTATGTGGTTTTCTAAATGATATAAATAAGCTATTTGTGTTTCTTAACTGCTTTGTAGCGTCTAAGTAGTCACATAGAGCTTTAGCTGGACAGATCTCTGTTTTATCATTAAAGAAAGGTAAAGTGAGGAAAGGTTGACATTTATTGGGACCAGAGGTCTTAATTAGTTTATCAATCTTAATTGTTATACAATCATCCTTAATAACTAAATTATTTATTTCAATCAACGATAATGTTTGTACTCTTTGGCCTGTGGCTAAAATTAATAATGAAGCAGTCTTGATTGTAATACTCTCTAAGTTACTTTTATCTTTATAGTTTTCACCAATGAAATTAAGAACTTTTGATACATCCCATGTATTATTGTACTTGGGAACACTTGGCCTTAACTTGAAAAAACCCTTAAATAGTCTTTTTATTTTTTCATCTGTGCCTAAATGAGTACCTATAATCAATGATAGTGCTGATCGAATGGAATTTAAAGTACCATATGATAATCCTTCGTGAAACTTTTTAGTTAGATATGTAATTATATCTGAAACACTTGGCTTAGTAAGTGATAAACCTGATTCTTGAGCATACTTAGTCCAGGCAACAATACAAGGTTGATATTGTTTTAAGGTATTGATAGATAATGAAGCTAACATGATCTCAGCTGAATCTTCATTAATTCCAGAGTTTATGAAGGCTTGCCTGATAATATTCCTGCCATCAGTCTTAGGTTCTTGTATAAAGGGTGTGGATCCCTGAAATTTTGTAAAAGAAGCAGATCTTTAGCTGGTCCAAAAAGGATTGGTTTGCTAATTAATAATCTCATAAATACAGGAAACCAAGGTTGGGTGCTCCAATATGGCACTAGAACTATGCCCTTGGCTTTATCTGTGATAATTTTTTCCAAGGTCTTAAGGACCATGGAGAATGGGGGGAAAGCATAAAAGTCCAAATGAGACCAACAAAGAGTGAATGCATCAATGGCGAGTGCATCAGGATCTGGGTGCCAGGATATAAATTGCTCACATTTTTTGTTAGTCCTAGTCGCAAAAAGATCTATGCTAGGTGTTCCTAGAGCTGAAACTAGTTCTTGAAAATAAATATCACTTATTTCCCATTCTGTGTTGCCTAGTTGTTTTCTTGATTCGAAATCTGCAATTACATTGTGTTTTGTGTTTATGTATGTGGCAAATATATAGATATCTCTAGCTTCACACCATTGCCATATTTGTTTTGCTAAACTGTGTAGGTGTGGGAATTGAATACCACCTAATCTATTTATGTAAGAAATTGCAGTTACATTGTCTATTCTGAGGAGTAATTCACATTTCTTTAAATTAGATGCAAAACACTTTAAAGCGAAAAAGGCAGCTTTTAATTCAAGAGAATTTATATGAAGGCCTGATTCTCCTTTTGTCCAAGTCCCCCCAGTTTGACTTGTACCACAAGAGGCCCCCCAGCCTGTACTAGAAGCATCACTAAATATTTCTAATTTAAAGTTGTTTTTCCTGATAATATTCTTAGCCTTTTTGAGGTTATCACACCACCATGTTAAATCATCTTTACAGGTTGTATTTAATAGAATTTTAGATTCATAATTATCATTGTACTTTTTTAAAGCCATAAATTTAATTCTTTCTAATTCCTTTGTATATAAGATGCCATATTTAATGGCCGGACACACAGCTATGAGTTTTCCTATCACATGGGCTAAAAATCTTATTGTAATGAAATCTTTTGACATTAATTCCTTTACTAATTTAATACAGTTTTGTCTCTTTTCATTAGAGATACTAATTGACATTTCCACTGAGTTAAAGATAAAACCAAGAAATTTGCAATTTTGTTTAGGAATCAGTTCACATTTTTCTTTATTTACAACAAAGCCTAATTTTGACAGTAATTGTAATGTCTTGTTCATGTTGTCTAGACAGGAATTGTAGTTTTGGCCAATGGCCAGGAAGTCATCAATATACAGAATTAATATGCAACCACTTTCTCGTAAATAAGCTGTGACGGGTTTCATGATTTTTGTAAAAGTAAGCGGAGCTGTGCAAAGTCCAAATGGTAAAACATTAAATTGGTAATAATTACCTTCAAAAAAGAACCTTAAATACTTTTTACAGGTGTCATGTATATTAATCATGTAGTAAGCATCTTTGAGATCAAGTGTGACTAAATAATCGTTACTTTGTATAAGCTTACATGCTGTGCGGTAGTCTTCTAATTTAAAATGCTCTGTATAAATAAAAGTGTTAAGTCTTTTTAAATTTAGAATGAATCTAAATGAACCATTTGGTTTTTTAACAATAAAGATTGGGGAGCAGAATTGGTCATTAGTGGGCACGCACCTTTCAATGGCATTCATTTCAAGTAAAGTTTTAATTTCTAACCTTATTTGTAACTGTTCAGACAGTGGAAACTTATTGTTTAGCGGAATAGATCCTTGGTGAGGTTGTTCTTTAAATGGGATTTTATATCCCTGAACCCATTCTAATATGAGTGGATCATTAGTTAATTGTTTCCATTCTTCTAGAAAAAACCTGATTCTGCCTACCTGATTTATTTCCTGCCCCTTCTTTGAACCGGCTTGTCCTCGTTCTTCTTGTTGGCCTGTGGCTGGCGATTGAACGTCGGCCCGCCTGACCTCTGGAACTTGTGTTGTGTTCCCATCCGAGGAGGGCCCCGCCAGTTTAAAGCTCGGCTGTTTTCATTTTTGCTATTGATATCAGTCCGCCTTACGAAGGTTTTCTTTTTGTCATCTACTGTCACCTTTAATTCCTTTCCAGACTTTTGAACTGCTTTGGCAGTTTTTATCTTTTCTGTAAGATTCTCACCAAACAAGTAATCTGAACTTTCAGTTTCCAACAAAGAATCCTTTAAATCTTTATTTATTGTGGAAAGAACCAGATTTCTACGTCCCTTTGTCTCCAAGAAGATTGAGTCACAAAGCAGCCTTCCGGCTTCATTAAGCTTCTTGACAATAGATAGTTTCTGTTCGGGTTTGTCACTGATGCAAATTTGTAATGCTTGGCCTACACAAGCCAAGATTGTAGACATCTGTTTTTGCCGATTCTCAATTAACTGATCTCTTCTTTTTGCAGAGTCATTTAATGCTGCAGCAACTTCCCTGTTTAGCTTAGGAGCAGACATCTTTGGGACATTTTCAAAAGCTGGGTTTTCTTTGATAATTGTCTCCTTTTCCTCCTTTTTTAATCCCTTGTTTAGGATCTCACTCCATCTCTCAGCAATCTGATTGTGCAGAGATTCTTTCTTAGGAGCTGGTGCTGGAGCTACACCTAGTATGTTTAGAACTTCGTCTTCTAAATAGTCTACTCTTAGGTTGTTTTCTTCTGGGACAAAGTCTTCAAGGAATTCTATTTCATATGGTTCATTTTCCTTTTCGCTTTCGATTTCGCCGTCTTCAATCTCCTTGACTGTAAAAGAGACAAGTACCTATATGGCATGTTGCCGCCACTACCATGTACTGTTGCGTCATACATGCGAAAAAGAAAAAAACAACATGTATTCCCGCAGATCACCCATATAGAGTATTTATTGCCAACCGTGTGTGATCCCACAGAACACACCGATGGTTGCGTAGTGTTAGACAAATCGTTATTTTCGAGTAAGGTACATGTGGGTGTTATTGCGTCATGCGTAAATACACCACGTGGATTCACGCAGAATTTATCTCAGTTACTTTGCCAACCGCGAATGTTCCCACAGAACACTCCAGATGGTTGCATAACAAACGTTTTTAACTCACAAGTTAAAAAACAAACAAGTCTTGTTTTTTCATAACCTCACCTTCGTCATCCGATTCTTCCAAAACTAGTATTTTCTTCTCCAACCGCCTTAACTTTTTTAGAAGATGGTATTTGGTTTCGTCTTTCCTTTTTCGTTCCATTTTCTAAAGTTTTTCACCAGAAATAACAACCGATAATAAATATTTTACGGCCGGTGTTGTGACGCCATTAAACACGGAAAACCGAATGAGTTGACAGATGCATAGGGGGCGTAGTAGGATGGCGGCTGCGTTCAGAAAATGTTTCTTATAGCTTTAAAATTGTGTGGCGCCAGAGGGTGTAAAACCGGGACTACACTAGTAAACTGTCATCATCTTCGGACGAGACAACAACGAGCATAATTGCAAATGAATGGATTTTGTTTTCATGAAGAATGTTAATAGTTTTCTTAAAAAAAAAATGATATATCGGAAATAGAGGTTTAACGTAGAGATCTCTGGATTTTTCAATTTATCGGATATACCAAATCTCGGCATGACGGAAAACTATGAGATGAAAATGAACATTCTGATAACTATGGATGTGTAACAACAATCATGTTTGGTTCCTCTATCTGGGGTTACAAAAGTTCGGAGGCAATCGCTTCAACGTAATAACTTTACTTGCTAAATCCAGGATTTCAGAATTTGGTCTAAATGTTCAATGTCACTTTGTCGCAAGAGTCATTAACTGGCTCGATGGCGCATTTGGTAGTGACCCGGCCCCATGCGCCAAGAGTTGTGGGTTGGGGTCGACCAACCCAGGACACACTTTCGGGTGACGAATACTTGTGTTTGTTCTGTGTCTGGGTGTTAATATCTAATATTTGTACGGATATCACTGTAATCTGATATCCGTAACACAAGTGCTGCAAATGAATGTGATGTTGTGGGATATTTATTAAAATGTGTCTCAACAAATGATATATTTTAATGAAACGAAATGATTTTATCTTACCCTACCTATACGTGATGTACGAGTGAGTGACGTCACTATATAGAAGCGCGGAGTTTACACGCGCAGAAACAAATTTATGCAAATTACTAATCACGCCCGCACCTTTATTACCTTCCACGTGATATGAAATTTCTCACGAACTGGCACTCAAAATTGTCACTAATTCATAAATTCAAATTAACCTGAATTAACCGAGTTGGCGATACAGCGTTTCATTAACTTTTGTGATTGCTATCGCTTGTTTACAAATTGGCGTATTCAAATTTATTGTTATTGCTTACGTTCAAATAGCATTGCCGGCTTTTGAATTTATAAAATCTGTTATTTTTCAGCCCGTGTTTATAACCTTTGTTTTATAAACATGGTTAGATGAACGTGATCATATTCTTGTAGAATGGGTTACCATTAAATGTATTTTAATGTATGTTAAAAATTTATGTTAATAAATGTTAATTTATTGCGTTAATAAGGATGTTTTTTCGTCGTATACCAATAAATTAATAAAATGTTCGTTATATAATATCCATTTGCAATCAAGCATAAGTTTAGTTTAGGGACTAGGGAATTGGTGTATCAGTCTGGAGAATTTATTACTATTATTTGCGAATGAACTTGGCGTTTTACTAAAAAAAAAATTGTAAAATCATATAGTAACATAATAAACATTTTTTTTAATCAATATACAAGGTTATTTTTAATTTATGCCAAACCGCTTGCCTATTTATTTAACTTAAAATGAGTAAAAATACTTTTTTCTTTTCATAAAATATCAACTATTATTAATATTAAGTTATGCTTCTTTATAGTCATACTAGCAGCCCACCCCGCCTTTACACGGGTGGCATTTATTTTATAATCTAACCTAACTTTTCAAACATTCTATAGCCTATGTTAATCAGGGATAATGTAGAATTCTAATAGTGAAAGAATTTTTGAAATCGGTTCAGTAGTTTTTAAGGTTTATTCGTTACATACATACATAAACATCTTTCCTCTTTATAATAATAGCGTAGGTAAGCAACAAGAAACTGGGAAGTGACGTATATATAAATACGATATTACGTTGCCACGTCGAAAGCCGTAGCCTACGTAGACGTCGGCGCATGACGCCCGTACCCGCATAATATCATTGCAGCTTCCCACATCGTCACAAGTTACTCGCGCGCCGCATAAAATCCGCATCAGCGGCCGAAGAACGGCGTTTTGTCACGGCACGCGAGGAAGCGACGGCATTTGCATTTTGATTAAACACTGGCGACCGACAGCCGGTGCAAGGCTGACCGAACTAGGTCGTGGTATGCTGGGCATTTGCATCATGCTGCGGAAAGTCATTTCACTATGACATTTGATATTAATCTACATATTCCCGAATATGTAGATGGTCAAACGCTGGTTTATTAGACATAAAAGCGTATCTACTTATAGTCACGTACTTAAGTAAAGTAGTGTTAATGTAGCAGTGACGAATATTATCTTATCGAACTTATCATTCCTACTCAGTTATATATAGTCTAATGATAAATATCATTATGAAACGAAATATTTAAGCACTCAGTTTGATTTTAGGTTATATACAAAATACACTCATACATTAACAACGAAAGAGGGAGAAAATAATACTACAAAACGTATTGTTTGTGAAAAAGATATAGGAAAGTTTAAATTGCGCTTTGCCATTTTTGGAGTTCGAGGTTTAGAACAAGACTTTTGATCACTTTTAAAAACCTTAACAATACTCTATTGTCGAGTGCGCATTGAAAAATATATAATTTCTCCCATTCGCAAGTGCAACAATACAAAATCAGAATCCAATTACGTGTTGGTCTGCTGTAATTTGTATCAGCTTGGAGACGAAGCCGTCACAATGGTGCGGCTGAATGGCGCTGGCGAGCTAAAGCTGGGGATCCACTGTGGCTATTAGGGATGCCAAAGTGGATTCACAGCTTAGGTTAGCTCGCGCGTTAGCGCAGCAGAGTAATCGTTGTTTCAGGTCTAATACTGCTAATATTGGCACATTTCGATGAAATTATAACGTTTTTATTTGGTTAGACGACCTGCCTAGGTTCCAGAAGGATTGGTGGCAGTCGCAATGACACAACTATGCGAATAGTAATAAGATTTTATTAGCTTTATAAGTTGTAACGTCAACGTTAATTAAAGGCTCTTGCAACGTCAACGCTATGTTCGTCATGTGATATTCTGGTGTTGCAAATGTCCATAGGATGGTAACTGATTATCATTACGCTGGCCATTTGTTTGTTAGTGACATTTGGTATGTATTTGTAAAATCACTATCACTCAAGGAAACACTCTTTTCATTTCGTGAATGGAGCCGCGGGTAGCAACTAGTTCTAATCCGTGGCATGTCTTGGCTCTATAGTGGGTTTTCAGCCCGAAGCCGCGCGAAACAGTCCCGGCCTTTGTTGCGCACTGGCCGTAATACGTTTTATGACAAATTGTAAGTTAAACCCAATGTGACAGTTCCATTCTGCGGAGCGCTCGATAATTCATTTAAGAGGAACGCTTCGAAAAAAATGAGCCGTCCGGAGAAGACTTCGGGAGTATGCGCCTCCGTTATTACTTTAACTTCTGCCTCGTAGGAGTTTCGTTTCTGGAAAATCTATTAAGGGCGCAAGAAGCAGTTCTTATTAAGTGGAATATACTTATTTCATGGTAACGTAATGTAAGATTCTAAAATGATTGAGGCACTCAAATTAATTAAGTGGCGAAACAAGTCTGGATGATTCAGTAGTCGAAAAAACAAATGTCCGCAATATTCGTAATGCAAACACTCCTAATGTCTGCCCAAAAAACCTACCAAAACAATCGCCGCACAAAGCAGACAATTATCTCTTAAAATTTAACGCTGAAAGGCTTATACAAATGAGCAGGCAAACAGAACGCAGGCCCGCAATATGATTTCATTCCGATGAATACCCCATGACTGAGTAGCAATTAGATTGAGCAAACACATATGAAACCACTCGCTCGAAACGATATGAGAAAGGGGTGTACAGACCGACAAACAAAGGCTTACCGTGCCGCCGGATGGTGTAATGCACTCACCGAAACTAGATATATAGGGAAATAATAAATAAATATGTATTGGAAAAAGGGCCGTCTGGACGTAGGTTGGATCAATATCGATGTATGCTTTTTGAACCCACATTAAAAAAATACTTATAATAAAACGTACATATTATCACGTGCAAAATTCCCAAAGGGGTAGGCAGAGTCCAAGGATCCGAAATTTGCTATAACCAAACCATTTTCAGCTAAAAGTCCAAATTTATTGCACGGAAAATTGTGAAAAATTAAAAAGAAGAGGCTAACTTGTCGCTTACATAATCATTAATTAAATTCTCAATTGTGTGCTGACCAATTACATCATTAGTCGGCGTAGCGTAGATGGCGTGGGCGAAGTGGATCCTCGCCCCCCGTGGGCTTCGCATTTAAAGGGGCCTCATGAGGCCCTTTGCAAGCATGTTGGTAAGATAGATTTATTGAGTAGATCTTGGAAACGAAAGAAGCCTCGCTAATATTAGTTCACGCTACGCCACTGTTAGTCGCCTAAAACAAGAAAACATTTTATTTTACATTCTTAGTAACACCAGGTCAAGACAATTGGATATTCGGAACGTACATGTATGTTATAAATGATGAAAGTACGATATAAATATATTGTGTCGTGTATTTAGAAACACACTGACTACTAGAAAAAAAAGTTTCATATTAAATTAAAATGAAAATTCTAAACTTGATCACAGAAAAAAAAACAATATAAATATGTGGCCAGCGTTTGCAACATACATGTTAATAATAATATACGTATTCAAAGAGATACAAGGGTCCATAAATATGCTATATATATTTGTTCAAACTTTGTAGAGAGGTCAATTCTGTACATGAAATATATTTTCAAAATAACTATCAGGTGGTGATTAGTAATTGATACTGATGCCAAAAATGCAATTAGTAAAATTTTTGTCTGTCTGTCTGTCTGTCTGTCTGTCTGTCTGTCTCTCTCTATGTTCCTTATATAAACAAAAACTACTCGACGGATTTTAACGAAACTTGGTACAATTATTCTTCATACTCCTGGGCAGGTTATAGTATACTTTTCATCACGCTACAATCAATAGGAGCAGAGTAGTGAAGGGAAAACGGGAGAAGTTACTCCATTTTTTAAGCTTCCGTCGCGTGTGCAGCCTTAATGGTTAAAGTTACATAGAAATCATGTATGACGGAAATAGTCTTTATAATATTAACCATAAACGCGGGTGACACAGCTAGTATATAATATACAGATCTAATACAAATGCTTTGTGGCTCTTTTCTCACAAAAAACGCCTTTACTGCACAATGCCGTCCGGCTAGTTGCAAAGCCAGTCGACAATCTGCAGCTGTCAAAATTTTCATGCAAATATCAACCGTGTTGCTTTTAAATATACGGCGTTTTGTCGTACCACTCCTCTTGCTTACAGAATCGATTCAAAAACAATAATTAAATTGCTTCCGCATTAATTGTTCCGATATTAATTTGTTTTCAAAGTTCGTTGCTCATTCTGTGGCGTTCATTATTGCCAATTTAATTAATGTGATGTAATTAGTATCTTCAAGTTACGGCGGGAGCAAAGTTTAGTGTTATAACTTAAAAAACAAACAATTACTTCTACTTCGACCTAGTTTTTGTATTCACAAACATAAAATCACAGTAATAAAAAAAAAAATACTCTTATATTTCATTATTATATTTTTTTTTACGTTTTAATTTCATATTATTTGCTAACCTTTCGGATCTATTTAACGATAGCATGCAAACAAATAACAAACAATGAAAGCTATTAAAATTAAGCTAAAACTGAAACACAAAAATTAAATAATGACATAAAACCGAGCGATTCGTTAATTCGCGGACTAAAATCGGCGCTTTTTTTTTAAACTGGACAGACTGACTTATTATTGAAGTTAGACTTGAAATGCCACCATCAAAGTCCAATTACGGATTTTGACGTCACGAAACAAGCGAAAAACGGAACGAAAATCTCTCGCAATGCTTTTACCTGCAGATTATTTACTTTTTTCTGTAGTTTTTAAAACAGCTTGCTTTTTACCTGACTACGGCGAAGGTAAAATAAAGGTACCTATTACTTTTGCGTTTTTTTAATTATGGATATTTTTTTATTGTTCCATGTTGGGATTAAAAAAAAAAGAATGTGCCAACTGTATATCTTGGTTAGCATGTCGTAAAAGGCGACTAATGGTATATCGGGTTTAGGCGGGGCGGTAGGCGACGGGCTAGCCACCTGTCATTACTTTTTTAAAATTTTAAATTGTTGTTTTTGGCTGAATGTGGTTGACGGAACTAGCCCCTTTGACTCTGCCTACCTCTTCGGGGATTATGGGCGTGATGTTATGTATGTATGGATTGAAATGTATTGTCAAAGACCTAGCAATATATTGTCAAATTCCCTTCATTTTCATATTTTTGTTAAAGCCTTAAACTTAATACTTAAAGCCTTAATATCGACGTATTAAAAATGTATAAGGTACAGAACACCTTTGCAGTTCCTAAGGCCTTATTCCAGGCACGTGTGGAATCTACGAGATAAACAAAGTCTATTTGTAAGGGGGTTATTGTAGGTACTTAGGCTTTAAAAATAGGTGGTCTATGAAAGTGTTTGCCCGACGTTACTGTAGAGCCGACAATACTGTTCTTTCTTAGCCGCCTTAGAAAGCACATGGGTGGTATGGAGTAGGCTATAATGAAAAAAAAAATTGTTTCATATTTTTTGTTTTGAGACTTTTGTCAATTAATAACAATATCCCATGTTGGTCTGAGACTTAAAAAGAAAGTTCCAGCTGTGTTCCTTACCTACCATGTCGGGAAAGGAGACTAATGGTATATCGGGTTTTGGGTATGTAATTGTGTAGGCGACGAGCTAGCCACTAGCCACTTGTCATTACTTTTCACAGTTTTCCATCTAACCTATCTCAGTTTTATTTTTCGGCTGAATGTGGTTAAGAGAGCTAGTTGCCCCCTTGGCTCTGCCCCTTCAGGGATTATAGGCGTAATGATATGTATGTATGTAATAACAATAATATTCTACCCGATTTTGGTCGAGGGGGCTTATCTCAAGGAGGATTATCAATTTACGCAGGAGATATAGCACACAAGTGTTTGCGCAGACATAGATGCATTCTTTGGTCCTTCACTTACATAATTTGGGAGCGGGTCATTTTTCAACTGTTATATGTGTATTTTATGTCTGTGAATCCTTTTTTGGTTGTTTATGCGGGACTTAAAAATAAATGTTTTTAGTTTAACCTAATTCAATTAAAAGAGATGTATCTCTTTTATTGAGTAGTTTACTATCCTATAGTTTGAAGTTCACTTAAATTTTATTAAAAACAAATCGTGCAGACATTGAAACGATTGCCTGACTATGACTACCCTGTATGCCGTACTCATAGGAAAGAGAATCAAAGTTAGATCATGGCTACACATTCATTTGCGTGTTTTCTCACTAGATTTGAAAAATTCAAATCCAATCCGGCCTATGAAGCACGTGTCTTTATAATTAAGCTATAAACAGTCAATTGACCACAAAATATTATCAATAAAAGTAATCTGTCGACTCCATAGCGTTCCCTGTCGCAGTTTCCATTTGCTCGTTCCATGTTATCTTTATCCTGGTAGTCTGTTTAATTTAATATGCGCCGTTACCGACGGGCTAAGAGAACGTAGCGAACAAACTCTATTATAGGTTAGCCTTATACTTTTATTAGTAACAGTTGCTTTTTATATGAGTATTTCTATCAGAATCAGAATGGTGGTAGTCTGCTAGGAGGTATTTTGGATTAAGATGGTTGTTTAAACAGTTTTTTAGGCAACATGATGTCGTGTTATTTCGTGTTGTAATTATCCATATGTGTGCAGTGACTGCTTAGCAGTCTTGTAATAAGCTACTTACTAAAAGTTACATAATTAGTTAAATGAAATGAAATTATTTATTTCTGCAAGTAGATTTGTAGCAAATTCTTTTGCACGTCACACTTTTTTACCCTACCCGCACCTCGACGTGAATGGCCTGATGAGAAGAGGTACCGCAAGAAACTCAACAGACAGCCTTTTTTAAAAATCATGTTTTACTTATCTCTAATATGTGGTACATTAAAATATCATAATTAAAAATTTCACTGTGCATGCGAGCAGATTATCTTGTCCAAACATTTTTATCATTTAAATAATCGTCTAGTAACCTTTTCTTATTAAACATGATTTAATATAAGTCTTAAATTTATTAGTGTGATTACGATATTTGCTTTTGTTTTCCTCTATTCGTTTTAAATTACGATTGTGAAACGATCACACTAAGTGTATTTAGAAAAATAAATCGACAGTAAAAATCCTGAATACCAAGACGGAGCTTTATAATGTTAAAGTCATGGTCATCATATTTTGAACCATTCAGAATTTTAGTGCCAATTCAAGTCTAGTCTATAAAACACGTCAGATCTATAAAATTTTCAAGTTTCCCGAGGAAAATCTACGAAATTCCCCAAAGGCGGGTACTCGCTCGTCGCCGAGGTAACTCCGAGGGTGGCTAAGGTGAGGTGAACTAGTGTATCAGGGTTAACTAGTTAGAGGACTTTTCCTCAAAAAGGGGACATTTGTGGTGCTAGAACATATTATTTAAATTTGAAGAGATATTTTTAAACGTAAATATTCGGCATGGGTTACTCTAATGGTTGTACACCAAGTGTGAATTAATAGCATTTATAGACTCTGAATGTTGGTTCTCATAAAATGCTTAATATTAGTTTAAAGGATCAAAAACGAAACGAATTTTTTGTTGTACTTTTGTTGTATGTTCTTGTATTTTTGTTGTGTTTTTTGTTGTACTATTTCGTAGACGTAATTTTAATAAAAACTCAAAAATAATACATATGTATGTTTTAATCACCACCAATATACTCGCACATACAGTATCATACAATACAAACATACATAATAAATATTTTACCAACTACTTGTACGAAGCATCTTAAATTATTATGTACAGTCCAAGTACGGCTTAGTAATTACGCGCTTTTATGCCTAATTACAAGCTTTTTCATTTTAATGTAAGTTTAAAATATTTTGATGGACATGATTTAATGTCTCTGCCGACCCCTTCGAGGATTATGGGCGTAATGATATATATGCATGTATGTTTGATTCAATGTAAAACTGTATTAATTCACGTTTAGTATAGTTAAAGCGAGAGATTATACCAAATGGAAGAATGTAATCTCTGCCTAACCCTATGAAAAAATGCGACGTTATTTATGTTTAGGGTAAAAAAAAACTCAGAGTGTGCAACCCTGTAGTGTGCTTGGCAAAGAGCGTATTTACAACAACCAAGCGTACACAATTAAGTCTTACTGTTACAACCCCTTATTTGATCACTTAAATTGGTTTCCGTTGCTGGGTCTTCTCTTGTATCAAAGTAGATGTCATGGCAATGTTTATGAGGATATCTATGTGATATACATTTAATGGTACCCATACACTTGAGACTCAAGTTGGGTATGGGATGAACTATCTAAGTATACTGAATTTTCCATCCGTAATATAATTTTATTCTGAATAGATTTACTGAATCTTATTTAAGTAAGACGTTTTAAATGGATTTTTTTTCTTGATCTTTATATTACTTAATGTTTGGTTTTAATTTATCGAAAATCATATCTAATAATCGAAGTCAGATTTACAATTACATTATTGTTGTTAATCAATATGACATTATTGTAACAAAAAAGTTAATCTTCTGCATAGATTTGGACTTTCCTTTTAAGGCTTTATAAATAAGGGATAGTATCCTAACATTTCAAAGTAAATTTAATGAAGTAAATTGAACACGCTGAAAACATAATTTTATAGTCGAAATAAATCGGGCCCCTTAAATTGTTAAATTTTTAAACAACGGTCACGTGAGGGGTTAACGATTTCCCGAGCAAATAAGACGGGGCTAAAAATATTTCAGGACGCTAACAATCAACCCTGCACGAAACTTCAACCCCCATCAAGTCATTGATTGGTGTACACCACCATTTTGTTGTTTGCGTACCTACTGAATAAGTTATAACGTTCGTCGCACGCATAAGTGTCATAATCTTCCTAGCGTTATGTCCCGTGCTTAGCCGGGGTCCGCTTAGACCATGATCCAGGATTTAGCGAGTCTGGTAATTACATTGAAGCGACTGCCGATCTAACCTTCGTAACCCTAAGACAGGGGAACCAGACAATTTTTGGATCATGGTTACAAATCCAAAGTTATTTGAATTTACAGGTTTCATCACGATGTTTTCCTTCACCGTCAAGCTAGTGGTATAAATACGTACATAGATTTGAAAAATCCAGAGGTACGTGCCCGGGTTTGAACCCGCACTCCTCGGTTAAGAGGCGTGTGTCCTTACCATTGAGCTACCACCGTTTGCACGCATAAGTGTATAGCACAAGTAATTATCGGAATTATAATTATTATCATAATATAATATAATTATTCCATCTTAGACTGGAACTTAAAAATAATGTGCCAAATGTGTTTCTTGGCATGTCGTAAAAGGCGACTAATGGTATATCGGTTCGGATATGTGATTGTGTAGGCGATGAGCTAGCCACTTGTTACTTACTTTTCTACAATTTTCCATCTAACCCAGGCCAATTTTAATTTTTGGCTAAATAGTCGAGGGAACTAGCTGCCCCTTTGACTCTGCCTAACCCTTCGAGGATTACGGGGGTGACGAAATTTCAACCCCCTTCAAATCATTAATTGGTGTACACCATCATGTTTGCGTACTGAATAAGTTATATCGTTCGTCGCTCGCATACGTGTGTTAATGCACAAGTAATTATAACCGTTGTCAGTATTGCAAACAAAATTGCACTAATTGCTTTTTGCTTCTGACCGGACACGAATTTGTGTTACTTGCCAAAATATTACGCTTATCGCTCGTGCTGAGTGAATTTTACTTGAATGGAATTCCACAAATGTTTATGTAATATTTGATGTGACTCTCATTAGCGTCGTGTTCAGGTTCATACTACAAATAGTTGGGTGGTCTGGTGTGTGGCGACCTTACTAGTTGTGATTCCAAATCATCACCATCCTCTTCACTTACTTTTCACCTGTCCCGTGCGTAGTCGGGGTCCACTTAGACCATGATACAGGATTTAGCAAGTCTGGTATAATTATGGTATAATTATTGCAAGTCTGGTAATGACATTTAAGAAACTGCCGAAATCTTTAGATAGGGGAACTAGACGATTTGGATCATTATAACTCATTCATAGTTGTTTGAATGTACAGGTTTCATCACGATATATTTCCTTTAAGAAAAAATCAGAGGTATGTGTCTGGGTTTGAAACCGCACGGCTGTTTAAAACCCTCGGTTAAGAGGCGCGTGTACCATTGAGGTACCCCCGCTTCTGCGTGATGTGATTCCAAAATATTTGGTTCGAATACTACAAGGAGGCAATGGTTGTGTTAGAATTAGGTATTAAATACTCAAGTTGGTGATGTACGTACGTATTTAAATATATCAGTTAAAATGTTTTGGATTTAAACCATTGGAGGTAAAGGTAATGTTTGTATTTATAAATAACTAACTAACCAAACTTTACCACTTTCCTAGCGGGATAGGCAGAGAGAACCGAACGCCATATGGCACGACCCTTACACACCTCATTCGCCTCTTCAATATTCATGATCCTTTTTGTACAAGCTCTACGGTTTTTATTACTCCTAACATCATTATAATAATTACAACATCAACATTTATAATTAAAAATAATAATATTTAGAAATTAAAACATTTTGACGAAATGTGTTCCAAGTCCTTTCCGACAAGGCACAGGGATATTAATATCGAAGATACCAAATATATCAATCACTATTTAAATAATATAGATGATGATGATGAGAAGAAACGTATATCATCCTCTTGCCCTTCTCCCAGTTCATCTGGGGTCGGCGCAGCATGTCTTCTTTGCTGAGAAGAAACGTGTAGTCAGTAACATATTTGCGATTTAATTAAGTACGAGTATATTCACTTACTGTATACAGTGATCCATTTTCTCAACCTCAAAGCACATAGAGTTAAGCAATATTGTAGACCCAGTTGATCGTCATAAGATTTAGACTTAATCCATCGATAATTATAGGGTCAAAGGCGATCCCAACAAATTCCACTGAATACTCGCTTCCAAAGATTAATAGGTCGATAGTTAAGCCGGGATGGGTATTGTACATTTATGGCTTGGCTTTAGATAATCTGGCGGTGTGTTCTTACCCGTAATCTAGATAGATTTGTAACTAACTATTAATTCGTGTCTCACTATAATTTAGTAGGATTTTGATTTTTGAAAATAATATCACGCTCATAATCCCCGAAGCGGTAGGCAGAGTCAAAGGGGCAGCAGGCCCCTTTGACCACATTCAGTCAAAAATAAAAATGGACTGCATTGTAAAAAAGTAGTGACAAGTGGTTAGCTTGTCGCCTACACAATCACATACCCAAAACCCGATATACCATTAGTTGCCTTTTACGACATGCAAGACAAGAAACATACACATTCTTTTTATTTGGCACATTCTTTTTAAGACCACTTTCGGTCATTAAATAAATCGAGCTGGGTCAGAAGGAAAATTGGGAAAATCGTCCCCTAAGCAGTTACAAACCCAAAAGCTGATACCACTAGTCACTTTTTTAAGGAGCTCGCTTCTACTTGGACTCTGCCTACCTTTTCTACTGCAGGCGTGATAGTAGGTATGTGTGTATTTATGTATGTGTATGTTATGGAAAGTGAAAACGCAAATATAGGTACAAGTTAGTTATACAGATTCTTCTTAAAATCCTTACCCAGCCTTCTGAGCTAAACCTGCAGGTCGAAGCTTAGCACTAAATCTAGGCTGATCCACTGAGCCCGCATGTGAGCGTAATGCGCGACTGTTAGCCGCGCCGGGCAGCGCGCGAGCCGCTTAATCCACGCTGAGCCGCACTTGCGAACTTACCCCGCAGCAACTGCTTAGCGTGCGATAATTTCGGTCGCGTTTTACTACCTCCAGCGTGGGGATTGGATCTTTACAGCGTTCGTTGAATCGTTCGGATTTTCAGTGGACGGTTTGTGTGAGATTATATGTTTATTTATGGGCTATGTTTCGTCGAACTATCGTATTAAAACATTGTAGATTCAAGATACTATTTGAGCGCTCTAATTTAATGTTAAATATAGAAAGTTGTATAAAGCATTGAGCTACGTTTCTGATACCTCTTGCGGCTAAGTACTGTAAACATAAAACGTACACTTTATATTAGAATGGCTGTTCAAGTGTATTTACTAGTTTAGCATCCTTTAGTGCATTTTCTTGATAGCGCATCAATTTTCCAATTTGTTAGTAAAGACAGACATAATAATTATACTACTCAAGGAGTTTATACATACATCCGTTCTCTAAGCTGAACGTTTAGGTTGAAGTTTTGTGCTAGACCTCGGGATGATCCTCTGAGCCCGCATGTGAGCGTAATGCGCGACTGTTAGCCGTGCCGGGCAGCGCGCGAGCCGCTTAATCCGCCGTGAGCCGCACTCGCGAACTTGCCCCGCAGCGACTGCTTAGCGCGCGATAATTTCGGTCGCGTTTTACAACCTCCAGCGCGGGGATTTGAACTTTGCAGCGTTAGTTGAATCGTTTGGATTGAAATTCTAAGCGCACGGTGTGTGTCATATGGCGGTTCTCTCTGCCTTCCCGCTAGAGAAGTGGCGTGAAGTTTAGTTAGTTACAGTTGCATTACGATTCAAGTAATTTAGGTAGGTATGTTTTTTCTAAACATACTTATACTCCAAATAGGCAACAAGTGGTAGATATATCTAGTGATGCAAGGGGCTACGGGAACCGCTTAATATAAAGCTACGCTTGTTTGGCACGTTATTTATATAATATTAAAAGTATAACTGTGACCCTAATCAAAATTGTCTGTTCTCCTATCTAATCGATATAAAGGTCAGATTGACAGTCACTTCAATGTATATATCAAAGTTCCTAAGTTCTAAATCAAGGTCAATGCAGATTTACCAATCATGGAACATATCAAATGCCAGGAAGACGATGCAAGTAAAAGTGTAATTTTTATTTTATTTTATGAATATTGGCATTTATAGTATTTCAAAGCGACATCCTTTAAAAGGTATAAAAGTACCTATATAGTATATATATACATACATCTCTTTTAACTTAAAAACATCTGTGGGAAGCAGTGTAAGTATTAACATTTTTTGTACGTTCCGTACGAAACTCATGCCTTTTTAAGTTAGAACATGGACGGTGTCTGGACGAGACCCGGGATAACTGAAGCGGGAATATTAAATACTTTGTTAGGGT
This sequence comes from Glyphodes perspectalis, assembly GCA_951394215.1. Taxonomy (NCBI): domain Eukaryota; kingdom Metazoa; phylum Arthropoda; class Insecta; order Lepidoptera; family Crambidae; genus Glyphodes; species Glyphodes perspectalis. Next base: position 12,483,806 of record OX596212.1, on the reverse strand, counting down.
TGTCAAAACGTAATCTGGTTCGCGCTGCAGGGCGCAGGACGTATGCCGGCTTTGTATGTTAATAGCGTTTGTTCTCAAAAGTAGGGCTGGTGCAAATACGAAAATTCCCACAAATACCGTGTCGCGTAACAAATATCCCAGTGTATGTTTTGTTTTTTGTCTCTTGATGAAAATCTCAAACACAAAAATAGCTGTAACATTAGTGGTGGTAGCTCAATGGTTAGGACACGCGTCTCATAATTGAGAGGTTCGGGTTCAAACCGTACCAATTGATTTTTAAAATATCTGTGAGTATTTATACCACTAGCTCGGCGGTGAGGAAAAACATCGTGATGAACCTGCAAATTCAAATAACTTTGGATTTGTAACTATGATCCAATATTTGTCTGGTTCCCCTATCTTAGGGTTACGAAGGTCCGATCGGCAGACGCTTCAATGTAATTACCAGAGTCGCTAAATCCTGGACTATGGTCCTAAGCACGGGACATAATGCTAGGCAGATGTAGATAAGTAGTAGCTGTATCAACTACTTAAGTTTGCTCAACTTTTTAGTATATTCCTAATTGCTAGCAAAGTATACCTACTATCAAAATAAGGTATTCTCCATTATAAAAATACTCGTTGCATAAACATAATAATACAGTTACGATAAGCAATAGTCATATCAGATTACATATCAATAAAATGCAGTACTTCTAAATCCAACTACTTATTGCGTTAATCTACGCCGAGTTGGGTATTATTGTTCGATATAATGGAGTGTTCACTTGCAGTGATATCTGTTATATGTATAGATGAATTCCGTTTACAAAATTGCATCTGAAACTCAAATTTAAAATATCTTTATTTACGTAGGCCTCAAAAAAGCACTTATAAATCGTCAGTAATAGGTACAAAATAGAACAATTTGAATCTACCACCGGTTCGGAATGTCGCATCTACGTGTAATAATTAAATATAATTGATATAAGTTAAATTTTAACAAAAATAAAAACCGACTTCAAAAAACCCCGCAAAAAAAAACTGCCTTAATAGCTATTTAAATGTCGAAACACTAAAAAGTATAAAATAAATTCTTTCGACTGCTTCGATGAAAGTATTAATCTTTAACACGTATTTAAATATTTACAATAATCAGTTAGTTTTGGAGTCGGTGCCAGCCCGCGTAATTATATCATCATTTCGGAATTTGCATTTATTTGTTTCTTGGTGAAGGGTGGTAAAATAGGTTTTGAATATACAAAATCAATAGTAAGTTAATATACTCATATTTAAACTAATTTGTTTCATATTGTTATTAGTAAGGTAACTTGTTATTAAGCGTCTACTTTTTTTTTAGTTTGGCTGGCACCGACTCCAAAATTAACTGATTATTGTAAATATTTAAATACGTGTTAAAGATTAATACTTTCATCGAAGCAGTCGAAAGAATTTATTTTATACTTTTTAGTGTTTCGACATTTAAATAGCTATTAAGGCAGTTTTTTTTTGCGGGGTTTTTTGAAGTCGGTTTTTATTTTTGTTAAAATTTAACTTATTTGTTACTTTTTAGTGAAATTTATTAATAAGTAGGTAGACCAAATCAAAACGAGCTGCTATAATGAGACAGTGCCGGTCTTATGAGACTAAAGACGAAAAGGTATAACGAGCCTTTAATGTTTAAAGAATTACTTAAAACTACTAATCTTCAAAGAGTTGTACCTTTCATCATCAGCTAAGCAACATAACATGATGAGTACGAGACGCAAATACTGGAATCGTTTTAGAAAAAATAAATAAAACACTTAACATGTCGTTAAAATTTAAGAGTGGCCCTCGTTTTCATGGAATCCTATCACTAGACCAAGACTTGGTGAAATTGAGACTATCTCGAGAATAACACTCAATAGGGCCCTATAATATTGAAAGAATTATCCACGAACTCCTAATCGTTAAGGAGTTACACCTTCCATCATCAGCTCAGCAACATGAGATTATGAAAACCAGACGTAAATACTTGAATTGTTTTAGAAAATAACTAAAATAGATTGTACGCGCCTATAATACTTGAGGGTTTCCCTCGATTTGCCTAAGATTCCTTCATCAGATCCAGATGTGGTACCAATAGGACCAACTCCAGGATATACCCTTTTGAATAAAGAAAAGAACTCTAAAAATCGTCTTACAATTCTCGAAGATATCAATATTTAAAGAATCATAAACTAATTCCTAATCGTTAAGGATTTGTACCTTCCATCATCAGCTCACCATCATAAGATGATAAGTGCCATACGTAAATACTTGAAAAATCTTAGAAAATGTCTAAAACACATTGTACGTGCCTATAAATTTTGAGGGTTGCCCTCGATTTTCCTGGGATCCCTTCATCAGATCCTGACTTGGTGGCAATGGGACCAATTCGGGAGTAAACCCTTTCGATTAAAAAAAAAATTTTGGAAATCGGTTAACAATTCTCAGAGATATCGAGTAACATACATACAAAAAAAAAAAAAAAAAAAAAAAAAATTCAGTCGAATTGAGAACCTCCTCCTTTTTTTTGAAGTCGGTTAAAAAGAGTATCTATCGAGTTTCCTGCCAGTTTCTTCTCGACCTACCTTCCGAACTGGTGGTAGTATTATTTTTTGTTTGTTGTTTTTGTATATTGACTATCTATAAGTGCTTTCTTGAAGCCTTTAAAGATAAAGATATTTTAATTTTTAAATTTTGATATAACATATAATAATGGCACCAATATTTTATCTTGGTTCTAATAAATTTAATTTGTCACTCAAAGTATTAGAATCGAAATATGTAATTAAATTGTACGTTGGTTAAAAGTAAAATAAAATAATTAAGTTAATAATATCGTATGCCTTGTTCAACCATACATAGACTTGTATCTTTAAAACATATATAAAATTAAATATTTAATGGTTTTTTATCTCATCATAAAACTGAGAATCCATCTAATTGTAACGATATTTCGTTCTTAAAAATATTTATCGTTCTCCGTTTTTAAAACGCTCTTAGTTTCACTTGTAATTAGTAATAACGATAACAAACATATCTAATTTATCACTTAGATAACGCATACATATATATTTTTAATGTTTTATCTAATAGATAATTCTTAAATATAGAATATACAAATATTAGCTACTCCGATCACCTTTTATAACATAATTTTATCCATCGATATTTTACTTACTTATATCTAAATGATCATGTTTTTTTTCCTTGGTTACATTGCGTGTGCGAGAGATTTCATTTAAATGTGTATTGGCTTTAACCTTGCGCAAAATGGTTTTCGGTAACTGTCTTATGTATAATTTTATACGTATGTCTACGTACGTTACCGAACACCAGTTGAATTGAAAACTGAAGTCCATCAACCCTATTCCGGAATAACATGTCCCTCTGCCAGTACAATATGCGGTCCGGTCGTCCATTGTTTTTATTCATGCGGGCCGCGGGGACAGCCCTGAATATTGTATCTCCTTGTACGTAACAGCCTAACGGGTGTACCGATGACCTATGAATACGTACCATTGTTCGCTTCCCATGTCTCTGTGTTATAGAAATTCGTTAACTTTTAATTAGGCTTTGGGGCCCGAGCGTATGTGCTTTAGAAAGGACATTTGAATTTCCGCTGTGGCTGGTATGAGATACGTGTAGAGGTTTTTCATTGTGGTTGATCTGGGACTAGTTTGTATGTGTAGGTGACGAACTAGCTTTGTCATTACTTTTTCACTATTTTCCATCCAATTGACTGGCCCGTTGGTCGTGTGGCCAGAGGCCTTGGCCACGAAATCGAGTGGCGCGGGTTCGAATCCCGCTAGGGGCAAATGCTTCATGTGATGAACATGGACATTTGTACTCGAGACATGGATGTTTATAAACGTATTTAAGTATATCTATCCGTGCACCTATTATCTATAGCACAAGCATATGCATAGTTTGTGACTAGGGAATTGGTGTGTCAGTCTGGAGGATTTATTTATTTTAATTCAATCCAGTTTCTATGTTTGTCAAAAGTGTTTTCAAATGAGATTGCTGCCCCTCCGATGCTGCCTATTAATTCGAGAATCGCCGGTGTGATAATAAATAAAAAGATCACACTAATTTTGGAGACTTTAACTATACTATAATAAAATATAAACCACTGGTATTGGTATGCTATATCTTATAAACAAGATGAGTATTAAAGTAATCAAGATATTATTCAGCATTATTATTTAACATCATTCAACTTAAACAGCAAAATAAGATATCACTAATCAGAAATGACACCCTTCCATTTGCTACGATCCTGACACACCTTCGCTACTTCTTTCTACTCTACATTCATAAGTCCTTTCATATACGCTCGTCGGTTAATGGAAGAATGTCATATCTGTCTACCCCCATAACGTAAAAAGGTGTGACATTATGTATGTATGTATGTATAAGATATCAGGTCAGACTATTCACCTGACTTTGTTTGAGTAGGTATTATCCCTATGCTAGACAAACTTTTTATAAATTAGCATCCTTCAAATTTAGTTCAGCCATTAGTTCAGACTATTTTTATCAAGTGTTTTGACGTAAATAGAATTAGAAATGTTTATATATATATATCTTGTTAATGGCCTAAGAAATACAAAAGCTTAGTCTCTTCAATCTTATATCTTATCTTATACTAATATATAATGCTGAAGAGTTTGTTTGTTTTCTTGAACGCGTTAATCTCAGGAACTACTGGTCCGAATTGAAAAATTGTTTTTTTGTTGTAAAGTTAATTTATTGAGGAAAGCTATAGGCTATATAACATTAACCATAAACGTGAATGAAACCGCAGGCACAGCTAGTATAGTTTAAAGCACGCGTTCTCTTTCGGTCATAAAATGAAAAGATCGCACATAGTCGAGTGTTACAAAAACCATTTTAAAAGCCCCGCAAAAAGGTCTATTAACCAAAAAATCCCCTCGCTATTTCTAACGTTTATAACGACACCCAAAAGACTGTACCTTACATTTATTAACCTTAAAATCGTGAGTAAAATGGCGACCCTTGGGAGTTTATTGCGTTAGTTAAAGCAAGTCACGTAGCTAATCAAATTAATCATGTGGTTGATAGTGCTATATGTGATTTAGCGTCCAATAGCACCTTACGTGAATTGGAAACTAGATTGTAATTACGTCTTTGAAATTTGGAAAGCCTGAGAGTAGTATATTTCTTGATGAAGATTTGTGGAGAAGATGTTGGCATTTTAATTAAGAGGTTTAGATAGTGATTAGTACGCTAGCGTCTCGTATCACCACTAGAAAAGATGGACTCTGATTATAGCTTCTTTTTGAGAAATAAAATCCATTGTATGTTAGTTTAATATATATATTTTATAGTATACCTACAATTACCCTAGTTATTTCTACAGGGTAATGCTTCTGCCCTAAAAAAACTACAACCCTTTGTCTTTATAGAGAGGTGAAAAGTAACATGAACTGTAGGAATGAGACATTTCTCGACATATAACTTTATTCCCGTTGAGAATCGGGTAATAACCCCTTAGACGAAGATGAAGGTAACTACTAATACATAATAGGATCGTCTAGACAATTAAATAAATCAATAGATTCATAGAGCAGATTTCTCGCCAATAAACCTAAGTGCTCGATAAACGATTTGATGGTATAATAAGTTCGACTGCCGCGAAGTTAAGATGCCTCCCTTCACAACCTCTGCCAATTTGACGCAAGATTGATTCGATTGAGTTCCCGCCATTTCCATTCTCTATGCATCCGGATAATACTTCAAGTGGTTTTGCTCATTGTGTCCACCAGCGTTAAGAGAGCTTCCCTGTCTTTGATATCCTTTGAGAATAGTTTCCCAGAAAAGTTGCATCGATGTATGCTCGGGGATCTTGTTACGGTGGCCGCTTTCATGTCTCCTGACATTTGAAAATTCGTATCGGCCAGAGTCGGACCCCTTTTAGGGCGTGAAATTGAATCTTGTTGTGGGTGGAGGGCGCGGAAAACTTAAATATTTAAGGGAGAATTACCATCCAGTGCGCCGACCCTGGTATCTGGAGGTGAGGTATTAATTTTATGAGCCCCATTGTAGCAGTAGAGGGATGAATGAAGTCGTTAAGTTTTAGCAGTCGTTTGTAGACAGGATTTAGGTTTGGGGTCGAAGTTGTGACTTTCGGCGGGTGCAATTTGAATTAATTAAAATTAGCGGAATTTCGAGGGCTCCACATAAGTCCCTTGTGAGCGACATCAGTTGATGAGATTGCGTCGTGGGCCGTAAAAACTTTGGATCTGATGTGTGAAAGTTTGTAATTGCGTGTGGAACTTGCACCACGATATTGTTATGGGAGGGGGGAACTTGGAGACCCGTTAATGATTTTACGAGGTCAATATAAATAAAATAATGATTAGAAATCACCTAAACTTAGTTTGATTTCAAAGTAAATCCCTAAGCACTTGTATTATGGAAATCACAATCAACAAAATTACCCTAACACTCAAACACAAAACTAATACACATTTCATTAACAACCATTCATAACGAATTCTGAACTGTTGCACCAAGGGGGCTGAAATGGTAGTTTATATTTGAGTTAAAAAAAGACCAATATATAAGGCTATTAGGCTCATATAACGTTCAATATTTGAATTCCTCTCTAATATTATATGGTGACGTGAAAGGAGTAAATGTTGACAGTAGGCTTCAGCATAGTGTAGTCTTGGCTTTGAATCATGGTCCGGTCATGAAAGTGAATAAACATTTTATATAGGTAAGTATAAAGTATGAATGATTTGCTTTTTGGTCTTCCACAAAATTTAATTTTAATATACTGTTCTTGAATTTATAGTACCTAACATTATTTCTTGCGATCATAAATCTTGTCAAATGGCTAGGTTAGCCCTTATTAAAAATACGTGAAATTTATATATTTGGATATTAAACTATGAAGAAAACAATAGTTAACAAAAAAAAAACGGATTGTATTTCTTCTGTCTTACAACTTAATTTTGGTATTAATTAAATATGAGCTATCTAAACTTCACGCCACTTCCCTAGCGGGGTAGGTAGAGAAAACCGAACCATATGGCACGGTCCTTACACACTGAATAAAAAATACTACGTACCAATCAGTTATCATTTGAATACTACATGGTTTATTTACAGAATCTGTACAAAAGCCACAAGGATCTAAACTTCTATACTTGATTATAACTTAATTTTTGTAGACATCAAACAGTATGTCCTTAAATAATATTTTATTGGAATTTCCTATTTATATTCCATATAAATATTCCCACTATATTTTCTTATATAATACGGTGATATTTTGTATATACGTATCTACTACCTTCAATTGAAAACTGTACGCTGCCATCAACCCTATTAATTGCATTGTAAACAAAACCCGTCAAAACTAAGATCAATTATCGCCGCTAACCCTTAACCCGGGGTGAAGTAGCGAATACCTTTGTTTCAACTTGCCCGCCTCATCCCGGACGGGGGCTGTCACGTAAGGGCCCCATTCGATCCCGGGGGAAGTCAATTTCATTAATACTGCGGTTGTTTCTTACTCCGCCCGCCTTGAGGGGAGACTCGTACATTTTTAAGTACATTAACCGTAATTGAATACCTGCTGTTTTTCTGCAATGAATTAGGATTAAGGTGTCTGGTGCTCGCCAATTTGGTTCTTTAAACATCTCAGGGGATTTTACCTGGAAAGGATGTGCCATTGGTATTTTGCAGTTTGTCTTCGTTAGCTACGCAAATAACGACTAGTAATTGCTAGAATATATTTCTTATTTTTAATTTTGATAAATGGAACAGTTTAAGAAGTCGCCTGGTTAGCTTTGTTGAGATGCGAAATATTAATCCCTATGCTAAAATTTATTTAAGCGTGTTGTAAAATCTGAGGGCGACAGGCTAGCCACTTGAAACTACTTTTTGTCAATTTTCCATCTAACCCAGCCTAGTTTTGTTTTGACTGAATATGACTCTGCCTACTTCTTCGGGGATTATGGGCGTGATATTATGTATGTATGTATGTAAAATCTACGAATTTTATATATCTAACAGACATTTTGCTAATTTTATGATGTAATATGTAATCAAGCGTGATTAATATTGTGATAAGCGTGAATAATAACATACCTATATTTTCTCATATTTTTATTATAAAACTGTTTATTTGTTGCAAATTTTTGTCAGTGTGTTCTATGCTTTATTATCTAATGAATGTGAGTATATCAGTTAGCATGCAACATGTTGATAATTCAGTCATTAAATATTGTAAATTTAGATAATGTGGAATTAACTAACTACAAACTAAAGCAAATAAATAACAACTCAAAATTAACACATAGCCACCACTATGAAAATGCATCATCAGAAATCATAATAGGAGTTTGATGATATTATAACCATCATCATTAGTATATTACTGACACCATCATTATCATGCTAATAAACGTATCAGTGAAGTAACAGGTTAGACTAACTAAGGTTATACTCCACTGTTCAACAACTCAACAATACATCAAACCAGTAAAAGACGAACTTCAATCAAAAGTACTACGCTCATCTCTCAAATTTTATAACTCAAAAACCAATCCAATTTCTGCTCATGAAAAGCTTTCCAATAAATTGTGGGATATAATATTTTATGCTACATGCCAGTCTCGTTCAGGTCTCCAATAAAGAGGATGCTGTATTTTTTTCTAAGGAAAGTTAATAAGTCTGTCTGTTTATTATTCTAGCCAGGGTAGGGTGCCGCAAAACATATTTTTCACATAAAGAAAATATGGAGGCTTAAAGAGTTTGAGTTTTTTGTGGTGTAATCTTAAGAGATTACCTTGGAATACTTTTAAAGGGGAGAAAGGGAGCGGAGAAGGAAAATTGTTTTGAAAGTGCTTTGTTTTCAGAAGTTTTATGAAGTATTTTTTTAAATTACTCTATTGTACTAGAGGAGACCAGTAGAATTGAGTTTATTTACGAGTAAAATAATACTGTATCCCTAATTACAAGTATAAAAAAAACACCATTCAAACGCCATTTTCTATTAGTATGTTTTGTTTAGGTACTAGGCTCAATTATGAGGAATTGTACGTTAGTATATTAAACGTTGTATTATACATCAGTTTTCTAATCATTTAGCTCCATTAATTTAATCTGATTGCCCATAACTAATGCCATGATATCATAAAACTAGATTATGTAAATATATAAATGATAACGTAATCAAATCACCGATAACCTAGCAGCTAGTTTATCTAGCTATAGATTATTTAGTTAGTTCAAAGAGATCGGTTGACATGGCTGAAAAAATCTGTTTGATTTCTGCATTTATCGTGCTTGCCATTTCTTCTGTTAGCAGTTTGCAGACTGTGAACGGAAGAATACACATCACCACAATCACCACGTCAGCATGTGGTGACACGGTAACTTTTTTTAGAGACCACCTAGTGCCAACGTATGAGCAGTACGGTGAATACATTGACCTAAAGATTGTGCCATGGGGAAAAACGGTGAATAACGGAAACGGCAATTTGACCTGCCAGTTCGGAGTGAACGATTGCTGGGCGAATAGACTGCACAGATGCGTCCTCAACCTGTTAGAAGGTAATCAGAAGGCCCAGTTGGATTATATGGCGTGTGAATTGAAGGCCGCACGTCCGGCGTACACAGAAGGTAGCTTATCTTGTGTGCGAGCTACTGGACTGAACTTGGTAGACGCAGACTATTGCGTCAACAATCCTGGCAGAGATAATTTGGACGAGAAAGCCGAAGCGGCTGCTACTGAGGCGATGGCTGCCACGTGGTTTGTCCCTACGATCTTTTTCAACAGCAACTTTGTCATCGAAGAACACGAGCAAGCGTTGACGAGGCTCTCCAGCATGGTTTGCTTCGCTCTCGCTAACGACCCCACTACTGGCATCGACAGTTGCCAGATATAATCTCCTGTAGCTGAACAAGTGTCATTACCAAGAAATTGAAGCCCTGTCCTCAATCGGCGATCCGAAGTTTTATCTTAGTTGGCCCATGCTCGAGGATTTTGAGATTTTCAGGCTAAATGTCCAAGTTTTGCCGCCTTGTAATCGACTAACTTGTGCAATTGGACAATCGCCGAGCGCAGATACGGTTAATGGCTGTGTAATTTTTGAAGATAAGAAATGTAATGATAGCATTTTGTACGTTAATGTATTTGAACGGGAGCGTTTATGCAATGTTTACGCCCGTCTTTGAGAATAGCCGAGACATTTATTTCGCGTAACGATTTCTTTTATGTCTTGTTTTTAAAAGAGGTAATGACTATTGGCGTGTTACACAATAAAAATGTTTTTATAAAATTGTCATACTTTGTGTATTATTTCATTTATCCTTTGTTTTTGAAAAACATGTAGGAGAAATTAGAACCCTTCATTATTAATGAATTAATAATTTTGCCCTACGACATACTACTGCATATCTTGGGCCTAGTTAATGTATGATTTGAAAATATTAATATATTGTAGAGATGATTGAAATATAAATATGCAATTTTAAAGATATTGGACAGCGTGGTTGTGTGTAAAATATAGCTATTTCTAAAAACATAGACAGTCAAATAAATATTTGCATAGACTTCAAGGATGAGTTCGTTCATCCTTTAGATTAACAGTTACGTAGTGAGGATTAAATTATCATGTTATTGTACCTTATCCAAGATTGTGTTTCTACTTAAATTAATCATGGGTCTTCAATCAATTAGTGAAACGGTATCAGTAATTAGAGAATTATAAATTGGTAACATAATCATTGTTGCAGTGCATTCAGGCTAAGAAGTTTAAAGCGACTGCACACGATGGCCGGGCGATACATTTTACTTGCTGCCTTGCTTGCATTAGCTTGGTCGAATGTTGTTGGTTTGAAAACAGAAAATGGAAGAATCCATATAACTATGGGCACTGCCTCAGGATGCAGCAATGCAGTGAACTTCATCAGAAACCAGCTGGTACCTACATATGAGCTTTACGGCGAGTTCATGGACATAGAATTCGTGCCGTGGGGCAGGACCGTGAGAAACCCTGATGGCTCAATGACCTGTCAATTCGGAGTCAACGACTGCTGGGCAAATAGACTCCACAGGTGTGTCCTGAACCGTCTGGAGGGCAACACTTTACAGAAGCTGCGATACATAGCTTGCGAGTTCCAACCGCCATTCCCTGCCTTCAGAAGCAGGAGTTTTGAATGCGTCGAGTCTGTTGGTTTGGATGTGGATGAGCTCCAGTTCTGTGTGGACAACCCTCAATTGGACACTTTGGACGAAAACGCGCAAGCCGCAGCTGCCGAGCCTATGCGGATCATCAATTGGGTGCCATTCGTGGTGTTCAACCGGGAGATTGTGCCGCAAGCCCATTGGTCAGCTCATTCGATGCTCAGGCCTATGATCTGCCAGGCCTTACTTGATGACCCGAACACTCCGATTCGTAGCTGCTAGATTTATAGTGACTTTACGGTGACGGTGATGAGATATAGATACTTTTCATAAAGCTATGACCGGACTTTAAGTAATATTTCTGTAAGAAAACGTACAGACTGTATTATGGGTTTCGATATGTGGTTTTGTGATCTGATTCATTGATGTGACTCATGTTGGTTTACTTTTGTAGTACAAATGATTTTTTGAGCTACCATGTATAAAGCTATAAAAACACGCTAGAAGGATTTTCGCGCATATAACTTTAAGTATATTAATAAAATCTTCTCTCCGTTACATAAATGATCTTTTTCACTTGCTCGTCAAAATTTTGTATTTTTTTAACACATCCTTTCCGTAATTCAAATAATATTAGCTGTTAGGTTTCTAATTAGCACCTAGACCATTTAATAGGTATTTTGTGCAGAATAGAAATGTTACTTACAAACTCGCTCGTTACTCCATGACACGTAGTCTTTGTATGGCCATAGCAGAAAGCTATGCGCTAGAATAAAATTAAAGGTAAAATAAAAAAAAACTTTTTTGTAGTTTATTGAATTACTTGCCTATTTATTATTTTGCCCGAATATTAAATATGTTATTTGAAATACTTTATAAACGCTTAAATATAACATAATATGTAAAAGTAAATCCTTATAAATATAAAAAAAAAGCGCTTGTACTACTTATAATCAGAACATTCGATTACACTGGTTGAAAACAATAAGCTTAATTAGAAGAAGTAGTTATATACTATACAATGAAGATGAGATATGAGAAGTATGTCTTACGTTATGAATATAAAAAAAGGCGTTTCAATAAATTCCTGTTTATTCGTCTCCACCTTCCCAGATCCCGGTTAATGTAGCGCATCGGTGTTGCAAAGTGGCCTGTGACATTTTTCAATCGGTTAATGGCACGTTATTGGCTCATGAGACCGTCCATAACGGAGTAATGTCTTGGGGGCTCTATGCATAGGAATTTAATGGGATAGTCCTGTTATTTATGACGCAATAATCGCATAGATAACACTTTCAGGCGATTGAAAATTCATGGATTTTTCTTTGGTATATTTTAGTTTACATGGTTTGTGTGAACAATGGGTGTGTGTTTGACTTTAATATCAGCAGAAATCGGCCTTAATATTACTATAAATAACAATCAATACTTCTTTTTAACGTTATATCACGATACTACTCGGGTTCCGTTTGGATACCTAATGATCTGAATTTGGTAAGTCTGGTTATTTTAATGAAGAAAATACTTTTTGATTTTCGTGACACTTAGACAAAGACTTGTCCCCGAAATGCCATTATTTTCACAATGTCAAATCTATAGTCTGCAATTTCCTCATAATATATCCTTTTATTACCGTATTAGTAGTAAAATCCGTACTGTATTTATAAAAATCCAATTTGAGTAGAACCAAAAGCCGTCGCATGGAGTTCTTTAACCATTAAGCCACAAAGCTTATTTAAGCACTGAAACACACATGTCATGTGAAAACTCATTGCACCAACTGCAATTATACCTCATAAAGGAGACATCTCATTTTTATTAAGTCGAGCGTGGTCACAATAAGGCGGGTGCAGAATGCACGACAGCGGTGCAGTTAGAGGGTCGTTCGCGAGCCATTACAAACGAAACGCCAAATTAGCCTCCACAGTCCGATGCCGGCAACTATTGTTGGTTATACCCATTCATAAGTCCCCTAGGATCTAACCTTAGAAATACGGGCAGGCTGTTTGTATTTTTGGTCTTTTATATAGTGCAAAAACGTGGTCGTATCGTTTATAAGGTTATATGCGAGAAGTATTCGTTGAAATTCAAGCATGTGACCTTACTTTGGATACCTTTGTACCATCAGGACGACGGTGAGGAAAACTATGGTAATTAAGATACTATGTAAGGGATTATTTTTGTCTGGTGGCCCTCATCATCAGAGGTTGCATAAGTAGTGAGCAGGCGCTTCAATATAATAGCCAGACATACATTACATAATTTATAAATAAAAATTAATGCCTCTTTATCTATTCCAAAAGGACTTAAGTAAATAATTATAACAAATGACGTACAAACGTCATTGGATCATTTTAGCATGCCTTCGATGATATTACATAAATCGAAAATTACAAGAACTCATTTAAAAATAATATCTACATATTTGGCTAATTAGACGATATCACAGTTTTGCGTGGTTGTATTTTTTTTACAAATGCGTATGATTTAGTGCATCTTGCATGATCCGCTATGTCTTTAAGTAGCTAATTCTAATTTAAAGCCTATATCAAGATACACAAGCCATATTCTATAATATAGCTTTTCCTGTTACAGTATTGATAAGGATTATAGAATCCTTATCAATACTGTAACAGGAAGAGCTTGTTGTTATTTGTTCTCTTTTAATACGACGAAGGAGCATTGAATTATTTTTTTGATAACTACATATAAGCGTTATGGAAATCCTGAAAACTATAAGACTGGTAGCCTCTATCTATGAGATACGATACATTTTACAAGGAACTTGGCAAATTCAGTTTGTAACACCAATATGTACATGTAATGTACATACATACATAACATCACGCCCGTAATCCCCGAAGGGGTAGGCAGAGCCAAAAGCACACTACACATTCCCACCAAATTCAGCCAAAAATAAAACTGGGCTGGGTTAGATAGAGAATTGCGAAAAAGTGGTCATAACAACTAGCTCGACGTCTACATAATCACATACCTAAAACCCGATGTACCATTAGTCGTTAGGCAAGGAACTCAGTTGATACATTTTTTCTAAGTCACAGACTAACATGCGCATATAATGTGAGCTAAAATTCTGAGATCCGATAACAAACAACAGAGAATTCAATGCAGTTTACATTGCATCACAGCGGCATAGCAGGTTACGGACTCGATGGTTCCGGTAAGCCTCGTTCTATTATGCAGATGGCCATAGTCAGCCATCGCTATTAGAATGCCTATTAGTGTTATAGCTTATTGCGTTTAGGTATTATAGGTAAACACCGTTTTAGTAATGGAAGTATGCTTCCACAATTTTATTTGCGCTATTATAATTTTAACCGACTTAAAAAAAAGGAGGAGGTTCTCAATTCAACTGAATTTTTTATTCGATAAGCTCGATGGCGCATTCAGTAGTGACCCTGCCCCATGCGGCAAGAGTTGCGGGTTCGATCCCCACCCAGGACAAATATTCGAATGATGAATACTTGTATTTGTTATTTGTGTTTGGGTGTAATATCCAATATTTAAGTATATATTTGTAATACCACTGTTGGTTCTGATATCCGTAACACAAGTGCTTAAGCTACTTACCTTGGAGTCAGATCAATGTATGTGATATCGTCGGATATTTATTATTATTATTATTATCCAATAATTGATTGGCGAGGGAAATGTAAGAGGTAAATATGAATAGAAAAAGACCAAGACAAGATTCTAGCCTGTTCTAGTCTTCAAGGCCGCTTTGCCGCATAAGTTGATTAATCTAATTCCAGTAAAAAAAAAAATACATTTATCCTTAGTGGTCTAGTGGTCTAGACTAAAGCCCGTTAGTCGAGTGGTCAGAGACCCTGGCCACGAAACCAAAGGTCGCGGGTTCGAATCCTGCCAGGGGCAAATGTTTCGTGTGATGAACATGGACATTTGTACTCGTGTCGTGGATGTTTATAAACGTATTTAAGTATGTCTATCCGTTCACCTAGT
Source organism: Glyphodes perspectalis (assembly GCA_951394215.1). NCBI lineage: Eukaryota > Metazoa > Arthropoda > Insecta > Lepidoptera > Crambidae > Glyphodes > Glyphodes perspectalis. The sequence continues at coordinate 12,468,649 of OX596212.1, read as the reverse complement.
ATCTAAAATAAAGGCCAAAATTTGTGGCTGGGTATTTCAATATTGAAATTAATCAGTCCCTGAGTCAGGAAGTTGGCGTTTTAATCACCCCCGTGCCTCGGAATGCACGTTAAGCTGTTGTTCCTGCGCCCGACCTCTTTCTGATCATGTCGAATTGCCGTCTCACTGGACAATGTAAGTGAAGGAATTAGGAAGGAAAGTATTTGCGAAAACACTGGTGCACTATAATATCTCCTGCGCAGTTGGCTAATCCCCGTTGAGATTGGCCGCCGTAACCGATATCCTTTAGGAGGACATTATTAAATGATTAATGATAGTGCATAATTATAGATACGAGCGGTGGTAGCTCCTATGGTTAGGACACGCACCTCATAACCGAGGGGTACGGGTTGTATGTATTTATACCAATAGCTCGGCGAGGCTGAGGCTGTGGGAAAACATCGTGATGAAACCTGCAAATTCAAACAACTTTGGATTTGTAACCATGATCCAAAAATTGGCTGGTTCCCCTATCTTAGGGTTATGAAGGTCAGATCGGCAGTTGTTTCAATGTAATTACCAGACTCGCTAAATCATGAATCTTGGTTGAAGCGGATCCCGTCTAAGCACGAAACATAACGCTAAACGAAAGATAAATGCAGATTGATAAATAAATGTAAGTTCCCTTATAAAAAAAGGTTTGGAAGTATATGCCTCAATCGTCAATTGTCCTTAGACTGAATAAACATACGCCTATCTTAAAATCCAATAAATATCAGTAAATAGAAAAGGTTAAAACTCAATATGTTTGATGTAACTATAAAGTAAATTGGACCTAAAATTATAGTTGAGCATCGGAAACATACTCAGCTTGCTTACGATAAAACACAATGACAAAGCTCGCACTATAATCAAGGATGGCGGTTCAATGCCATTGGTGCTTAAACGAGCTTGTGTTCAATGACATAACAAGCAAAGCGATCGGCCAGACTCGAGCGAGCTGGTAATACAGTGTAAGCCTCCTGGTCTATTATGCAGATGGCTTGCGTTGTTCCACGTCGCTATAGGGAATAGCCAGTCATTGTATGGGTTTACTGCCTTACTGTACGATATTGGTTAGACCTTTCCAGTGGAGCTATTGTTCTATTTTAAAATAGGTTTACCTAGCTTTAGGTGATGGCACTTAGACGTTTGCTCGTGGTGGTAGATGTAGGTGAGAGTATCAAGAATGGATATGGATCGTTCGGATAACACTGTGTTACTGTATCTTCGAGCTAAGGTTACATGAGTTGGATACTAAAATGAACAGACCTTAATTATAAATAAACAAGCTTGATTTGAGTTTAAACAACCAAATTTGCAAATGAAGGATCTAATCCGACACGGTTTCCAACGTAGCCAGGATTTCTAACTAGTAAGTAATGCGGTAAATCTTTATTTTTTTATGATTTGATTTTTATTTTCGCTTTTTAAACTTAGACGATAAGACAGATAAGTAAGAACGCTAATAGGGAAAAATGTTATATACCAGTCTCTTAATATAAAAAAACGTCTACGCCTCAAAATATATTTAAAAAGCAGGTGTTCAGTATTGTGAATTGTCAAATACTATTTAAACAATAAAACTGCTTATAGATAGATTTTTGGAATTAATTTAATAAATCCAGAGCACGATTTACCTTTAAGATGTTGTGACTAAATTATATTACCAACACAATTACAAATAGTGAAGGATAAACTTACAATGAAACTTGATACTAAGGAAAGACGTTGTCCTGATTATTCCATTTCACCAGCAAGGATATTTTATTTCTTCCGAAACTAACTCAAGGAAAGTACTCATTCTGTTTTATTTCCTAAATTTAAACAGTTCAGCCTTAACCACGACTGTTATGGCTACCATTCTTCAGATAGAGGAAACTAAGTTTCATGGAACAAGTTAAATCTAAATATTTCCGCGATAAAATGCAAATTTTCTGGGCCATGCATCCGAGGTAGCGAATGGCAACTGTCAAAGAGATGCATGACAAGGATGGATGGTAGAAAATCGGTCAAGGACGAAACGATAGAAGTGTAGGTACTGTTCCTTATTTGCATAATAAAAGTTAAGCTGAGTTTTTTGTTTATTAACAACTGGTTGAAAGTTCTTTAGAAAAGAAGTTTCTAGTTGTTTTTAGTTTATAAGCCTTCTAATTTATTCAATTTTGTAAAATTAAGAATTGTTTTGTTTCCCTTATGCCTTTTTTTATGAGATCTCTTTTTAAGAGAATAATTTACTTATGTACATAGATCTTAAGTTTTGAAATTGTCATTCAGGGATTCAAAGTCGCTTAGGTATTTAATATTTTGTCACCGAGTTTATGTAATTAATTTATTTGACTCAAAGATCGCATGACTTCCTTAGAGAAATTCCGATGTAAAAGATGTTTGTTAACGCGACTAAACCTTTATGGCTTAGATTGCCTCAGAGACTTATTTAATTGGACTGATAAAATGGATTTCCGATTTTATTATGTATGTTGAAGATACTGTAACATTTTGTTTAGATCCTTGTCGGAGAAATCTTCAGGAATAATCAATTATGGATTAACAGCATTATACTAATAGACATGGCCATCGGTAATCGGGTCTTCACATCCGGCTTAAGTATTAACACAGTAATTGATTTGTAAAAGATACAACTGTATAGATAGCTAGTGTGGTTCTGATTAAGACGATAAGAGTGTTTAATTTTCGTTTTTCTTATGTACTTATTACATTAATCATATTTTTCAATTGGAATTTGTAAACGATGTACATTGATGTAATCGTAGTTGAATTGCATACGTGTTTGTTGTTTGTCCTGGTCAACGAGTCCATTTGGTTCAAGGAGTAAGTATCGCCTGAATTAACCATTCTAGACTTATTTTTGTGGTGGTTTCTTGAATTCATGAGTTTATCAAGAAGCCCTAAACTCTTGAGACCCTCAAAGAGAATATTCGTCAGAAATTAGAGTTATGGCTAATGGAAGATGCCATAAATCGATCCCGTACAATCATTAATTCTGGCGGCGGTCGCGGCTTATATCATTTTCTCTTCCTACTTACGAAAAAAAATAAACATTACGTTACTTTAGCTTTTCTTTAGGATTGTGTTAAAACAATAAAGATTTTCTTTTAAAAAAAAAATACCGTCAAAAACACGACGTTTACGTCTCCTCTCATATCATCCTCTTGCCCTTCTCCCAGTTTATCTGGGGTCGGCAGCATGTCTTCTTCTTGCGTCTCCTCTCATGCAAACGAAAATTGAATTAATGAAATACTTGTAAAGTCGTTATCACTAAAAAAAGAAATATGCCTACGGACCCCTGAAAAAGGAACAGCAATACACTGAGGGCAAGACGAGCGGAGATGTAACAAACTGCCGGCGCCGCGGAAGTAGGCGTTTGAATAATTGAAGAAGTGTGGTCCCCGGCGTGTCGGATCGTCTCGCCGCTGGATCGATACCGTGCCCGCTGCGTTATGTACCGAACCTGCCCGCCAGTTAAGTAATTAGAATGACAGTGATGTACTTAACGATAGTTAACTATAGAGAGACATACAGAAGCTTTGGTTTGTAATACTATGTCTTTAGCATTGGATGTTACGCTTATAATACAGAGGCTCTAGAATAATTGAATAAGTAGGTTCCCCGGCGTGTCGGATCGTTTCGTTGCTAGATCAATACCGAGTCCGCTGTGTTATGTACCAAACCTTCCCGCCAGTTAAGTAATTAGAATGACAGTGATGTATTTAACGATAGTTAACTATAGAGAGACATACAGAAGCTTTGGTTTGTAATACTATGTTATGTATTTAACCTGCACGCCGGTTTAGTAATTAGAAATCATCCTTATCATGATTACATTTTTAATAAGTATATCAATACTTACTGAAAATGTAATCATGATCCATTTTGTTTGGTTGCCTTATCAAATCTCCTATCTAAAGGCTTACGAAAATCAGATTGCAGTCGCTTCAATGTAATAAGCAGACTCGCATCCAAGCGGACCTCGACCAATACCAGGACATAAAGCTAGAAAAATAATGACTATGATAGTTTGTTGTCCGCAAATTTCAAACCTTTTTATTAGTACGCCGTATACTAGGGTGGAGTGAATTTTTTTAATTTTCAATTTTAAGATTCCTGTATTATCATTCGATGATCCGTAATACCAGAATTATTTGGGAGAAATTACAGCTAATTAGGTCAATATTTTGAGGTGGAATGCGCCACCTCAAAATATTGACCGGTTTGAATTTTAGAAAATACAAAATTTTTTGGCTAACAAACAGAACCTTGTTATTGACTATTATAACAATTTTTATTATAATATTAATGTTGAAAATTACAAAAGCAATGAAATATTATGTGAAATATGCATAAAACACCATAAAACTAACTTTTTGTTGTTTAGAATCGGACGTCTCATCACTTAATTTTTACTATATATTGAGATTTCGTATCGAAAACTAATATATCTTGTCTGGCTTTTATCCTCGTAGAGCTGAAACTATCTCTTGCTTCTGGACCGCAAATAGATAACGAATCCTCTGTTACGAGCTTCACCCAACTCTACGGCCTGAGTGTGCAAGAATATTTTTCTATTTTATTTAAGTAGATATTACCTCTTGAATTTTTTTTTTAATTTCTGTCTCAAAGTATTTCATTGTTATTGGGGGTTCAGTTATCTTTTCTTTTGTCCAATCTATTAAATCATAACAGCATGACGCACCAACCCTTAGTTCTGGAAGTTAGAATCCGCGAAATATCTTCCCTTTGGACTCGTTTCTTATTTTCAAATTTCTTCAAACAGCCAGTTTTATGACATGTGCCTCGTCGTCGTGTAGGATAGCCAGCAACACATTTTCTGGGTGTGCGAAGAAGGAATTCCCCTGAATAGTTATAAGACAATACTTTTTAGGTCATCTTGCTAATACAAACATCTTATAATCATATTTAATACATGTATTGGTCCATATTTACAGATGATTTAGGGCCGATTTTTTAATGGTCATATAAGAATTAACCGTCTGATTAAATATAATGTCACCAATTTGCGGATGTCATAGGTACGTTATTTTACTAAGGAAACAGGCAATGACAATTTACCATCATCTGGACTGTGATTTATTCGATTGTTATCTTTTATCTGACTGTTGAAAAATCAGCCCTTAGTTTTGATATCAAACCAGGTTGGTGCGTAAACTGTCATGATAAAGATGGTTAATTCCTTTAAGTTTTTTGTTGGTTTAGCTGTTTAAAGTCAACTACCGAGAATGTACCATCTTCCTGAGTTCTCGGCAACCAAGTTTGATGAGACCATACTAGCGGAAATCGCAGAGTACATCTACTTAGTACAGATATTTTTGATCAGTGCTAAACAAATCAGTGTCGAGCTCAGGCAATTGTATGGGGATGGGTTTGAAAAGCTTCTACTTTCAAGTCGAGACATTTGTCGAGCTTCCCTATGTTGCCAGAAAAAAATTTAGGGCTTATTGTAGTACTATTGGGACAAGACTACAAATGGCGAAAAGGTAGGTCGAGCATGTCGTTTCTAAGCCACAAATAATATTTTATTATATCACAATATGTCGGTTATATAACATATTATCAATTAGTTGTAACATATTATCTTTCCGTGTTTTAGGCATTTTTAAACCAACTAGTGGAATTATCTATCAGACGCCAGTTATTACGCAAAAAACAGCATGTACGAGTATGTATTTTCAGCGCGAATTATTGATATTTTACTACAAAATAATACTTTTATATACGAGACAAGCTTAATACAATGTAAAACCAATATGCTTATGACAAAACTTTACGAAATTATTAAAATTTTACGGAGATACCATATATAGAAAATTGTAAGTTTTAATTAAACTACCTTCGGGATGCGCCACCTGAAGATAAAGTCATAGAATTTTTAGTTTTTGCACAAATGAAGCATTCATATAGGGTCACTGATTAATGACACAGGAGATCAAATAATAAAAAAAAATTTTTTTTTTTTAGTTTCACTCCACCATACCGTATACCCTTGTGAACTCAAAATTTGAGTTAACTCAAAGATTGCATGACTTCCTCAATGAAATTCCGATGTGTGTCCTTGTGAACTCAAAATTTGAGTCATTTGAGTTAAGTCCAGAACGTCATCATTATGAAACGTTTTGCATATGACTAAGTATATTTTGCATATATCTGGGTATGCTTAGCATAAATCGTGATACTCGCTTACAATGTAGCATCATTGGCCGGTGGTTCAGTAATTACAGCTGTTTATTATGGCAATTACACGACTTAGACCAAGATTAAGCCGGCAAGCTAATTAAGTATCTACAACGAGGCTGGGAAGGGATAGAGAATATTGTGAAGGATTTACGTTCACATGTAGATTTAAATATTCAAATGAAGAGATAAAATTTTAGGAGATCTTATAGCTATTTTCTGTATATCTAGGTGTTTATATACAATCAAGTGTTGCGTATAGCAACACATATGTAAGAAAGCTTAATGCTCAATCATTAAGGACACATTTCAATTGCGAGGGGAGTTTGATAAAATCTGCACACATTTCTATGGAAAACCTATGTATTTTTATATGTATACCTAATAGATAGGGAAAATATGTTCTACGTATTCATTTATATTTCGTACATGCTTTGTAATGCGGTATAAAAATATGGTATTGCTCGGTAAGTGGGTAATAGAACATAAAATATTGTCAAATCTAACAAATTGTCCCTAAGACTACAAAATGGGCATTCAAACTATTACGGTTTATTTCTTATGAATATATTTTAGATTTATCATTCGCAACTGTTTGTGAATATCTAATAAATAAATTTACTTCCTTATTTAATCTATCAAGGATTTTAATATCTAAAGATAATAGGTAATTCTGAATAATTGATTTAATTACTATCAGTTGACAGTTTAATAAATAAATCCTCTTCAAAAAGAAAAGTTTACAGAACAATTATATAATTACAAAAATAAAAAAATATACATGAACAGATTCACTAAATATTTTAATAACTTACCTAGATAGACAAGCAAAAGGGCTACAAGGGCTGATTTGGAACAAAATAAATAATAACAGTCCAATAAATAACAATGCGAATGGCCTTAAAATGTCTTTTTGTTCTTATCTGACTAAATTTGGCAGCTGACCACGCCAGAGTTAGGGTCATTAGCCAGAGCGAAGCACACCATGCTGAGCAGTCTCCGTTGTGCCTCAGCGCTGTCTTCCGCGATTGTATTGTCATTGAAGATAACGAATGGTACGGAGCCAATTGTTGCCATAGGGAGGGCCGCGGCAGTCTCAGCTTCATCATCCAAGTTATCCCTGCTAGGATTATTCACACACCAATCCGCATTAACGATTCTCATACCAGCAGCCGAAGCACAACGATAACTTCCTATTTCAAACGCAGGGAACGGCTCAGTGAATTCACAAGCCATATAATCAACTTGTGCCTTTACATTGCTTCTTAGATGGTTGAGAACACATCTGTGCATCCTATTCGCCCAGCAATCGTACTCTCCAAATTCACAAGTCATTGTTCCGTTGAGGTGTCTCTCCGTGTTTCCCCACGGCACGAATTCCACGTCGAGTTTATCCTTGAACTGCTGGTATGTAGGCACCAAATGATTTCTTACGAAGTTTGCTGTATATGTATCCCCTGCCGTTGTCCCAATGGTAAGCTTGATCCTTCCATTTACAGTTACAACACTACTGGCATAAGAGAATGGAAGTATGAATAAAACTGAAATTAAAATGGAATATTTAGCCATTGCGTCCACAACTTTTGAAGTTATTAGTCAAAGTGCATTAAGTGCTAATCTTTATCAAAGTTATCTTATTAAAAATGATTGATCAGAAAAACACTTGCTTTACGAATTACTGTAACGCAACAGCTAATTATAATGGATAAGATAGGAATTAGCACAATTAATACACTATTCATTTACAATTTTGACATAACATTATTTGCTCACTAGAAAACAAACATCGTCCTACGTAGGTACATTGATTACTAACCTAAATCATATTATAATAATCGGCTAGGCGCCAAAAAAATCTGTTTAGCCCGTCAGTTAGATTATAAAAAAATATTGAAACGTATGTTTTCATTTATTGTTCGCGTGACGTCACACCTAGGTACAATTGTTACTTGAAAGTGATGTCACAATCCTCTACTCCAAAACTACGATGCTCTTTATTTTTGTAATTTTTTGTTAACTTGATAAAGCGAAAAGTATGTGTCTTGTTTTTTGTATTATCTAACTGACGGACTACATAGAATGATGTTTTTTTAATATCGTATTTATCCCTATTGTGGAGGATTCAAGACTTCATTCCAAAATAGTATGATTTATGAAGAGGTACAGCATAAATATAGGAAATATCATAAATATATCAATAATGTTAATCAGTGCATACCTAATAAAAGTTTGGGCGATCATAACATTTTGAAGCATCACGATGATGATAATATTGTAACCATATCTATAATTTATATTTTTTTCTTCCATGTTGGTTGGTCTGGGACTTAAAAAGAATGTGCCAATTGTATTCCTTGCCTAGCATGTCGTAAAAGGCGACTAATGCCTTAGTGGGTTTTGGGTGTGTGATTGTGTAGACGACGAGCTAGCCCCTTGTCACTACACTTATTTTTTCACAATTTTCCATCTATCCCAGCCTAATTCTATATTTGGCTTAATGTAGGCAGATAATTTTATACTCATTTTGCTTGCCCGTTATTTAGAAATTTTTGACTTACGCACTGTCAAAACTTCACTGATATTGTAACACAAATAAACAACATTCAGACAAGGTCCTAGATATATCTGTACTAACCATTACATCTATCTGTTTCTCCATTTTACACCCAAGCATGATACTTAATTGGAAAATATTAGGTATTAAAATTTCCACCCCCGTTTCACAAACGGAAAGTGTCTAATTAAATTTCCGTTTCTTGCAATAAAAGCACACCACGTGGCACTTTATTGCACATTTTGGGACTTGATCAGAATTTATTGCTGGGTATCTGAGAATTGCGTAATGAGATAAAGAAAAAAGTTATTACAGATTCTTTGGAGTGGGGGGCTTCAAACATGTTACTTAATTAAACTTGAGATACTTGAAGCTAGTTATTGAATTGAGTCTTTGTTGAGGACGTTTCAACATATTTTATAAATCAAATATCAACATTTTAGACTTTTTTCAGAAGTAACAGAACTGAATGCAACATACAGACAACAGCACATCAGACTATCCACTTTGGACATTGTACCGCCCTTATGTCAGGGGCATAAGCGCTAATATTGAACTGCAAGTGGGTAACTTGACCTGCTGTTGACCGTACATTATGTAGAAATACTATATTAAATTGACGTATCAAGCGCAGTTATAGCAGCTTAAGTCAGAAGTAAATTGGTAAAATATATCTTTATTATACAATAAAGTATTCCAATACAGTTAAAGTATCTTTTGAGAAGACTATCCAGCGAATAATCTGTATGGATTAGAAAAGAAATTAGGTTTGTCATACATAATAGATACTTTCTGAATAAAATCCGTTTTTTTCTTTATAGACTAGAAAATAGAGACAGCGTTCTTCTTTACTTTGATTAGTTTTGCTTTTAAATAGCTTTGGCGAATCAGAAGTGCCGACATACCGAAAAGAAATAGCCTCTTATATAAAATTGCATGCTAGGCACTCTAGGAATGGGATCCATTTGAGAATCCTAAAATATTTCATTAAAATTAAAGTCCTCGTAAAGTTTTCGTTACGGCCACGACTTATTAAAGTCATCGTAAATGAGAAAATAGTCCCCTTTATAATAAAAAGAGCTCAGTGAAACTGGAAACAGATAAAACTTGAAGATATCAATGAAGTCTGGAACTGAATTTGAAGTCGCTTCGTAGATTCTATCGGAGCCAACTTTGTCAGTTGCTGGTACGTAATTAAAAAATGTATTTGAATTGGCAGAGCTGAAAGAGCGAAAAGGAAAGAGATGTATATGGTAGAGTTTTCTCAGTATTTCAATATTTCTTTTTTATATGGAGTTGGTAGTGCGGCAATGTTATGAAAATATTTATTACTAGCTTCTGCCCGCGTCTTCGCTCGCGTGGTACATCGTTGAAACATAGCCTATATGTTATTCGGGTGTATGAGCTATATTATTCTAAAGTTTTATTAAAATCCATTCAGTAGTTTTTTTGTGAAAGAGTAACAAACAACCATCCATACATACAAACTTTCGCATTTATAATATTAGTAGGATTAACTAGTTGTGCCCGACGGTTCATCCGCATTTATTGTTAATGATATATAGCCTATAGCCTACCTCGATAAATGGGCTATTATCTAACAGTGAAATATATTTTTTTTTTGGGCCAGTACTTCCTGAGATTAGCGCGTTGAAGCAAACAAACAAACTCTTCAGCTTTATAATATTAGTATAAGTAGATATTAAGCCATGTTAAATTGACTTACATACTTGCTATGTATTAGATGATTGTATTATATCTTAGATATATACATATTTATAAGTAATACATATCTAAGTACTTATTCAGTTACATGTGAGTAGTAATATCCGTGACAGGATTAACACTTCAGATAGCCATGGACAAATAATCACGTTCACATTCATTTTTATCGATGAATACCCATAATTGAAGGAGCAGGAAGAGTTAAAAAGAGTTCAGATTAAAATAAAAGAGAGTTAAGTTAGATGAAAATTGTGAAAAAGTTGCGACAAGTGTTGTCTACTTAATCAGAATACCCGATATCATTAGTCGCCTTTTACGACATGCTTGGTAAGGGACACATTTGGTACATTATTTTTTGACCTTTTGACTGGTTCGATGGATGCTCAATTCGGTAGTGACCCTGCCCCATCCGCCAAGAGTTGTGGGTTCGATCCCCACCCAGGATAAACGTTCGTGTGATGAATACTTGTGTTTGTTCTGTGTCTGGGTTTTAATATCCAATAGTAAGTATATATTTGTAATACCACTGTTGATTTTGATATCCGTAACACAAGTGCCTAAGCTACTTACCTCGGAGTCAGATCAATGTATGTGATGTAGTCGGATATTTATTATTATTTATTATTTATATTTGTAATACCACTGTTGATTTTGATATCCGTAACACAAGTGCCTAAGCTACTTAGTTAGGAGTCAGATCAATGTATGTGAAGTCGTCAGATATTAGTTTATTAAGCCCTTGATCAACATGTAACTAAATAGTGTTAAAATATGACTTAGCGCAACAGTTACCGCAGTGCTTCTAGTTAGTTTTACGTTTTAGCGTCTCCAGCATAGATTATATGCGCTTAAAACAAACTTATTTCATAAAGTGCTTGAACACCTGCGTAGGAGTTGAAGTTATGTTCAGTTTTCCACTAAGAAAGCATAACTTTCTGGTTACGTATTCATAGGGAGTGAAACTTTGACTGAGACATAAATAGCAAGAAGGTATTCTTCTTGGTAAAAGACAGAACTGCTCTTTCTAAGATGGTTACATCTGGGTAGGCGAAGAGGTAGCTATCTACTTGTCACTACTTTTTCACGATTTTCTATATAAGACAGCTCATTTTTTTCGGCTAAAATTAGTCGAAAATGCTTATTTCTTATTGGACTCGCCTACCCCATTGTGATTGGTATGTGTTTGATAGTAAATTTACAAGCTTATAATTCTGAAGCCACTTGCTTTAGCAACCGACTTTGTATGTAGATTATGTGCTCGTATGTAATGGTTATTTGATGTTTTGATTTATTTATTACAATTAAAAAAAAAGACTTATTAAATGTTGTGTTTACAAGTCGCAAACTACATTAGAAAGTTTCAAGGTGTCAGCATTTTCTTGAATCCTATACATAGGTATATCGATTTATGTAAAAGTAAAGAAATACAAGTTTAATTTAGCTTACTTATATGAGCTATACTTAGATAACGATACAGGTTTTACTACAACAGGGTATAATAACATTGTTATTACAAAGGAAGCAGATAATAAGCGAGCAACGCTATCCTCGTAATACCCGTATACAAGGCTACCCTATCAAAATAATTCGAGTTTCATACGAATCCAGGGCAAGCGTTACAGTACACGATTTTGCCTCAATTTTCCGTGCCAATGGACCTCTTGGGGCTTGGGTGCGGCGGAGCTATTGCCAATAAACAATATCTTCCAGCCGGATGGACGCCGAGCGAGTATCTGCTAATTAGGGACATGGATCCCGATCAAAAAGACCCTTTGATGCGAACTGAAAAGGTGACAACGGCGGGAAACGGGGCGTGTGCTATCGCCTCCGTGGCCCATTCTATCAGGAACGTTTCCGAGAAAATTTTAATTTCACGGAATATTTGGTTGTTTGCGATCGTTTGATCGTATCGTTCGAGTCTGGACCGTCTTTACGGCGTGCCATTTGGAGTGATGGCCTTTTATGAGTGCAGCTTTAGGTGTAATGGAACTGAGAGAGATAATAGATTTACGATCATTGTGAGATGGCTTGAGCCTAGACGGTTTAATGGTAGGAAGTTAAGAACAACTTTTCATGGACAGATTAGGATTAATTGGAGTCTAGTTAAGATATTTTTGGTAGATAATTACAGTAGATAAGAAGATTTTGCAGTTCCAGTTGTTCAATACTGCTTTATGAATAGGTCTGGTTTATAGGTAGAGCTGGTATATTTTATCAATTTTCCGACTCCCCCGACCCCATTAAAATGCAATGCCAACAAATTTACTATATCAATAGGTTTTTCTATCGTATAAAATGGGTAAAACAAAGTTTTCGCTATGCAATCTGAATTTAACATATTTCACGTTGTTCAACTGCTTACCGATTTGCATATGTCAACCGTCTGTAAAATATAGATATCCTAACACCGTGATTTACGTTCGAAAACTGTGTGTGTGGAGTAAACATCCCTCAAACAAAACTTAGGCTCCCGTCACAAAAATGCATCTCACTTGTAAGTGGAAAAGACGCGGGGGGTGCGTAACGAGAAATACATATTTTACACTTTTGACAGATGTGTCCCTCCCTTTAGATTTATCGTCTGTAGAATATGAAGTAACGTCTTTCCGTGAATAGGAACGCTTTCCGTTGTTTTCTGCCTTGGTAGACCGAAGGGAAATATATAGAGTTCTGTTAGTGAGATAGTGTTTAAAATAAAATAGTTTTTATAACAATTATATTTTGTTTTCTTATAAATGGTTGTTATTAATCCATCTGACTTGTAATAAGAGTTTGTAAGCCACCGTCTTCTTGCTACCGCACGATGTCGCAAATTTGACAACTAAAGTATTTTGTAGGCAAATGAGAAATAGGCCGTTATGCTATAATTGCTGGGTGTTTATATCAAATATTTAAGTATATATTTGTAATACCATTGTTGATTCTGATATCCGTAACACAAGTGCTTAAGCTACTTACCTCGGAATCGGATCAATGTATCTGACGTAGTCGGATATTTATTTATTTAGTTATAATGTAATTACGAGCATTATTTTTTTTATAGCAACATTAACTATTCAACATGATTGTATTAGAAAACCATACTGCTATACATACATATATTTGGGCGATATTATTAACAAAGCAACACATATTAACAATTAACTTTTTGGTATCAAATGTTGCTTATGACATTTGGAAACGTTTCTTCACAGATAGTATTTATAACGCACCAATTGTCTGGCACTCTATACACTTCCAAAATAAAAGCCTCTTACGATAACGGGAAAGAAATGCTTTGGAAAATATAAATCAAAGTATTCTCCGGGATGATATTCACAAAAATAATCAGATTTTATGACAGGACTCGAGCGAATCTTCGTCAGCTAAGTAAATTTCTTAGAAACGCCTCGTTAGCTTCTAAACAGTTTGAATAAGAGACAAGTGGATTGCGGATACCTGATTTTGCTTTTAGTATGGAGGTATCTTAAAGAAAGACTGACACTAAGAAATTCAGGAAGGAGTGTGTGAAATGTGAGGCAAATATTTTGTCGATCACTGACAGTATTGGGATTATTGCTTTTTCGATAGGTTATATGTATGGTTCGCGTGTATGTGTAAATTTAATTTTTTTAATAATTTAACACAAAAGTTGCAATCATAATCATATTTCAATGCATCTTTTATAAATATTTTTAAATTGTGATTCAGAAAAAGTAACTGATATTGAATTTAGGGAAACGTCATAATTTTTCAATTTCAAACCTTATGTATTGAGTTTGGAATACAATTTTGGCTGTCTGGGCTCCTAAATTTAATGAACCTTAACGTTTATCCGGCAATTATATTAAAAAACTTCTACAATCGGCTGTGGAGATTATGACAGAAAAGCATTATCAACTTACCGGTATTTCCGAACGCATCTAATATAAAAAAAATATTTATTATAAAGATACTTTGCTAAATATGCAGCGTCTTCAATCTTGATATCAAGACCTTCCATTAGCAATCTCCCAAGACGAAATCCTAGCGTTTCAAGGAGGTCTATAGTCACTTCAAACTTTGGCTATATCTGCCCACTCGTTTAGCATTTGAAGATACCGGGTAAGTAAATGAATCACAAACAGCCGCGAATACCGAAGGACATAATTCTAAAGTGGAGGCGATGTCGCAGATATTAAGTTCCGAGCGGTATCAGGCCTGGCCCGGACTATTCATAAATCGTGCGGACCGGCCTACAACTTTATTGCGGACTCTGATAAAGGACATCGAGGTAGCGAAAGGAGAAGTATGGATTTGGCATCTTTCAATTTGTTTATAACAGCACACAAATGCTAGAAATTCGTTTGTTAAAACTGAGGATGTTAAGCTGTACGTACACATGTGGCAATAGAAGGTTTTAAATGAATAATAAATAAATTCTACAGACTGACTTACAAATTCCCTCCAAACTAAGCATCTATGCTTGTGCTGTGGATACTTAATGAACGCATAAACATTCTTAAATACGTTTATCAAACAAACATCCACGAATACAGCACAAATGTCCATGTTCATCACACGAAACTTTTACCTCTAGCGGGATTCGAACCCGCTATCCTCGGTTTCGGTCAGGGTCTTTGACCACTCGACCAATGGGCCCGTTAATATGGTAATAGGCGTGGAATATCGATGTGGCAATTTGACAATAGTTAACTTATTCAAGTAGGCGTTTTATATGCAAAGATTTTGAGAAATTGGAACATGAATTAGGTTATATGTACAAAATTATACTACAAATTTCTCAAAAATAATAATCAATCAATATCTACACTGTTTTACAAATTGTCTCTGATTGCAAAAAGCCTATTTTGTTTCTATAAAAAAAGTAATACAATTAAGCATTAGAAACAAGTTACTGTTCATGAAAAAAAATTCACTTGTGAAGGATTTTTTATAAATTTAATTTACAATGTTAGACTTGAATTTTTATTATGTTTGACTAGAAACCTTTTAAATGAAGACTTTAAAGAAAATGCCGTATTTCGTAAAACGAAATTTTATTGCACAAAAGAGCGCAGGAGTCAAAAGTAACAACTTAATAGATAAAGAGACGCTTCAATCAGCGCGTTAACTAATAAAAAAACTATTTTTATTCCAGCAAACTTCTTTGAGTTCAAGCCAAAAATATTGTCAACTTTTACGAGTGGCTATCGAACATTGAATCTTTTGATTCATGGAAAATAACGTCACATCCAGCTTGCATCAGCGTCCGTTCATGTCCTCTAATAAGAAAAGTTCCCTGGTGCCATGTCAGTAATTTAAGAGAGCCCATAGAAGTTCTGTAGCAAAATTAAATTTTTGTTGCGCCGCACTGCCAGCTCCCGGCTTCGGTCGTAGACTAGAGTAACTCAGCAAAAAAATGTGTCAACACTCTAACTCACTGCGCTAGCTGATTGAGTTAACTCAACATTGCGCCATGGCACAGCGTAATTGAACGCGCCAAGTGAAGTTGTGAGCTGCAGAGTGCGTTATTTTTCGGATTTGGAAGGATTTTGTGCTATGCGTTAATACATTTTGGAGAAGTGAGTTGGTACATACGGCGCAGTGACTTGAGTTAGCGTAACTGAACTTCGTGGCGCAGCTTTACACATGCCTAGTTCGCCGTCAGCCATTTTAGTTTTTCGCCAAGGCCTTTGATAGTTCGCAACGGTGGGATGGAAAAAGTTTATTTAGTACTATTTTTCGATACTTTTCGCTCTCCAGTACGAGTTACGTACGCTCTATATTAGAAACAAACGTATACGCGCACGAAATTCAATTGAGTTTGTTTGGAAGTGGGAAAAAGTGCTGGTGTAATTCGCGATTGCTGAGAAAAAATGGCTGTATTTTACGTGTGCCGTGGCGGAAAGGAACTTTGCGTATTTTTCATGCGAACACAGTGATAAAGTAATAGTTTTAACGTTTCAAGTTGTGTGGAATGTTTTATTATGAATTAGATCGAAAGTTGTAGATGCTTTTATATCAATTTGATTGAAAGTTGTAAAAAGCGTTTTTTTTTAAACTTAGTACAATTGTCAAGAAGTACTTTAACAATTTATTCTCATATAATATAAGAAAATAAAAAATGTTAGCACAACGCAATTTTCTGCTATTAATTAATTTTCTCCAAAATCAACATAGGTACGTGTAAATTGTTCATTGAAACATAGCTTAAAATACCCTTTACTCCTTTTTGTGATTCATTATGCTTTCAAAGTAATGAAAAACAAACCCTACGCCCTTTCATTGGACCGTTCTATAAAAACATAATAAAGAGAAGCACACAGAATGCATGCACATAATTTGGGGTCAGTGCCGACCCCCGAAGTGACCTTCATGAATAATAGATGACCAATTTGTTGATAGATTTCTATCGAACATGTAATATGCAAAGTCGGACTCGGGTTATTCTTTTTTTTTAATTTCGGATTAGGTGAACTGGGATATTAAGAAGCATCGACAACCATTAGCTGATTAAAGTGGGCATATTTGGGCTGCATTAGAGCGGTGGTAGCTCAATGGTAAGGACACGCGCTTCTTGACCGAGGAGTGCTGGTTCAAATCCGGGTACGTACCTCTGGATTTTTCAAATCTATGTACGTATTCATACCCCTAGCTCGACGATGAGGGAAAACATCGTGATAAAACCTGCAAATTCAAACAACTTTAGATTTGTAACCATGATCCAAAAATTATCTGGTTCCCCTATCTTAGGGTCACGAAGGTCAGATCGGCAGTCGCTTCAATGTAATTACCAGACTCGCTAAATGCTGGATCATGATCTAAGCGGACCCCGTCTAAGCACGCTAGGAAGATGATTTGGGCTGCATTCAGACAATGACCTGTGATTGAACTAAGTATGTATATGGCTTTAAAAGTGAATGTACCACAGGTACCAAACATTAGTGAATAAGAACGCTTGCCTTGGTAGGTTTATCTAAGCTTGTCACAGAGCCAATATAGCTTGCTACATGATGTTATATGGCGTCATTAACATATGTGACAAATATGTTACACATGGATGAAATGACAAGTAAAGCAGACGGACAAACCACATTAATGATAAATAATGATGAAGTGTAGTTGCATCACTGTATATTGACATAGAGGGAATCTCGAGAGAATCGCAGGGAGAAAATCGAGTTAAAAAATTTAGAAGAATTAATACAATTTTGAAAATGTACATATTAAGTGGTTTAGTATAGCTAGTTGCCATCAAATATCCTTCGTGATAACTTCAGGCCTTAAAGCGTTAAGTAAATATAAATTAGCATCACCCCCATAATCCCCGAATAGGTAGTCAGAGTCAAAGGGACAGCAGGCCCCTATAACCACAATCAGCCAAAAATAAAACTGGACTGGGTTAGATAGAAAATTGTGAAAAAGTAGTGACAAGAGGCTAGCTCGTCGCCTACACAATCACATACTTTAAGTCAGTATGATACAAAGAATCATAGGGCTATGTTGAAGCATAATTAACAATGTTACATTGAAATAGCATCGCACTGCCTAAATATAAAACAGTACACCAACGAATGTTGGTATAAGCCCACTACATCTCATTATATATTTTGCCAACCGCCATTTATAACCGGACCGATAGAGAAGTAAACAGTGGAAAAAATGGTGGCACATAAATTGGGGAGCCTGAACCTAGGTGACCTCTATGAATAATACAAGGCGTTTTGTTGCCGGATAGGTTATCAAGTGGCGCCAACAGGATATATTTATGGGATCTTCTTTGAATAATATTCTCGGAAGCTCTTTGTGTGGGAATGATTGACCGACGCTTGACAATTTGTTACATATGAAGTAGATGGGAAAGAATTACGGCTGTTTTATTTTGTATGGTAGGAAAATTGGCGCGGCTTCTTCAGTATAATAATAACTGATGCCAACATTATAGGAAAATAAAATGTGTGAACACTTCAATTTTTGACGCGGGAAATGCTTTATGCACTTTCACGCTATTCGAAATAGGAAGGCGTAGTGTGTGGAACTCCCAGGGGTCTTTAAGTCGGGTACTCCCTCTCCGGTCATGATGGAAGTAGCCGGGGTTACCCACTAAGCCCCGTGGCGTGGAGTGGTGGGATCTTGGAGTGGTGGCCATCACGTGTATCCTGCGAAGTCTTGGACTACCGCAGTACCGCCGGCGATGTATGACCAACTCTAGTTGATGATGAAACAGATATTTTTCTCCAGTGGCGTAACTAACTATACCGTTTAAGGCTCGTGGAAGAGTTTCGCGCAATGACAGTATTCGATGCCAATGCTAACATAAAATGTTAGTCGTCATAACGTACCCCCATGTTACCCCAAAAGAGCTAATCTTAGTCTTTATTATTGGTTAGTCATAGGAAAGCCAATTGAAACGTTACCAGATGGTATATCCATAATTGAATATTTCAATAATTGTAAGTCTGCGTAGTCTCTACTTCATACTTTCCCCTCTCAAGAATTTCTCAAGAAAAAAATGTGTTTTCAAGATTTAAGTAGTAAGTGGAAGCACAAGACGTTTAAAATACAGGAGCCCTCAATCTTACTTTGCTAAGTAAGGATTTACTTTGGGACATTCCTCCATGCACCCCAAAAGGAGAAATGCTTCGAAAAAGTTTCAAAACGTCGCGGAGTGTACCAGGAACGCATACTTAAAAGGGCATTATCTTCTTATTTTTATATTAAACTTCAACGGAACTTGTAATCGCCTTAAGCTTTTCATCGTTCACAGACAGCTGTTGCCTCTTGCCCCCTCGGTTTTTTGCTATAAGCCAAGTTTTATTGTTGTTTAGTGTACTTTTTCTATAAAAACGTCACAAAGATTGTCTGTGCGCAGTTGGATTTGCGTTTCCTGCGCCGTTTTGGAAATACGCATTTCTTTTTATAATCTATACTTATAATAAATCTGTAGAGAGGTCAATTCTGTACATGAAATATATTTTCAAAATAACTATCAGGGGGTGATTAGTGATCGATACTGATGCCAAAAATGCAATCAGTAAAATTTTTGTCTGTCTGTCTGTCTGTATGTTCCTTATAGAAACAAAAACTACTTGACGGATTTTAACGAAACTTGGTACAATTATTCTTCATACTCCTGGGCAGGTTATAGTATACTTTTCATCACGCTACAATTAATAGGAGCAGAGTAGTGAAGGGAAATGTTGAGAAAACGGGAGAAGTTACTCCATTTTTTAAGCTTGCGTGTACAGCCTTAATGGTTAAAGTTACATAGAAATCATGACGGAAATAGTCTTTATAATATTAACCATAAACGCAGGTGACACCGCTGGCACAGCTAGTATCACATAAAGAATTTTTTCTTGCATCTACGTCTACACGGACAATATCGAATACAATTCAACAATTGCGTAAAGTTAGTTTTGATAACATCACACCAATATAAAAAAACCGGCTACTTAAGTCAGACTCGCGCACGAGGGGGTCCGTAGCAATATCGAGCAAAAAAACGGCATTAAAATCACGTTTTTGTATGGGAGCTCTCTTAAGTATTTATTTTATTTTAATTTTATCATTTATTTTCAAGTTCCGTTTTGCCTTTTGGGTACGGAACCTTAAAAACTGTAATTACACTTGACTAAATAATATTTTACTTGCTTTTAATTCTAAAAACAGTTTAAAATTTAGATATTGACGTACACTTATACATAATGACCTATTGTATAAACAATACTCGTTCAAGACTATTGAGTGACTAACTATACGTATCACATGCCCCTTCCTCAAATATTCGATGCCTATACAATGCTTATAGATAATCAGTTGCTTCTCAAACTCTAACATTATCTCGGAGCCCATGTCGAATGTGGGGGCATACCGGCCGGGGGCAACCCGGAATGGAGGCATAACGGCCGGACCCAAAGTTATTTGCTATCTGGTATTTATGTCAGTTCTTATAAGATTATAACTTTTATAAGTCCTAAAACTTCGATAGGCAAAGAGTCACGTATACGTGATTTCCGAAAGACCACATTCAGCAAGAAATAAAAATAAGTTGGGTTAGTTGGAAAATTGAGAAAAAGTACTAACAAGTGGCTAGCTTGTCGCATACACAATCACAAACTCAATACTCACCATTAGTCGCCTTTTACGCCATGCTAGTCAAGGACCACAGTTCTTTTGTTATTTTTTAGTACCAGACCAAAATTTGTCAAAAAATTTATA
The DNA here is from genome assembly GCA_951394215.1 of Glyphodes perspectalis. Taxonomy (NCBI): domain Eukaryota; kingdom Metazoa; phylum Arthropoda; class Insecta; order Lepidoptera; family Crambidae; genus Glyphodes; species Glyphodes perspectalis. Next base: position 12,447,960 of record OX596212.1, on the reverse strand, counting down.
CTTATGTAATATTTCAATCATATTTCTCACATATAAATGCTGCTCACTAGGAATCCTTGTCCGACAGTTTGACAACCACTGGAACAGGCCGTGACCCCATCTCGATCCCACTATCCATACACGTCGGAACCCTTTTACAATGATGGAATATAGCTTTCATCTTTCGGCCATTCAAAACGGACATCTTGTATAATGATATTGCTTTCGTTTCAACATTTGTACGTGCTTATGCGGAAATACGTCAATAGTTATAGCGTTTCTGAAGCCCCTTATATGAGTGTTTTGGACAATTTAATTCAGGGTGAGTTTCCCTCGACACGACGATTTGCACTTTAAGAACGTTTCCTGAAATGGTGTGTATTTTTTTTATCAAATTGTTTACTGTGCGATGACGGGGTCTAGTAATTGCTTTTAATAAAAAACCAGACAAAGTTAGTTAACGCGCTTAACCAGAACAGCAGCCAAATTAATTAAGTTTAAAGAGCTAATTTGGTTAAGGCATTTAATAAGAAATCCAGACAGTTTAAACCAGACAAATTGGTTCATAGTTACACATCGATATTTATTCGATTCCTGGACTCTGGATCCTTCCCTTTTTACGAGCTAAGTAAAAAGTTTGTTATTTACTTTTCGCTTACAGATGTTGCAACACTCTACCACTTAAACTTAAAATATTTTCATTTGTATGCCTCCGTTGATAACTTAAATGTTGCGTTGTGGGGGTTGCAGTTGTAAGTAAATGTTAATATTTGCTAAGCTATAGGATTTAGGCGGCGTCAGAAGAAGGCACGCGTCGAATGCAAACTTTGCACTTTCTAAGTGCTGTTCGATTGTGCTCCAAGACGTTTGTAAAATTGTATTGTGTTTTAATGCGTTCTTGAGAGTGCGTGTTCGATAAACCTTTGCTAACATCACAGAGTAATAATATACATACATACGTACAACTAACATGCTTGGGGCAAATGTGCTAACCTACAAATACTTAATATTTTTTTTTACTGCAGATGACATTTTTATTCTGTGCATGTGAGTGTTTTTTTTTCTAATTACTACTGAAGATGTTCAACAACCTTACAATAATCCTTAAGGTAAGTGGTCATAGTAGACTATAGGTAGAAATTTGCAACACCTGCCACATACCCATGGCCAACTCTAACTCTGCAGTGTCTTTATATATTTTTTTAAACCCTGCTAGGTAAATGGTCTGTAGTTTGCTTGTTATACTTTTGTAGAAACTCGTACACGATGATAGATGTATAGAAAAAGATTTAAGGAAAAATAGAAAAGCTATCTACTTAAGTTATTCCTAGTTAAGTTGTATTCCTGTTAATGCAATTTTCTTAAAATAATTTACAGGTCATAAACGGACATAATTACATAAAAGCCAAATAATGAAGAACATAAAATTATATTAGTATTAACTAGTAAAACCATAAATGTTTGATTCTAAAACAACAAGTCATTAGTTACAATGTTAAAACGCCTGACAAGATATAATAGCAATCTGTTTGCTATCGCCACTCAAGCTGAGAAAGTTGAGTAGGATAAGCTAACAGAGTAGGCTGTTGTGATAAAATTCTCCTGTGTAGAAAAGAGAAAAAATATTATTAAAGGTATACCTTACGTTGTTATTCAAACTGGATTTATATGGAAATCTGTTAAGTATGTATCAACTATACATAGGGAGGTATTTTTAGCATTTGTAGGTATATAATTATCATGTAAGTATTTATATGTATCTATTACCTATATTTGTCCCATGTTGGTCAGGGACTTAAAAATAATGTGCCAACTGTGTTTCATACTTAGCATGTCGTAAAAAGCGACTAAAAGTATATAGGGTTTTAGAGGGTATGTGATTGTGTAGGCGACGAGCTAGCCACTTGTCAATACTTTTTCCCAATTTTCCATCTAACCCAGCCCTGTTTTATTTTTGGCTGAATGTGGTTAATGGAACCTGCTGCCCCTTTGACTCTGGCTACCCCTTCGGGGATTAAAGGCGTGATGTTATGTGTGTTATATTACAATGGGCTGGTTTGGCTACATTACCGCTGAAGTTTTAAGACTTTTAATTTTTTTTCACAAACTTAGAGTACTAGGTATCTATATTTGATGGGCCACTTCAAGTAACCACAAGACTAGTTATCTACGAAACTAGAAGCCGCGGGTACCTTTGTTATTTCGTTGAGACAAACAAAATGATAAGAATCATATAAAATACATTACTTATTATTTTGTTGTTGTGACTGCCTCGTTGGTCTAGTGGTACCATACGCCGCCAAAGGACCAAGAGGTCCCTGGTTCAAATCCCGAGTCGGGCCAAAAATATGTGGCTGGGTATTTTAATACCGAAATTACTCAGTAACAGCCCGGAGTCAGGAAGTTGGCGGTTTAATCACCCCCGTGCCTCGGAAAGCACGTTAAGCCGTTGGTCCTGCGCCTAACCTCTCTCCGGTCATGTCGAATTGCCGTCTCACCGGAATATGAGAGTGAAGGAATAGAGAGTGCACCTGTGTTTGCGCACACAATTGTGCACTATAATATCTCCTGCGCAGTTGGCTAAACCTCGTTGAGATTGGCCGCCGTGACCGATATCGGTTAGGAGGACATTATTATTATTTTGTATAAAACTCACAACTTTATAGATAGTCATTCTGCTACTTATTACATTAACAAACGTATGAATCATCGTTCTTAGTCACTTATACCACCCGCAGTGTATAAACACATCTCCGTCTACAATAGTGCAAAACTTTCTTCACGCACAACAACCTCATAAAGGGCGGAAGTTTTTGGTTTCACAGTCGCTAAAATGGCCCTTTAAGAATATTTGATAGCAATTTAGTTGCCCTATTGCCATTTTTGCTAAAGAGGTTATTTTATTTGATATTTCGAAGTGTATTTATCTAGGTCTGATTTGGTATTGGTAAAAAACATAATTTCATTTAATAAATAGTAAGAGTATGTACCTACGTACCTACTATTCGGTTTTTATTATGACAAATTATTGTGTTCATATTAGTATCTAGATTTGAGAAGTGATGATAATAATGTTAGGTAGCAACTGGTTTTCATTCATAAAGCTGTATTTGAGCACATTTAAACATGTCACGTTTGTAAACTAGCTGGCTGGCTGTGAGACTTCCACTGTTGAATATTCTAAAACTAAGTCTTTCTATGATAAGTATTTTAATCTTTTTAAATTATCTTTCTCTTATACGTACATAAAAACATAACATCACCCTCGTAAGCCCAGAAGGCGTAGACTAAGTTAACGCAAGCAACTTTTCTCTTATCGTTAACAATTAATAAAGATACCGCAGACACACAACAAACCGAATTCCACACAGACGGAGCCGCGGCAAAAACTAGTTTCTAACTATTCCTCAGAAACAGCCATTTTAGGCGTCCCGGCTGATCCCTTTAGCTAAACACGTGCATTCCTCGCCGCCATTTGTCGTGCACGTAAGTTTGACACCAACTCGGAGGGAAAAAATAAATATTTCACGGCCCTCCAGCGCCCTTGTTGGTGGAATCACGCGTCGCTTGCGCGTGTTTCCACGAAGATGGATCATTGGGGCGCCCGACAAGTGGACTTGGCAGACAAGCGGGCGGAACGCGAGGACGGAACGGTTGTCACTAGTTTAAACAACTTTAATGTCATTTGTAAGTTCATAAAAGCATAAAGTCGTTTTCCTTTAACATTATTTGCACCATCACAAAAGTCTCTTTTTTCTAACGTGATAAAATTTTAAAAGAGCCGAAAAATATTTTCTTCTCTTTTTAATAGGTACTCACATAGTAAGATCCGTACCTACTTACGTAAATAATAATAACATTACGCATTCAATCCTAGATGGGGATGACAGAATCTAAGGGGCAATAAACTCAAAGCTAGAGCAAAAATCAAGTTAGGTTAAATGGAAAATCGTGAAAAGTTGAGACTATCTCGTTGTCTAAGTACCTAATATCAGTAAAATTACAAAAAGAATAATCTTTTTCTTTCAAGGAAGTTATTAGTTATTCTTGTATGTATACAACACAGTCCTCCGAGGTTCTAAAAATAAATCCAAAAGTTTCGACGTTGCTACAATGAAACATACACACGCTCTACTTTCTACTCGGATCTTAAAGTTAAGACTCAATCGTTATTCAGGCTATGAATCGAAGATATAGTTGACTTGAACAAAATACCGCGTCGGACCCGCTCGTCTGCCCCGCCCCAGCTCCCTAGAAGATGGATCATCGCGAGCAGCGGGGGGCTTCGATCGCGCGATAAACCGGCGCGATATGGAAACTACCATCTCAGGAGCGCGCCGCCTCCGTGCTGACACGGACTTTGTTATTTTTAATAGAATTCTCCGTGCGCAAGCGACGCGACGTTTACTTGAGCAAGTCTTTGGCATTTTGCATCGTTTCTTGCAATGCGATTTTTAAATCGCTTACTGTGTTAAGATTATGTGTTGTAGCGAGATGTAAATATGATAAGTGTCTGTCGGATGATTTAGTCTTTTTAATATTGTCGGGCCGGTTGGTTGAGTGGTTATGTAGGTACCTACTTTGGCTACGAAATCAAAAGTCGCTGGTACCAATCCATTAGAAGCAAATATTTCATGTGATAAATGAGTCTTGCCATGTCCGATCACCCCAAAGCATTTTATTAAATAATTACACTCTAGTATCATTGTTACGTCTTTACGAGTTATTAATTTTTTTTTTAAACAAATCATGATGTTGAGTATGGTGATCGGTATAGCAATAGTCCGTAAACATTGAATTCATCTATGCAGTTAGTTTACCCCAAGATATAAATATTTATTTATGCATTGTTAAAACGCAACGCAACGCGAATGATAGCATTAAAACTGTTTCGTCCACCACAATTGCTAGACAAAACACTATCAACTAATCGAATCGAAAAGGGGCTAATTGAAAAACAAAAAAGGCGCGTCGACATCGCGTGGGCGGCGTCATAAAAAATGCACAACTCCATAAACACTTGGTCCCCACTTGCATAACCTAATCGCGATGAAGCCATAAAGCTCAGCTCGACGATAAACGCCCGACAATTAAAACTTCTAGTCTCCATATTTTCGGGTTATTAACCGAGCCATTGAAGGGCCGAAGGGCCCGGCGAATAAATTTTCAAAGGCGATTAAATCTCTTGGCGTAAGTCACGCACATTACCCCACATATTTAAATACGCATTAGACTGTTTCCTCATAAGGGTTGGAAGCAGGGGTCTGGAAGCAGCGGGGAGTGCAGCGGAGGGATTTATGTGGAAGCATACGTGACTGATAAGATAAACGTTAAAGCATAGCATAGTCACGGACTAGTAAAAAAAGAAGGAGTCCGCGCCACTAACTAGACATTGAAGCTCCTCAGGTGCTCCATCTTGACACGCAACTTACGTCACACATTGACATGATGAGTGCTCCCACTGACAGATAAGTATCTCACTCAGACATGCATAAACGTGGCTTTAGTATGACAACGTGGAGTCCTTCTTTTTTTACTAGTCCATGAGTATAGTATGGTACCTGTGTTTTTGTAGTGTGTATCCTGAACTTTACACTACTCGCACTGCACCCCCTACGAGGGATTGGTCCGATGAAAGAAATGGGCCACCGTGAATAAATGTCGCAATTCTTTTATAAAATAAACATGACGTACTTTTTTATGTATAACCATGGTACAAGACAAGATTATCACAATAATTTCATACTTGAACTTGGATCCTTTTCAAATCCCTTCGATTTTACATAACTAAATAAATGTGCCAAATAATTCATTCTTATTATTTCACGAGCAGACGTGCTTTACACGATTGCTGACAACCTAGATTTTTTGAATACATACATATCATTACGCTCGTAAAATTCCCGAAAGGGTAGCCAGAGTTTCAGAATCAATAAGCTAAAAATCGGGTTGCGTTAGATGGAAAATTGTAAAAGTAGAGACAAGTGGCTAGCGCGCCACCGACAAGTTTCTTTAGGCATATATTCTTTGGTATACCAAAGCATATACCACGCTGCGTTGAAGCCCCGTCTCAAGATCACTTACGACATTCATCATTTTTTGTTATTTTGACATGTGCAACGGAGGCGAAAACAGCAAGATCAGCGGGTGCTGGGCGCCGAGGGGCGAGGCGAGGGTCGCGAGTGAGACGTCAGGGGTCGATGGAAATTGATTTTCCGCCATCAGTCATAACTTGTGTGAGTGAACACAACAAACGCCTTTGTCCGACAAGAGGCTTTTGACTTGTCGCGGTAATTGTAGTTTTGTGACAGAAGTCGTTGTAAATAGCCGAATGCAGTATTTCTTTAGGCTGGTAGTTAGTTAACACACGCAGCTATATGCAAGGCGTGGTGGTTTAAAACCTGAGCAATTTTTGAGACTTTTAATATTTCTTTGTACCATTAGCTCGGCAATAAGGAAAAAAATCACGTACTGTATAAGAAAAGAATTCAATACAATCCTCTATCTAACCCAGCCCATTGTCCCATGTTGGTCTGAGACTTAAAAAGAATGTGCCAACTGTGGTTCTTGCCTAGCATGTCGTAAAAGGCGACTAATGGTATATTGGGTTTTGGGTATGTGATTGTGTAGGCTACAGGCTAGCCACTTGTCACTACTTTTTCACAATTTTCCATCTAATCCAGCCCAGTTTTATTTTTGGCTAAATGTGGTTAAAGGGGTCAGGTGCCCATTTGACTTTGATGTTATTTTATGTGTTATGTATAACAAAACTAGTGTCTGAATATCATGATTCAAAAACTGAACTCTGACAAACGATTCTTTGACAATACTCTTCTAACTATGGATGTGAAACCGTTATCTGATTATGAAGGTCCTATGTTGGTCATTTCAATATAAGGACGAAAGGAACACAACAAAGGGAATTATCGATGCCTTGTCGGCCTTTAAATTTAAATGAAAACACATATTCATCCGTAATGGCTAGGAGTAGTACAATTATTTTATAATTGCTATTTAATTAAATCAGTAGTTATCATAATTTAGGTGAAGGAACTTACTTACAAAACCTGTATTTACGACATTAATTTAGTAATGATTTTTCAAATTATTCTTAATAATTTTAACAAGTTTTTTTAGGCATGGGCACCGTACAAATAATTAATTAGTAGTGAAAAATTACAGTTAAAATATGTATGAGTTAAAAATTATGTAAATCGATACATGTATTAAAACCTGACCAAATATAACATGCTACTTCTTCTAATGCTACGTCTCTAGGAATCATAGACAGGGGTTTGACCATAATTCTAAACGTAGTCATTTGGTATATTAGTTTGGTATTATAATGAAATAACGCGAAAATTGCGGAACGGTGGTAGCTGCAGAGCGGTGGTAGCTCAATGGTAAGGACACGCGCCTCTTAATTGAGGAGTGCGGGTTCAAACCCGGGCACGTATACCTGGATTATTAAAGTCTATGTACGTATTTATGTGGTATAAATTATTATTTTCCGATATAGCTCGACGGTGAAGGAAAACATCGTGATGAAACCTGCAAATTTAAACAACTTTGGATTTGTAACCATGATCAAAAAATTGTCTGGTTCCCCTATATAAGGGTTATGAAGGTCAGATGGGCAGCCGCTTCAAAGTAATAACCAGACTCGCTAAATCCTGAATCATGGTCAAAGCGGACCCCGTCTAAGCACGGGATATAACGCTAGGAACATTATGAATGAAATTTTTTTTTTTTTTCAAGGGGCTACTTTGACCGTGATTCTAGATTTAGCAATATATGCCAAAGAATTTACCATTCGAATAACACAATTAAAATATCGAAAATCTAATAACAATAACTTAATTGTTATTCGATTTTCAATATTATTTTAATTTAGATGATAAGTGATAGATGGTAAGTACTTACTAGTCACAAAGCTGTAATGTAATCTGAAATCTGATAAATGTATTCTGAAACTCGCTTAAGTAGCCCAGTTAGAGCGGGCACCTCCAGCCTGCTAATGGGTGAGCATACAAAGCGATCGGCCGACCGATTGATTTATGGCGCGCGACCCGCTGATCCGACCAACCCGACCGATCGAGCCTGCTCAGCGCTGCGTTAAGTATCGATTTAAACGAATACTTACTATACGAGATATCTGATGATTTTTGTGATCTAAAAGATGTTGTTTTTAAAATATATGTTTATGGCAGTTATATGGTATGGGAAAATAATAAGATAATTCTTATGTACTTTGATATTTTAAAAGGGATTGTAAGTACCTGAAAGTTGCTTTTCCTAATGCTACACCATGTCAGAGTCTTAAACAAGGTCTACCATGATTCCAAGTGCAGCAATCTGGATATTATTATAAAGGAATTACTATTAAATGTTTGTTCTTTTAGTTAGGTATTCTAGTACTTACTTACAAATCTGCATGTAATCTGAAACATCGTTGCTTAAGTATCCCTGTTAGAGCGGGCACCTCAACCGCAACGCGTCGCTAATGGGTAAGCACACAAAGCGATCGACCGACCGATTGATTTATGGCGCGCGACCCGCTGATCCGACCAACCCGACCGATCGAGACTGCTTCGCGCTGCGTTAAGTGCCGTTACTTCACGTTATTTTTTGTAAGAATAACAATGATATTACATATAAAAAAGGGGTCGGAGTTTTTTTGTAGTAGCAAGAAAGTAGTAGATAAAGTACGAGTAAAATATTATATAAATAACAATGAAAAATTTACATACGCTGAAAAGACGTGTCGGGTATTACACAATGTTATCTCATCAAGTATAATTTGCTGTCGCGGACCTGGTCGGCTTTGATCACGATTTTACATGGGGCAATCTGGTTAATACAGGCTTTTAGTACAAGTAAACATTTTACGTAAAGTTAAACGTTTGTAGTCACATCAGATCGTTTGTTGGGATAGCACTGCTTAGTTTATTGCCATGACTCAGACAAAATGCAAGCGTTTAAAAGAGGGTGCATTGCTAACGACGCCGCGACGCGCGTCTCCACATTTTGCTGAGTGTAAATCGTTATGAAAAACTGTTTGGTAGTTTTAATATTCCTGAATACAGAATAAACCTTTCACATTTCACATATAAAGTTTATGCGACGTCAAGTGATAGAGCTACTTGTATTTTAATAAATTGATTTAAATAAATTCTCTAGGCTAACTCACCAATTCTCTAGTCTCAAACTAAGCTTGTGCTTGTGCTATAGATACTAGGTGAACGGGTAGACATACATAAATACGTTTATAAATATCCATGACTCGAGTACAAGTGTTCATGTTTATCACACGAAACGTGGAATTCGAACCAGCGACTCTTGGTTTCGTGGCCAGGGTCTCTGACCTCCCGACCAACGGGCCTGTAAATTATTTGCATTTTTGTATTTTATACTCGGAAATAATGAACCAACTGTTTTCCTTGCTTTGCAGGTCGTAAAAGGCGACTAATGATAAATTGGGCATGGAGTTTCAGATTATGTAGACGACCAGGCTAGCCACTTGTCGCTACTTTTCACAGTTTTCCATCTAACTCAACTCGATTTTTGATGTAAATAATAAATAAATAATAATAAATATCCGACTACATCACACACATACATTGATCTGACTCCGAGGTAAGTAGTTTAAGCACTTGTGTTACGGATATCAGAATCGACAGTGGTATTATAAATATATACTTAAATATTGGATATTTACACCCAGACACAGAACAAATACAAGTATTCATCATACGAATGTTTGTCCTGGGTGGGAATCGAACCCACAACTCTTGGCGCATGGGGCAGGGTCACTACCGAATGCGCCATCGAGTCAGTCAAATGCTGTATGTGGTTATATTAAGGAACTGAATGCTACTTGTCCTCTGGCTACCCCTTAAGAGTTGCGGACGTCGTAGTATGTATGATTTGTATAAATGTATATAATATTATAATATACTCAGCAACGACACTGAGTAAATTATTACTGCTATGCATTTTTACCGTTCAACTAACTAATGGATCAGATCCGTCTGATACTGTCACAAAAACGTTTTGATTTAAAAACAAAAATCCAGGCCAATGCGAACGAAATTGCCGCAGACCTAATTTTGTCACTGTGTAATTTGTAGGAAAATGCTGCGTATCTATAATGGCTGAGCACACAAAGTAATAGGCTATCCGGTTGATTTATAATTCCGGAACACGCCACGCAAGCGGCCATCGGAACAATCGCCACGAATTTATTTGTTGTCAACTACCGTTTTGAAAATCTAAATGAATGCAGTTTGGATGAGTGGGGAAAATAGGACTAGTCTGTTTAATTACACTAAAACCAAAGCCTGATCCCTTAAACGATTGAAAATCTATAATATTTGCGTAAGACGGCCCCAAACCTATTAATTAATGTCTAGCCTCTTACACTGCATAATTGTATATAATTGTACCATGATCTGAGGAAGCTATATACACAAGAAAGCTACATGCATATATAGGTCATTACAAATTTTGACCTATCTGAAGCTTGCTCAGATCACTGTACATTTTAGGATTGTACCTAAGCATACGTTTAGTTCAACAGTAAATCAAAGCTAAGGACATTAAGTACATATAAGGATTGTATGAACCAACCATTAAGAATAATACATTAATATAAAGAGGCGAAAACGAACATATTAAATATAAAGATATCACATGTGGTAAGGGCTATTTGTTCTAAAGTTTCCAAACTATTCTTTAGGCCTTTTTGTCGACATACTATTTTAGCTATTTTTCTTTGAATTAATCTACTTTAATTTTGCCGATATACCTGTTTAAGTTCTGAGTAAACAGACTAAAGGGATTTCAAAAATTGCACAATCTAAAAAGCGTAACAATTTAAAATGTGTGCTCGCCGCTATCCTTATTCAAAGTTGCAGTGCATACAAAGGGTTGGCGAATATAACGGCCCTTATTAGATTTCCGTGTTAAACGAGGTAAAAAATGCAGGCGTTTAGGTAGTGGCACGAAAGCACTGATTCAGTCGGCGTGCGCAGCAGTGCTTGGTGATTTACGGGTACTACGCACGCGTGGTCGAGTCTAGCAGAGTTGGCACTACTAATTGTTTGTTTAACAAAACGGTTTTGTGTACCTAACTGCAAATGCATGCGTGGGTTAAATCTACTGGTCTGGTTTTCAGGTGTGACGACTTGGTGTTTAGTATCAACATCATCTACGCCACGCTAAAGGCCGATGGTTGGTCGTGCGAAATGGCAGCGAATGAAGTGGTGCTGTGTCAAAGCCCAACAAATTTTTACAAACACTAATGATATGTATAGATGATATACCTAAACGATAACTTTATCCATCATTGTAGTTTGGATTTTCTTAAATTTTTGAAGTATTTTAAAACGTATTATTTGAACACCAGCTTAACTTTAATTATTATTGAATCAAGGCCATTCGAAACGATTTTTCCGAAGTAATAGATGTTCGAAATGCTATCGGGTAACTTGCACCAAATTGAAAGAAGCTTTTTGTAAGTAATGCCCAAACTAAGATGGCGTGCGGCAGGCAGGCGCTACAATGTTTTAATGTGCCGCCGGTGACGGATTCAATTGAACACAAACTTTCTGTTCAAATCAGTGGATCACGAATACGTCTTCTCCCGTACCGAATAAAGTAGAAAATCCAATTAGTAGCCCGCCGGTAGTTTCCGATGGCGTGCGGAGGCTATTAGAATGCAATACTGTGCGAGACACCGACAGAAGCTTTACAACTCGCGTTAAATCTCGACCGGCGATAAAACTGTTATAAATCGATTCCGCCAGGTTAAAGAATCAAATGGATCGTAAAAATTAATAGGGCTCTGTCGCGCGGGACGTACCGGCAGGCTCCGCGCCCGGAATGGCACTTCCCAGTTTATGAATTACTTGGAAACTTTATGACGGCTGTGTCAGACTCCGCTTTTTTCGCGCGTCATGTGTTGTGGACGGATGCGAAATTGGATTTTTTAGATAGAGAATGAGAGAAATATTGCGAGGGAGCGTTTGCGTGGACGGACTTGAGGAATTGTTTTATCTAAATTAAAGTGGGAGGCGGCGATTTCAGGGAACTAGTTGACGTCATGGCGTAATGAAAATGATGAGTAATGGGGAGCAAAGGTTACGGGAAATGAGGATGACATTGCTTGCCTGTCTGTTATGAAAAATAATGTCAAAAACTTAGATTAAATTATTTTGATTTAATCTAAGGTCAAAAATATTCAGTAATAAAATTGTATGTATCCTTTCACGCTAAAGCGTGAATTGATAAATAAAACGTATGTAGCGATTCACGCTTTACCGTCAAAATAGATGAAGAAGACTTTATTTAGACTGGCCCGTTGGTCGAGTGATCAGTGACCCTGGCCACGAAACTAAGGGTCGCGGGTTAGAATCCCGCTAGGGGCAAATGTTTCGTGTGATGAACATGGACATTGTACCCGAGTCATGGATGTTTATTAACATATTTAAGTATGTCTATCCGTTCACCTAGTATCCATAGCACAAGCATAAGCTTACTTTGGAGCTAGGGAATTGGTGTGCCAGTCTAAAGAATTTATTTATTTTTTTATAATTATTTATTTTATTTATAATATTTTTAACACGTTAAAAATATAATATTTTACCTAATATTTTATTTATATGTTAGAATTAGATTTGATTTATTAGATAAAACATAAAGCATAATGTTTTTTTTACGAACTTACCCTGTCCTAGAATCTATTAACTATATTTATGGAAGAAACGATAGTTCATCGTAAAAAGTCATGTACCTATATTTAATTTAATTTAATAACTATAATGCTTTATACTCTTGTTGTAAACCAGCCAATGTTGTCTAGCTAACACAATGTTAGCGAAAACTTCAACTCAGTTCCACATCTCGTGCGAACCGATCGCGTTTGGCGTCCCCGTAAACATTCCATTTGCCAGCCGAAGCCGTTTTAAACACATGAAATTTTATTTTCTATCTAATGGCGAAGGTAGAGACACGTACCAGCCTCATAAATAAAAAAAAAAGTATACCGACCTCTATTCTGTGGACTGAACCGACCTCCTGCCGCGCTCTCGCCAACTACTCAAATGGCATGGAATGAAATGTTTTTAAATATGCACAAAGCGGGAAATTTAAAATTGGAATCTTTTGCCAGGATTGCGCTTTTGCAGTTAATGTTTTTTTTTTTTACTTTGGTGCTGTCCAAGTAACTTAAGGTTCGTATGAACTGAAACTTAGGTTTAAGACCCTTTGCAGGTTGGCAATGTTGTACCTTACCAAAGTAGCTATTCTTTAAAGTGGTTATAAAAATAGAGGCTTCATAATATGAATTTTTCCTTTAATTCTTTCTTAAGTAAATGCTGTAAGGAGGTATAACAAAAAGTAAGACGTAGAAATCCATTTGCTATATCATATTGCATTTGCTATATTATAAAGAATTGATTGTTTGAAATGAATAGGCTCTGAAACTACTGGACCGTTTTGAAAAAATCTTTCACTAATGGAAAGCTACCTTATCTGCGACTAACAGCGGCTACATTTTATTGCTGGATTCCCACGGGAGTGGGTACTACGTGGATGAAACCACGGGACGCTGCTAGTCTATACTAATATTATAAAGAGGATGTTGTTATGAAGACGAAAAGATTTATTTGTTTTTTTTAATTGAAGAGGCTCCAAAATTAATGGACTAATTTGAAAATTTCTTTCACCAATGAAGGCTACTTTATCAGCGAGTAGCATCGGCTATATTTTATCCCTGGATTCCCACAGGAGTGGGAACTAAACGGGTAAGCCCACGAGGCGCTGCTAGTATCTTATCTTTTGGGTCACTAATTATTATTATAGATAATATGTTATTTATTATAGAGGTAGAGGGCTGATAACCTGAGATACAGGTTTTACCCAGTTCAGGTATCAGTCCGCCATAATCATATTAGTGTAATATATAATTACTGTTTTCTCATATATTGTAAATTGAAACGATTATGGTGAGAAATAAAGATTATTATTATTATTATTACTTCCATATTTCGGTTCTAGTAGTAAGTTAATGTGTTCTAGTCGTAAGTTAGCTATATTGTGGTGTACGTCATTACAGAGGTTATAGGACTAGTAAACATTAATTGCCTGCTCATAACTAGTTAAGGCAGAAGTAGGACACTCACGGTCACAGGGATAATGGGGACAACGTAACTGTTCTCGATTCAAATGTATATAGCCCTTACTTAAGACATATAGCCTCGATAAATTAACTATATAACACAAAAATAATTTTTCGATAACATCACCTATGATAGGAGTCATAAAAACCGTAGAGCTTATATGAAAAGGATCATGAATGTTGAAGAGGGGAGTGAGGTGTGTAAGGATCGTGCCATATGGAGTTCAGTTCTCTCTGCCTACCCCACTAGGGAAGTGGCGTGAAGTTATAGTTCCTGACGTTAGTGCATTCAACCAAACAAACAAACTCTTCAGCTCTATATATTAGTATAGATAAATAATTATATATTTTTTCTTTTATGCCCTAAAAGCCAACCATATGATCAGCTGACAGTGTGTAAGAACTATGAGAACAACTTATCCCATGACTTGCTCTTAACCTGTGAGGAATGCTAACCAGGACACGTATGGCCACGGAAACATCGTAACCACGTGGCCATTTATCTCACGTGTGCTCAGCACCTATGTTGAACACGCCTCGCGCGCGCGTTTTTAAGGTGCTGGCGACTTTTGCAATTCCATGTTTTGTATTAAACAATGTAGTAAACAGATGTAACTACTTAGGATATTATAAATTGGAGACCATGGATTCTTTTAAAATTAGATATAGCTGAAGTTGATATTCGCAAACAGATATGTCACATTAATTTAAATAATTTGAAATAGACGCTTCCAGCAATAGTAATGTCCGTTTATATTGACATTACCTTAATTCAACTGCATTAGTGGTAATATGACCATCGACCATATGTAAGAGTTATAAGGACAATAATCCATGACCGTGACATTGCCTGCTCTTAACCTGTAAGGAGTGCTAACCAGGACGCGTATGGCCACAGGCGCGTCGTGACCACGCGGCCATTCGTCCCGCGCGTGTAGCGCCTCTGTCGAACACGCCTCGCGCGCGCGCCTTTAGAGGTAAAGCCCTTGGTGCCTTTAGTTGCGGTACTAAAGTGTACCGGTGACCTTTGAAATATCATGTTTTGTATGAAACAATGTAATATGACTTTGGTCATGCTCTCGCTGTTTACAATGTGTTTAGGATGTTATAAATCAGAAACGATGGATTGTATAAGAAGCAGGATACTATAAATGAGCCGATTGACATGTGATTGTGGTGATAAAAAGTTACCATTTACACTCAATCATGCTTTGTATGGATGATAAAGATAGTGTGAGACTTTACAGCCACAGTTGCTTTAATATCTCACACTATAATGCTAGTAGTACTAACTTTAAAGTACGATAATACATAATAATACTTTATGTTAGTGTTTAAAGTTTCACATACTTAAAATAAAATAAATTCTCCAGACTGACACACAATTTCCCTAGTTCCAAACTAAGCTTATGCTTTTACTATGGATACTAGGTGAACGGATAGACATACATAAATACGTTTATTAATATCCATGACTCGAGTACAAAATGTCCATGTTCACCACACGATTCGTGGCCAGTGTTTCTGGCCACTTGACCAATGGGCCAGTCACATAATTTCAGCTCGGGTTCTTCGATGGAAATATTTTTGTCTTAAGTATATTTACTCGTCGGCTAAGCAAAAGGAGCACTGGAATTCCTTCCACTCTGTAAGCTAACCCCTGATCTGGGTCATAATCAACATTCAACAGTGACGTCCCGCGGTTTAATTCCTGATCCCGGCTCCTTTAAATAATTCCACCGTTTATGTCTAAAGACAGGCTTACGACGGTAAAAAAGTAGAACCAACCGAGCATCGTCGGATGAGCTGAGTTTGAATAATTTACACCTAAAGACGTCGAAAAGACGGTCTAAGTTTGCACACTTTTTGCAGTCGCGCGCACTTTTGTTCCATCCGCAACCGCTTTTATTACAATAACCATAAGATTGACATTCTTATCGTGTTTTACTTTAAACGTATCACAATTTAACGTTGTGTTTTGGTATCTTGGCATCTCGGGCTGTGACAGCGGTTCCTTTATTCGTGGCCACGTCTCGATGTCATTTTTTGTTGCTCCCGTGTTATGCCGTTTCGATTTAAAAGCCTTTAATACATGTCTTATTAGCCGCGGGTGTTCTGATATTTCTTGCGATGACGAGGTAGTTTGCTGATTTTTGACACTTAATTACCAACATACGTTTATGTTTGTGTGGGTGCTTAGCGCGTGTGCATTCTTGTCACGTTTACTGTTCATTGTGGCTATGATATTTTGAGACAAGAACTAAGTTTTGTTTGCAATATACGTATAAGTACTAGCACAAAAGGAGTGGGCTGTACGTTCTATAGTTTCCAACGAAAAGTTAAGTGTAAAGGAATTATAAAGATAGGTGTGTGCCTATTCTGATAAAATACTATAAATATATAATAGAATAATTATATTTGTAACATATGTACATATGTATTTCTAAAAATGAATAAAAAACCCAGATAAACTCATAAAAACAAAAATATTTTTCGAAATCAAAATCACTGAGATTGATGCGGAAACAAACAAAAAAACCTTGTCAACTATTCTAAACATACAATGATGTAAAGCGATGAAGGATAAATTAATATATAAGTCCGATCACCCATCCAAGTCTTTACCAGTCGTCAATCGCTTGACATTGCATCAAATGCGGCACAAGCTGCTCTTAAAATTAATACCAGTATTCAGCTGAAAAGGAAAGCTCCAATCCGATTATTAAATCCACGTGATAGTATCCACGCATTGTATTTCACCGCTCCATAAAGTGCACCGCTATCTGTTTCCGGACGAATCGTTCGCGCCTTGTACATTGCATTGCTGCAGTGATGCATTGCCCCTGGGTGGGTCCAATTCCACCCCTTATCGGACTAGTATTTAGAATATTATGTCTCTCCGGTGATATATTTAAAACTAGCGTGTTTACGCCGTTCCAGCGAGCTTTATTGTAAAGTAGTTTGCCGCCTCACATTTGGGAATGTTGCTAAAAATAATAGATGTAACTAAGTGCAGTGGTAGTTATAACAAAATAGGGATGATTATTATTAACTGACTGCATTAAAAAACTATAATTATATTTAGTCCGTCAGTTAAATTATACAAAAATACTAGACACATATTTTCGCTTTATCAAATTAACAAAAATCACAAAGATAAAGAGCATCAAAGTTTTGGAGTGGGGGCTTGCGGCGTCACAATTTAGTAAAAATTGTACGAATGTGTGACGTCACGCGCAACTTGAATGCATTGTATCTTTGTCAATATTTGTTTGACGAATAAATAAAAATACGTGTTCAATATTTTTTTATTATCTAACTGACGGACTAATCAGAATTGTTTAGTCATCTTGCCTATAATAAAATTATTACTTTTAGTTGAGATCATCAATCGTACGTAGGTACCTACGTTTTATTATCTGTCAAACACATTGCATAGATGTTGTGTTGTTATACCACAATCTGTTGTCTAAGTATAAATTAATCAAACTAATATTATAAAGAGGAATGATTTGATTGTTTGTCTGTTTGCTTGTATCGAATAGGTTCCGAAACTACTAGACCGTTTTGAAAAATAATTTCACCAATCGAAAGCTACTTTATTAGGGAGTAATATTATAGGCTATACTTTATCCTCGTATTCCCACGGGAACGGGAAGAAAACGGGTGAAACCGCGGGGCACTGCTATGTAAAATACTATCTATTAGACTACAAATTGAAATCGAATAATAAAAGCTGTTTAATTTAAATAAATTATGTATTTCAATTGTTTTTGTATGGTGTCTACATCCAAAATATACCCAAAAACTGTTTTTTAATCCTCCTTATAATAATGAATTATTTCAATATTAAATGGAGATATTATATAATGTTTGTATGGGTACTTATATTTTTATGTATTATTATTGTATCCACCGTCTCGTTATTTAAAAATACTCGTACTACTCACAAGCAGCTCTATTCTACTCATACTATCAATCATAACGCCACACCAAAAAAAATATTGACAGGGAACTCATCTTCAACCACATTTTTCTCTATTGTACCAAATCGATGCAAACAAATAAAAAAATTGGTCATGGTTTAGTTGTTCACGTATTCGAGGTTCCGTATAAAATTTATTTCCATATTGAAAATTTTAGGTAGGCTGATGTTAATGAAAATCTGTTTGAAAATATACACCAATGTCATATAAAAGTGATATATAATAGAAAAAGTTTATGAAAGTAATGGCAAAAATAAGAACCAACTGACATCAATAACGACTTTGACTTATCTGCTTAAGTTGATAAAAATCGTGCATAGACAAAAAGAGGATCTGATAATTACATTTAAATATTCCATATATTACATTTTCAATGTTATCAGTTTATTGTCTTTAAAATGCCTAGTTGGCATGGTTCAAAAATATTTATCCAATGTTATTTAAAATGTCCCATTTAATTTTGAATAAAAATCTCTTGAAAGTTTTGTCTAAGAAATTAACAATATTGCATATCTTGTAGTTGTTTCGAAAGAAAATATTTATAGGTACATGTACCCGTCTTTTCCACTTACATCACGGTACCCCAAAAAATCCAACCTCATCCCATCCACTAAAGATGTAATTACCGTAACAAATGCATGCGATGCGGGCGTAAAATTTCATTAGCTTGGCTAGTTGACGCCACGCGTCAATCGCCCGATGATGGATGACGGCAAACTTTGGCGTTAAATGTCCGTTTGTTAAACATCGCCTTTTTGTACATTCGAGACTACGAGTGGCGTAAAAATATTGGTATAGTGAGCAAACGATAACTTTTTAACAGTCTGCTGGAAAAAGATATAAAAAGATTATGGTTTTACACAAATTAACGACATATGTGATGAAATTAAATGAAAGCTATATTATAATATATTCGGTTTATGGGTGTAACGTGTATGTTAGTAATTGGATTATGTTTGAAAATCAAATGCGGTTAAGCTGGTTAGCGGTTAAAATGTATCGTAATAATAAATGTAAATTTGTAACAATCCTTCTCTAAAAGGAATTTAAAATAAAAAAATAGTTTGAAAAATTATAAGTTTATTAAAAAATGGAGAATTGATAATACCTACCGTGAACATATTTACATAACCCAACAAATTTTGCACTTACGACTCTTCTCTCTTGTAACGGATTTTAAAACATGTTTTTTATATTAAAATTTTAGTTTATTAAAAATACCATGAAAATTGTTACAAAACAAACAAATTCTGCACTAACGAAATTGCTTGCTCAGGTAATCTTTCGAAATTACATTACTTTGATATGACCAATGTAATCGTATGCTAATCATCCTCATTATTATACTCTGCTCTTTCCAATAAGGAAATGCGTAACACAATACAATATTTTGTAACATGAACTGTAGTAGTCACGATTCTTATGTACTAGAATGCTACTTATAAGCATTAACACATCTTATGTTCAATCCTTTATATTATCTCACAACGGTTAATCTGCATACAAATGGGTAATTATTTGAGTTGGTCGGTCTTATAATGGTTGTTGTTCTAATAGTGAACCATTAGAGAGCTCATAAAGTTAATTAAACAAAATGTTAATAATGGTCTGGGTTTAACACGAGCTTAGCACACCATAGGTGCCTAATAAATATTAGACATTATTAGACTGTTGGGGTGTGTTACACAGTTTGGGAACATCGTTAGGTTGTTAAATTAGCGATATGGGCTGGCCTAGTCGAGTGATTAGAGACCCTGGCCACGAAACCAAGAGACGCGGGTACGAATCCCGTTAGGGGCAAATACATGGTCATTTATACTCGAGTCATGGTTGTTTATAAACGTATTTTAGTACGGCTATCCGTTCACCTAGTACCCACAGGCTTATAAGCTTAGTTTGAAACTAGGGAATTGGTGTGTCAGCCTGGAGAATTTATTTATTTAATTTATAAAAACATTTTTATTGTATAAAATAATTTTGTGTTTAATTTCAGGCGAACTAAATTTAATGTCGCGCGAGGACCGCGTAAGATTTTAATTTCGTCACCAATTATACTAAATACATGCATACGAGTATAAATACGTTAGGCAAGCCAATATTGATAAAGATACGTTTTGCTGAATAGCCCAAAACCTCTTATCGCGACATGAAAAGAATTTGGGATACATGAGTTTGAAAGAAGTATTAATCTTTCCGATCAATCAAAACGCTTATTGGAGCATTTGCCGCATTTCCCTATAGCCGGCCCGATGATGGATACCCGCTGCTCTAAAAAGAAACACAAAGTTGTCCTAAAATTTGCTATGAAACATTGTTTCGTATTCAGTTACAATTTGGGCATCTAAAATGTAGCATCTGACTACATATAGAAAATTGGGGCAAAATTGGTCACTATAAATGACTAATTTGCCACCACTGTCACTTTGTTTCACGAAAAATAAAGAAGTTATAAATAAATTTATCCTGTCCCAAACTTTTCTGGGAC
Source organism: Glyphodes perspectalis (assembly GCA_951394215.1). Lineage (NCBI taxonomy): Eukaryota > Metazoa > Arthropoda > Insecta > Lepidoptera > Crambidae > Glyphodes > Glyphodes perspectalis. The sequence continues at coordinate 12,427,331 of OX596212.1, read as the reverse complement.
AAAAAAAATGTGCCAACTGTGTTCCTTGTCTTCTTCCTGGAATGTCTTAAAAGGCGACTAATGGCGTAGTGATTATGTAGGTTTTTTCAAAAAAAATTATTTAACCTAGCTAAGTTTTATTTGTTTATAACATCACGCCAGTAGTGCCCAAAGGGATAGACAGAGTCAAAAGGACAAAAATAAAACTAGGTTGGGTCAGTTTTATTATTGACTAAAAGTGGTTAAATGGGCTGTCTGCCCTTTTGATTTTGGCTACGCGTTCAGGGATTACCCGGGCTCTTAGATCGTATTTTAGTGTGAGTTTTTAGTATTACAATGCCATAAAACATCGACCAGCTAAAATAGAACCGGCATTTTAGCGGCCTTGCCTCGTCACGGCGCACCCATCAATAACGCTGCGTCTCTCATATTGGGCGGAAAATTCAATAAAATTTTATCAGTCGAATTCATAGTTTCGGAACGATCCGCGTTTGTCGTTAGCTGCCGCTTTACAAAAAGGATTATCTCTTTTGAACGGACGCCGTTTTGACTTTTAAATGAACCGACCGTTAATTTGGTTGGTGGATTTTTGGTTTAGCACTAACAAACAGTTGTGTGTCAACCAATTTTGTTGGACGGAAAACTCTTATTCAATCGTATTACAATGACAGGTTCAAAATGTGATCATTGTGTATTGATATACACAATGTATTGTATTGATATACATCAAAGTATGTAATGTTACCTGATGGTAACATTACATATTTTGATGTGAGTGCAAACTGTTACGTACCGAAAATCCAGTTCTGAGAGAAATAAATTAATTTTATCAATAACATTGGTTTCATTAATAACATTTTATGAATTCCAATAATATCATCTTACATATTTGTGTTTGACGTAAAATCTGAAGCATTGCATTAATATGAATCACATACAAACATAGGTGAAATGTCGTTTTTTTTTTAAATAAAACAGCTGTACAAAATATAATTAAATACCAATGTAAAGAAAACATATATTCAAATTACTGCACAAGCCAGTAATGGGTACAATACATGAAATGAAGAATTCTCACATTAAAATTTTAATAAAAATATTATATATCCAAATATAAATAAGATAATTTTACATTTAAGCCTAAGCCGTAGTCCGCCGTAGACATGTCAAGAGGCTTATTTTAATCACTCGAATCTCTTGCAAATACTTGAGAGCAACTTAAATTAAGTTGTGGGTCTCAAGTTATTCCCACTTAAAAAACGGCTAGGTCTAAAAAATCTTGGTTGTGGGCTTAAAATCATGATGCTGAATATTTCACTACAAGTAGACGCTTCAATATTAAATGATAGCTGAATCATCAAAAAGCTGTCACGCCATGACTTATTCGTCGCAAATCGATCACCACGGAGACTCCAAAAAATGTTAACACCCCGAAAGGATTTCCCCGCACCGGTAAAATTCAATCGCCCGAAACATAATTCGATGCTTTCCAACTTTAAAAGTCTTCCACAAAGAAATCGCGCGGCTAAAAATTCGGAAACCCCCGAGAGGAATGCAGTAACCTCCGAGGGGCATCTTACAAATAACGGAGGGGGTTCCTTATTGTACGGAACCTTCCAAACCAGACGTCCTAATCGACCCTTTTGAAATTCCAACTAACGGGAAACTCGTATTTCCATAACAATAAAAATGTGATCCGAACATCTAGAAATGCCTCAGCGATATTCACGGATCATAAAATCGCACCAGCAGTGTGAATACAACTCGTCTGATTTAAGCGGACCTCTGTAATCCTGTGGCGTGGCCCTTATTTTCAAAGATTAGCGGAAATTACAAGGGAGAGGATGTGTCTAATTAATTTGGTCGGCACTTGAAAGCACAGGGTCTGTATTCGTTGCCGTTTTGGAAGCCGACGTCAGTTTTGGTGCATTTTTACGGTCATTGTGTTTCTGAGGACGTCGGACGTCCTGTGAGTTTGTTTTATCGTATTAGTTCTGGGTATAGCTTGTGCCTACGCTTTTAATCGTATACTAAGTACAGAGACGTTTATTGACTTCGTGCATTATAATTATTTCAGACTCTGCACAATCAAATGATGTTCGAGTACTCGTAGGCATTTTATGTTGAAATGAAATGACAAATGTGATTTGAATATAGCCAATAGGGTTGTTGACACCATTTATATTTTATTTTGAAATATCAATTCTGAAAAAGAAAGTATCGTAGTTTGTTGTGAAATCTTATTGATTTTGAATTATATTGAGTCTATGATTTTGAATTTTACAAAAACTGCTTAATATTAAGTCAGTAGACTATACGAACTAGTGACGTCATAAGTTGACAAGCCCATACAAAACATTTGAAGAGACAGCGTTTTGACAGCTCTTAAAAAGTAGGTATCTCAATTGAAAGCCGCGGGTTAGAAAAGATAAATGTTATTTTAAGCTCCGAAAAACTTGAGCTAGCTATCTATAACCAATTCATTGCATAGATGATCTATAATCCGTTTATACTAATGGGCAATCTGTTTATATAATACCTACCTACCAGTGATTGTTGATTTACATAAATACAAGACAATCATCATCACCATTTGAGTTTTATTTTAAGTAACACTTAAACAGCCGAAGTGTTTCCGAGTACACAATTATCAACAACAACAACAAACATGGATTCGTCAAGTTTATTTTGGGTAAATAACCCCATATTTCACGTAAACTGTAAATATTTATCTAGTTAACGAATTTCCAGGTTCCGCTATGGCCTGTGGGAGTCATCAACTAGCACTATCAAGGCCTATGGGACCAATTAGTTTCCCGTTATGAACTTTTGAGTCTGTTGGATTTGTGGAACCGCCCAAGGGATAGAAATGCAAAATGATTGTGTACTCACGAAGAATTTCTCTTGGAGATCGTTAAGGTATTGTTTATTAGCATTTTATTATCGTATTTCTGTGTTTGATGAAAACTAATGAAGTTTCGATACAATTTTGCGTTTGTTTTATTTTCGATACAAAGTTCTGTTACATAAGTATCTTATTTTTGTCTTGGAGTTTTCGTCAGAGCAATCACTGGTTAGAATTTGATATTTTAGTTATAATATTAATTATTTTGATTTGATAGTATAAAAACTCAGATTTTTTAAATTCTCAATTCAAAATATCCTGTTGCGAGCAGAAGTAAAAAACGAAAATCAAGTTTTAGAGAATAACATTTTCATTCCTTTTTTTATGTAATTCCTTATAATAGGTAAATTGTAAAACTATTCTATAAAGAGAAGTTCCTACATCTACTTTCCAAGCTAATAGAAGCTTTTGTATAATACACTTCAATTACACCATAAGCTCCCAAGATAATTTTATTAGACAACTACCGCCATCAGTTGACACGATACTGCACAACCAATTACACCAAATCTCCTCAAGGAAAAACCTTGTGGAGCTCGGTAACACTTAATACGAGCAAAAACTGTGACAGGGTTCCGCGTAATAACGTAATCTTTTCTGCGTAAGTAGGTCACTGTGGCAGGAGATCCCTTGTCAAATTAACGTTTCCCTCTGTCTCCGTATGACAAACGACGCGGGCATAATAAAAACTTACCCATGAAAGCTGAAGGCGAAAATGAAGCTGTTCGCGCCATTCGCCGTGAAAACTGGATGAAAATTAAAATCTTTTTTAATTGAATTAATTGGTCTGACCCGTGTTAGCTGTGTGTGGATTTTTGAGAGCGTTCTGTTTTGTTTTTGTAATGAATACCTACATGTTTGATACAGGTCTGTGAAATAACAATTAAAAAATAATCCCGTTTTGGTAAAACAGAAAAATATATCTCGCACGAAGATTACTTTATTTTATGATGCTTAGAGACATCGAGAGAGATTTATCCCATAAACCTTACTTACTAATTACTTTATATTGAATGCTGCTAAAAGTAGTACAATGGAAAGAAAACACTTTTGTCTAATTTCTTAATTACAACTGTGAATCTGATAAAAGTCATCTACTACAACAAAATTTCCTGCCGCCAAAGTTCACGCAATAAATTTTCCCGAAGCAATTTGATCTAAACCTCTTAGCAAAATAAACTGTATTAATCTCGGCATACAACTCTTGAAGTCCACTACATCAAACTTAAGAGCATTAAATGTAAAAAGGCCACGTGAGTTCGAGACTTGGCGTTCGGCCAGGCTCGCCTCATTTTGAGACTTAGTCCGGAGATGGTGATTTTGTTTAGTGCTTTATGTGTGTAAATAATGCAACAACTGACTCGTACTGTTTATACGAACACTCCTCGTGTTCCATTTTATGTCCAGAGTCCATTGTTTACAATAACATTTTTAAATTATAATTCCAAGTTATTGTTGACGAAGTAGTTGTTTTCTGTCGTTCTGAAGGAACTGTATTTATATTGTGTTATTTTATTTGTGCCTGCAAAAAAAGCTTCAGATATAATTCCAGATTTTTTTTATCTCTAGAGACTTTGATGTAAGGGTTTATTTGTATGCATATCCACATATAAAATTTTCATTTTTTCAATTTATCGTCTTTGGAGAAGATAATGGTTGTAGGAGCCGCGGAAGGCCCAGGCTCACCTACCACGACCAGATTGGTCGTGTATTAAAAGAAGGTGATGTTAGGAGTCATAAAAACCGTAGAGCTTGTATGAAAAGGATTATGAATGTTGAAGAGGCGAGTGAGATGTGTAAGGATCGTGCCATATGGCGTTCGGTTCTCTCTGCCTACCCCGCTAGGGAAGTGGCGTGAAGTTTAGTCAGTTAGTTAGTTTGAAGAAGTTAAATATGGTCGTAGTTTTCTTACAACACACAACTACCTTCGGTAAGAAGCCATTTTTCATTATTTATACTATGAAATTAAAGTTGTATCAGGGTAGTAGGCTATTTTAAAACTCCCCTTTTATATTGGATTAACACAAAAACTGAAGGTCCAGTTTTTGTCTATCCTATTAATACGTCTGCCTGTCATCCGAAAATAACCGATATTAAACTCCAATAACTGAATATTTAAACTAGGTATCGCAAAAATCCTCTATTGACCAATTCTATTTGAGATACACTTAAAATAGCGGGGTCAACACTTGACATCCGAATTCCTCGCATGTGCCGCCCGCATTTCAAAGTTGTGGAATTTTTAATATCTAAGAGTGAAGTTTTCTTCTGACGGTTTTGTAGCATGTCAACGGCGTTCAAGAAACTTCGGTCTTTAGGCTGAATACTGCTCACATTCATGAGTTGTCTGAAATTTTATTTTTTATTACCTTGAAACTTTCTTCGCTCTGCCTGTAAATAAAGTAGTTTTATTCCGTGTTTGCGGAAACTTCTCTAGAGTAGCGTTAAGTCTCGTTCTTACCATAACCGAGAAGGTTACATAGGTAACGTTTTGTTATTATAAGCAATGGCCTTCAGATAGGTGAACCAGACAAATCGAATAATAATTACACACATCCTAGGCATTTTAATGTGCAATTTCCAAACTACCGAGTTAGTAGTACATCCTTACATATAAGTTAAATATGCACATATACGTACCCTTATTCAAATCACTCGCGTTCAAGACTTATTGAGCTACCACAGCTCGTAGTACCTGTGTATATTGTTGCTGTGTCTATTTCTCTTTATTTATTAATAAACATCACTTTATTTGTGCCAAAATAAATAAAACAGCGACTACGTTATTTATCATTATCTATTATTAGCCAAAGGTCGATGAACGAACGGTCTATGTGATCCTAATGCGCATTATTACTACTATTTATTTGAAGCGAAACTCTTTTGTTTCGCAAAGCTAGTCAGCACATAATACTCTTTTAGTGAGCATAAGTCCACAATATCTATTTCCCTTCCCGGTTTATCCCGACGAAGCGCTACCGAATAAGCCGCTCGAATATTTGCCCAATGAGATTAGGCAGAGAGGTTTTTCTTGTTGATTACAGCTAACAAAAGTGCGGTTAGAATAAGTAAAGAGTTCCCAACGATCTGGATTTTTTATGATCCTACCTTTTAACCTACAAACCTACTTTGTGTTGCAGATTGATTTGTGCGGTATAAGCGTGAGAATATGTGGACCGTAAAATGCGATGGCGTTATTCATTTTATATGAGCACTTTGTTTTATTTTGATTATGGGGTCTTAAACATTTCATGCGCTGCCCTGGAGAGCTTTGCCCTAGATGTTGATTGATTCTCTAGCTGGAAATGTTAATTCTCCCTTAAATTTCTGACATAGAAATACTGCTATTTTTTTATGAGAGAGATGGCAAGCGAGGTGAAGGGTCACGTGATGGTAAGTGATCAGTGTGTTATTACATTACAGTTATAATGTATACATAAATAAAGAACATCGCGTTCATAATCCCCGAAGAGGTAGGCAGAGTCAAAGAGGCAGCAGGCCCTTTTAACTATATTCAGCCAGAAACAAAACTGGGCTGGGTTATATGGAAAATTGTGAAAAAGTGGTGACAAGTGGCTAGCCTGTCGCCCACACAATCACATACCCAAAACCCGATACTATACTATACTATAAGATAGTTATAATGTATCTTAATATATAATCGAATTTTGAAACGCGTTATAGAGTATTAGTTATTTGTTTGTATGGTTTAAGAAAATAGAAACAAATCTGCCACTGTAAGTTATTCTTAGCCACTACACCCCCACAGTCGACTTCCTGTGAGCCCCTTACCGCCCTGGTCGCACACCCCTCGTGCCCAATAGGAGGCGTTATCGTATTTATATTTGAAGGAGTTGGATATAATTTTGTTCCCAAAAATACACGCTGAAGTACATAAAGCAATTCAAGATACAGCTCTGAAGCAATATTGCTTTAGAGAGTTGTTATAATTTGTATACACAAATTATTACCCAAGAGGAAATAATTTGTACTTGATAATAATCCTTATCATAAGCTTGCGTTCGGAATGATGATGTAAGAAAGAAAGTCGGTCTGTAAGACAGCGTCGGAGTCAAGGTAAGAAGAGGCATGCTCCGGTGGTTCGGACATGTGGAAAGAATGGACGACGAAAGATAGACTAAACAGATATACAATGCGAAAGCGGAAGGATGTAGGAGCCGCGGAAGGCCCAGGCTCACCTTCTACGACAGATTGGTCGTGTATTAACAGAAGGTGATGTTAGGAGTCCTAAAAACCGTAGAGCCTGTATGAAAAGGATCATGAATGCTGAAGAGGCAAGTGAGGTGTGTAAGGATCGTGCCATATGGCGTTCGGTTCTCTCTGCCTACCCCGCTAGGGAAGTGGCGTGAAGTTTAGTTAGTTAGTTATAAGCTTACAAGGCAGCCAGAAATTACTTATTATTTCAAATGTAAAAAAAATGACAATTTAATTAAAATCTTGAAAGAAATAATCCTGAAAAATCAAGAATAATCAATAAGAGCGATACAGAAACAATAGCATTTTCCCTAAATAATTGTAGTAGGGAGTTACAGATGGTGATATAATTACGACTGGACGAACCGTTTGCAAATATAATACATACCTAGTCTAAACCTATATTAAATAAAATACCTAAATATAGTTTTTGAGTTCTAATGTTCAAGCACAACAAGAGTTGCAATAATGTAGCTTTCCAATAGTGAAAGAATTTTTGAAATCGGCACACTAGTTTTTAAGTTTATTCATTACAAACATACACAAACACAAAAATACAAATCTTTCCTCTTTATAATATTAGTATAGATGAAGAAACAGGTGCTATGAGCAACAATTTACTTAGTGCCCCTATATACAAAGTGACAAAAGATAAAATAGATACCATAAAATGAATAATGGTGATATTAAGTGATATATGGTTTTGATAAAGTTCCATGACGACCTTTTATAGACCAGATAGCTCCAGATCTCACATGTCGAGGTACAGTTGGTGTTAATATAGTATTTTGCTACTAGTAATAGTTATATCTGTCCCATGTTGGTCTGGGACTTGGCCCATGTTGATCTGGGTCAAAAAAAAAGAATGTGCCAACTGCGGTTCTTGCCTAGCATGTCGTAAAAGGCGACTAATGGTATATCGGGTTTTGGGTGTATGATTGTGTAGGCGACAGGTTAGCCGCTTGTCACTGCTTTTTTACAATTTTCTATCTAACCCAGCCCGGCTTTATTTTTGGCTGAATGTGGTTGAAGGGGCATGCGGCCCCTTGGACTCTGCCTACCTCTTCGGGGATTATGGGCGTGATGTTATGTATGATGTAGTAGTTATATACATTATATCAGCGTCCTGCGGTTTCACACGTGTAGCTCCCGTTCCCGTGGGAATACAGGAATAAAATAGCCTTTGTTATTTACTGATAAGGTAGCTTTCTATTGGTGAATGAATTTTTCAAATTGGTCCAGTAGTTTCGGAGTCTATTTAATACAAACAAACAATCAAATCTTTCGTTTTTATAATATAAGTATGACAATGTAACTTTTTCGTTCTTACTAATTGTTTATTCACATAAAAAAATGAGGCATTAAGTCGACTCAAACCAAGAAAATAGTTCCGAATAATATCGACAGATGGTGTTGAACGCGTGCTTTTTGAATTCAAACATTACGTTATCATTTTAATAGGCATATGACGTTGGTTCGTAAAAGTCCATTTCAATAAGAATAGAGAGTACCTACGTACCTGTTTTTGGAGCTGGAATAGTCGTTACTTAATTAGGAGGGAGTGATAGTTACAGCTTTAACACAGGAAAGGTTTAATTTATTTTAGGAAATGAATATGTACCTAAACAGCTGTATGTTGTCCTTATTTACCTTAAAAAGTTTGCAAAACACGAGACGGTATCAATAGCATTATCAACACAGATGTTGAATGCGACATCTACATATCAGTTGTCTACACTGCTATTTCAATTGGGCAGTCATAAATGACAATTGATTGTGGAAGTCCTTTATTTTTACAGACATTAAACCCGCGATAGCCATTCGTAATAATAGCCCACGTAAAAGTAGGTTATGTTTCCGTCAGTCACAAATGGGCCGCTGAGCGAGCGGTGCGGTTTAATTGCAAAATCGATTTTCCTACTCTATGTTTTACGATGCATTTCTGTTTGGTCAGCGAAAGGTTTCCTCTCATGTTTGGTTATGTAGATCTAAATGTGTTCTAGGGGTACATTACTTCGGAGACACAGTATTTTGGATGAGGTTTGGACTTAGAATCGGGAAGTAGTTAACGTTTTTAATGATACTTACAATACAATTAAATCTTTAAAAAGTACTTAATACATATTAGGCCTAAATATTAGGAACCCATTGAGTTTGTACTAAACATGATCTGTATTATAATAAATTGATTAAACCTACTAATTATGGTGGCACAGGAGAACCTAGATAGTTACTTTATAAAGCTAAGAAATAGAAATATTCTTAAGGTGAGACACAGTAAAATCTTCTTGTCAAAAAGTAAAATATGAATTACTTTGTATATCGTATTCGATTATATTTATTAAAAGGCCAATATGTTTTCAGATCCTGTCGTCCAAGGTCGTATTGCCTTTCTCCAATACGCTATAGAATGACAAATAGTTAGGTCAAATCTGGATAGTTACATGTCAAAATAAGCTTAAGAAATATTAACATTCAGGTTAAACAACACACAGAAATCCATTATTAGTAGCCGCGCAGAGCGACGTAACTGATTTCGTCTAAGAAATCGTGCAAAAGGGAGCAACAAAAAAATAATGTCGCTCCAAATTGAATCATTTGTAATATTCATTCTTTTTTACTCTTGCTTCTGCGGACGCTTTTCAAGAGTTGAGCACACTGATGTTTTGTTGCTGGAAGTGAATTTCACTGAAATGATATTCAAAAGGTTGGAACTTCTTTCTGAAAATATTTTAATGCCACATATTTCGTGGAGTACTTAAGTTGTATATAAATTAGTAAGGCACATATCATCCCATGCTAGTCTGCGACTTAAACACTCAAAGAATAAGCCAACTGTATCAACTGCGTAACATATCGTAAAAAGTGACTAATGGTGTATAGGGTACTAGGTTTCTCATAATATAGGCGTTAAGCGTTTAATTATATTAGTCGACAAGTGGCCACACTTGTCATCGTTTTCTCACAATTTTCCATTTAAAACTAACAAAAATGGTTTGTCTTAAATGGAAAATTGTGTCTTAAGTGAAAAGTAAAAGAGGCTAGTATCTGCTAGGAATAGACCTCTGTCCTCTCTTACGGCAGTCTCAGCTCATCTACTCGGCGGTCACAATGCGCCAAGAGGCTATGGCTCTCTTGACTCTGCCTACCATTATAGAGGATTGCGAGCGTGACTATATTTATCTATATATGATTAAGAAATTAGATTTACGCGATTTATTAACCCAACGAGGAGTCTGTATATAATTAATTCACCGAAATCTTAATTTTAAAGCCAACAACATATTCATACCTATATCTTTATGAAAGCTAAAATCAAGTTCACGCTGTAAATTTTATACTTCAACCATTTAAACAAACGTTCTATTGTGTCCGTCAGATAAAAATAGTCTTAATGAGGAAATAACATATTGACTGTGAAAGAACAACACATTCACATTATATAAGACATATCCAGTGCCCTTACTCCCGAGTGAGCCGACATTTCTCCTTTATGAAACTCGTTTTACGATAATCAACTGCCTTCAGGAATTCGCGACGTCACTGTCGCTCGGAGGGGGCACGAATTATTCGGTTCTAAGTATCTTTTATTAATGCCTCCTTCCTACAGCCTTCTACAGTTGCTTTGGATTTTCAATGAGCCATGACGTGATTAATTTTAAGAAGTCTTAGATTATCGCGTCTTGAGAAAAGTCTGATCGGGATTTCAGAGGAAGGAAAATGTCGCCTAGTTTTTGTATTTTCGCCAGTTAAGTTACTTTTTGTGGGGGTTGGACATCTGTTGGCTTAAAGGATATCGCTTTCTCGGGGAGGAAAGAGAATAATGATGGATAACTGTTACAAAGTAGGGGAATTATAAAAAGCATTTTTAAAAGATTTTTTTCTTAACATGCAATGTTTGGGTACTACTTGGATGCCCGTTTCAACGTTCTATTTTGTAAGCCAGGTACTGAGGTCTGATTAAGCTAAAAGTTAAAAAGGTGTTAATTCAGTGACCATGCAAAGTTATTGTACTAGAACTGGTGTGATGATGAAGACAGAAGAAGATCACAAGGATTTCCTTTGTTTTTTAGTATAGTATTGTAAGTATCTCATACTAATAAGTAGTTTTTAGATCTTTTAATATATTTATAGTGATAAATTGTGCAATAAATTTAAAGACTTTATCTGGTTTGTACGTTACTTAAAAGCCTTTTGTACATACATAACATCACGCCCACAATCCCCGAAGGGGTAGGTAGAGTCAAAGGGGCAGGAAGCCCCTTCAACCACATCCAGCCAAAAATAAAGCTGGGCTGGGTTAGATGGAAAATTGTGAAAAAGCAGTGACAAGCGGCTATCCTGTCACCTACACAATCACACACCCAAGACCCGATATACCATTAGTCGCCTTTTACGGCATGCTAGGCAAGAATCACAGTTGGCTTATTTTTTTAAAGTCCCAGACAAACATGGGACAGAGGGCTGGGTTGGATGGAAAGCTGTGAAAAAGGAGTGACAAGTGGCTAGCTCGTCGCCTACTCAGTCACATACCCAAAAGCCAGTAAACCATTAGTCATTTTTGTTCAATTCTGTTATCGATTTATCGAATGATAAGTGTTTTTTTTTTTTACTTAACATACGAATGCGTATTGCTCTACAAGACTCCTTGACTACTCAGTTGTAAAGATGAAATCCTGTTTCCTGCAATTTTAAGCAACGGAAATATATAGAATGTCTTACTGAGCTGAAACGTAAAACAACAAAACATTCTAGAATTCCGCAGCAACCCAAATAAGAAACGGGGCAATCTGATTTCTTGGTCTTGTCTCGACTTAAAGGGAAATAAAACTGTCGTTTCATAGCGAAACGGGGTCGGACATGTTACTGCACCCGTCGCTGGTATGCGGGGGCTAGTTGACCCCCCTAAGGAGGGAAGGTTCCCTCGACGTCACGCGCGGTACTGGGCCGTACAAATCACGCGAGTTGAGCACGCGACCTGAACCTCTACCACGAAACGCCGATAAACAACTCCACGAACGACCACATCGCAATACACCGCATCCATCAACCGATTTCTATAAAGAATCTGAAAATAAAAACGTACAAATGGAGCTTTGGAATGCGGTGACAAGGATTAAAGGTGTCAGTGTCCGAGTAGGTGTGAGCGCGTCTGGTAACAGTCCAACGCGATATGTCAATAGCTCTGTTTATTTTGTAGTAAACGCCTCTTTTTTTAATAAAAGAATACCGTCGCGAGTCGTAATAAGTCAGACGTCGCGGACACAATGGATGGCACGCCACATTCTCCGCCTGACACGAAATCCGATGCAAATGCGACTTGGTAGCTTTTTCTTTTTGCCCGTAGCATTCGAGGAAGTAATTTTTGGTGGCGCATACGATGGGGTGAATTGGAAAGTTTCTGTGGAAAATAGTGTAAGGCTGTATCTAGATTGTGGATAAGATGTATGTGGGTTTAAGACAGCGAGAAAATTACAGTGGTAGGTTGTGCGCGTGTTTTGAGATTGCTATCGGATGTAACAATACTTACCTGCACAGTTTAACTAAACAAATGTTAACACATACATTAAATTAAGATACACCTGATCTAATATATCTGTCTTATGATAAAAGTAACGTTTTTATCACAAAGTTCAGTTGACAATATTATTGGCTTACGAAAATTAAATTATGGCAGGAAAGGACCTTTGGCGTACTCTCAGATGAGTTTGTACTTTGACTCTCAGGTGAATTTTTATGATGTGGTGATATGAATACGTTCTTGTTCCCTTTTTTCTCGGCACATAGAGATAAAAAGTATTTGAGATAACTTTTTATTTGTTATTATATTAAAACATATATTAACTATACATATTACATATCGTATACAATTATTATATGTAAGGCTGATAGACGGATGAGAACCAATAACATGATAGGTACAGAAATATTTTCTAATTGACGATATTACACATTTCAACGGTAGCATTCCATCGATTTCCCGCTCATGCAACGTGGGGTGATTAAAAAGGAATGTCCATTACTATAAATTACGACATAAATGGGGCGTTGACCTCTTATTAGGAGCGGAAAAACTGTGCGGTATGCAGTATGACAGAGTTAGTGTGTTTCCATTTTAATGTAACATTTAGTTGGAATATTTTACGGTTATTGAGTCACGCAGAGTTTCAGTGGTCATATTGCCGCATAGCTGAACTGTTGGGAGTAAATCATTCATGTTTTAGTTGTACTTTGTTTATAGTTTATTGATCAGCTTGTAATGTCTGGGGTGACTATGACGGCTAGCACGATCCATTGAGCATTTAATATAGAGTGCAAGCAAGTTTTGAAAGGTTAAATTTGAATACATTAAAATTTTAAGTAATCTAACTATTTGAACTTTAGATTCTAGGTACAGTTTTAAGTTTGACCTTTCTCCGGTCATGTCGAATTGCCGTCTCACCGGAATATGAGAGTAAAGGAATAGAAATATGTGGTTTGTACATAATTTAATTATAAGTACATTAATTATTTATAAACCAGAATCGCTGAAATATTTAAATATTTAAAATTTAAAATTTTCAAATTTAAATATTTACATTCAGATTTAACTCAACACGTAAGACAATCTGTTAATCATTTTTAATTTCCGTGTGAACATATTTATTTTCCATGACCAAGACATAATTTATTTTTCGTGAAATTAATATTTTCGAAGGCTACGTAGGCGAAATTATGGGCAGAAGGCAACATTACATAAAGAGAGGCTCATCTTGAACATACGTATATGATAACTATTAGTTCGTATACTCCACCACTCTTGTATGGGCGGGCGGCGATTTAAAACAATAACCACGCTTTCAATTCGAGCGTTTATGAATTGTGAACACGCAACCGCTTGTTATTGTACTAGGTGCCTATTAGAAGGTTGTTTTACAAGAACGTGTGCGAATAAGTATAGGTTCTATTCTGCGAATAAAATCAAATTAGTTTTTGTGGCGAGGTGGTTCCGGCAGACTGTACTTGTATGCAGCGTTGTTAATTGTAGCTATTATAACCAAATGCAGGTGGCAGTTTGTTTTTATTGTTGCATTATGTAAGTTGTTTAATTTTTATTTGAGTGATGATAGTCCATTGGGTAAGGACACGGGTCATGCTAAAGGATCATAAAAGGCAAATCGTTATTGAACAATCTAAGTACGGATTGTTTTGAAACTTGTAAATTCAAAACAATAACTAAGGATGTATAAAAAAAATATATTTGTCTGATTCTCTAAGTTATAAAAAGGTCAAATAGCAATCGTTTCAATGTAAAATCCGGAATCTAAGAGTAAGAGGTCTTCAAATATGAACGAGTTGTTCCGCTAAAAAGATGGCGATGAAGGAATCATTGAAACATTTGATCAAGCGAATGCTGCTCATTTTCACAGACCGAAAGTTTTTGCACTTAGGTATTTAAAATACCTTTTCAACTTGAAACTTAATTTTGATTGAAAATCTAAGTACACGTCGTATATATCACATGAACAACTTTCTTAAAAATATTGTGGAGAAAATAACAACATTTCCAATTCAATTTGTTCTCACAAAATTTGAACGAGAGTGTACTTCAAACTTTTTATTTAATAATTTTTGTTTATGGTCAAATATAGTTATAACGAATGACGTCACTCAATATTTCAATCGAATAAAAATAATAAAAGAGAGTGATAAAAAATTTAGTAAAAAAGTTACGACCATCTTAATGCTGTTAGCAATAATAAAACAAGTCCGCAATATTTTAACCTGGATATTTTTTTTATTATGTAGGCGACAATTAGCCATTTGTCACTGCTTTTTCACAATTTCCCATCCAAACCAACTCTTTTTAATTTTTGTCTGTAAATGGTTCAAGAAGAAACTAAGGTTTTGCATATGACGGACGTGATGGTATGTATGTATGTCGAACTACATTATTTGACGCCCATTTTCAACCAAACTTTGCTCAGTTTTATTTTTAGATACATACATAACATAAATCACCGAAAAGGTAGGCAGAGTGAAATGGGGCAGCAAGCCCCCTTAACCACATTCAAGCAAAAATAAAACTAGGCTAGGTCAGATAGAAAATTGTGAAAAAGTAGTGACAATAGTTGATCCCTGCTTTAAAAACTTTAATTAAGATTATACAACAATACTAGGCACATCTTTTCGCTTTATCAAATTAGCAAAAAAATTACAAAGAGAAAGAGCATCAAAGTTTTGGAGTGGGGGCTTGCGACGTCACTATTAAGTAAACACACTTTCGCACAATTTACGAAAGTGTGACGTCACGCGCAACTTGAATGCATTGTATCTTCGTAAATGTGTGTTTGACAAATAAATTAAAAATACGTGTTCAATATTTTTTTATTATCTAACTGGCGGACGAAACAGAATTTTTTAGTCACCTTGCCTATTGGCTAGCTTGTCGCCTACATATTAATAATTATTATTAATATTTTTGGATGAACGTGGTTTAAGAAACTTAATGCTCCCTAAACTTGGCCTCTACAGGGATTGCGGGCAAGTATCTATGTATGTTGGTGTGAGATCATCTTATCAGCACCAGTCTCACGCATACTTTGACGTTAACCATTGTAGCGAAGACGCAAAAACGTCTAAAGTTTTATGCGTACGTCGTAAACGCAGGCGTACCCTAAAGTTCGGGTCTTAAAAGATTAAAACCATTAAATTTTTATGTTTTACCCTTGTCAGTGATCCGGTATCTTGAGTACGGCACCTTAGCGCTAGGGTATTCAAGAACATGAGAATGTAGGTGGAATAGGCAAGTAGCTAATTAAATTATCCTGCGTCTTACTGATATCATAAATATGAAAGTTAGTGCGATGTTTCTATGTAATATTTCTTGATCCATCTAACAGACAACGGATCGATTTAAAAATGTAATAATAAATTAAATATCAAAGTCAAAATATTCTTTATTTATATAGGTTTCAAAGAAACACTTATAAATCGTCAAAAACAGTTAAAAGAGATATGATTCTACCACCGGTTCGGAATGTTGCATCTACCGAGAAGAATCCGGCAAGAAACTCGGTAGTTACTTTTTTCAACAACAGTATTAACAAAGTTATAAGAATCATATTTAAGTTTGAACCATGTTTCAAAGTGGGCAAAATAAGATAATAAAAATTTATAATTACTAAGAAAATATTAAAATATGACCCGACCAACAGACCAGTCCCCAATATATGTAATATATCTAAAACGGAACATTTTACCTTTAATACGAACAGTTTATTGAATTTGGGTAGGCTTAGAAGTCTGGTCTAGAAGTGAATATACTTAATAATAAAACGCTAAAATACCCTTTCTGGGTTTCAAATGTAACATAAATTTATAACTTCTTAACTATCGTAATATTTAAGGTTAAACTTATCACAAGAAAGTAATGAGTTTGTACAAATTACTTAAATATTAACGCCAAGATGCTACAGACTAATCCCAAATTTAAACTAGGCCAAACACTGATATTCCCCAGAGAAGCGCTCAGCTTTTCATAAATATCAAATTAGAATTATGTATGTTCTTCTGGGGAAATATAGAAGTTGGTAGAACAAACATAGGTTCCATATAAGTACATATTATACATAATTTAGATGAAACTTAGATAAATATTGTATAATCAAATGCTCTGGTTTAGAAGATAACTTCCGAGGATATTGCTATTAAAATGGTAAAATAAATAAGCTACAATAATCACTAGAGAAAGTAAGTATTCATTGTAGTAATCATTTCGTCGCAATTTTAACGATGGCTATGTAATGCTATGCTAAAGGAAAACAAACCTACCTTTCTTCCATGCGATTGTCTTTTCAAATTTAGCTACCTTCCAAATTTATTTGTGATGCAATCACATGATTCCGTCCAGTGCTGGCCGAGTTCAAGTTTTATTTTCAGTTTATAATAAACAATATCTTGGATTTTAATTATGACTATAAACATATTATATAATCATATAAAAAGCGCGGTCAAATAAATTCTCTAGTGACCTAAAACTTTGAGCAGTAGTGAACTGCTTTCAACAACGCGCGCTATTTATTTATTTTTCTATCAATGAAATTATGCAAACAGCTCCTGAAATTCGCCATCCAAACATAATATTCAAGCGCACATCCAATATATTGAAAGCTATCCAGTGATTGAAAACACGACCCAGTTCCCGGTTTTGTTTACCGACGCGAAACACGGATATGATAGCAATTTATATTTGCTTTATTAATCACGTATTAATCAGAACCGGCAATGGATATTAATTGTTATAGTGATTGATTCATAGTATTGCCGTTGCGAGTGCAGTTGTTTTCAATTGGACTGTTTATTGAGCAAGGTGGTAAGTAGGATACATTTTCTGCGCGCATATTCACCTTTTGCGTTTTTGACGTTTTTATGAGGATAAATCTCTAATGACTAGGTTCAGAAGAGTTTTGTATTTAGGATAAATTTGTTAAGCTTTGATTATTGTTTGGAAAATTAGGACACTATTTTTTCAAAAACAGATAATACTTTTTTTGAGAAATTTAAGCACAATATAGTATTTTTCTCAATTTGGGTGGGACAATAAAATACCTGTATACTAAGATACCTAACGGTATGAACAATTTAAAACTACGCAATTAAGAGATCTCATTTTCGTATTCAGATTTTCTTCACTCGTGGTCTTAGCTCGGCTCGTGGGTTGATCGATTGATTTTAATTTGATTTGGGTATAGATACTCGATACTATTTGGTTTAATATGAGAATGATATACCTGAATATATTCTTTGAAAGATGTGGTAAACAAGTATACGGGTCATGGGATGGTAAGTGATTACAATGCCCATAGGTAATCGCACTAGTATAAATAACATGTAAGTAAGAAAGAAGATTATCAAGGTTATAATCGAAGATCTATATTCTATTATATATTACTACTATATATTTTATTTTTGGGCCTGAATAAACTGTCTATATGCTAGCTTTATATAATTTTTACGTGACCCGTTAAAATATCGTAATCTCCAGTTAAAGCTTTATGATATAAAACCTTTCCTAACCTTTAGTCATTCTTAGAAGAGAAACCAATTCAGCCGTGTTAAGTAAGGCTCTCAGAGTTCACAGAAGCTACTCTAATGTATGAGACTTGATTGGGTGATACTAAACGGCCGAAGTTGCTCGTTATCTTCCGCCTTCGGCGAATTTTGCTACAAAGGCGAGTTCTGTCAGTACGGAGTTACTTATGTCGGGGCTCATGTCGTTTCCATATCGTTTTGATCTCGTTAAAGTATTTTGCAGTTGAAGTTCGGACGCAAAAATAGTATAGTTAGTTCTGCCGGCTTACTCTCTAAGCTTGGAATCGCAATTAAAATTGTTAATGCGAAATATCACTCTTGCAAAACGGTACCAAAAATATGACATTATAATATAAATATCCAGATTAACCATAGATTTAGAATTTTTTGAGAAATCTATGAGATTAACTGTGTCACTGTGCAAGGGATGTGTACATCTTCATGTAACTGTGCTAATTTTTGTAGACATAAATATAATTTCGTTTTATGTATGCGACTAAAAATTAGGTAATTTCATAAAAATGTGTAGGTACTCGTTTGTTTTATTATTGTACAAAATCGGCGTTTAAATTCAAATCATATGGCGTTCAGTTCTCTCTACCTTCCCCGCTAGGGAAGTGGCGTGAAGTTTAATTAGTTAGTATAAAATCGGCTTTTATTAAAATCTGCAATTTTTGCAACTAATATGATGTACCTACGTACATCATATTAGTTGCAAAAATTGCAGAAAAAAATTGTAAAAAAAACTCTTTTTTTTTGGTTTTTAGAAGGTTCAAGCGAAAATCGCTTGAACCTTCTAAAAACTCTAAGTAGGTTATTTTACTCGGATTGGTGGTACCTACAGACTTACTACACTATGTCTTAGCGAGACTTCAGTTTCTATAGATAAAAAAAACACTAAACATATCAAAATTATGTGTGATGTGATGTATGAAAGTAGCGTCCAGTTACTTGCAGTGTATACAGCCGGGCGAGCGCACCGTGTGAGCGAACAGTTTCGCTAAAGCGCTCGCTGGCGCTGTCAGGGTGCTTTGCCAAATGCGCTTTAGCGATTCCATAACGAACTTCGCCACCGCTCGTATTGCGCCATAAACATGTTTACTAAGAACTCATAGTGCGCAGTTAGTTCCCGATTTGTCCACCCGAATAAATCTGTGGCGCGATACGAGCGGTAGCGAAGTTCGTTATGGAATCGCTAAAGCGCATTTGGCAAAGCACCTTGGGCAGAAACAATGTTCCGGAGTGTGCGATACTGCGCCGACCTAATGTGTTCCGCACTCGACTTACTTGTAGTGGCCGGCGAATTTCGTCAGCCGTTACAAAAGTTAGGGAGAATTTTAATTTTAGATATACATGTACATTTTACGCCAGTATTGTTCGTAAAGTCAAAATTGTATAGTTGAATAGTTTTTCCACAGCAATAGCTGAATATTATCATAATATTTTTTGTGCAACTTAAAAAAGTTATAGACGTCTATGAAAACTTAGACTAATGGAAGAATACCTAAAGTCAATTATACTTACCGACTTGTTGAAGTTTTAAAGTGTAAAAAATAAAGCGTATCCGCCAGAAGTAGGTAAGTTACCCCAAACATATCTAAATTATATTGTCTTGCATTGTATCAATAAAAACAAAATATTCAACAATATCAAAACTATATGATGTAATAAGGTAGCGTCCAGTTGCTTGCACCGCTTGCAGCCGGCCGAGCGCATTGTGTGAGCGAACAGTTTCGCCAAAGCGCGCTCGCTGGCGCTGGCAGGGCAGAAACAATGTTCCGGAGTTCGCGATACTGCGCCGGCCCGATGTGTTCAACACTCGACCGGGCCGTGAATTTCGCCAGCCATTTAAAAGTTCGGGCGAATTTAATTTTCATGCTTTTATTCATAAGAGTACATTCGGTGAGCAGCGGGGCTTATGATTGTGTGAGTTCTGTTGTGGACATTTTAGTTATCGGTTATGAGTATTTTTAGTGACTTTAAGATTAATATTTAACACGTACATTGGATATTTTATATGATTTATTTATCTCTATCATACCTATGTGCTGTTTTTGTTTATACTAAAAATTTCGTTGACTGCCTCGTTGGTCTAGTAGTAGCGTGCGCCGCCTAAGGACCAAAAGGTCCCGGGTTCAAATACGGGGTCGGGTAAAAAATTTGTGGTCGGGTATTCCAATATTGAAATTACTCAGTAACAGCCCGGAGTCAGGAAGTTGGCGGTTTAACTACCCCCGTGCTTGTGAAAGCACGTTAAGCCGTTGGTCCTGCGCCTGACCACTCACCGGTCATGTCGAATTGCCGTCTCACCGGACTATGAGTGTGAAGGAATATAAACTGCACCAGTGTTGGCGCACACATGTGTGGTATAATATCTCCTGCGCAGATGGCTAATCCTCGTTAAGATTGGCCCCCGTGACCGATATCGGTTAAGAGTCATTATTATTACCTAAATTTTCACAATCAATCGTAGGTTAATGGGTAAGACGCACTTGTCATGTTATCCTCTGTATAGTAATTTTTTTTTAATAGCTTACACGTTTTATCACAACGTTGTAGAGGTAACAAATCAAATTGGCTTCAAATCAAGACTCATAAGCGCCGTTGCGGATAATATCGTATGCGCAAACCTAGGTTATTAAATACATATGGCTGTATTTTAATAACCCACTATTTTATTAGAATGCCTTTAGCAAAAATTTTATTAATCGAACCTCCCCACCTCAAAATCAAATTGGCTTCAAATCTAGACTAATAAGCAGCCTTGCTAGATAGTGACGTGCCTACAAAGCGCACCAACAGACCGCTCACTCGCCCGCATAATCAGACTACCAGTATAACGAGCTTGGACGAAAATAGAAGAATAGTTCTTTGAGAACACCCTTTGTATATTTTCTCCTCCGTCTCGGGACCGGATAATGGCACCTTTGTGGAAATGCCGCTACTGGGACAAATTTTAAAGCATTCATGGGGCTTATAATTGGGGATGGGCAAAGATGGAATTTGTAATGGGGTGACTACTTCGTCGTCTAGATGTTTGGTTTAATTAGTATTTATGGGGAGAGTTCGAGAATGTTTAATTATTATTAACTTGTTAGCCATTCCTTTCGCGTGAAATTTGGTCAGATAAAAGACAGACTATCGTACGTTCTACGAAGTTATTTTTTCTTCGGGAATCATACTTTTAAATCTGCTTGTATAGCTTATGACCTTTCTCATGATTTAACCTTTTGGCGGATCGTATTTATCCCAATTAATTTAGCGGTTTTGGCGTGAAAACAGACCAACAAAGCTATTTAGAATATCAGTAAGGAAGCTAAATAGCAGCGTGTCGTCTATTTATAATTGACTGGTCCTAGTCGGAATCTTCTTGGACCATTAATCGTTCTATTCGTAATCCATAGATCCCTATGCAAGCCGACAAATTAGTGGCTAAACATTCTTAGTTATGGAAATGGCGTAGGGTAAATCCTAAAGATATGCTTAATATATATTATTACCTATATAGTTTTGGTTTCAAACCGAGAACGTTCGTTTAAAAGCAAAGGCTTTATGTTTCCAAGCCCTACCCAGATCCTTGATCTATCTGATAGCATGTATCGTGATATGTTTTTCTATTTACGTGTATTTACAAAAAAAAAGTTTATCACACGCAAAACGCAAATCCCCAGACCATTTAACGCGTAATCCGCGGCCGAGCTGCGCGGGCGCACCCCCATCAATATGCGCGGGCATGCGTCTCATCAGTGTAAATCCCGCCGATAACTTTAATAAGCGCTGGCTCAAAGTCACCGCGCCTATAAACCACGTCGAGCCTTAATCAACGCTGAGATAAGCTATCTCGCCATATGACGGGAGTCGGTGGAGTTAGGGTACAGTATTGGTGGACCTTCAGTTGACGGTTTGAATCTAGGATAGAGCTTCTGAAGCCGCAAACAAAATTTGGGTCGTAGATGATTTTGGTATATGCCGCTCATTTTTTAAAGAACATATGTACATTTTAGCAAACACGGGTTTTTAGTTATTTTTATCACTGGAAAATTCATAAAGCAAAAGTGGCCTATAAAGTTGCTTAAGTACATTTACGGACGGCAAAATATGTTTTATTCGCATATTTTTGAAAGTATTTTATAGTAGTGACCCAGCCCTATGCGCCAAGAGTTGTGGGATCGATCCCAGGACAAACATTCGTATGATGAATACTTGTGTATGTTCTGTATCTGGGTGTTAACATTGAATATTTAAGTATATATTTGTAATATCAATGTTGATTCTGATATCCATAACACAAGGTCTTAAGCTTACCTCGGAGTCAGATCAATGTATGTGATTTTGTCTGATATTTATATTTATTATTTATTTATACCCAAGGGTGACTATAACCTTATCCTATGGAACCCAATTTTTCCCGCCACCCAGCCTTGACCGAATTTTTATTTTTATAAATTGATTACCGAGTACACCTATGAATATTCCTTCGCATCTCCGGTGGCACTATGTTTACGAGGCCGCTATAGCAAGTGCAATGAATAAATTAAGTCGCATTTTGTTACGAAATATTCATAAGTTACGGGGAAATGCGAGAAGGCGATATTTTTGTTTCGCTTTAATTTTTTACTAATTAACTAAACTACACGCCACTTCCCTAGCGGGGTAGACAGAGAGAACCGAACGCCATATGGCACGATCCTTACACACCTCACTCGGCTCTTAAAAATTCATGATCCTTTTTTCACGGTAGGTTATTATAGGTACTTATGTTTATTCCTATGATCAAAACCTATTTCGAAAAGTAAATTGCTATGCTATGATATGGCTACTACATTTACGCCTTTGCATAGACGAAGAAATTGCTTTCAAACAAGCGTTAAAACATACGTGTTTGGATTATCTTAATCAAAATATCTAGTGTGAAATAATTCTGCTGATATTTTTATTGGATCAATTCCCCGAATGTGATAGGGCTCTTGGTAAATTTTAATCGTCTATTATGTAATAGTATGCACTATTACAGAGGTACTTCAAGTGGACCTAAGCAAAAAGAACCATAAGTAAGTAAAAATTTGTAAATAAATACAAAAATAAATTGAAACATTATTTAGCAATTTGTTAAAAATATGGTTTACTAGTAACACCATAATTTTACAACAATGCCTTATGCAATGTTATTGAAAGAATCCTTTATCAGGTAAACGAGCTTTAAAATATTCATGGACAAACAACATTACTAACATGTAGAATACCTAGCAACACACCAGAATAGAAGCTTGACAAGCCTTTCATAGGTCGATTTGCTGACTAAGCCATTAAATCCGTCTACTTTGTGACGTCAATAAAGTTATTGATTTCTAGAGCGTCCGCTATTATGGCTCAGTCGCTATAAAAGTGAGTGAAGTCATTAATTTTAGTCAATATGTAATTTATGGCTAATTAAGAGCATTTCACCCATATACTGATGGGTGACAAGTATAAAGATAACGACCAACTTACGACCACTTATAGTGTCTTATAGAGATTCTAAAGAGATTAAACTAAATTATGTGGACGGAGAAACGAGAGTGTTAAATGCGTAGGGAAAACGAAGGCGCTTTTGGATAAGGCACTTTTAGGTGTAAAAATATATTTTTTAATATTATAAATCCAGATAAGCAAGAATTAAGTACACACGTGGAAGAATTAAATACTAATATTATTTACATTTTTGATGAGAAGGGAGAAAAAAAAAAGAAATTGCGATTTACCATGAGTTACATAGTTTAAATGAGTAATATAATAATAGGTTGACTGCCTTGTTGGTCTAGTCGGGTCTAAATTGGTGCTGGGTATTTTAATATTGAAAATACTCAGTAAACAGGACGAGTCCCGAGTCAGGACGTTGGCGGTTAAATCAGCCCCGTGTTCCGGAAAGCCGTAGGTCCTGCGCTGGACCTCTTTCCAGTCATGTCCAATTGCCGTCTCACTATGAGAGTGGCGGAATAGAGAGTATACCTGTGTTTGCGCACAAACTTGTGCACTATAATATTTCCTGCGCAGATGGCTAATCCTCGTTGAGATTGGCCGCCGTGACCGATATCGGTTAGGAGGCCATTATTTTTATTATAATTATGGGCAGCTAGCTTCTGCGCGCGGCTTTTCTCGCGTGGTACGCCGATAAAATATAGCCTTTATGTTATTCGGGTGTCCAATCAAACTATCGCATTTATAATATTATTAAGATATATTAAAAAATAAAAACACAGAGAAAAATGTCTCATAGCTATGCGCATAACATAAAAGTTATATACACAAACATCTTTCATTAAAAGTATTTGAGTAACACTAATATTGGTAGCATGTTATCATTAATTGAAAACATTAAAAATAAACTCAAAAAGCCACCTCCAATATTTAATACTAAGCGAAACGCTCCAAGGCACCGTGATGTATGCAAACGTCTGTATTTTTTAAACGCCAAAGATCTTAATTGGTATTACACAACTTTATATCGGTCATTCCCAGCATCGATGTTAACATTTCAATAAATCGATGTTTTAATTAACCAACCAATTCATGATCAGTAGCTTTGTGTCGGGTGCGTTCAGTTTTTGCCATTTATAAAATGGACTGTAAATTGCAGCGGCACTCACGAAATGAGTCCACCATTCAGTCGTCGTTCGGTTTTGTTCTTCTTAATGTGTCGGATTTAATTAACTAATAAAATTGTAAGTCCTTTTTGCATATCGACATTCCATGGCACGGCATTTAACATGCGTTATATATGTAAATGGGTCCCCTATTAATGTGTTACGAAATTTAGATAGCAGTTGCTTGAACTGGACTCGCTTAATCCAGGATTATGATCAGGGAAGCACATAATGAGGGTTTTTTGAAATAAAACATCAGATAGATGGCGTAACTGTGACGTACGGTCTTGTCACCCTCCTCATTGGTAGGTGTTCAGAACAAACTGACATGCTGTCAACAAAGAGCCAATAGTGACAGTGATAAGACCACGAGACTCCCTCGTGCCATCTGGCGGTTTTTGTATTTGTGAGAATCCTCATTGGAACATGTTAATAAAGCCAGAGTCATTTGAATGTGCAGATTTCTCTAAAAGGTTTACCTCTGATATAAGTAAGTGGTAATTTTTCTGCTTAGTTTTTACAGTTATTGAATTGTTGGAGTGGTAAACAGATTATGAATTAATATTGTACTCATAGCATTGAACTTATTTAAGTGTTCTAATTAAATGAGTTATATTATCTCGCATTCTATAATAACGATTGGTATTTATTGTCTTATTTCATAGAAATAATCGCCCGCAACCCCTGATGGGGCAGTTAGAGGCTATTTAACGACTTTATGCCAAAACCAAAATTGCGTTCTATTTCTACAGCTGTAAGAACTCACGTACTACATAATACAATCGCCTTAAGTCCCATTACTATTGATTCTGGTGGTAATGCAACGCGAAATGTTAAAATCATAAGTTTTGTTTCTTAGCTCTTTGCCACTACCACAAATCCAATATCATGTACTATTCTATACATGTAATCGCTCTTACGTCACGCTAGGCTAGAAATACAGCTGGTACATTATTTTTAAGCCCCAATCTAATAGGCATCATTTTCAGTCAGTTTCATATCACTTTCTGGAGTTAAGCTTCTCAAGCTATGCTTCTCAAGCTATGAGTTCGCAAGCACTCATCTATACACGAGTAGACTGCAGCCCAGTGTCAAGTTTCAGACGCAGAGCCGGAACTTTACCCGCGTCACGCTTAGTTAAACCTTTGGTAACTCTGCGCTGGTCGCTGTAATTAATGACGTCATACTTAGAGTTGCCTGTAGACAACTGCGCAGTCTAGTCTACGTGCAAGTGACTAAGATTTCAAAGCTTGATGGCGCATTCGGTAGTGACCCTGCCCTATGCGCGAAGATTTGTGGGTTCGATCCCCACCCAGGACAAACATTCGTGTGATGAATACTTGTGTTTGTTCTGTGTCTGGGTGTAAATATCCATATTTAAGTATATATTTGTAATACCACTGTTGTTTCTGATATCCGTAACACAAGTGCTTAAGCTACTTACCTCAGAGTCAGAGCAATGTATGTGATGTCGTCAGATATTTATTTATTTAAAGGCTTTCACCAGAATTTTCCGAAATTTATACAGGATATTTGTAGTTACTCCTTTAACTTGTAGTAAACGTAATTTATCTGTATTGTGATTTGATTCTTGATATTGTAAGGTTTTTTAGTGTTGTAATGATCCTGAAGACGTACCTCCTTCACCTCCACCTTCACCTCCACCTTCATCCATCTCTGTCAATATCGGATGAAGGAGCGGTAATATGGATTGATGCGTTTGTTGTTAATGTACCAGTAAGTGCGAGTTTGTCTTACAACATAAAAACTCCCGAACTATGAAAATATGTAACTTATGTCTCATTGTGCTTAGACAAAATAGTTCCAAAAATATACTATCTTATAGACTTATCTCGATCGAGAATTTAATCCTTGATTTAGAAGTAGTATATACTATAATTCGAGAAAAGATGTGCGCAGAAAAATCGGTGATCATAGAATTGGTCATAAAAACGCTTAAAGTTTTGAAAAACTTAAAACTGAGTTTGAGATATTAGTTATAGACTTTAATAATTTACCAATTGTTCCTCAAAAGATTTCGTGACAGATAGCATGAAAGCATTTTCATTCACCTTGACAGCTTTTTTGGAATAACACAAAATTATGTAATTAATAAAACACAATGCCACTCAGAATCGAATGAACTTCGCCAATCCAACAATTGCGACAACAATGTTCTGTTTCAAAGCAAGACAATCTTGCGCCATTATTAAATATTTCACCCCGATCCCTGAGGCTGGCTCAAAAATGCGGGAATATTAAATGGCGACCGACTACATCTGACAGTCCCGTCCCCCGGGGTTCCCCGCTCTGCAGTTTGATTTGATGATATTGAAAATTGTTCTCAATTTGCTCTGATTCAATTGGTGGAGTTCTCATCTTTGTGCGTGGAAAGAGTTTGACTGTAAGGAATTGCTATTGATGCCAGAAGAAAATGTACGAATTTTTGCCACTTTGGAATTTTCGACGATATAGTTTTTCAGTATTTACCTCCAAATATGTACCTGCTTCTTGGACTTGGCCTACCCCTTCGAGGATAGCGGGCGTGATGATATTTTTTTTATGACGGTGTTTTTAGAAGATTGTAGTTTTATAAGACCTACAAGAATAATGGAAATAAGTTAATGTGGCTATGGGATTGTTAAAAATAATAATAACAAATTCTCCGGACTGACACACCAATTCCCTAGTTCCAAACTAAGCTATAAGCTTGTCCTATGGATACTAAGTGAACAAATAGACATACTTACATACGTTTATAAACATCCATGACTCGAGTACAAATGTCCACGAAATATTTGCCTCTAGCGGGATTCGAACCCGCGTCCGTCGGTTTCGTGTCCAGGGTCTCTGGCCACTTGACCAACGGGCCTGTCTTACGACGGGGCGGTATAAAATAAGTTGATACTTAACTTTACCGCTTTGGATTTTTTTTATATTTAATTGAAAATCGTCTTAAATCACTATTTTGTTAATTATTATGTTATAACAACTTCTAGAGATGTCTTTGAAAATAAGTTCTAGGCCACTTGAAATTAAAAGGTCTTAAATGTCCCTATATTTTAACTCATCAAATCTTGATACAAACCTTTGTATCCAACT
Organism: Glyphodes perspectalis; assembly: GCA_951394215.1. Lineage (NCBI taxonomy): Eukaryota > Metazoa > Arthropoda > Insecta > Lepidoptera > Crambidae > Glyphodes > Glyphodes perspectalis. The sequence goes on along the minus strand of OX596212.1, from coordinate 12,399,434 downwards.
AACAAATTCTATGAAATGTCTATATATATACCTATATATATAGACATTTCATAGAATTTGTTATGTTCTAATTATTTAATCAAATTAAGATGTTTAACTGTTGTTCCAGTGCTGTTTCAATATAACGATGTCGAATAATTAAATTCTATTGTTTTGTCAGCAAACAACAAATGGTATTAATATTTAAAGTTTGAATCAACCGAGTCAATGCGCATTGCAAATGACCTTAATTCAACTGGAAACATATTTTTATACAACATAAAATTAGCTATTGCCAACATTCGGTCAATGATTTAATTAATTTAAACATACTTAAACAAGTTCAGGTGGTTCAAAGAAAATCATCTCTAAACCAATTACGGTATCGATTTTGTAATGTAATATAATAGTTGGCGAAGTTTGATAGATCTTGGGCTAATACAATCCCGGTAATGGGGTAGTGTAATAAATTTATCAGTTGCCAAATTATCACTTAAGACGTCATTTTAATATCTATTGCATTTACAGAGTTAAGAGTTAGGGTAATTTTATATCCGACTAGCTTTGTCCGCGGTTTCACCCGCGTTTATGGTTAATATTATATAGCCTACAGCCTTCCTCGATAAATGGGCTATCTAACACTGAAATAATTTTTCAAATCGGACCAGTAGTTTCTGAGATTAGCGCATTCAGGCAAACAAACAAACAAACTCTTCAGCTTTATAATATTAGTACATATAGATATCGTGGTTAATTTAAAAGAAAATGGCAGCATGTCACGAGACGATACTTATAGTAATATTCATATTTGAGGTTGATCTTTCTTCAACCATGTTAGTTTACCGTCTCATCGGACTGTGTAAGCGAAGGAACAGAGAGTGTATCTGTATTTGAGCAGCCACTTACGTATTATAACATATTCTACGTAGTATAAATAAATAAATATACGACTACATCACATACATTGATCTGACTCCGAGGTAAGCAGCTTAAGCACTTATGTTACGGATATCAGAATCAACAGTGGTATTACAAATATATACTTAAATATTAGATATTAACACAGAACAAATACAAGTATTCATCACACGAATGTTTGTCCTGGGTGGGGACCCACAACTCTTGGGGCATGGGGCAGGGTCATCGAGCTAGTCAGATGGCCGCCGTGACCAAAATCGCTTAGTATGATATAATTACTATATGAGCCTTGAAGAATCAACACACAGCACATGTTCACCGTGGGAAAACAGAATATAACCATCGATCTAAAGGTGTCATTCTAGAAGGTTTCCCGAACATTCCATTACCGAAATGTGGTGTAATGTTCGCGTGGGCGCTCAGTTCACACCTACACAGGTGTTTAAAGGTTTTATTATTACTAATTTACCGCTAACTGTAGCTACGCCTACGGTTTTGTCATATCGATTACGAGATAAAACCGTGTTTGGCATTGTCTGATTGGCAGTTGTACTATAATGAAGGGAAACCGAAAGTTATGCGGCTGCTTTGTAAAGGGAAATGTGGTACATAATATAGAGTCATCAATGAAATTAACTGGACTTGAAACGACTGAGTCAAGAAGATCATTTATGTGGGGATTAATTGACGAAACAGATTTGCTTGGGATGAAGTCTTTAGGCATACTAAACACATTATCCCGATGTGTTCAATTGCCTAAATCACAACTAATATGTGTAATATCTTTATAGACATTTTTTTTACTTGCTTTTGTTGCAGATAATAATTTATACTTGTTAATTGTGAGTTGCTAGATTATCATAGCTTCTTATACATATGCAAAATTGGGGTACCAAATTTACTAATTGATCATCAGCTAAAAAATTCACCTCATCAAATGTCAACAAACTAAATTTCAGCAAATGAATTTGTTTCAAAAAAATCCGACAAACATCAGCCAGCCGTTCCATTGACCTCATTGTATCAGCTTCAGCAAAGGGTTAATTATAATAAAGGGTGCGCGATACAAATGGCCCAGCATGCGAAGGGCCGGTTGCAACGCGACCCATATGAATTGGCGATAAGCAAAAGGCGTGGCCGCTCGTCTCTCTGTCTCTGTGCCCTTTTAATTAACTTTTTATGCGCGAAAATAGCAGACCAGCGCTTAGCTACTAAAATCAAATTTACGAAAGAAGAATGCTTTAACAGAGATTAGGATATAGAAATATACATGAAACATCTTGCAAAGAAACATCCACTTTTATGAAATCTCATAGAAGATACTACGACGCAGATTTTATTCGATGTAGTAATTATGGAAAATTTTATCAAGACATTGATTTAGTAAATATAAATAAATAAATATCAGACTACATCTCAAACATTGATCTGACTCCAAAGTAAGTAGCAATTATAAACATTCATCTTACTTGCGTAGGTTGAATAGATACAATTATTTTTGTTTTAGCAATACATATGCACATGACTAGAGATATATATAAAAATATTCTACAATAATCGTAGAGCTTGTATGAAAAGGATTATAGGCGAGTGAGGTGTGTAAGGATCGTGCCATATGGCGTTCGGTTCTCTCTGCGTACCCCGCTAGGGAAGTGGCGTGAAGTTTAGTTTGTTAGTTATTCTACAATACATGCTCACTATTATTTGGGGCATTATAATATTTATATATCTACATTTTGTGAAATTGTCTTTATGGAAATATTGTGCTAAATGACGTAGAAACATTAAATAACAAGGAGAATATGATAATAGCGTAAACAACACAAAAATCACAGACGACCTCCGAATCAGTCTACAAACATCTGTGAAATTGATACTCAAAATTAATTACCCAAATCGGTATCTAGATAAGCCTAAAAGGCTGTGCCTCGTAAAAACGGCCACAAATGTTGATACTTTAATCAAAGTCGTAAATTAGACAGACTATTAAATGTTTCGGACTGAATCATTGGTCATAATGAATAAAAAAGTCAGCGTATTTTACTTATGTAACGACCAATTAATATTTTTACGCATAGTGTAAACGTCTTTTGTTGAAATAGTATAATAATTGCATCATCATCAACATACTTTTATTGTGCTCTCATTGTAGGATTTATATTTTATTATTGATCAATATATAATGTACATATATTCTGCATCGGTCCCGTCATCGGCATTTCTAACGAGCTCATAGTAACCTTGATACCAAATTATTATCAAACTAAGCTTACATAGGAAACACATAACTGACATATGTAATCCACATTTAAAAACATGTTTTTTAAGATAAACACATGAAGGAAAAGAAGTGAAAACAGAATATCCAGTCTTTTACGGAATCTAATCTTTATTAATCTGTTTGATCTCACGATCTGTGATCTAAGCCTTATAGATTTCATCACTCAATGGTCGTCAATATTTAAAATATCATTCATTAGATTACGTTGTTTTCTTTGACAGTTAAGGGCTCATGAAAATTTTTAAACGCTGTTTACCTTAATATCTTCTTTCCCAAAAATTAAGGTTAAAAAATGCAATGCACAAGGAATCCAGCGGTTGATATCGATTTTTACAGTTCTGTATCTCGAATGGCAAATAAATTCGGAAATTGAATGGCCCAAACAAACTCAAAACAGATTGGATAATAACTCATCGCTGACCACAAGATATTTTAAATTTGTAGAAACGTTTTGTGGATCCTCGTAAATCTTGGCTGTGATTTTTCCAACGATAAGTTTATTCTACAATGACTAATTTAGTAGGTAGGCCGTTTCGTGGCGGAGCGTCGCAATAAATATCTTTTTTACCGGAATGACTAATCTGTTTCTAAGTAGTCTCTTAAATATATGGCTAATTGGATTTTTAATAAGTTGGCTTAGAACATCTGCATTTTTGATTGAAGATGAAATGTGTTAAAGAATTTATAGCGTTGATTTTGATTTATTAATAAGATAATTGTGTTCTTGTTATTCTATTGTTAAGTCCATATGGAAATTAGGCACCAGTAAAAAATTTGATTGTCTTCATAAGTATATGCTTTTGTTAAATTTGTGCTAATTCCTACCGAAGTTTTGTTGGCATTCCAAAATTTTAATAGGAGTATGGAATCAAATGTATAATATGGCTATGGAATCCCAATATCATAAACCTCGAGTGTTTTGCTTGTTTCTTACTTTTTCATCTTAATAATTAGATGTTTTATTCAAACACAATGTCCTCAATGAATAGAAAAGTATACATTATACAATAACACGAGCACAACCGGGGGTAAAGCTAGTTTCTTATAAATCAAATATCTTCTTCTTCTTTCTATGTTTTGCAATCACAGCAGCTAAACATTAGCTTAATGACTATTAAGATAATAATTAAGAAGGCAATATTTTGGACACATATGGTCCAAAATATTGCTCATTGTTAGCGAAAAGCCTTAGAACGTCCACAAAAAAGTCACTTACTTAACAAAATGTGTGTCAACGAACAAGCAATCTCACATCTTACTGATACTGACAATTCCATCATTACAAAAATGGACACAAACGAGTGTATCAATAAGTCGCATCAGCATTGTTTCGCTCACAGCGTGCTTTGCCTACGATTTATGGCCCACAATCGGATGATAATCGATTTCATTAAGCTTTCACGGGCAGGGGCCGCGTAACAGCGGGGAGTGTGCACAATGCCCAGTATTTTCCAGGGAGTTGTGCAAAATATTCGGTACAAAAGGGAGTAGCCGTTGTCGGGTTCCGGGTAGGGTTGCTACGAGTTTTGCGGGATGGTCCCGATTTTGATTAGTGTGTATTAAAAATCATATCATGCATACATACATACATACATAACATCCGGGCCATAATCCCCGAAGGGGTAGGCAGAGTCAAAGGGGCAGTATGTCCCTTCAACCACATTCAGCCAAAAATAAAGCCAGACTGGGTAAGATGGAAAATTGTGAAAAAGCAGTGACAAGCGGTTAACCTGTCGCCTACACAATCACACACCCAAAACCCGATATACCATTAGTCGCCTTTTACGACATGCTAGGCAAGAACCACAGTTGGCACATTATTTTTTTTTTGTCCCAGATCAACATGGGCCAAGTCCCAGACCAACATGGGACAACCATATCATGCCTGCATTATTATTTTCTAATTACTATGAATTGAATATGTTGTTAGGGAGAAACATTTTTAGTGTGAGAACTAATACTATATAATGGTAGATATCATATGCCTTGGGAGTTTTCAAAGCATAAGATGTTTTTGTAAAATGTATACTAATTGCAGCATGCATAATACCATTCTTTATCTATATGAACGCAAGTTTGTATTCTTGTCGGCCATTTGGGGCTATCAATAAAATACCTTAATTCAGTGCATTCATTAGAAAAATATATTGTTCCTTAGTAATATTAGCAACTCATTAATAATATAAATTATTTACATTTTACAACAACAAAACGACATTTTTTATGACATAATTTTTTATGAAAAGTAGTGACCAGTAACAAGCTCGCCTGCACAATCACATACCCAAAACCCGATATACCATTAAGCTTATACTTTTAAGACATGCTAGGCAAGAAACACAGTTGGAAAATTATTTTTAGGTCCCAGACCAACATGGGAAAATGGGCTAGGTTAGATGGAAAACTGTGAAAAAGTAGTGACAAGTGGCTAGCTCTTCGCCTACACAATCATATACCCAAAACCCCGTATACCATTAGTCACCTTAATGACATGCTAGGCAAGAAAGACAGTTGGCACATTATTAATAAGTCCCAGACCAACGCGAGACATTAGCAAATTTATAAAAACGCGATTTTCCATGACAACAAATTAACTCGAGAATGCAATATACTTTTCTTAGTTCTACAAATAACCAAAACAATATATTTAAATGTCAAATATATAAAAGCAAGCTCTGACAGTATCCTTGTAATCTTCATGCATGGTCACCCTACGCTTGAACAGGTTTCCGGTAATGAACGACCGTGTAGGGAAGTAAATGGTGAGGGATGATTGCGGCTGCACGCTGTTAGTGGTGAACACCTTCGCTGTGGTTACAATTACAACCTGGGGTCAAATAAAATGTGTGTACTAATATGGCACAGTATCCATAGCGTCTTTATACAAGGCTATTTTTAGTATATGCAAAACTCGTACCTACTTATTTAACTCTATTTTAAGGAACCAATATAAAAGATTCAAGAAAATTATCAAAAATGTTTTTTTACTTTTTAACTTCTGCGTGGAAAGTAAAAAAAAACATTTTTTGTCATTTTCCAAAATCCTTTGTTCCTTAGAATAATGAGTTAAACAAGTAAGTAATTATGTAAATTGTTTCGCATAAACTAAAAAGAACCTTCTATAGTATGATGAAATGTGTAGATATGATTAAGAAACTTTAATAGTAAAAAATGGAATGATGTTTAGTCCGTCAGTTAGATTATCAAAAAATATTAATCACTTATTTTTGCTATTTATGTAATATGTAGGTACCTAGTCCAAAATTGACGATTAATATTATAGGGCATCGATTTTAAGGGTTTAGTTACGTCACTGTATCTTTGTAATTTTGGTTTGCTGAACAAAATAAAACTACGTACATAATTTTATAATATTATTTGTCAAGTAGCCAATTACGAATAGTTTTGTATTATGTTAAGCAATAATGGTACTATAAGTAAGCTTAAAGATATTATTTCATAAACCTTACCAAATAGAAATCATATTTTCATTTATTTTTTAATTAAAAATGTAGACACAAAGATAACTCTATTGGTTTTCAAATAAATAACTAGAAAAGAATGAAAAAATCCATAGAAAATGCCGCTACACAAAGTAAAAGGCGGTCTATAGCGAAGCCCAAGCGAGTTATCCAATAAAAAAAGATTCACAAGAACAAAATATTGCTACAATATTGCGGAGTAAAAACATAACCGTAATGTAAAGCTAAGTGTAGATACAGCTGTACTAAAGAGGCACAATATAGAAGGGTTGAAAAAAAGGTCAGTGGATAAAGCAGAACAGAAACCCAACTCCTAACCAATCCTATATGAAACTTGGTGACACAGAGCATCATTGACAGATACATACATACATAACATCACGCCCGCAATTACCGAAGTGGTAGGCAGAGTCAGAGGGACAGCATGCCCCTTTGACCACATTCAGTCAAAAATAAAACTGGACTGAGTTAGATAAAAAAAAATGTAAATAAGTGACAAGTTGCTAGCTCGTCGCCTACACTATCAAATACCCTAAACCCGATGTACCATTAGTCGCCTTTTACGACATGCTGGGCAAGGAAAGTTTGGCACTATTATCATTGATGCCTATTAAAAAAGTAAAAGTAGTCCTTATGATCATTTATTTATTAAGAGTGATTAGAAACATTATTGAATATTAACCGAACATAGATTAACAACGTCCGACGGTATTAGTAATCTCTGTTTTATTTCCAGTGATTGTCGTCTCTATAAGTCAAATAAATTTATATGTAACCATTTTTGTTTGTAAATACTTACAATTTACATTGAGCTTAAAAACGTAATAATCTAAGTGAAGTTCAATATAGATCTCGATCTCGGTCGAATAGCAAATTGTATAATATAATGTAAGATAGTTCCAAACAAACGCGCCAAATCCAGGATTGCTGTTCAAGCAGTCTCCAACTAAGATCAGGACATTTGATTTGAACTGGCATGCTGCATCGTCCTGCTCTGTGGCTAGGAGCGGACAACTCAATCATCTCGGTTCCCATCCCGAACGTTACGGAAAATTGGAATTTGTCACCCTTTATACGACTGATCTTTCTCAGCTTCGCACAATTTGCTCGCCATCTTTGATTGGAGTGCGTTACCGGATACCCGCGCGAGGTTATCGTTTTCTTGCTCTTTCACGGTGAATGAATATACCGTTATCGAGTTTCAGGTAAGCTTTGATGTTTTGATTTACTTACAGTGTTTTTGTGTTCTGTGAAGGGCTGTGGGAAAATTGAAATGATACGGCGATCTGATTTAATCGCTTAGTCGGAGGTTGTTAAGGACGAAACTGTATATTTTTTTGGAAAAGATTCTGAAAATAAATATAGTTTTAGTCAGGTTTTTTATAGAATTTGTGTTGCTGTGATTTTGCCGTACACAAATAATTCCGAGAGACTGTTTTCTTAAAACGACACCAAATACTAAAATCAAATGTTTAGTACACAGTGATTTAGTCTGCGGTCAAAATCCATTTTGAAAAAAACTATTATGGAACAAAATTGATTTAAAGTTTCAATTTGAGTGATCTACATTTTAATAGATATAATAAGTGTGGTTCTTATTCAAGGCAAACATTTATCATCCATTCTTTTAATTAACTTGCCAAACCATTGAAAATAAGCGATCAAAAACATGAACTTCATGACGATATGAGTTCTGAACTGTCAATAATTGAAATTGAAAGAAGCTGATGCTTTAACATTTACCTTAAAGAAATATTTTCTGAATGAATATTTAAAAAAAAATACTCCTCTCATCATTTACACGTCTTCAAAGTGTAGTTAGTATTTATTTCAAGTCAAATGCAGACTTAGGCTTTAAGATGAAGGTTAGTTTTAATCTTTGTTATAATCACGATAGTGAAGCTGCTGTAACCAACCGATATCAATAGAATCAACAACTTTGACAATCATGACATTTTGTCTAAATTTAAGAATCGTATGTCAATTACAGTTTGCATTTTATTTTTAACAGTTTTTACATATTTCATATGGTTTTACAACGCATAATACAGAATCGGTGAGCCCTAAGAAAATGAATTACCCGTTGCACGTGATTGTTATCTGTATTTATTTAAAATATTCTAATATATTTCAAATACTTCGTAACATGTACCTGTACATACCTGTTTCACTAACAAATAATATATGTCCCGTTACAAAGATCAAAAAACCCCTTACGTTAATCGCTAAGTCGAAATCACTATACGAACTTAGTCATCGACAATTAAACCAGTCGAAATATTAGAACATCACTATAAACAAGTCATTGGTTTAGCGTTAAACTGATCAAAGAATTCGATTTTAATATTTATGAAAGAGAATTTAATTTTGTTGCAACACAATAGGGTAATAATTGAGGCTTGCGCGTAAACGCGAAACAATTTATTACTTGTTTCATACTTTATGAACGTGTAAACGAAGTGCCGAATGCTATCGTTGCGACGGAGTTAATTAACTTGTATAGGTACGGGGAATGTAATCTATACTATACTGTACTAATATTATAAAGTTAAAGAGTTAGTTTGTTTGTTTGCTTGAATGCGCTAATCAAAGAAACTTTTGGTCCGTTTAGAAAAACTTTCATTGTTAGAGATCCCATTTAACGAGACAGGCTATATAACATTAGCCATAAAAACGGATATACCGCGGGCATAGCTAGTGATTTTTTTTCAAATTCGGCGGCTACTGTTTAGACTTCCAATATTTCATATAAACATTCATGATTCGGGTACAAATGTCCATGTTCATCGCGGCTAAGGTCCGTTCAAATCAGGATTTGAACTTTTGGTTACATAGCTACGGTCTCTGCGCATTTAATGAATCTGCCTGTCGAAATTAATGATCATCTTTATACGATTAATATATACATACATAACATCACAACAACAATCCCCAAAGGTGTAGGCCGAGTCAAAGGGGCACCAGGCCCCTTTAACCGCATCCAGCCAAAAATAAGACTAGACTGGGTTAGATGGAAAATTGTAAAAAGAAGTGACAAGTGGCTAGCTTGTCGCCTACACAATCACATACGAAAAACACCATTAGTCATTACGAATAATATGACTAAATAATAATATCCAAATCGAGACAACAGCAATAAAATATTCGCGGAAATGGTTACAATTTTATAATACATAATACTATACCTTAATGAAATAGTCAACCATTTGATTCAAATGTAAATAACATTCCAAAGGGAATGAAGACCTTAACACCTAAACTTTATTTCATCCTTAGTGCTATAAATGCTACTCTGAACATATATGTAGCATTCCATCCATTATATTACGTATTTAATTATCGTTATTCTTCAGGTCAGTGAACTTGAGAAGGGTAGAAATGGACGATGATAGGGTAAGTTGATCGATTAGTTAGTATCGCAGGGAGTAAAGGACTTTTCTCGTCCCGAACAGAAATAATATCACAATAAAGACACTTATCTTCCGTATTAAATACAAATTCCCAGCGTGATTATATTATTTATAAGTGAAACTGTTGGTAAGCTTATTCACTTAATGTAAGTAGATTAGTGTTAAGATAAAACTAAGACGGTAATCTGTCTGATATGTAAACGAAAATCGTAACTGACTCACTGATCTATTAACACGTAGCTTCAAGCTCTGAACGGATTGGTCAGGATTTGGCACACAGATATTTTAGAAAAAAAAATCGAAAAAGATTTAAAATTAAAAAAAAATAATATTGCCATATCACCACTCGGGGCATCATAACTATACATTTTACTTTTGAATTAATAGTGTTAGTATTACTTACGAAAAAATTTATAAATAATAGGGATCAGTAATGCTTCAGAAGTATTTTTCATGTACGTATTTATACTACTAGCCCAGCGGTGAGGGAAAAAATCGTAATGAAAATCCAAACTACTTTTGATTTGTAACCATGATCCAAAAAAAATCTGGTACCCCTGTCTTAGGCTAACGAAGGTCAGATCGGCAGTCCTAGACGGTCTAAGCGGACCCCGACTAAGCACAGGACTTAACGCTATTTGTGTGCTAGCTAGTGCCCTCCCCTGGGACCTTGACGCGAGAGCCCTCTCGGCCGTGTTCCATTGCCAAGAGGAGGCGCGTCGGTCCTCAGTCCACGGGGTCACCGCTCGCGAGGTGAATTCCTGGTTGGAAGAGTTCCGCAGTCTTGCTGTGGAACTTTGGGACGCGCGACTAGCCGATCCTGGAGCTGGTCTTCGGACCATTCTAGCGATCCGGCCAGTCCTAGCCGCATGGTTAGACCGGACCCATGGCGCGGTAACCTACCATCTGGCGCAGGTGCTCTCGGGGCATGGTTGCTTCGGGAAGTACCTGTGTCGGATTGGTCGGGAGGCGTCCAGGTCGTGTCACCATTGCGGTGCCATCGAGGACTGTGCCCAGCACACGCTGGAGGTGTGTCCGGCTTTTTTTGGTGTTGGTCCGGTGTTGGGCAGGACCTCTCGCTGCCATCCGTGGTGTCAGCCATGGTGGCGAGCGAGAGCTCCTGGGAGGCGGTGCTCTCCTTTTGCGGCATCGTTATGTCGCAGAAGGAGAGCGCCGAACGTCAGCGCGAGCTTGACGATCCCGCCCGACGCAGAAGGCGAGGCCGCCGTGGCGATGGTGTCTAGCCCGGCGGCGCCCTACAGGGGGGGCTCCGAATACTCCTGTGGTATCCCTGCCTGTCGTAGGAGGCGACTAAAAGGGCCTTTGGGGCTGTGGAGTGTTTGCGGGGGGGCCTGCATTCACTTCGTTAAGCAGCCCTCGTCCGTTAAATAGGATGGAGTGACACTGTGGTCTGTGCCGTCATAAGCACCGCGAGGTGTTCTGGGGGCGAGGTTGCCTCTCCCTCGAGATGGGCCGCATGGATCGGCAGCGGCGTAGACGTAGATTTCGCGTAGAGTCCCGAGTGGGGAGCCCGGAATCTGCGCCAACGCCCGAAGAATGACCACCGTGAGGTTTAGTCGGTAGTAGAGTGCTTTCCCAGCCTCTGAGCCCGACACATCCCTCGTAGGCCGAACCTAGGTTTACTTGGACGGTGCGTAAATGCATTCCTCACGTAAAAAAAAAAAAAGACTTAACGCTATATGAAGATGATGATGATTAATACTTTAGAAAGTAAGTCATTCTCTTATACAAACTCCATTGGGTAGCATTGAAAAACAAATTTTCAATATAAAAATTCAAAGGGTAATTGTTTTCACTCCGATGTGGCTGAAAGTCAAATTTTTTATATAGTTAACGCCCAACCATTTGTAATTTACTCGCGTTAATGTCTTTGCCTTTAGAAATATACACTGGAGTTTTTGCTATACTCGATTTTTTGTAACTTTGATATTGTTGTAGAGCCATTTTTTATTACAGTGGAAATTGATAGTCATGGAATTTTTAAAAGAAATATTCAAAAGTTATTACTGTGGTAGTTACTCGTTACTCTGGTAACGTTAAAAAGTTGTAACTTTTTTGCGTTTTGTTATTTTAATTATCTATTAGTTTCATAACTAAGAATACATCATCATCCTAGTGTTATGTCCCGTGCTTAGACGGGGTCCGCCTAGACCATGATCCAGGATTTAGCGAGTCTGGCGTTGAAGCGTCTGCCGATCTGACCTTCGTAACCCTTAGATAGGGGAACCAGACAATTTTTGGATCAAAGTTACACATCCATAGCTGTTAGAATGTGCACTTGTGCAGGTTTTATCACGATGTTTTCCCTCACCGAGCTAGTGGTATAAATACGTACATAGATTTAAAAAACCCAGAGGTACATGCCCGGATTCGAACCCCTCGTTTAAGAGGCGCGTGTCCTTACCATTGAGCTACCACCGCTCTATCTTAACTAAGAAAACGCTATGTATTAATTGAGTCCTGGTTTGCCGGAGGTTTGGTATGATACCTGAAATGTTTACTTTTAGAAAGAAACAGGTGAAGGATAAGATTATGTGGTTGGCACGTGTTTTCATTTTATTTCCATAACAAGTACCTATAATCCATTAAACTGGTTATTACTGTTTACCTAACAAAAATCTGAGACTATCTGCTATACACTTAAACCATAAAGCCGCTACTTAAGCATTAGAAATAGTAACATAATCCAACAGAGGTAGTATTCATTTGATTTAAAGTTATTTAAAAATAACTACAATATATTTTTTTCCGTATTAAGGGAACCATCTTAAATAGTAATATCAAACAAGTCTTCTCATTTTCAGAAAGTGTACAGTCGTTCAGCGATTAAAAGTTTGTTTTAATGCTTTCGTTGTGGGTGTGCTCAAGAAAATCAGTATAAGCTAGGCTTCAAAATACAGTTAGACAATACACTTGCAGTTAAAGGTGCATTCTCATACGAACGTAAGTGGTAACCATTAATTTGAGCACAGCGCTCCCAAGAATGGAACCATCGGTCCGCGAAATGAACAGACCTAAGATATAGCGCGACTATTTGATACAAAACAAAACTATACTTCTTGTTTAATTATTGCGGTGCTTTATGCCAAGTTAGCAGCGAGTGTGTGAAGTTTTAGTGCCGTTATTTGTTGATCAGAAATCTTTACAATACGAAATGGGTGCTGTTGTAAAATAAATAATGTTACGTTAAGGCTGTGAAACGTAAGTAAGCTTGATATTTTTATATTGATAATCCCTATTAGTAAAACCTGATTACCTTTGCGTTATTATAAACAAGACATATGCTAAGTTTTTATGGCTCGGAATGAAAGACATACATTTCCTACGAGTTGACTATGAAATTTTTGCTCAAAAGCGGTATCTATGTATGGGTAATTTTGAAGTTGGTAGTCGCATTGGTTTGGGCTTTACAAAGGCGACTTCACCGGACTGGGACCCCCTCTTAGATAATAGAGGCGTATACTAGCGTCTCTCAGGCTACAGAAAGTGGTGATAGAATAGACGGACGGACCGTAGGTAATTGTCCAGCTTATGTCTGTAAGTGAGCGCGCGTTGTAACCTAATCGGTATCAGTAACCTTGCGTTGCAATTAATTGCAAGTGGCTATAGATTACGGTGACAAATTACCATCAGGCAAGCTATACACGTCTGCCGCTTTTATTAAATAAAAACATCAAATAGCATTCGTTTGTCCATATTTGTATACTTTAGCTTAAACAAAAAATCCCGGATTTGTGAAGCGTATGCGGTATCCAAAGAGAGGATATTAATGTTTTGCCTTAAACTTCACTAACCAATTATGAACAGCAAAAACAAACGTAAGTAACCTCCCAGGAATACTGAGTCTCGGTAGCTTTTATATAAAAAAAATGTAAATCGAGTCCTCAATGTCTGTTTCGATTAACAACATTGAAGACTAATAAATATTTTAACATCGACTTTCGTCGAAGTCATGGTACTTGAAAAGCAATAAAAACGCAATATTTTTTGCGCAGTGTCAATATCGAATGCGGGGTCCGCAACTGGAGTCGAACCATTGACAATCGGTGGGGTGCGTCAAGCAAGTGACATGTACGGCACTGATTGGTTATTGTAAAATAATGGGCGAGCTATAACGCATATTCTGGCGTGCAGTAGGGCGTTTTTCGTTCAGCACGAACAAAGCCCGGTAATCACTTAGCTATTTTATTTTTTCCAGTAAATTGGCCAGATTTTGGCACGTGAAACGGCGCGGCGGCTCGTTAAAAATAATGAGAACGGTCTCAGTGATAAATAATAGTTGTGTCGCTTTTTCCTCGATATAATTACGCTGTTTTATGACTTCCCCCATTTTTTCCACGCGATCACCCGATAAAGTGGCGGTTTTGGGGATCTAGTACGGTTCTGTAATGAAGCTTTTCTTGTTAACCTTTAAAGTAGAGTATCCAACCACATATTATTCATATAATTGAGTTTGACCTGTCTTAATGCTTAAGACAGGTCAAACTCAGATCTAGTTCGGATTCTGTCCTAATAAAAAGATATTTTATTTGTGTTTCCGTTATCTACATTAATCCTGATTGTCACAAAAGCAACAATTGTTATTACCTGTCCTACATTAGAATGTAGGGTGGAATGAAAAAAGGATGAATGTTACATGGCTATAGCATCTATCATTCAACATGAAACCTTACATTAAGATATTAGAAAACAAAGCAACCTTATCTATTATACAAGACGTATGCAATATCAGTGCGCAACTTCGTAAAAACTAATATTAAAGTCAAATAATATTACGAAAACTATGCTTCACTTCCGCCTAAGACGTCAAAGACGTCACAAAGAAAATTCAAATAGGGATGGCTGTTAAAAACGAGCAACTAACCAGACAGTTACACAAACAACCCTAATGGCGGGTATGGATTTACAAATAATTTGCTGCAACAATTTACGATCACGCGAAAGCAATTTCACTAGAAGTTAACGCGCATGTCTCGATGCCCTTTAGGGAAGTTCAAAGGGGGTTGGAAAGACCCACGCGTCTATGATCGGGAAATAAGGAGATACAGAAGGCTGCAAGATGTATCGCGTGGCATTAATTGCCTATTCTTAATTGCAATGTTACTAGGACAAAAAAACTAGCACTAAGCACTATGAATGAATGAATGAGTGAATGAATGAATAAACCTTTATTTGGTACTAAAATATGAGTAGAATTATCCAAATAACTCTGTTATCGGAATATTTGACTTTGAAGTTCGGGTAATAAATGGACTATTTTAACATAGAAAATGTGAATAATGAAAATCTAGAATGATGAGAATACCCATGTATTGTTCATTAGGAATCTTTTTGATATGTGACCGTTGTTTAAGGTGATGTGAAATGGTCTCGGATGGCGAAAAAAAGCTATTAAGATAAGAGAGAAAAAATAAAAGTAAATATGTATCTGTCAATGTATTAGGGCTGATTTTTTAACAGTCAGATAAAAGATAACAATCGAATAAATCACAATCCGGATAATTGTAAAATGTAATTGCCTGTTTTCTAAGTAAAATACCGTATGACATCCGCAAATTGGTGACTTTATACTTTATCAGTCGGTTAATTCTTAACTGACCATTAAGAATCGGCCTTTAGATAGATATTGTATATCTCTAATATTGTTTGTGTTATTCGATAACATGAACATTAGTCGTATGTTATTTACGACGAGAGCCTTCTGTAATTAAACTACTCTTTTCTAACGCCCCGAAGACGGTCAAATACATAAAACGTATTAAGATTGACAACATCGAAAGTGAATTCCGTTTTGGGAATTCTCCTTTTGTAACAACAACAAAAACACTTTCTTTTTTCCTTGAGGTATTTGTGAGGATGAATAAAAAATGTTTTGTATTAAACGCAAGCGCATTTAATAAATATTTAACCCAAATTTCTGATATTTTTTTTTATCACAATGTATTAAAACTGATACATGGAAAGTGTTGAAGGACATCGCATGATGTTTCAGGGTTGACCTGTTGAACTGGTGGTCTATGGTCTATCCGAAATAATGCTATAGAAGGAGTAACTGACTTTATTGGGCTATCGTTCTATGATTTAATTGAATTTTGAATACAATCTATTTATTCTTCTGTACACTAATGACTATCTATTGTCAAAGAGTTAGTTATATATTACTAATAAGGAGGCTCGTTGCTTACGATAAGGTAGAAGGAATGTACTTATCATAATGTACTTCACATATAAATATACCTCATGTGGGACTATCAATCATTTGCCACTTATATCAATATTATGTTTAGCGATCCAGCACAATTTCGACACCCCAACCTTCTACTGTCTCAAAGACAACCCTCCGAGATGATAGAGTATCTCAGATCATTCCTCCCTTCCCGCTCTTTTCTTGATTTAAAAACCAGAGAGTACAAAGAAACATTGTAACAAATAAGACCAGAATACGCAGAAATTAAATCAAAATATATATCAAACTACCTGACCCAGCGAACTCTGTTCCGAGCAATAGAATTCTCTGTTAGAAGCAATAAAAAATAAGCAGATTTTAGATGTTATTAAGTAAAATTTTTATTAGGAATTAAAAATTTTAAAAATGATATAGGGATAAAAAGTATTTTATGTTAGATTCCTGGTTCTAAGCTACCTCTCCACCAATTTTCAGCTAAATCGGTTCAGCCTTTTTTGAGTTATAAATAGTGTAACTAACACGACTTTCTTTTATATATATAGATTCGCATATTTAATTTCTAAATTGATTCAATGGATTTGAATGTCGAAGCGAGTGAGGTGCGTAAGGATCGTGCCCTATGTCGGTTCTCTCTGCCTACCTTGCAAGGGAAATGGCGTGCGAAAATCGAGCTGCGAATTCTCAGCACCTGACGGCACCATCCGAGTCACAAGATTGTCTAGAAATCATAGCATTAATTTTGGATGGATTTCATTCTATTACCTGAGCTTACTTATTGCATTAGAAATTATTTAATAGTTTTTACCACCACCTAAGAATTTATTTTATCTGTTTAAAGATAGTCTGGATAAGTATCCTTTCTTAGATTTTTTTTGTGTACTAAATTGTATCACAATCGGTCTAATAATGCTTTAGTCGTAAAAAAATAACAGAATATTTATTTTCGCATTTATAGATATTATTAGTAACGAAACATAATAAGTAATATTGTTCATTACTATTTTATACAAAACAATGATCACACAGACGACTCATAATCCAATTCGAATCTATTTCTATCAAATATTTCTTGCGTCGATCATCGTTTCGCAACAAAGTGGAAAGTTCTGAATTAATTGTTTACTCCTTGGGAGTGGATCGTTGCTCCCATAAACTGTATTAGCGGAGGGCGAGTTTAATAATAAATGACGATAAAGTGCGGGGCCACCCGATACAGTGGCACAGTCCGGCTGGACTGATTGTACTGAATGCTATTCGGTTTTGAGACGACGCGTTTTTAAAGCTGTTAAAGTGTAAATTAACACTAAGGAGACTAAACGCGATATACTGCAATACCAGGTAAGTATATCTAGTTATGAAGCCGAATTTTCATATTATTTATGTCAAATTTTAGACTATATAGCTATAGCAGCATTGTATTATCGCCGAATAAGTTCGTTATGTTAGGTATCTATGTTGACTGCCTCGTCGATCAAGAGGTCAAAATAAATTGTGGCTGGGTATTCAATATTGAAATTATTCAATCACAGTCTGGAGTCAGAAGGTTGCCGGTTTCATCACCCCCGTGGCTCGGAAAGCACGTTAAGCCATTGGTCCTGCGCCTGACCTCTCATCGGTCATACCGAATTGCCGTTTCATCGGATTATGATAGTGAAGGAACAGAGAATGCACCTGTGTTTGCGCAAACACTTGTGCACTATAATATCTCTTGCGCAGATGGCTAATCCTCGTTGAGATTAGTCGCCGTAACCGATATCGGTTAGGAGGACATTATGTATATATGTGGCTACTTGCAGCTTAACTATTCAAGTTGTGTTGTAAGTCTTGGCCATATAATAATTTGGTCTTTATTCTCGGGGGATGTTACCACCAATCAACAGTAGATTCGTTTCAAAATAAGCTGGTTGGTATGAAATTATAGGTATATATCATATTTAATAATTAATTTCAAATCGATACGAACATATTTGTCTAAAGCCACCCTTTACAAACAGGGCGGTACAAATTATCTTCCCGTACATTTCACTCCCTATACTTGATATTCAGTTTGCAATATCTTTGTTTAAACTTGAGACAGCCTCCGGATTAGGTTAGATTAATTTTGATGGACTGTACAGAATTGTTTAGTTGACAGCCGGCTTAAGGGGCGAAATTATTTTATAATTTTCCAGTTATAATTCTGAATTGTTTTAATTAAACTTGTGAAATAATAATAGGGTCGTTAATGCTTTTCGTTGACAGGGGATTTGTTTAAGACGGATGGCTATTAAAATTTATGTAAGGATAACACACCAACACATTTTATAGACACATTAAATGTGTCGAATAATTAATTGGTGTTTATTTATGTCGCTTCAATTTGAAGCCGATTTGAGATTAGCGGAACTGTTAATAGTATCTTAATGATACACTTACATATAAAAATTAAAGTATTAATCTTATTTAAGTATCGTTTGATTACCAGATATGGGTTTGTCTTAAAAAATGTGGTCTTAGACTTGTTATAGTTGATATTTATAGCCTGAATAATTATATTTTTAAAACAACATCATTTATATTATGTAAAAATTATCTTACCAGTGATATTATGAACGTTTTTTGCTTTAAAACATCTAACCCTAGTGGTGAATAGCAGAATTAGCTTAATTCAGCTATTAAACGCTAGATGGCGCTACAAGTACCGTCTGCGCAAGCGCACGTTTCGCGGCAAAAATCGACTATGTTTTCATAATCCATCCTTAGGCGTACTAGTATGGTTCTTGAACTTTTAATTTTTTCTGATTGATCTGACCATTTTCTCAATTACCTATAAGAATCTATATGAGTTATTATTTTAGTTAATAGTGACGTCGAAAAATATAAAGGTCATATGTAACAAAGAGCCAGAATGTAATAAAAAAATTTAACACGTTTACTTAAGTAATTACTCGTTGAAATTTGAGTAAAATTACTTATATAGATTTAAAGTGTATGTGACAAATCCAAGAAAGACACAGTGCTTCTTAATTTTTTTGCTCTATACCCAACCGAAAGCCCTCATTCCATGCTCTAACACATCCTAATACACGAAGCCACAAATCTACCACCAGCTCCTTACATCTGCTTTTCATAAAGCCAAATTCACATCCGCAACGTGTCTCGAATTATATCCGAGGTCGGCGGAATCCGTTCCATTTTTAAAAAGTCAATTGTCGTGTTTGTTTTTTTTCTTTAATTCCAGAGTTCCGGCGCGTGTAATTGGATACGAGACAGGTCGGGTCCCGTGAAATCACTAATCCGACTAATTCTGACAGCCATATGTCACGGGGTAACTGCGTTGGTTGCTTAAGAAACGGAAGGCCTGCTAGCGCCTTTTCGCCCTATAAGAAGTGGCTTCGGGTATTAAATTATAACCCCGATTAAAAGGTAAAATTAGTAACGTTCCTGTGCTACATACTTGTTATGATGATCTATTAGAACTAATTATTAAAACTTAATACTACATACTACTGAATAATGTACAAATTTTGATTTAAGTACAAATAACTTTTTATTGTCATTCCGAAAGAAAATAAAAATAAAAATGTTACAATACAAATAAGTTGTATTATAATAGCATTCTCTTGTTGATTGAAATTATGGTATATAAGTTTAAATGTATATATTTATATATATTTTTTCGCTTATTTGATATTGCCTTGAGGTTGTTTATAAAAACAAATTTTAAGTAAACAAACATTAACAGATGTATTTAAAACGTAAAAAAATTATTGTTCAAAAAAATATCACCAAAAAATAAAAATTTTTTGTTCCAAAAGTTTAAGGGCGCTAGCGAATTCATGGCTCCCCTTTAAATATGACGTTTGTCGTAAATGACAAGATCTTATGACGCATGGCACATTTAAGTTTTATTTGGGAGACGAAAATTTTTCTCCGAAGACAAAGACACAGGTGAGATTTGTATCTCTGTGAGTGACAGCCGTGAAATAAATAAATGCCGTGAGATGCTTAAACGCGGTTCAAATGTGCGATTGAGAGAATTGTGGGTTTTATAAACGAGTCGTTTATAAAGATGTGAGGAGCGGTTTAAGAATAAGTAATTTAGAGCTCGTTTTAAAGGGATTTCTATGTATTAGTTAACCGTTCAATATTTAGACTGAGCGTATTGTAGGTTACGTTAAGGTTCAAAGTAAATTGATTAATTTGGTTAAATATCGAACATAACTTAATAATAAATGATTTATTCCCTGTATGTATATATGATCCGAATAAAGTGCTAATGTAGGAAAAAATATGTCACGAATTTGAATTCAATACAATAAGTAGCTTAGATAAGCTATTTAGATGGGATCAAGGCATAAACAAATTAGTTTGTTAGTAGTAGTTATAGTATCTAAATCTGGCAGCGGCTCGTGGTTTTACCCGCGTAGTTTATGTTGCTGTGAAAATAAAAGGATAAAATATAGCCTATGCTACTTGCTGATAAAGTAGCTTTCCATTGTCGAAATAATTTTTTAAATAGGTCTAATAGCTTTGGAGCTTTTTCAATGCAAACGAACAAACAAATGGTTGCGTGGTTAAAAACTCTTGTCACGAAACCAAAGTAGGCCGCGGATTCAAAACTCCCTAAGGCCAAATTTTTGTATGATGAAGATAGAAATTGCAAATAAAAATACTACTAACAAAACTTTTCCTTTTCGCAAAATAAGGAAACATGACTAAGCAAACCTTCGGTAACATTCAAAGAAATGCTTTCAGATTATTTTTTACGCCCATGTGGTCACCGTTCCTGGACCGCATCAACAAAGTATCCACTCAAGCGACTGCGGTGTGCTCACCGCAGAATCGCTCAGTGTAATTCTTTCTGATCAACTGGGAGCTAGTGTTGTTCAAGAATAGGATATCGGTAATCTACCGATAGTAAAGTTTCTACCGTAATCATGGTAAACGTAGAAAGTTTCAATAAAAGTTTACTATCATTCATTATGTCGTAGTTACTCGCATTTACTGCTTTAAAATTAGTTTTAACGCCAGTGTGGTCACCATACCTCGACCACGTCAACAAAGTATCCACATATGCGATTGCGAAGTATTTACTGCAGAATCACTCTGTTTACTTTTTCTGATCAACTGGAAGATAGTGTTGTGGAAGAGTACAAGATATCGATATGATTAGGATATGTAACCAGTGAGAATATCAAAAGTCTTCTTTTTGTTATTTTATGTCCTACTGTACATACAGTATTTTTAATCAATTGGTAATTAATAAATATCTAAAATATAATATTAGTATAAATTATCTTAAGTCTTGATACACATACATATAGCATCATGCTCATATATTCCAAATGCGGTTGGCAAAGTCCAATGAGCAATTAACCTCTTTGAATACTCAATTAGGCACATTTTACGTGGTAGGTAAGGAACACAGTTCGTCCATTTTTTTAGGTCAGACTAACAAGGACTTAATAGTAAGTATTGGTAGATTTAATCCATAATGGATATTGAAACTACTATTGATATTGTACTTTCCAAGATTATATTTATGAATATCTATAAAATTAGATCAAATTATATCGACAAGGCTATCGATATTTCTACTTTAGTTGAAAGTTAGCTACCAATCGATACTTTCACTATCTTTATGTAGCACTAAACAATTTTGAGTTGGAAATATATGACGCGCCGACAAAATATGTTCAGGGTCGTCACCTTGTGTTGGGACCCTTTGAACATGTGTCAAAATCAGTCAAGATGTTGCGAGTGTGTTTTTAGGTTCCGTAGCTTTGACATGTTCTTTTATTACAAAAAATATCTTATAATATCAGTTGTAATAGCTTTAAGTCGCTCTCATATTATGTCTTAATGATGTAAAACACACTGTAGTATACAGACAAGATTGGATTACAGGTGTTAACATGTAATCCTAAAAGTGATGAAGCCAAAGGAGTAGTATGGCTCTTTGAACACCTTAAGCCAGAAATAAAACTGTGCTAGGTTAGATTTTAGGTAGTCCATGCTTAATTAATAAAAACTAATTTTTCATTTTGTTTCTTAAGATAATTTGTGATATATCATAATTTATATGCAGGCAGGCTTGCAGCATGAGAGTCATATAACTTTTCTTTAACTAAGATACCAATGCGTTTTTAACAAATAATTTTAATTAATACTTTGTGCTTTGCGATTGGCGGTAGCTCAATGGTAAGAACACGCGCCTCTTACCCGAGGGGTGCGGGTTCAAACGGGGTACGTACCTCTGGATTTTTAAAATCTTTGTACGTATTTATACCACTAGCTTGGTGGTGAGGGAAAACATCGTGATGAAACCTGCACATTCCACTACGGATGTGTAACCATGATCCAAAAATTGTCTGGTTTGATTGATTGTCTGTCTATATTAAGGGTTACGAAAGTCAGATCGGCAGTCGATTCAACGTAATTATCAGGCTCGCTATATCCTGAATGGTCTAAGCGGACCCCGTCTAAGCACAGGACATAACGCTATGAGGATGACTTTGTGCTTTGCGATGTAGCGCTCTTTTATCTTGTATAAAAAATTAATCATTTGATTCGTTTTTCAAAATTTTCCTTCGAAATAGCATCTCGTTGTAACGGATCTCTGAAATCAGGAGCAATATTTAAAACGCACGGATGGCAAACATTTTAAGGGCAATCCATCACGTGAACATGTGGGGATTTAACGTGGATTAGCTTAAACGTGACCACCTGTTAAGAAGATGAACCGTGACATCGGAAATAACTGAAATACGATCAACAAAGCCCAATTACAAAAATAAATGGATATGATTTAGATTTTATTAATGAATAAATTAAATGTAAAAGTTTGTAAGTTTGTTAAATAATTTTAACACGTATAGATATTGATAGAACTTAACTTAAACTCAGCTGGAAAAGTATTCTAACTTTTGTTTGTAACTAGCTAGTACTTGCGACTTCGTTTGCGTGAAATTCGAATTTCACAAGGGCTTTCTAAAAGGAAAAATAGCCTAAGTTACTCCATATGTAGACAGCTACCTGGTTGTAAAATATTATTAAAATCGGTCAAGCTGATTTGAAGATTACCCTTGACAAACAGACAGACAGACAGATAGACGAAAAATAATTAAAATAGTTTTTTTGACGCTTAAATTTTATTTATTTGTATAGATTTTTAGTTATATGTACATATTTATTTTTAGAAGCTTTGATATAAATTAAATATTATATATTTAATTAGTACGTCGAATGTGATGCTGCCGTTAGGAAACCTGTTTCCATTATTTGTTGGTATCACATTTTGTGCCTTGAATATTATTAGTGTAAATTGTTAAATTAAAATTCAAATAATTTTTGCTATAGTCTGTAAAATCTAGAAAAAGGTGCTTTTATTTATTGAAATGCAATAGGAATTTCTATATCTGCTAAATTTCGGAAAATTTAGAACAAGTGTAACATCACGCCCATAATCCCCGAAGGGGTAGGCAGAGTCAAAGGGGCAGCATGCCCCTTCAACTACATTCAGCCAAAAATTTGGAACAAAACCAAAATTATACGTTAAGTAAAGTAATTCTTAGAAATACCAGGGCTTAGTTAGAATGCCATGACAGTTGCAATGTGCAACTGTACAGATAGCAAATAGTTTAAGGGCAATCCATCAGACATGTGGGGAATTAACAAGGATTATCTTAAACGCGACCACCTGTTTCAAAGATGAAATGAAACATTTGACTGCAACTAAGTCTAACTAAGTGAATGGTGAGATTTATTCTTCTTTAAATCTGTGTTTTTGTAGTCCTGATTTTCTCATTCGCATTTGTTGACATAAGAGAAAACATTAAAAGGCTTCCCCGATAGTTATCAGGTTATTTATAAACATACACAGATAGTTATTTTTATTGTAATCTCTGTCTGTTACAGAGAATATCATGTGCTCTTTGGAATCCACACATTTTTTTCTCAGGATTCATACTTTAAGCGTTTCATTGTTGTCAGTTTCATAGTTCAAGCGTGAAGACGTAACAGACAAACACAGTTAGTTAATTTCTTTCTTTATGCTTTCTCAGATCATTGTTATGAATTTATTTTAATAATTAATAATTAAATTATTATGCTACCGTACACAAAAGCGATAAGTGCCCATGCCTCTAATTAATGCTTCTACTCGCAGCCCACTTTATCTAATCTCCCCGTTTCCTCTTTAGGCCCGAACACTAGTTGCTTACGTCATTAAAACGCACTAAAACGCCGAAACGATGATGAACGATTATGACGTATAAAAAAGAGGATGTGCATAAAACCTCCTTGCTCCGACTAGGGTGCTTTTTACGACCATACGGGAACGAAAATAAAAATTTTTACAACGCGTTTCTGATATTTGACTTGAAAGAGTATGAAGTCTCTCTCTTGCGTCTGGTAATGAACTTGATGAAATAATATTTACTAGTAAGCTTCGATATTTAACCCGAGAATATCTGGATAATTTGAAATGCTGTCAATGTAAAGTAAATATTTTTTTAAATTCTATATTAGTTGTTATTTAGACTGATTTTTATAAAAATATTGTCGAAATCGAAAGGGTTCAAATCGCCCTAATTAGACTATTACTATTTTAGATATAGAAATTATCTTATTAAATATAATATGTATATAACGTTAACTTTTATCAATAGAACAAGTTGTATGAGTCTGGTCCCAAACTTTAGGTAGGTGTAATAAAGTAAATATATGTATACTGTGTTGATACTTGTCCTCATTGAGCAATGCTCTAAGCCTCAAGCTTATATCCTAGTAATCTGTACATTACAACTTGTATGACAATGTGTCCTCACACAGGTAACAACCCACATATCAACAGCTGATAGCACTGCCTTACACAGTTTTAATAGAACGAATTGTAACGACAATTCACCCAAGAACAACTTTGAAGTATATTATCATTTGTATGTATACCTATATATCCAAATTAAAGAGTACAAGAGTAATCACACGAGTGTACCAATCTTGTGTGAAATTACCCCAGAGCTACAATTACAGAAGATTCACAAAAATATACTTTATTTATAGAGAGCTTCTCGTTATTAAATGCTACAATAAAAAAGGTATGTTACGTTTACTTTACCGTGAAACGGCATAACGAGATGTATCATAGCAACCTTTGAAACCTAGAGAAGACATATATTGTTAATTCATAAAAGCTTTTTTATCCCCTCTTGGGGCGTTTCCATGATTGAATGTGCGCGGATGTCACTGAGAGCGCGTGTTTTTGTTTAAAAAAATCCTTTATCTATGTTTTAGCGACACAAAAACACCTTTTAACGAAAACATGCGTGAGATCGTTTTTTGTTTTGTGTTTAAAACATGTGAAAAACGTCACTACGGCGTACCGGTTTTTTTATGCGATATTTTTGCTGAGTACTTTTGTATAGCTTTTTTTTGTTTATTTTAGAGTTAGAATATAGAAATAATGAAAAGGATAAGGTTTTCGGCTCACGGCTATAAAACGTATCAGATAGTCACGTCTATCGTCAGATCCAACTTTTTTTATATAAGATTTTTTTAATTTGCCAAGAAAGTCAAAACAAAATGATTTCAGTTTCAATATTGTAGAAAAAGATTTCAAGAATTTTTTTCTTCCGATCCACACTTAAACTTTTACCCTAGTTTGCACTAATGAATATGAAAAATATTTTTCACAACACAATATTGATTCACAATACAATAAAACTGGTTATCATTAAGTTTTCTCAAAACTTTAAAATCAAACTTGAAAGGATAAACCGTAACGAGTAAAGAATGATTTCGTCAAAAATGTTAAACTAACAAATCCAATTAACAGCCAGGCACACCGCGGTCGAACTAACTCCGAACTTAATAAAGCAATTACCGCGACTTCACGGAACAATGTGACACAAATTTTGTCACAACCCAAAGGCAACATCTTGAAATTATTCCAAAGGTCATTAGGGATTCCATTCAAACCTTTGATTTAACTCTAATTAGTTGTCCTTTCGGGTTTTCGCTTTCATACGTTGCTTTTTGGAACAAGTCACCCATTGTTCGGGAAGGGCCCATAAAAACCATGTTTCATGTTGCACTTAAAAGAAGCTTCAGACCAATCATAATTTGAACTAAACTCGAGGCTTCAAATAAAATATGTAAGCCGTATACATATTACGTGATTTTTTTGACTTCGATTTTTGGCGATCTTTTGTTGAAATTAATTAAATGTAAACAAGTTAGCGAGTTTACGTCTAAAAGTGTAAACATGCGCAACGGGAGAATTCATTGTACCGCAGAAAAGATAACAAAATTGACGGTAATTACGTTTGCCTTATTAAGAGGTTTAATAAAGGTTAATGGATGTTTCCGATACTAACCTATTTTCGGAGTTATTTATATAAATAACTCCGTGATTGTGTTGTAACTTAACTTAGCTGTATTTGAATTTATGGTAATAAAAATATAACAATACAATTAACAATATAAGCCGTGCAAAACATGTTGAACTTAAACAATATGAAGTCGGTTAACAAATAGTCTCTGTATAAGTTAGATTGATTCACGAAATTGATAAATAAAACGATTACAGTTTTAGCTTTCTTAATAGCTTAAGTTCTTTAGTTTTTATATAGTTATTAGTTTTTTTTTCAAGTGAATCTATACGTAGCGTATAGAGCGCATTTTGCATTTAATGGCAAAAAATGTAATTAAAAGTTTTTCTATACTCATACAAATTTCGTTCGTCGTAGTAGTTCGTAGTAGCTCGCCAGTAGGGTGTGAACAAACAATGTATATATATTGGCTTTGCGATTATGTAGGTGAGTACCTAGCCACTTATCACTGCCTTTATATAAATTTCCACGTAACCAAACTCAAATTATAATTATGGCTAAACATGGTTTGAAAAGCTTATTGCTTCTTCTACTGTGCCTACCCCTTCGGGAATTGAGGTAATAATAATAAATAATAAATAAATAAATATCCGACGACATCACATACATTGATCTGACTCCGTGGTAAGTAGCTTAAGCACTTGTGTTACGGATATCAGAATCAACAGCGGCATTACAAATATATACCTACTTAAATATTGGATATTAACACCCAGACACAGAACAAATACAAGTATTCATTACACGAATGTTTGTCCTGGGTGGGAATCGAACCCACAACTCTTGGCGCATGGGACAGGGTCACCTAGTGGTGACCCTGTCCCATGCGCCAAGGGGGCTACCTAATGCGCAATCGAGCCAGTCAAAGAGTCCAGTCATCGAAGTGTGTATTTATATACGAATATACTAATAAAAGTTAAGCAGGTGATAATTCGAACACAATCGTAAAGTCTCCAAAAAGTGCCGCAGCCAATTAAAAACAACAGTGCTATCAGTCCCACCCTGCTCGTATTAAATCCAGATTCGTGCCACGGACGGTGCGCATAACTCAATCAACATCAATCCGGCGGAGCGAATTTAACAGGTCCCGCGTTGTTCCCGCGCGTTACGTGTTTGCGTTCGTGTTGTGCAGATACGATTTCAGGTAAAATTGCACATAGATAGGTTAAATTGTTTACGTGTAACTCATATAGGTACAATTATATCTGTGTAATACAGTTAAGTGGTAATATAGGTTAAATAGCATCTAAGTGACACAGATAAAGTCACACCGCCGCAACACAGACCCACCCAGGACTTCTTGGTTTTTATAAGATACAGTCACTATATAGTGTCGCCGCCAATTAAAAACCAAATTGCTATCAGTCCCACACTGCTCTTATTAAAGCCAGATTCGGGCCGCGGACGGTGCGCATAACTCAATCAACATCAATCCGATGGAGCGAATTTAACAGGTTCCGCGTTACTCCCGTATGTTACATGTTTGCGTTCGTGTTGTGCAGATACGATTTCAGGGAAAATTGCACGCAGATAGGTAAAATAGTAATGTGTGAAATTATATTTGCGTAACATAGTTAGGTTAAATTCTATCTATTTTATATGTTTATTAATGCGAAGGTAATTCTATTTGTTACGTATTCACGATTGAAATATTGAATTGCAATTTTATTTGAAAATTGGTTAAAGTTGGAAGGCTGGGAAAAGACATTGGCTACTTTTTGTTCCGGAATAAATTATGAATCCCACAGGATACACGATAGTATCTGAAAATGCTGGTTTCTAAGTAATATTTTATTGGAAGTTCAAAGAAAAAGTGAAGACAATTTTGATTGACGTTATGTATTCGTTGAACAAACTTTAAATTTCTTTTGATTGACAGACAGCTATGAAGTCAAATCTGACGGTTTTATATTGCTACAATAAAGTGCAATTTACTCTGAAGTTTCTAAAACACTGGATTACCCAAACGCTTCATTACTTTTTTACCGTTAAAATGTCTAATTTATATGTATAACATTCATTTTCCTACGTTTTTTCTATCGCCATTTCATTTCTTTCCCAGCCCTGTCGCCCTTACAAAACTCAGGTTGTGTGTCCCGCGCCTGTCCGAACAAGCTTGTCACTACAATGAATGTGCTCCACAAATCACCAGTTCGGCTCAACCGTTTTTTGTCGTTTCGTTCATTTCGCAGTGAAATTGAGTTTGGTCTACGCTCGAAATTTGACCCATCGGCTACGGTACGGGCATAGTAAAAATTGTTGTGTAAACAAAAATATTCGCCCCGATATATCACGGAAGGGGGCGAAAGGACTTTCAGCGCGTCCGTTTTGTGGTCCATGTCTAGTTTACCAGCTGGAGAATGGGATGATAAAAATGTTTGGAAGCAAAAATACGGAAGATATTGCGACGTAAATATTCTGGTTGAAAATATTTGAATAGTGAATAACGATTTTGCAATCGGTCAGTTACTTCTCTTTAAGATTGGTAAGATCCATTTCAATTTTAAAATATTAGATGCCGTTCTGCAATATTTTTTGCAAATACACTCGTGTTTATATTATCTTTTATAATGTACCTGAAGAAATGGGGACGTATGATATTAAAAAGTATAATTTATTAAATGAATAAAATAAATGCGATACAATACCAATTAAATTCAAGATGTTCATTGAAACCTCATACCTATTAAAAGATCAAAACAATAAAATACAAGGATATGCATGAAAACAAATCCGTTGACTTCAAATTTTATTACGAGATCATCCGACGAGATCTAACGGAATACTTGACAAAGTCAAAATAATTGAATTACTGTTAATATCCGTTTCGGAGTTCGGAGGAATCCTTTTACATCATTTCGCATATTATTTTTATTTTAATATCCCGGTGTCTGGCTCCGAATCGTAAAATATGCCGAGGAAAATATCAAATTATCGTTTCTGACACCAAGAGGTTTCTTCTTCAAAAAGCTTATGAACATAAATTTTAAGCTCTTGCACCCTGTAACTCGACTCATCTGTTATTATATTTCAAAGTTTTCGGCAGTAAATCTCGCAGGATTTAATTTTTATGTGACGCACGGCGTTTCCGTGTGTTCAAAATGTTTACAACCGTTTCACGGTACAGGATCGTGTGCTCTTTAAAATGAAATACAGAATGAATTATTACGTTTACTTCAAAAAAATAACTATGAGTGGTTCTATTAACGAAAACCCTTTTAAAAGTATAAAAGTACTCTACCAACATACTAAATAGAACGTTAAAATAAACGATAATGGACTGGACTTTACTGATACATGAAAATGTAATGATATATAAGTTGTGGGTTCGATCCCCACCCAGGACAAACATTCGTGTGATGAATACTTGTGTTTGTTCTGTGTCTGGGTGTTAATATCCAATATTTAAGTATATATTTGTAATACCACTGTTGCTTCTGATATCTGTAACACAAGTGCTTAAGCTACTTGCCTCGGAGTCAGATCAATGTTTGTGATGTAGTCTGATATTTATTTATTTTATTTTATTTATATGGATTATACACTGCATGCATTTTTTTACGTATTTTATTTAATATCTAGATATAATAGTAATAGTAGTAGTAGTAGATAGTATAGTTTTTGGAGTGGTGTATTTGCATCAAATGCGTTATTTTTTAATTATGTTCAAAAGCTTTGATTACTCTAAAGCATTGATTAATTATTTTTAACCGACTTCAAAAAAAAAGGAGGAGGTTATCAATTCGGCAGATTTTTTTTTCATATTGTATATTTGAAAATATCTAAGATATACACGAAAATAACATACTTATACAGTCGCTTCAATCTAGTCTTTTGGTTGCAGAAATTGAATATTAAATATTCGTAAACTTTTTTATTGTAACATTTTATCAAGTAACCGTAAAATCCTGACACAAGATTAAGTGTTTTTTATGCTAATTTGTTCTTTATGTGAAACTAATAAACGACATTATTGCGCGATAAAAATACAGGTTTAACGTATATTTGATTGAATTAGCGTATTTTTATACAGTTTGTGTTAAAAATAGTATTTAATTTAAAGTGATTATTATTTCAACCGAGTTACTTAACCACACTTTTGTTTTATTAATTGTGAGGGCGATGTGTTCTTAAGTTGACAATTTTAAAACGATAATTTTACTAAGCACCAAAACATGTAAAAAGAAGAAAATATGTATGTATTGTCATCCATTTTTTAACCTTTAACGGCAAAGGAATTGTGGTGCAAAAGGAAATAAAATGCATTTGTAATAACTACGCCTGATTTAAAACTTTAAACCTTCAGGCCAAATAAGTATTAAATAACGATCATAGTCCTGCAAAAGATTAGCCGACCAGACTTATTATGTGCATAAATTATAACTTCAAAGCGAAGACGAAATTTTATTTTCAAACAATAAATCATTAGGCGTCAAGCTTCTAATTAAACGAACCCAATTTTACATTAGTGTCAAAATTTAACCATAAACTGTTGGGATAAAAAGTGATTGATGGCGTTCACGGGGAATAGACAATAATAATGTATCGCGAAATAATTATTGGAACAAAGAATGCAATTTAATTACCGCCGTGTTAAAAAGACTAAAAGCTGAAAAAGGTTTTATTTTGCGGGTAAGGCCAAAGGTTTAAGTAAATGATCTATGCCAATTAATATTTTAGCAAGGACCTTATAGCCTTTAGGTTATCTTGATGAAAAAAATTACCCGTGTTGCTCTGGGACTTAATAAGAATGTACCAACTGTGTTTCTTGCCTAGCATGTCGTAAAAAGCGACTAATGGTATATCGGGTTTTGGGTATATGATTGTGTAGGCGACAAGCTAGCCACTTGTCACTACTTTTTCACAATTTTCCATCTAGCAGCCCAGTTTTATTTTTGGCTGAATGTGGTTAAAGGGGACTGCTGCCCCTTTGACTCTGCCTACTCCTTCGGGGATTACGGGCGTGATGTTATGTTATGTTTGATGAAAAAAATAGTTATGTGATTAGTTCCAACGTGCAAAGAATAGATTTTGCCAAGTGACTGCCCTATTCAGGCCGATACTTTAGAACGAGTGATTGTATAAGCCATTTTCATTGGGTGCGTTTTTACAATTTTCTATAAAGGCCAGTTAGATATTATTTTCTGGTTAAGTATCTTGCTCTTCCTTGAATTCTGCTTAGCCCTTTAGGGATTGCAGGTGTTAGTATGCAGGTACCGATTATACTATTTTAAACTACCAATTCCTCTGGTTCGATTTAGTATAGGTATAAAAACGGTAAATGCTGCAGTTATGGTAAAAATGTTAAGAGAAAAGTTCACATCAAAAGTGATGCATATTGTTACTATTAATAACAACGGTTACCGGCAATATTCAGTGTCAGCAAGGCTTACCCGTCACGATTTCGGTGAACTTCGGTTCAAAAGCTAAAATTGAGGTACAGTCGTTTGCAGAACTGTGTCTATACTTGAGATAGCAATCCAGCAGCATTTTTTTGCTGAATGCAGCACATGACCCTGGACCCAGCTGGATTGCTTAATCCAGTATTCTAATCTACAGTAAGGATTGAAATCTAAGGGTTTTAAACTAACACATGTCACTGGATCTAGTATACCTTAAATAGCTGGGCCTAGCTAAATTGCTGAATCCAGCTTTGCCATTCTTAGCTCAGAAAAATCACGGCATCACGTTATACAATCTTTTAGGTTATCTGCCTACTCCGCTAGGGAACTGGCGTGAAGTTTAGTTAGTTTCATTATACAATCGAATTAGGTAATAAGGGGCATGTTAGTGTAGATACAAAAACTATGCGTAACTCTGCTACTTTATAAGTCAATAGATTATTATTTTTGTTATAGAGCGTGGGCCCTTTTTTTATGTTCACTAACATAACATAACATATCATCATGCCTGCAATCCCGGAAGAAGTGGAGCAGAGACCATGGAGAAATAAGCACCATAAACTACAAAAGAAAAAGA
Organism: Glyphodes perspectalis; assembly: GCA_951394215.1. NCBI lineage: Eukaryota > Metazoa > Arthropoda > Insecta > Lepidoptera > Crambidae > Glyphodes > Glyphodes perspectalis. The sequence continues at coordinate 12,366,804 of OX596212.1, read as the reverse complement.
ATCGATTTTGTAGGATTAAACAGAAAAAAAAAAGTAGTGACAAGTGGTTCGCTCGTGGCCTGTATAATTACCAAAACTATTCATTTTTATGAAAGCCGTAAGACATCCACTTTTACCCGCTTACATAACTTTATCCTTTTTAAAAAAGCGCCATTCAGTAAACCAGCTAGCCGCATTACAAACGGCTTTACAACTTAAGTGACTTTCGGTTACATCTGTACACCCAGTGCAGACTATTATAGTTAACCCGTAGCTATTTACTTCAACACTGCAAGGTCAAGCCGGCTCGGCTGTCATACAGTTAAGTGAAAATCACGATCGCGTTGTAAGCGGCCGATGTGCGAGATTGTTTGGCGAAATTGCATTTAACAATGCTGAGTGTATGAAATTATCTGTGATCTGGCGACCTGGGCCTTTTTTACATACCACCACGCCCGCAATTCCTTAAAGGGTAGAACCCAAAGAAAGCAGCACGCTTACTAAACCACATTTAATCAAAAATTTTATTGTGTTAGGTCGAACATGGTTAAAAAGTAGTGACAAGTACAGTCAGCTATTTAATCACAAACCTAATAGAACATAGTCGTCTTTTACGACATGATAGGCAAGGGTCAGTCGACATGGGACGTTCGTTGGTTTTTTTTTTTCGTTCTCTTTTTCTTTTTTCGTTTTTTTTTTTTTTTTGTTAGTAGCAACCAGACTTCTTGGCGACATTTATTGCTGGTAGTGTTCTATATTAAGAATTTCAATGATAAAACATGGGTATTATTATATTGCTGTTTCACAAAAACTGCTTTTCCCGTAGCACTAGGTCTGCATTAAGGCGCTTGACACTTGATGCGGGATTCAAAAGCGAATTATATCAATTGATGTACATACATATATACATAACATCACGCCCGCAATCCCCGAAGAGGTAGGCAGAGTCAAAGGCCAAAAATAATACTGGGCTGGGTTAGATCGAAAATAGAGCAAAAGTAGTGACAAGCTCGTCGCCTCCACAACAACTACCCAAAACAAATCCATATCTGGGTATGCGCATAGTAACTTTAAAACACAAAAAATACTAATGTTGAACAATAAAGTCCGTTTAAATGTACCATAGTGTCATATTGGTCTGGGACTTGGTCCATGTTGATCTGGGAAAAAAAAAGAATGTGCCAACTGTGGTTCTTGCCTAGCATGTCGTAAGAGGCGACTAATGGTTTACGGGCTTTGGGTATGTGACTGAGTAGGCGACGAGCTAGCCACTTGTCACTCCTTTTTATAGCTTTCCATCCAACCCAGCCCACTGTCCCATGTTGGTCTGGGACTTAAAAAGAATTTGCCAAATGTGGTTCTTGCCTAGCATGTCGTAAAAGGCGACTAATGGTATATCGGGTTTTGGGTGTGTGATTGTGTAGGCAACAGGTTAGCCGCTTGACACTGCTGTTTCACAATTTTACATCTAACCCAGCCCGGCTTTATTTTTGGCTGAATGTGGTTGAAGGAGTTTGCTGCCCTTTCAACTCTGCCTACTCCTTCGGGGATTATGGGCGTGATGTTATGTTAAATGTACCAGGTACATAAACCGATCATGCGTTGCAGTAAACTGCCCTCCAAAAAAATTGCATAAATTGACATTTGTATAAATTTTACATGTCATCTTGTAAAAAAATACAAGTTTACCTGTCAATGATAGTAATCTACAAATTTTGCGGCTAATTTAAATAAAATACGGGGGCTACCCAAACCTTGTTAATTAGTGGAAACCCTGACAACATTCCTGCATTTGATATTGAGTTAAAATCGTAGATAGACACTCAAAAAAGTTTTTGGCGTGCTTCAATAATTAACTTAGCATACGTTATTTTAATCGGTATCTTTATAAATGTGTAAATGTTTTGAATGGCTGTACGTAAAGTACTTCATATCATCGATTTATATCGCATTTAAAACAATCATTACTTATTTATAGTAGCTACTTTTTAGGTAGAATGTTTATTAATTAACAATAAAAAAAAGTATTGGATCATGATAACGATGTTTTTATTAACCAAACTAGATGAATTTGTTTGTTTTTTTTTTAACCCAGAAGCACGTGCTCAGTTAGAACCAACACCCCTCGGGTTTAAGCACATGTTCCCACCATTAAGCTACCACTGTTCCTAAAATAATTTATTAATGTTGACAAACGATCTTTGGATTGGATATAATTAATTTATATTTTTACCACCTCAATGTTTTCATTAGTTATTTTGCAAGTATTTATTTTGAATCACAATTAACGGGCACTTGAAGTTAACCCTAAAATCGTTAGTATCAACACATTTCTTAACCCTTAAAACTCGATCAAACAATAATATTTGCCAACAAATTAGACAGTGTGGAAAATTCGAACGCATCCCAGTCAATTTAGGCAGTCCTTATTGAATTACAACCTGGCACGTTACCATGGTCGATCTTACTTGTTACCGTCTTTATCGAATTCAATTCCACTCAAAATTGTGTCTTGTACTTATCAATCTAAGTTGCATATTGTATTGTAGCGATGGAGTAAAATTGGCAGGAGTTGTTGTAGAAATTTGAGTCTTTGTTTGTAGTGTTAGGGTTGATTTTTGTGTGGAGTGTGGTTCTCGTAAAGGGTGCACGTGAGAGGTAAGGGGGCGCGATGAGTGATGCCGCGGCCGTAGCCTCTGACTCCGGCGTGCGATCGACTGTGCCGTCTTGCCGCTCCGGTGATAGTTATTCATAGTGTAGGTTAGCAATTGAGTTGATTCTTACTTATATCTATACATAGAGCGAAGTTACATTATTACGTGTTACGCTAAACTAAGGGGCTTTTAGGTGCAGGTTAGGTTTTCTACGTCATTTGATCAATAGTATAATCAAAATCGTTGAAGTGATGCATAAACCGTGAAAACAAGCGTCGAAATAACTTGTACATTTGTATTTTAGCAAGAATTGGCAATATTGCTATTTGCTATCTACAAATGTAGGTAAAATCTTTTTGATATTATACGTTAATAAATATATAATTAGAGCCATTTAACATTTCATTTTAAGGAAGATGGACGATGGAATTTTTAAGCACAAATCTTCTTTCTGATGGATCAAGAAAATATTTTGGATATCTTAGTTTGAGTACCAATATGTAGATGTTTCATTTGAATTTATTGAATACTAAACTTAATTTTTTCCATTTCTATAATCGTGACGTATCTAATTACCAAATCCTAAATTATTACTTGAATATATTGAGACATATGAAAAATCTATTGCTGAAGTATGCACTCGCACTACACATACCGCCGCCTATGAGATGGATCGTGCATCGCTGCGGCCATTGTGTTAACTACACCGCGAATATTGCGCCACTTAGTGCGTGAACGACTGCGCTGATTGACAGCTGTCTGGGCGCTTCATGCGCCGCCGGCGGGTACAGGTTAGGTCTAAGGGATGTTCACGTCTTTAGTCAATCACAGTCGTGTCAATAGTTTTGGCTCGAAAACATCTTATACATGGAAATACTTACTTTCGCGTTTGAAATATGTATTAATGTAGTTAAGATGATAATGACGGCAATCACGCCCATAATCCCCGATGGGGTAGGCAGCGTCGAAGGGGCAGCAAGCCCCTTTAACCACAGTAGTATTACAAATATATACTTAAATATTGGATACTAGCTGTGCCAGCGGTGTCGCCCGCGTTTATGGTTAATATTATAAAGACTATTTCAGTCATACATGATTTCTATGCAACTTTAACCATTAAGGCTGCACACGCGACGGAAGCTTAAAAAATGGAGTAACTTCTCCCGTTTTCCCAACATTTCCCTTCACTATTCTGCTCCTATTGATTGTAGCGTGATGAAAAGTATACTATAACCTGCCCAGGAGTATGAAGAATAATTTTTCCAAGTTTCGTTAAAATCCGTCGAGTAGTTTTTGTTTCTATAAGGAACATACAGACAGACAGACAGACAAAAAATTTACTGATTGCATTTTTGGCATCAGTATCGATCACTAATCACCCCCTGATAGTTATTTTGAAAATATATTTTATGTACAGAATTGACCTCTCTACAGATTTATTATAAGTATAGATTAACACCCAGACACAGAACAAACACAAGTATTCATGATACAAATGTTTGTCCTGGGTGGGGATCGAACCCACAACTCTCGGCGCATGGGGTAGGGTCACTACCGAATGCGCCATAGAGCTAGTAAAAAAAAAAGGTTATTTAAATTGTACCGTATTTATGACACCTTCTATTGATTTATCCTAATAACATTATCTATTATTAAAGACATTTGCGAAGAATTGATGCTTTTTAATGATAAATCTATTTCTATGTAATTTGGTCGCTTAAAGATGATGATGAAAAACTTTTGAGATAATTGGGTTAAAGTGGCAGTAGAAATAGTTACATAAACTTCCTTGTAATTTTTTTAACATTTTGTATCTACATCATAATCAAAGGCGTAGATGCTTAAAATAGCATTAAATCACATTATTTCCGTATCACTATGACATAAATTTGTCATAAATAGGCTTTGAAAAACAGTATAATTTATTACATTTGTGAAAATTCTCGTGTCTGTCGTTATTAACAATTCAAAAGCGTTTGACACGTGGAAACTGGGTGTTTACATCACTAGAGTTCTCCATATTATCACCCAATCATTGATATTGGGTGTTCATACCAAAAGTGAATAGTTGATAATATCGGACGCAATTTAGTGTTACCGTTTCTCTCTAACTACGAACTGAAAGATATTTTTACTCAAAATCAGCTTTTTCAACTGTATATTTACAAGAAGAAAGTTCCCCTCGTACGTAGTCTATGAAATAGAAACATATTTTAGTTTTTGTTTCATACACTAAGCACTTTTCGGTTTAGAGGGATTTAGTTTTTGTAACATTGAACATTTTAAACGGATGCTAGTAAGTCAACAGAAATCTACTTGAACTGTATGTTTTACGAACATTCGCTGCTAGTATTTTGGTATGAAAAGGCCCTAAAAGCTAAATCATTTTGAAGGAACACACTGAGAAGTTAATCGTAAATTAAGATTTATGTTAATTCGACCAACAGTCACACACCTACGATATTCGTATAAAATTGTGATCAACTAGATGTAGACGGACGGTTGAAATTTTAAATACTAAGACTAATAAGAGTGACATCTTGCTCAATGTTTTACCAAACAGGATTTTTGAATCCTGCATTTTATTTTTTACTACATATAACAGAATATATTAGCATATATATACATATCATCACGCGCATAATCCCGAAAGGGGGACGGGATAGGCAGAGTCAAAGGGCCAAAAAAAGAGTCAAGTCAAATATTATCATATTAATCATAAAAAAATTATAATATTCTATCTTTGTCCCATCTTGGTCTAAGACTTAAAAAGAATGTGTCAACTGTGGTTTTTGCCTAGCATGTCGTAGAAGACGACTACTGGTGTATCGGGTTTTAGGTATGTGATTGTGTGGGCGACAGGCTAGACACTTGTCACTACTTTTTTACAATTTTCTATCTAACCCAGGCTAGTTTTGTTTTTGGCTGAATGTGGTTAAGGTGGCCTGCTGCCCCTTTGACTCTGCCTACCACTTCAGGGATTATGGGCGTAATGCTATGTATGTATGTATAGTGTATAGTCTATCTAAGTCACTTGTAGAGTGGGGTAATGTGTTGGCTAATGGGTTAGTACGCAATAAACCCATTTTTTTATTATTAATACTTTAATCAAATAATTTATTGAGCGTACCTGCTCGGTTTTTACATTATTTTTCATTATTTTTCATATTTGTTCACGTTTAAACTGATCTATTAACTTTATTTACTATATACGTATACGTGTTGAAACGTAAACGTTTATAAACCGCTCGTATACTCTTGTCATAGATATGGAGAAAGCAGAGAAATTTAACATGTTTATATTAATTTATTCATCATCAAACAGTGATTATCTCTTTAATTATCTAGCTGTTATTAAATTGTAAGATTTATTCAAGATTCAGTTTTAATCTAGTGGATATGTATTTAATAAACATAATCAGACGTATCGCCTTTTAAATATTTTTTAAAACTAATGTGATTCGCATAATATTTCTTGAACGGTTTTAAACATTTGAATAAATAAAAATTTGTATATTTATATTTTTAATATATTGTGATACTTTATATTAAAAATGGTTCCAAAAATATGTATAGAACTCCTGATCTCCCCCGAATCCTGGAAAATAGGCAAACACATGATAGAAAAATATCAACGCAAGCCGAATCTACTCATTTATTTCTTTATCATTATTTCCTCACCGCTAACATCGTTAAACCTTAATAATAATCATCTCAACGCCCTTTAACAAGTTTCAGTACTTCAGATAGGAGCTCACAGACTGAGGGGTGGTCGGTAATCCAATCACAGATTCATCACGTGACGACCGAATGCGCTTTTGGGAGCGGATAAAACCCCGGACACACGGCACGTGGCAGTCGCGTGGCCACCAATATGCCACCAGGCGGAACGCAAAAACAGCCATCCCTTAACGAGGACGCGGTCACACCGTTGCGTAACGCCCTTAAAAGTTTGTGTTGCGTAATTCTCGGGTCGTCATAATAACGAATGAAAACAAATTGGTTCGTGAAAGTTAAGAAATTCGCAAATTTGCTAGAGTTATAGTAAAGTTATAGTGTGATTTTAATTTACGATTTTATTTATCCAAATTAATATTCCAAATATCTAAACGTTTGTTTGTTACACTTTCATATTTTAATTCTTAAATGATCGCCATAAAATATTGTATTGTATCGCCATAAAGTATTCATTCAGGTAAAAGTACGATTTAGAAAAAATACATTCGATTCGAGATACATTTTAAATTGAAAAAAAAAAATAGTAGTTATTTGTATTATAGGTACATGTATGGTGCTAATTATTTGCAAATGACCGTTATAAATAGATACCTTTTTGTATCATAGTTATATGATAGCAAATGTATTCGATAAACTTGTTTCGCTTTTCCTGATCAAATGATAAATTATGTTAGTTATCATCGTATTTAATTAAAATTACGAACGGTGTGACATACATCCTTTGCAGACGCGTGCCGTCTTCAGAAATAAATCTAAAAATAAACCCACCCATTAAGGAGTTAATGTGTTAACAATGTACCTAGATGTATCTCAGTTGTACTTTTCTAAAGTGTAAATATATCTGTGCAACTCTGAACTTTATTGGTTTGAAATAAGTACGGAGATGTGGATGGCTCCCGTTTGATTGGGGACTCTTCAATCGGCAGCTGGATCATATAGGAGCGCTTTTGCTGAGTGCATCGGAGTTTTGACGGTTTTTCCTGTGACTTAGTAGTGGCCATTTTGTTAAAGGAACGAAATATGTCTTTTTTTGGAGAATGAAATGATTTTTAGGGTTAAAGCATGAAAATAATATATTATCGTAGTGCTTATGTATACTGTGTCTCATTATAAAGCGCAATATGAAAATTATAAATGACCCATGTTGGTCTGGGACTTAAAAACTGTGCCAACTGTGTTTCTTCGCTAGCATGTCGTAAAAGGCAACTAAGGGTATATCGGGTTTTGGGTATGTTATTGTGTAGGAGACGAGTTTTATTTTAGGCTGAATGTGGTTAAACGGACCTGCTGCCCCTTTGACTCTGCCTACCCCTACGTGGATTATGGAAGTGATGTTATGTATGTTTGTATAAATTTGGAAGTGAAGTTTACTTAAAAGCATGTAAATAAGACGATTTAAGAGTAATTAGTAATAATTTTTGCTACTTAATCTGCTTTAATCCGCTATACAAGTATATAAATTATAGTAAATATAAAACTGGTAATGTGGTTTGGTTTTAATTTATGAAAGGTAAAAAATAATTTACTATTTCACTAATTTAATCCCACTAAACTCTGAAACGCGATAGCATATGCGATGAATGGTCGAAAAAATGGATATTAGGTTATCTACGTCAAATAAACGGATTTCGTTTTAAATCTAACGTTTTAATATTTTGTACATATTCATATTATCAAATAAAGTCCAAAAACTGCGTTAAAATATCCAAATTCGTTAGCAGCTGCAGCTAAAACAAATAAAAACGCTTCAAAAATGCAATTTTATTTTATTAAGCGAATATTTCATTTGCATCTAGTGTATCGACAGCAAAGGATTTTATTTGTTTTGTTCATTTAGCCTAAACAGATAACGTTTTAATATTTGTGGTAATGCAAATGTTTCTGTGTGGCTTATAAACTATTTTATTTATATTTTATACGTTTCCATGATCCATCCTGTGCGTTTCAAAATATCTAATACCTATTCGAACTGTTGTTCGAAGACAATTAACCTGAAATAAGAACCGTGATCGAAGTGAAATATAACTTCTACCCTTATAAAGGTGTTATTGTACATTTGCCACAAAATTTATTCGCCACAATGTAAAACATTCCATACATTGATAAGCCACTTTACATATATATACATACATACATACATAACATCACACCCATAATCCCCGAAGGGGTAGGCAGAGTCAAAGGGACAGCAGGCCCTTAACCCACATTCAGCCAAAAATAAAACTGGGCTGGGTTAGATGGAAAATTGTGAAAAAGTAGTGACAAGTGGCTAGCTTGTCGCCTACACAATCATATACCCAAAACCCGATATACCATTAGTCGCCTTTTACGACATGCTAGGCAAGAAACACAGTTGGCACATTATTTTTAAGTCCCAGACCAACACGGGACAAATTACATTTATATTTTACGCTGAATTGTAAAATATGATCTACAAAGCTTTTACAACTTTATCTTTACTGTGTCTCCAAAACAGACCTGTTGTCTGTTTCAGAGAAAATTATTTTTACGTTTATAAGTATGGATCGAATGATACAACATATGCTAAGGCCAAGTTATTAAAAAAGAAGGAGAAAAAGCAATTCAGTGGCTGGATTTTGTTCGTGGCATATTGCTAAAACGCATTCAACTACAGGAGACATACTTGTCCGGATTTTTAATAGCAAACTTATTAGTTAGCAACTTAAAATGGATGTTAGGCTTCCGTCAAAAAACAACAAAAATGAGTTTTGAACTAGCGAAAATAAGGGCTGCGTTACTCTTAAAGACAGTAATATAATTCTAAAAGCGATTGAAATAGGGTGAGGAGTCGGTTATGTATAATCAAGTACAAATAATCATTCAGATTTGAGTTGATATTGCGATGCAATTATTTATTAATAGCCACGTTCTTTTTACTTCAATTTGGAAGTCATGTTGACTTTCTGCAATTACACATTGTGAACTGTTTTTCGGAAACATTTTATTTTCGTGTTCGTAGTAAAATTTCGTAAATTTCTAGAATGTGGTAGCTTTATCGAACCAACTAACTTATTTTCCGTTGGACTGGAAGAATTAAGCCACTGGGACACGTTCTTCAATAATTTTGCACTCTCGAGCCATCTATTTTTTTTAAGGCGATGTATCGAAAAATGTTACGAAACATAGAAATAATATTAAAATTACGGTTCTCGTTTTATTGTACCTATAATGGCTTTGACATAAAACGCAAGAGGCATAGCACCGAAGAAAGAAGCTGTTGAAGGAAGAGATTTTCCGCGAGTCTGCTATTTGAGGTTACTTCATTGAACCTGATTTCCTTAACAAAAGTTTAAGCCAGATAATGATTTAGTCGATTTAAGTCTAACGTTTATGACATGGCCTGAATTTCGCATTGCAGTGGCAAACAATCCTAACCAACTGCAGTTACAACGCTGGGGGTGCCGTACGAGCGGACGGATGCAATAAACGTTTAATTAAAAAGTGGCAACACCGAGTCGGTATGCGAAAATTTCCGAGCCCACACGAGTGCATGAAAATCAAAATGTGCACCTGCTCAAACGCTGCTGTCATTGCTCTGAATTTTCTAATAAGCTGATTTTTGTATCTCGTGGCTTGCGTCCTTTTTGTTATTTCGGCTTTACATATTATTTTTATTTTACAATATAGATAAAAATTAGTAAGTTAGTAGCACTAGCTGATCAAGTACAGTTGCTTTTATTTTTCATTTTAGTTTGAAGGTCACTGTCGATTCAAATAATATTATCATCGTCATCACCATTTTCAGCATACACTCGTCTACTACTGGGGATATCCCTCCCCTAATGAAAGGCACCGGGCCCAATCTTTCGTCTTTCTTATCCAGTCCATATATTTTTAACAAATTGTTAGTTATTATATCGACTGAGCATAAACATAAATCACATGATTTTTTTTTTATCTCCTTTCTGTTTAGACTTACGTAATAATTACATACATATAATTTTAAACATTATCATTACGCCTATAACCCCTAAGGGGTGGGCAGAGTCAAAGGGACAGTTAGACCCCTTAATCACATTCGACTAAAAATAAAACTGGGCAGAGTTAGATCGACCACTGTGAAAAAGTAGTGACAAGTGGGTAGCTCATGCTAGGCAAGGAACTCAGTTGGCGCATTATTTTTAAGTCCCAGACCAACATGGGACAACCTAATAATTGATTATATTAATTGACGACTTACTTTTTTAAAACATAGATACGCTCAAATATACCTCGTTTATACTTTTCATCACCAATTTATCGAAAACGGTTTCACGTTTCAAAAACACTTTCGTCTCGACGTCGTCACTACAGCCGTTTGATCACCTAATGAGAGATAATTTTGGAAATTTAGTGTCCGATAGAATCTCCGCCTATTCGCTTAACAACACAAATATTGTCAATTATAGATTATTTATTGGCGACGATAACGTTTTATGTCGATGCGGTGTTATATTACAAGAAATTGTTAAATTGGTTTCACTCACACGGCTTGCGGACACAGCTGCCGCGGTGGTTCACAAAGATTTTATAAAATTTTCGACATGTTTTCGCTTCGGTTCATTTCATAAAATTTATAAATAGTAGGTATACTATTAGTTTGAAAAGTCACCTAATTATCCCACATATTTTATTGACCATCATAGTCTATTACAGCGTCATTAGAGCAATCCCCGAGATCCGCTTAGACAATGCGTTAAGTTTTCGCAAGTCTGGTCATTGCTAGATTCATTGTCATGGTTTTCAATCGGTCTTGGTTATCGTGGCCACTTTTTGAACTCTTTATTCGCCAGCCCTTTCATGTGCTTGTAAGTGGCTTATCTTATTGATTAATTATTATCATGCTATAGATAGCATAGTAAGAACTATTGAACCACTGATCTTTACGCTAATCTTTTCCTATTTCTTATTTACAAATTAGGTACACGTATAAATTTGGACAGACATGTCTGATGGATTAGCGAATACATCATCTTCCTACCGTTTTGCCCCGTGCTTAAACGGGGTCCGCTTAGACCATCATTATCATCATTATTTAGCGAGTCTGGTAATTACATTGAAGCGACTGCCTATCTGACCTTCGTAATCCTAAGAGGAACCAGACATTTTTTTGAAAGAAAGAAAGAAAACATATTTATTTAGCACACAAAAGAAAATTAAAGTTACAGACGTCTTACAAACAAAAAAGACTAAAAAAAAAAAAATATGTGTGCTAAAAAGGCTTTCACTCAGCATTATGTCATGGTACCAATAGCTGATACCAAGACGCTGATTTTCAGTGGCCGCCTAACGACTATTGAAGATGCATTTAAATAAAACATGGATCTTTTGGATCATGGATTAGATCAGTTACGATCGAAATAAAGACTTTGATAGTAATATTGATTTATTGACTAGAGACGTTCCAATTTATTCGAGACCAGATAATTGACACTAATGGAAAAAATTAGAACACCATTACTTTTTTATAGATCGCAATAAAGATACAGTCAACGATATCACAGGAAGATCGTCATAAATAAACTATTAAAAATAATATTAATTTTATGAAGACATACTCGTAACAAATAATGGCATCGTACTAGCAAGTGCCTTTAAACCGTTGCTAATAAAAGTATGGAGTAATAATTTCTTCCTTAGTTGCGATTAGACATGGTTTTTTAGTTAAATTATGATTAGTGCTGACATCGCTGATCAATTTATCGACGCATAGCTTTCTAGCATTTTTAATTCTCTTTAATTACCTATTTTTTTAAATATTTTACAATTGTTAGACAAAAAATTATAAACTTAAAATATGTAAAATTGCTACATCAAATTAAAATTATTAACAAATTGAATTGATACCTCTTTGGTTCTAGTCTAAGTTTTCAAGAAATCACCATAACCTAAGAATGTTTACTCACTGTCTGGTTTAAATAAAACTCGAAAGTTCAGCTCAAAGACACTTTTAATTGCGGGAAATAAAAAACATAACGACGTCAAATGATCAATACAGACCCTATCACGCTATGTACTTGTGATTGATACACCTAGCATTATACAGGTAAATGTTAAACAAATTGGGTCTAATTATATTTAAGTTATGGTATAAACGCGCCAAATTTATGATCAAACGAAACAATGGGAGTACGCGTGCGTGGGCATGAAGAGGCAAAATTATCAACCCTCGATTTCTATTTTTAAAGTTCCTGCAGGGAACCATACCGAAATAATACAGAGTTTTATGTTCACCCATAATCACATCCTTTCGAGTAAAATGTCTCAATTAGGTACGGGGGGATGTGTGGACACGGTTGCGTTTAACGACTTTGAATACGCTTTTGATGGTTCCGCGCAATCTGTGACGGTGATGACTGAATTAGCACTTTTGTTCGATATGGTGTGGCCATTGTTGGATGTAGTTGGGTCAAATGTTGGCCGGCGGAACAAATGTTGGACGAAACATTTTTTTTTAAAACCCAAAACTAACACATACAGGGTGTCCGAAGAATACATCAAAAATCATAAAATAACAACATTATTTTTAAAAGAGACTTAATTTCATAAAATGTGTTATAAATAAATATAACTGTGTAATATTATTCCATTATTCATATTTATTTAGATTATTTAGATCATATTAATTAGAATCCTGATATTTATCAAGCTAAATTAATAATTTATCATTCTCATTACCGAAACACCTACTGGTTTAACATATAGGCCAAAGCACTTAAAATTAAGATTTTTTTTCTATTTGCTTATTCAGAATATTCTAGAAAATACTCCCTAGTTGTCACCAAGCATTAGAAGTACAGGGTATATCGATGTCTAGCACATTTATCTGTATCGAATCAACACAACTTTATCCCACCGTCGTACCTTAAAATACCCGACGTCATTATTATCCGAGTACATTAGTAAATAAGCTTCAGATAGCAAGAACTCGCCCTCATTAAGTCCTTTATTGAGCCTCGACGTGGGAGGCAAAGACAAAAGGGCCGTTTTATTTATTCATAAATTTATCGCGCGGATTCAGATCTGAGCGGAGATAGTTCTGTCCATTCATTGGGGCCTGTGTTTATAATGTATGGACGATTTAACGACTGAGATATTGGAACATCATGTTTGATACACCTACAGTATTTTGGTGATACGTAGATTGGAATAACGTTGGTTGTTTTATGTTGGGAATACATACATACATAACATGGCGCCCGTAATCCCCGAAGGGGTAGGCAGAGTCGATGGGAATGTTTGTGTTTTTTGTAGTGTGGTAAGAATGTCTCAGGTTTTACTGGTGTATGTAGGTCTGTTACAGATAACATATATGCTTATTCTGTGTGCAGTTAAAGCCCTGTTCCATTGAGTCTGCCTACCCTTCAGGGATTACAGGCGAGATGTTACGTACGTATTTACGTACAAAGATAGACATATGATTAGGGTTATAAATGACTATATTCATAATTCGAACTTGACTCTGCTAGATGGACCGATTGTTGTTCAATGTAATTCTAAATTCGACACTTGAAAGTTTCCTATACGCAAATAAAAACATTCTATATTTAAATTAAATTACCGACTCACAATGTGACATAAGCCCAATTGTACACGAGCACCAAACCAGATCGTTCGTTGATGACACTTGATTATGCATCTCATTTGTACCACAATGTGGTCGTAGGTGTCGATAGATATTAGATACAGATAGATCGCGGGGGCGAATTATGGCTTCATTGTTGCATCGGCAGAGGTAAACAACCTTTGGACGTGTTTTAATAAAGTTTTAACCTGGCCAGATGGGTGGTGCGGTGAAATTTCATTTTTTGTTAGCCATTGAACAATACTAAGTGATTGGCGTCTAATAGTTAGTATGTACAATATAGTGTATATTTCTTAACGAATACCTATTTTTATTATCAAATTTTAGTTGATTGTGATTTTTTGATTTTGAGATTTGTGATTTTTTTTTTATTTAAATTAACAATAAAATTGTCATTGTCGATCGCTCATTCATTAAATCGATTATTAATTGAATGGTTTTCTCCATTAATCGAACTATTGCATTTTTTTTAAATATTTGAAATAAATACCTCACGACGTCTTTTTTCTTAATTAATGCAACCATCACCCGTCTAATTAGAAAAAAATGCTTTCCAATAGCAGCACCCCAACGTTTCGCTAACAAGACCGTTCCAGATGGAAAAATACTCGTACCTACCTGTGTTCCATTTAAATCGCCCCACATCGCTCCATAACCCTCCGAAAACAAAGCAAAGAAAAATCGCCCGCGTTTCCGCGCTACCTAGCCCTGTAGTGCGGGGGAGATGGTAAGTTTTATCACGACCTACAGCTCTAGTGCTCCGGCGACTCATTAGGGGACCCGCTTCGCAAGGAAGGGGCCTGAGGGGCCTCAGCCCCAGAAAAGGGCCCCTTCAGCGTTGGAGAGCCATCCGTGAGCTCACGCGCGCACTACGCTACTACTCGACACAGTCTAAATTTTTCGCCAATAGCAATATTCAGTACTGCCGTTTGAAGGTGCGGGTGGCTCACGGTCTGATTACATGTGGCACGGAAGAAATAGGTGTGGAGATAGTATGCGATAATAGCACCTGTCTTCGAAGCAGTTAGGTCGCGTGTTGTTCGTGTAGTGCATTTCAAGAACGTTATGTGGTTTGAATTCTCGGCGCACATATTTCAGACTTTGCAGTCTGTGTTAATTTGAAATTGTCTTAATTTGTTTCGTTGGAGAGGCGCATTTGTTTCTTGGCCTCTAGAGTTGAGCTCACTTCTCTCGACATAACTTTACTGTCTTACATTTAAAGAATGTTTCTTTGAGTAACATAGGGCTTCTTTGTTTCTTTAATTTTACTTTAACTTCACTCTCGACGTTTCTGGTTTCTTCAGACTTTAGCCTGCTCATTTTCATAAAAGTTGGCGAGTTCATTTCTAGCAAAGTTG
Source organism: Glyphodes perspectalis (assembly GCA_951394215.1). NCBI lineage: Eukaryota > Metazoa > Arthropoda > Insecta > Lepidoptera > Crambidae > Glyphodes > Glyphodes perspectalis. Next base: position 12,351,490 of record OX596212.1, on the reverse strand, counting down.
GTTCAACAAATAAAATCAAAAAGTTAATTTTCATTATTTTACGGTGAAACTTTGGTGATCCAGTTTGCGGTGGGTGAGGATTATGTGATTAATTTCGTTATTTATCGGGTAAACTGTAATATAATCTATGGACTATAGATTCGAAAACATTATATCTTTTGCCAAATACAAAACAATAAAATTGTTCTGTATATCAAGATTCACTTCTATCGTAATCAACTAAAAGAATCAAAGAAGGTTTACATCGCTTAATTCTGACTCATATATCTAAGGAAGTAACACGGCATTAACAACTAAAGAAAATAGTAGCCCAGATTACTATGGTGCCAGAAAGCACGTTGTAAAATTTTATTTATTTCAAACCGGCCCTCGAAGTCGCATGCTTAGTCCTTGTATTTTAGTAGCCGCTGTACTAAGCTTAATATATTGTGAAACATTGTCACATAAATTGTCACTTAAAATGCTTGTACGATTGCATCTTAGGATGCTCGTAAACTGCTAAAGGAAGTTATAAGGCTCTTCATAGACACAGAATCAGCGTATAAATAAACGGCGTGTTGCTACAAATTAAACCTTATTTATGCTTTGTGGATTTGAATACCGATGTTTATAAATGCGTGAGTCAAAAGGACCAGAGTTCTTTTGACTCAGTGATATGATTTGTGATATTTGGAGAAGTGAAGGGGCGTGAAGTTTAGTTAGTTAGTTAGTTTGGAGAAGTTTATATTTACTTTTAGCTTATATTCGCACTGTGTAGTCAATTGGAAACCAAATACGTGAAGTATATTAAAATAGTAACATAAGAGTAAAAAAATTACAATTATCTAAATTTCAGATACTAGTAGCATCCCGCGGTTTCACCTGTTTAGTTCCCGTACCCGTAGAAATGCGGAGATAAAACATAGCCTATGCTACTTGCTGATAAAATGGCTTTCCATTGGTTAAAGAACTATTTAAATCGGTCAAGTAGTTTTGGAGCCTATTTGATACAAACAAACAATCAAATCTTTCCTCTTTATAATATTAGTATATGTAGATTAGTATGAGAATTTATAGATTTATTTCAGAGTCTCAGCAGGGTTTCGAATCTCTTGGGAAGCATTTAAGCTATATTAGACATTATGGTACGATAATGTTTTTATTGTTCATTCTTAATAATATAATAATATTATATATTTCCCTATCTATTCAATGTTTTTTATAGACTTCAAATTGTAGGTTCTATAAGTAGTGATTTATACATATAATATATGTTTTACATTGTGAAAACAAGGAATTGAATATTTTTTCAATTCCTGGTACGTGGTTTTAGCAATGTTAAAGCAAGCTTTGCACGTTCAGAAACATTTCATTCAATACACAATTTTAAGACAAAATTTTGCCTTATATTAAAAAATCTAATAACGTAACTCAAAGAATTCATCCTTCACAAAACAGGCTCTAACAAATTAATTGAAACCAACTAATTTCAACGAAAACCACCTATCGTTCTTGTACTATTACTTAATGAGCCCTACAAGTACTCTTGAGTTGCCAACCACCACCTACACAAAAACTCCCACAACTCAGCACAGATTTCATCCCCTAAGTAGGAACACGTGCCTCTAAGAATTACAAGACCTCTTCTTTTGTGTGGTGCTTCCTAATGAACTTAATCTTAGTATACTTGTTATCTGAAGTGTTATAGGTAAAAGGAAAATAAAATATATGGAGTTCAGATGTAACAAACCTTTTTTCGTTACTTTTTCTCTTTTCCATCTGATAAGCGGCAGTTTAATACGGTGAAGTAGGCGAAGTTGTAATAATAATAAATAAATTCTCCAGACTGACACACCAATTCTCTAGTTCCAAACTAAGCTAATGCTTGTACTATATATACTAGGTGAACAGATAGACATACATAAAGACGTTTATAAACATCCATGACTCGAGTACAAAGGTCTATGTTCATCACATGAAACATTTGTCCCTAGCGGAGTTCAAGCCTTGGTTTCGTGGCCAGGGCGTCTGACCACTCAACCAACGGGCATGTCAAACATATATAATAAGCTATAGGTTAGTATGAGGAGGTATCCTTTGACTCCCTCCTGCGATACCGGGCATGGTGGTGGCAGTAATGGTAATTTGTATCCATACATTAAAAGTATAGCATCGTCAATACATATAAACACACAAACAGTGCAATGTAAGCAGATTTATTTCTCGAACTTCAGACATCTAGCCGTCTTCAAACGGTGTCAAATGGAAACATTAATTATAGTAATGAATCGTGCCATCAATCATCAGTAAACCCGGCCAGTGGGCAGATTAAGCAAAACACGGAGATCGCCAACGCGTCTCGTGCGGGATAAAATTGTAATCCTTTTAAGTAATGAGTACCTCCACTAGGTAGACATGAGAAGGCTTAGACAGGCGTTCGTAAAGAAGAGGATTTAATGAGTCGGCATTGTAAAGCAAAAGTTGACTGATAACTAAAAATAATTAAAAGTTTGATGAGTTGTCTTTAAGTTAATATAAATTGGGTTGTTAACAATAATATCATTTGTTAGAATTTTTTTATTCACGATCAGTATAGAACAGAAGGTCACATAAAGTTTCTTAATATTCCACCACTTATAAAAACATGTACTACTTAGTTTAAATATTTTTTAAATAAAAAATATTGCGAAATGAATATAATTTCCAGTGAAATATACATACTACTTTAAATACTTACGTGATAACTATACTAGTGTTTGGTTACTTACTTTTGTTTAGGTACATATATGGCTTTTAATATAACATGTAAAAAATATATGCCACGTCTATACAACTCTTACGTCTACACCCCAAAACCAAGGGTACGCTTATCAATCTACATCATGATCCTTCATTATTAAGAGTGATGAGACTTCGGACCAGTCGATCGCAGTGCAGATTTGTCTGAGCTTTAGCCTTTAACGACGGATGGGCTGGGGCGATGCGAGGGTGCTAATATGTGCCCATTGTTTACCGACGCACCCCAAGGGGCGCAGTTGCAACTGCCAATGCAGAAAATCTTTTTACTCCTCGCAATTCCAGTTCTCGCACCTTTGTGTTGCGACGTTATTGTCTTTCTAACATCTTCTGTACCTCATAAGCGGTATTGCTTTTGATATTGTTAATAAGAAAGTTTGTTTAACTTTTTGTAATCTTGCATTGTAGTATTACTTGTCCAGTTAAAGTTAAACGGGTTTATCTATAGTTAATAATTCCTCATGTTTATATCTATAACAATCCGACAATCGATTTAAAATTTTAAAAATACTTAATGAGTATATGATTTTAAATTTTCACATTGTATCTTTACTAGATATCACTACTGACGGGAATAAACACGACATTAAACATTATTTAGTGCACGAGTACTTACTATGATTACTACTTACAGTAGTACAACTTACTACATGCACGTAATGCATATAGCGTTTAGTTCTGTTAGTAGTGATATCTAGTCAATTTAGTCAGATTTTAAAATCAATGTAAGGTAAAATTATATCAAATAAAGATACAATGATACATTGTTTGAATAACAAGAAAATACATTAGTAATGTTTCTGACTGAATGTGGTTAAAAGGGTCTGCTGCGTCTTTGACTCTGCCTACCCCTTCGGGGATTATGAGCGTGATGTTATGTTACATTAGTAAATTGTGACATCAAATATTAAATTTCTCATAATGGAATTCTTTTATGCAGATGCCAAAACCATACAGAAATTCAACTAACAAACAAATTCCGACGAAAACAATTTCCCAAAGAGCTCAACCTTTAAAAATTCAATATCTTAAACGTATTAATTTTCATATAAAATTACCACCACTTACGGTGCGTTTTCGTAAACGATCGTGCCTTAAAAATGGTGATCAAGTAAATGCTTCAAAACGTTCCATTGATTGAAGCCGGAAAGTAGTTATTTTGATACCCATTTGGTAACGGAATGGAGAAAAAACTTCACGTTCGAGACAAAATTCGGCGTCTAGACAACAAAACACTGTCATTATTTTGATGGTCAACTTTATGAGCCGGTGAACGTCACGAAATTTGTTTAATTAAGGTAACTTCGGAGCTTAAGGGTCGAGCGCTTTTATTATGTAAACATTTTTTTATGTTCAGTAATGAAAAGGAATTCCTTTTTATATTTCTCCATAAAACCAAGTAGTAAATGGAAAATTTGGCTTGTGTTTATGATTACTTGAAATTATAGCACAATGAGGTATTAATGACCAAATATAAAGAAATATGAGGAATATAGGTATATAGTTTATAGCTCGGTGTCTAAAATACAAGTCATTTAAATATGTGCTAAAAGATCTAGTGTTTGAAGATAGCCTTAATAACAAAATGCTATTTAAAAATTATTTGGATTGAATTTTGTAAATATGCTTTTAATATTTCTATATTTAAGCTTGGAAACATTACGTTAAAACAAGGTAATAAGACAATACATTAGATACATAAGTACAAATATAATGATAATAATAAAATTTCTTAAGTATGTATTTATAAAGATGACTCCATATGCCTATTATAATGATCTTGGTATAGGTAAACATCCTAAAAACATCAAAAACCGTTTAGGTTTTTGGTTCACATTAACTAATCCCAAATTCGAAGGTTCTTCAAACAAGTTCTCCAAATCAAAAAGTTACACGCGACCGACTTGATTGATATTTAATAGCGGACCGTTTATATTGGCAGTGGACCCCAAACACCTTAGCTCAAACGATAATTTGATCTAATAAAAAATTAAAAGCATTTCAAAAACATTATAATGGTAACAACGGCATAATTGCTTAATGGGAGGCTAAATTGTGATTCCATATTATTTATTCATGAGGCGAGTCTTGCCGATCCCCACATGCGATCAGGCTTTTGCCACAACCCAAAATTACCTATCCCATTATGTCATCAAACATTTTATGAATCTAAATTCTTTATTATACGAATTAAGTATCTCATCATAATGGCATAGCGTCATGGTCGCTTACACCCTTACGATTACTGATAATAAGCTTTTAACTATCTTTGATTATCAACCACATCGCTTCGCTAGCATGTACTCATGCAGCCTTTTTACAAAAAAACATATCGTTAGCTCCAAAATTCAAAGCATTCGGTTATCCTTATGGTTAATATCGTCATTGCAAATCCAAATTAAATAATGATACCTAACAGTGTGATTCACATATGAGGCTTCACTTGGATCTCATCAGAATACCAGTGCTCCTGGGGCGTTAACTATACCTCACCTTGCTACGCCGCAGTAGCATGGAGAAGTAGGGACCCAATTGGCTAAAGCTTATTGGCAAAATCAAATAATTTTGGGTGTTTATTTCCTTTTTTTTTGTACTATAATGACCATTGTCAAATATTTGTTTTCCTGTGTGTTTTAATAATTGAGCGTCCAATTAATGTTTCTTTCTTTCTTCTTTTTTTAATCTCTAACTGTTGTAATATATATATATGCGTTTAATATCATGGTTTTCATAATTTTCCTACTGTTACTGGTAGGTAGGTAATAGTATTATATAGTATTAGGTCTGAATAATGCGTGACTTGTTAGTATATTGAAATGACATTTATCAATACATCTCTCTATCCTTCATAGATAGACGATTCATGGTTAGACAGCCGTATTGTGAAGAGGCGGATTCTCTATGTCGTTCATTAGCGTGCTAGTGTGATATAACCCCCATTTGAATCAAAACATCGGGCGTATGAGCCACATGCTTATCATTAACCTTCCACCACTCTTAATATCAGTCTTCTTAGTCATATAATAACCAAAAGATAAACATTACTTGTGTTCCCAGAAACGCGATGTTTCACTTCGGCTAATCGCTGTTTAATTTGAGGTGTTTCAGTAAAGATGGATATCATTATAACTCGAGATATAATTAAACATTACGCTTCTATTCCAAGAAGAAAGATTAAAATTGTTTTGCGATATTTTATAGGAATTAATAAATTCCTTTGATGAAGATAGTTTCAGCGCGTTTCCATTGGAAATGAGAATCTTTTGAATCTATTGGATGTTTCTTAAAATACCAGTTCCATTAGTCTTGAATTCTTAAATACCGTAATTTATTTTAAGCAAGTAAAAAGCAATCAACAAATTGCCCATGTTTCAAGGAGAGAACATTAATTTCATGAGAAAAATATAAATGACGGTAAAGAGGGTTTTTTCTCAAGGAAAGTATTTTAAGAGGCTATAGGATACAAAGATGGAAATAAATGTTTTTACTGTTGCAATATGAGAGGATTTATACACGAATTCTAAATTTATTTTTACGCATCAAACGAGCGATCTTATTAATATGAAGCTAAGAATGTAAGTATATTATTACTCGTAAATGTTACCGGCATTTAGCCTTTGTAAATAAATTTCTCACAAATATACTTGGTAAGGATGATTTTTTTTTTATCTTGTGTTTCTATTGACTTATTTGGAGGACTTTGATGATGACGTAGATTAGTGGCCTTGTCATCACTGAATCAGCGGTATATCGGAGATACCTCACCCTTTATTAGATGTAATACATATTTTTATAAATTAGTTAATGAAGCATATTCATAAGTCAACGAATATAAAAAAAAATCTGTTTTGGTAAGTAGGTTAATGTTTTTTTTTTAATTTGCTAATTGTAATTTATCTTTACAACACTTAAACTTATCAACACTTATTGTTATCTTTACAATACTTTATCTCATTTGTTTTAAGTCATCTAGCGATCATTTTATTTCGAAACATGTAACTTAACTTTTATGATTTAAGTGTTCATAAGTATAATTTAAAAACCCTGTCCACTCTTGATAGACAACACAGCTTCGCGAGTATAAATTAAATTGGTTGTTTTTTTAATACAGTTCTGGTTATCAAGTTACTGTATTCAATTACTATTAGAACTCCTATAAAAACTATTAACAACTATCTTTAAATAGCTACAAGCATCGGACTTAATACAGAAATAATTACTTTCCAACCTATTTCGTACAAAGGCAAACTATTCGGAGTTCATAGTTTGTGGGAACGCTCGTATCAGAATCGACAGACCCGATCGTTGGTCCATGAAATTAAATGCTAATATAAATTATTATATTCCATGTTGATTGTTCTTAACAACATTATAATGAGGGCTCTTGGAAATAAGATCGCTTGTAGCGATGACTAATTTGTATACGTAATTCGAGAGCGGAGATTTCGTTTTTGTGCAGCTTAATTTTGGACACGGATCTTTAAATTGGTTTAAGCATTTACTCAATATAATGTTAATTTTGGGAAAACGACCCAGGATGTTGTTTGTTGATGTAGTACTTACGTGTTTAAGGAAGAGATGTGAGGATGGATAAAGAAACTATTTTAGTTTTGAATTTAAAAAAGTTAAGCAGTTGTCTGGTAAGATGAATCCCTTTAAAGAAAGCAGAAATAGTTAACTTAAAACCGATATTAAATATTTGAACAAACAAACAAACATAACATAAGTTATACATAAGAGTCAATGTGGCAGCAGGCCCCGTTAACCACGTTCAGCCAAAAACAAAAACTGGGCTGGGTTAGATAGAAAATTGTGAAAAAGTAGTGACAAGTGGCTAGCTCGTCGCCTACACAATCACATACCCAAAACCCCATATACCATTAGTCGCCTTTTACTACATGCTAGGCGAGAAACACAGTTGGCACATTCTTTTTTAAGTCTCAGACTAACATCGGACAAATTTGAGTAAACATAAAACCAAGGGAAGCAAGAGGGGACAGCAGAACAAATATAAAAATCTGAAAATGGTGTACTTACATTTTGCCTACTAATTTCCTACACAATTTAGAAGCACTAAGGAATTATTTTAATATAATAAAAACAAGCTAATAAAATAAACATATTTTTTTTTTTTTCTAGAATCACTCGTCTTAATCTGAGATACGGCCGAATCTTGGAATCTCCTCTAAATCTGGGTCAACAACTAATAACTCTAAGTGAATTCTATGGAAAGCCAAAGAGAAGTCCCCCTTTGCTTGTTTAAATGCTTCTATTATATCTTGTATCAAGCTTTCCGTATTATTTTGTAGTCCAACGATCAGAATTTTACCTACACATGGCTATTTATCTGGACGTCATCTCGTGGGACCGCTGTTAACACAGATCGGCACTTAGTCAATAGAAAAACATAATTTTGCGTTCAAAGTGCTAGTCGGTGTTCATAGATGGTGCTGAGTCACTTTATGAGGTACATCAAAGTATGATGTGACGTGATAAGTATGTGCTAGCTATATAGTTAAATTTAGAAATAAATTGCGTGTGGGCCTGGGGAATGTGCATATTTAGGGTTTTGAGTAGGTATATTTCTTACCGATTTAATGCAAAAACCCAAGGTTCAAAACCTCGCGGCGTAGTGTTCTTCGTTTAAATAAATTGAAAAAATACGAAAATATTTAAGCCAGCCCGACTTTATTCTTGGCTGAATGTGGTAGAAGGCGCTTGCTGCCCTTTCGACTCTGTCTACCCCTTCGGGGATTATGAGCGGGGGTTATGTTATGTTACGAAAATATTTTTTTGCAAACTCGAAATCAAAATGAAACAGCGCTAAAATATGAACGTCTATTTAAATTTAATATACTATATCTATTATAAAAATTCTGATCATTGTTAGTTATGCGATGTTTGATTAATAGTTGATTATTTGAAAGTCAGATGATAATAACAGCGCAATAAACTAAAGAGGGGTAGGACTGATTTTGAGTTAACATTGCCTGTTTTATCAATACAATTTTTGGAAGGAAAACATTTTAATAAGTCGTTATATAATTTTAAATTTGTAATTATAAGCCCCTATAAATGGTTGTAGTTTTTACAATACTTGTTAATAATGATCAAAATGTTCCACCACATTTCTAGTAATAACGCTTGAATACTCTGAAAATACCACACATATATTAGCTAATTCCCTTATATGAGTATATATTGCTATTTCTTAAGAAACTACCGATAATCCTTCCAATACAATAACTTTGATATGATCATAAACATTAATGGCATTCTTTATTACTCTTATACTTGATGTTGTTTGACACAATCACCAAGTCTATATAATAAATAGCTGACGAGCTGGATTAATTAATTCGGCAATAGAGCTATTCATAGGTCGATGAACAAAGCAAATTTATATTGACCTTAAAAATCAAAGTTATATCAATAGGTACATTTGTAGATAATATTTTAACATTTTACGTCTGATGTCTATATCAGACGAAAAATATTAGGTCAGCAATTTAATCAAAACATTACGTTTTTTAAGTTCTTGAGCTGAATTAAAATAAAATTGCTATTTTTATAGTAATTATTTAGTGTTATAAAATGTATTTAAGATAGATATAATAAAATGGAGTTAGATAAATAGGTACTTACCAATGATGTTTTTATTAGGTCGTGATATATAATCCATAAAAAAAATTACAGCTGTCGTGTCGTTTTACATTTAGCGCCTTCATCATCCATTATCATTATCATTATCAAGAACTCGCTGATTCAGTATTAGGAGATTAAATATTACAAATACTATTTAGCATTTAACTTTATTTACGTATCAAACAAGTGCCCATGGGGAAACAAGATGACAATTAGCTTAACAAGAAGATAATTAAAAAGCGAATACAAATCAAATGACGTAAAAACTTATTGGTTTCTAAGATACAAGATTTACGACAACCGTTGAAGGATGAGTAATAACCAATTTTATCGTTTAATGTGCACTAATCAGACATAGATGACTTGTAAAAGAAAAAAGGCTTCGACGTAAATTTACGAGTGGGTATCTGGAAGATGAGTTCGCTGGGACATAAATAATATGTGACTTGAATGAAGCGGGGTTGCCTCTTGGTAAGTTGTTGGTATGTCGATATATTATTTCTATCGAACTTTAGCTTATTAAGTTAATCTGACTACCCTGCTAGGGAAGTGGTGTAAAGTTTAGTTAGTTTAGGTATTAAATAACATTTCCCCATGACACCTCCACTCGAGCGATGAGGGGTACCGTGGTGTTTTAGTGGGTATACCCCGGCCACTACCACCTTGGCCGGAGCAGGGCCCCCCCTACTCAAGGGCCCCCGGGAGTCTCACACTCCTAGCAAGCTCAACTCCTCCAAGCTGCATCAGTTATATGACATTTAGTGTTAAGATTTTTTATCGCAATCGATTGAGTGGCTGAGTGGTTGTTTATTAAGACATTAATTATATTACAAGAAAGGGACCATTTTACGAGACAGCTGAAATGAAATAAAATTGTCTTTATTTACACAGGCTTCAAATCATCACAACAAGATCAATGTCTACCGGCACAAAAAGTAGATTCTACCGAGAAGAAAGTTCCACAATATACGTATTTCAAACACCTAGAACAGAACCTAAAGCATATAATATAACAATTCCACCATTGACAGCTTACTAGTGGCTATGAAATGTGCGCTTTTGTACATATTTCATATACTAACACGTACCATTACGCAACCAGCAACGTTTAAAAGCAAGCTTTAAGTGCTAACCACCGATTATCCACATTATATGGCCACACTAAATCATCCAATACTTAGCCCCTTCTTAAAGTTGCGAACCGGCCGTATGAACTATGAACTATAAAGTTGAAGTATTGCCTCTAACGCACAAAAGGTGCCATATCTCGTTATACGGCCCCACAAAAGGGTCCGATGTCGTAAAAATAGCAAATAGGAATTTTATATGTACGCATCGCTTGTAATGAGATGGATGCAGAATTTATAGAGCCTGGTTTAATTTTAGCTTGTCATTTATCTTCGGCTGGTGTTGCTCGTGTAGTTATGAATCATCTTCCTAGCGTTATGTCTTTTACCTAGTAAAGGCCGCTTTAGCTATAATTCCAGATTTACCAAGCTTTGTTATTACCGAAAAAGTATAATGATCACCAATAACTATGTTATTTTATTAAGATATAGAGGTGGGTTAAATATTGAAAGTTAAGATAACAAGTCAAGAATATACAAAAAAGGAAAAATCTTACAATTTTGATAATGTGAATGAAAAGATTTTTAATTAATATTTTAAAGTTGACCGACAACACATTCCACTTTAATATAAAAATGTAAAATGTAAACACAAATGGTTGCACAAATATATATGTACATATTTGTGCTAACTTTTGTATAATTAATAATGAAATAAACTACTATCAGTGGACAAAATTATTACCTGCTAAATGATTTATTATTTTGATTGAATTTAATTCTCTAAAGGCTGACTGGAACCCTGCGCAAGTATTTGTACAGATAAGTACGTTTACTCTAAAAGAAAAATAACATTATATACCTTTAATAAAAAAGTAGCTCTTAGATTGGTTTTGTATTTGATTTGGTCTATACAAACTTTATAAACGTATTTGCTAATACGTTCTAGATTCCATCTAAGCCAGGTCAACTGAGAAATAAGTTCTAAGCGGTATTTTTTTAACTATTGAATAAGGGCGAACTTTATACTCACGCTACGGACGGCCGAAGCACTAATAATTATACAACTTCATTCAACAATTAAGTAACCTTATAATAACCTTCTTAGAACTAATGTGTAGACATTTCATTACCTGTTTCTGTACCTATGAATGTTAACAAAATAATTTGAAGATTTTACTTACCCACAACTTGTTAACTCGCTCCAAAATAAGAGAATCACCACAAGAAAACCTGCCCAAGAAAAAAGCTATACGTGTGCAGCTATGATCGAGTTTGTCTGACACCTAACAGTTTCGCAAGCCAAAAAGTAGCCGTTTAAACGTACGAATAGACTTATCAAAGTGGACTTCAATTAGGAGCAAGAGACGTAACGCTAGGTAGAAGATGGATAAATAGTACAGTACACAGTACGCAATTCTCGAAGGGGTTAGCAGAGAAAGTACAATAAAGTCCTTAAGCCGCATTTAGCCATAAATATAATCAAGTAGGGTTATATTTAATTTTTGTAGAAGTCTTTAGCCAGCACATTGCTTACGGAATCATAGACCAAACATCCATCCTATAGAATATAAATAAGTAAATATCAGACTACATCACATACATTGATCTGACTTTGAGGTAAGTAGCTTAAGCACTTGTGTTACGGATATCAGAAACAACAGTGGTATTACAAATATATACTTAAATATTGGATAACACTCAGACACAGAACAAACACAAGTATTCATCACACGAATGTTTGTCCTGGGTGGAGATCGAACCCACAACTCTTGCCGCATGGGGCAGGGTCACTACCGAATGCGCCATCGAGTCAGTCAGTGATATAAGTCGCTTTATACAGATATGCTGAGTAAGAAACACAGTTGATAAATTATTTTTATTTAAAATATTAATATTACAATGAAGGTTGCAAGTTTATTATTCATTTAATCATCCAGCTGTCTGTCAAAAGTCCTCCTCTTGACTAAATAACAATAACTTCATAAAGTTGGTAAACGTAACAAGTTATATCTAATCTTGGTGCCAAATATTTTACTGCATGGATAACTTCGCCCAAGTTGCTCGCATGCAGCTGATTTATGAAAGAGGTTATGAGACAGCTAGGGGTTGACTTGCATCCCATCCCTCAACGGACGATGCAGGCAAAAAAGTGTTTACTGAGAGCGAATTTTTTTGCAATTTCGTATTACCTACACGATTTTTTTAAATGGAAATTTAGACTTCTATCAATATTAATCAGCAAAAAGGAATTTGGTTTTTTTTTTCAAATCTAAGCGTTTTGTAAAGGCTATTGAATTGACGATTTATAAGTGTTTGTTTCAAACCTATATAAATAAAGAGTATTTTGACTTTTGACTTTGACTTTGACTTAAGCCATACAAAAAATTTAACTTTTTCTTCCTATAATAATAGCATGTCTGGTCAGTCACATACATTTTAGATTTCGTATAGACTTGACACAGACAGATGTCACTACAGGTATTATGTAGACCGATTAAGAGATAAAACCGAATAAAAACGTTATTAATTCACAAAGAAAATGTTTTTTTTTTTAAATGAGTTATTTACGTCATTTCTTAGATAATTTATTAAATTTAGGTCAAAACATGAATATTAAATATTTTCTTTAAAAACAAAAATAATATTTGTTCTAATACCATGAATTTTACACAGGTGGCGTATTATTACTAAGAAACAACTAACTTGTGCTTGTAGCGCCATCTTGTGTTATTCCTGACAAACAGACTAAACTTTGCTGTAGTTCCAATTACTCACCACTGTCGCTGTTCTTGCGCGAGTTATAGCAGTAACTTTTCAAGTATGGGCAGTGACCCTATGTTGTGCGTAGTATATTATTACTCTGTGATAATACGTGAGAAGATCCATATATTTTTTGTTCTTTTTCAATATCTACGTGCATTTGTCCACAAGCGCGGTGCATCGTCCAGTCTCAAGCCAACCTTTACAAGAGCGATATGATGTCATCCTGTTAAAAAGTTGCTCCTAGAAAATTCTCTTTATAGTGGAGTGAACAGCGATAATATTTCAGTTCCCTCAACAAGTGAAAAATAATTAAGAGACCGTTTCACTTTGTGAAATTTTGTATAGTGAAATGATTTGAAACTCGTTGTGTTATTTAGAAAGAAGCTTAGTACAACAAACAGTAATTAATTACTGTGTTTATTTTAAAACAACTGTGCTTTTTGAGTAAATTCTTGCTCATGGGAATACTATTTCCAAAAACATTGTGATCAAACAGAAGAGTCTTTGTAGAAAAGTAGCTATTACTGTTTTATATAAAATAATATATTTGAAAGTTTTCTTATGTAAAATTAAAGTAGTTCTTTTATGTAAAATTAAAAATATATCTTAATGTAAATAGGTACAATAGTTTCATAGTATTATCTGCCTATCTCATATTATTTTACCTGCAGCCAGCTGCTCAAAAAATGCTAAATAACTAAAAGAGGTTAACTGCTACAGACTAAATAAATAATATCAATAATATATATCGTAGGTCCATAAACAAATATGTTTCATGAGTTTCCCAACAAATAGGATTATGCGACGTTACTCGTAAGATTTTCTTCGTCTTACACGAAGACTTATCAATGTCTTACCAACAAGTATATATTAACGCGAATAATATACTTATGTTTGATATAAATTGAGAGCAACTGCTACGCATTTTCACCGACCCATTAAAACACAACCTAAATAACGAACACAACAAAACATGTCTTCTGTACGCCCCTGCCTGCGCCCTAACTTTAATTCCCTTCTAATTTGACATATTAATGCTAGGTTAGACAACATTCTATAATGTCAAGCGCAAGTCGCAGGTACCCAGCCAGGGTTCTGTACTTTTAAATTAGTTATTAACTTTAAGCTGTTTATGATGCTTTCATCGCAATATGGGTTGGTGGCACTTTTGCTTAATTGAGAAAAACACAGGTAGTATGGTATCATCATCGATTTGTGATTCGATCAATGTATAACAGTAAAAACCAATCTCATAAAACTGTAAATAATTACAACAAAATTAATTGTAGATATTACAAATACCCGACCTGAATGTTCGATCCTTTCAAATCCTGCTCAATCTACATTATCTAATATTAAACAATATTATAAAGATTAAAGTTTTGATTGTTTGTTTGTTTGCTTGTAATAAATAGGCTCTGAAACTACTGGACCGATTTAAAAAATTATTTCACCCATGGAAAGCTACTTCATCAGCACGTAGCAATATTTATATTATTTTATCCCCATATTCCCACGGGAACAAGAGCTACACGGCTAAAACTGCAAGGCGCTACTAGTGTAGTAATAAAATGAGTTCAAAATTTTTAGACAGGTAATTATTATTTACGAGTATAACTTGGTAATCAATTGGTTGAGCAGTGGCGGATTTACCCTAAGGCCCAGTAGGCCCGGGCCTAGGGCGGCTAGATATTAGAGGCGGCCAATCGTGTTAAAAATTAAGTGATGACGCGTTAGTACTGAGAATTATGACCTCGGGCGTAGGGCGGCCAAGACTGTAAATCCGCCACTGTGGTTGTGTACCAATTACTGTCACTTATATAAGTCAAACTTACGGTATTTCTATCCATTGAAAGATAGAGGAGGTCTTGTAACTTAGGTCTCTTTTCTTTCAGCACGGATCCCTAAAAATGTAAATTGCGTTGACAAGTAAATCCTATAACGAGCGTGGGTGCTTATTTTAAAGTAAGTGCTTACGCGTGTACTTCATATAAGTGATAGGCTAGACCGAGGAAAAATCTAGACTGACACATTGATGACTACCATCGGGCGTGGTTAATGGCGTACTCTGTAATTGGAGCGGTGTAACTAGTCAGAAGCTTTGAACGGACAATGTGAATATCCGCATACGATTGTTAATTTTTAAGTAGGTAAGTTAAGTGGTTTATATAAATCGACTGTTTTCATTCGCGGTTAGTTTTTTCTTTGTGTTTTTGCTTACAACATACTTGTACAATACGCGACAAAGCGGATTGAGGTCGTTATGTTCAACTCGCTACAAAGGGGTCCAGGTCTCATCATCATCGAAAGTCATCTCCCCACAGCCATTTCATCAAAGATTCATTTCACTGATTGAAAAGTGATTTGAGAGAGTCAGCAATCAGTTGTAAATAGATCGCATTAATAAAAACCAATTAAAAGACCCAGAAGATTGCATTGCAATGCACAATATTCTATTTCAACGTATTTGCAACTTGAACGCAATGTAATAACTATCAATAAGCAAATTGAGTTTATTAGTTCCATCAATTAAGCAGAGACACTCGGCACTAACCTAAATTCGCCTCAATTGTTGCGTGTGGCTGGATCACCAATTAAAAACTACTTTGGAACGTTTATTCAAACGACCGTCTTCTTCATTAATGTACAATTAATTACAAAACGAGAAATGTACGTGCACTGCATACTAATTAATTTTAAATTATAATTGAGCAAAGCTTCCTTTCCGAACTCTTGCCAGATAATGTTGAATCGCTTTGAGCTTTTTGTTCGGAGTTAACTTTAAGAATGATGGCGGACTTTTTTTCTCAAAAAATATTGGATATTATATAAGTTTTTTTTTTATTTGTTACAAGAAAAACATAGTGTCCTATTCCTATGGGTTTAGTTAGTAGCATCTGCTTCAATTTAAACCAGCGTGCTTGAAATTGAGACTCGTATCCTTACAACTGAGTTATCACGGCTCTCAAAAGAAAAAATATACACGTATTTCATAATCAATAACATATCTTTTTCTCATTTAAAATTTTCGATTTCGTCCGAAACCTTAACACCAAATCAACATTTTCCACCGTCAAATCTATCAAACAACCTCATAAGTGGAACAAAAATACTATTCTTGTTTTCACTGTTCCTGTTTCATTGTACATTATTGTTATTTACTGTAAGTTGATTAAATTTGTTGCGGTACAACCCAGGAGAGGTGGTTGCCCTCGGGACGACCTTGGTTTTCATTACTCCCCAATATGAGGTAGTTTTATCCTGGTTATAAGAATTTTCAAGAGAAAGGATTAGCGAGAAAATTCGCAATACTTGTTTTTGCGTTTATGGTTTGGTAATTATAGTTGGTAAATGCATTACATGTCAATATTAACCTAGATAGACATATATATATTTTGATGTGTTGACTGTACGTAAAACGTAATTCCTAACATCGCATTAAGTATGAAATTAGGACAATACTTATTCATTATTTATAATCATTTGTAATTCATTAAATGTGCCACTTAAATTAATCATAGCAGTGGCATATTTAATGAATAAATCAAATTCCTCCTTGCACAACAACATCTGCTTACAAAAGCTCGAAATATCACTCCTAATTAAAACGTCCACAAATTCATCGACACTGGTGATTAAAAATCCGATGTACAAAATCCCAACTTATAATGTGTTGCTGAAACTAACTAACGGTGCCCTAACAACGTCGCAGCAATCGCTATTTTAGGTATAATTTTACATCGAACCGAATTGTACACTCCCTATTTCAACTAAAACTTTCTATTGAAAACTGCAAACTAGTGCGGCTGCATGCGACAACCCTTAATTAGAAACATTGGAACTGTGACCCGAATCCCGGGTAATACCAAAGCCACTGAGGAAATTTATTGAGTACCATTCAAGGTGGGTTATAGATGTTCTTTTATAAGTTCTTGACATTTGGCGAGGATGTAAAATTCATCTTTTATTACTACCTAGCAGGGTATACTACGTGATGAAAGATCTCAAGACTAGAGATTAGCAAGATTAAATCCAGGAGTTTGATTGATGATTCTTTTTACAGTCGGTCTTGATGGAAATCATTGTTGTTACCTTTATTTTATAAATATTTACGGTGAACATTTCCGTAATTGATTGAATTTTGGATTTATATTTTATTATACGATTATATGAACGCTAAAAATTTAAATAAATTGTAGATTTACTTGCAATCTTTTAATGGCCCAAATTTTCTGTAGTATTTGAGAATGCTTTTTACTTTAAAAGTAATGAGAAAATACCAATTGTGCATTAATGTAATTGTGAATAAGAATAGACATACGGTTTCTTGAAACGTTTAGTAGCAAATTAACAAGCTATTTACCTCAACAAATCTAGACAACGACCACCAAACTTTGAGTTCCTGCAATGGCAAGGTCAATAACCTCCATTAACAACCGAAGAAATAACAAAACACCCCCAATAAATTGGAAGTGCAAATCCGAAACAAAAGAAAACCGCAGTCCGAAACTCCAGACAGGGCAAGGTGGTAACAATTTAACACTGCGCCTGCGACTAGGGATGCTGATACTTTGTACAAAACATTTAACCTTCAATCGATTTGAGAGTTCGGACTGAAGCCAGTCAAATCAAATTGAAACATTTTAATACATGTCACGTTTTTTTTTTAAATTTGTCTACTAAATATTTAGTTGCTAATTCTTGTTTGAAATAGTTCCAATCCTAATAAAAAATAAGTGCATCACGTAGTTGTAGTTAGTAAAAAATAAAGAAATATTATATTTATAGGTGCCAACTGTGTTCCTTGCCTAGCATCTCGTAAGAGGCGACTAATGGCATTGGGTTTTGGGTATGTGCAACGAGTATAGGCAACGAGCTAACCAGTGTCACTACTTTTTTACAATTTTCTATCTAACCCAGCCCAGTTTTATTTTTTGGCTGAATATGGTTTTAACCACAGGGCTTGCTGCCCCTTTGACTGCCTATCCCTACGGGTATCGGGGGCGTGATGTTATAAAAAAAAAGGATTTTTTTTATTTATTAAAAATATTCATCGTTCAGCCTTTGTACGTCTACTACGTTATTGTAAGATCTTTAGAATTTCCTTTATTCGCGATATGTTATCTAAACGGTTTGTAAATATCATTAATTGCTCATAAAATAATTATATAGGTGTCTTTTAAAATCCTATTTTCTGTTTGGACTCAGTAGAAAAGTGTTATTAACGTAGATATTAAACTTAATTACAAAATTCCTGCTAAAATATTTTCACATATTCGAAATATTTTTTATTAGAAAAACGATTCATTCCTACCCATATGAATCAATTCATTTTAAACACTCGAGACCCCATCCCTATTGCGACCGTGGGTCAGCCGTACCCGGAAACTTTCTATTGCACTCAGCAAATAAGTCTGGGGTGAGACACTAATTAGTACATTCGGCCGGGCGTCCCGCACAGTGGACAAAGGGCGAAGTTTGCGATTGCGACACTATAACGAGTATAAGCCGGCTCCGTTCGGTCGCAAGTTTTAATGCGATCCGTTGAAAGAGTTGGCGAATTTCGATATTCGAATATTCGAGCATTCGAAAGCGGGGTTTTTTGAAATTTTAACAGGCATGTCGTTTGCGCATATAGTGTACTGATAGCAGTTAGGTTATACATTTTTATAGAAAAGATAATGGTAATTTTTTTTATACCGAATATCTACATGACTTTTAGAGGTCTTCTCGCCGTTTCTGTTTGTCTGTGTCATAAGCCGAAATCATTATTTTAGTAATTGCTTCCATCTAAATCCTATTGGGTAACTGTTTTGCTCTTATCCGTAGTGTATCGATTAAATCAAATACATTATTAAGAACATAATAGTCTCTTCTTATTGAAGTTAGTGTTCATCTTTAACAGCAATTTGTATATCTTTTTTCTCTTTAGGAATAAAACTTTTAGGAAGGCAATCCTTTGAACAACAAAAAACACTCGTATCGCTTGTTAAAAACATAAACCTAGCCGTCCAATTTTCAAATATGGGTAGCGGCCGAAACTTTTTCGTCCTAAAAGACAATCCTCAGGCATCCGTATGAAGCGACCTTCTTTTTGGGGTCGCAAGTTCGACCGTTCGGAATTTCACCGGAGCCGTTCCACTCCGTACGTACGAACATTCGTTACGTCGTCACTCATTCCGCGCCAACGCATGCGCTAATTAGTTGACACTCGATACCGCACGTTTCTAGCTCCCATAGGAAACTTGCCGTAGTGGCCAAACCAGGTGTGAAATTGACAAGCCGTGTTGTTTATTTTTAACCGACTTCAAAAAAAAGGAGGAGGTTCTCAATTCGACTGAATTTTTTTTTTTTTGTATGTATGTTACTCGATATCTCTGAGAATTGTTAACCGATTTCCAAAATTTTTTTTTTAATCGAAAGGGTTTACTCCCGAGTTGGTCCCATTGCCACCAAGTCAGGATCTGATGAAGGGATCCCAGGAAAATCGAGGGCAACCCTCAAACTTTATAGGCACGTACAATGTGTTTTAGACATTTTCTAAGATTGTTCAAGTATTTACAGATGGTGAGCTGATGATGGAAGGTACAACTCCTTAACGATTAGGAATTAGTTTATGATTCTTTAAATATTGATATCTTCGAGAATTGTAAGACGATTTTTAGAGTTCTTTTTTTATTCAAAAGGGTATATCCTGGAGTTGGTCCTATTGGTACCACATCTGGATCTGATGAAGGAATCTTAGGCAAATCGAGGGAAACCCTTAAGTATTATAGGCGCGTACAATCTATTTTAGTTATTTTCTAAAACAGTTCAAGTATTTACGTCTGGTATTCATAATTTCATGTTGCTGAGCTGATGATGGAAGGTGTAACTCCTTAACGATTAGGAGTTCGTGGATAATTCTTTCAATATTATAGGGCCATATTGAGTGTAATTCTCGATATAGTCTCAATTTCACCAAGTCTTGGTCTAGTGATGGGATACCATGAAAACGAGGGCCACTCTTAAATTTTAACGACATGTTAAGTGTTTTATTTATTTTTTCTAAAACGATTTCAGTATTTGCGTCTCGTACTCATCATGTTATGTTACTTAGCTGATGATGAAAGGTATAACTCATTGAAGATTAGTAGTTTTTAGTAATTCTTTAAACATTAAAGGCTCGTTATACCTTTACGTCTTTAGTCTTATAAGACCGGCACTGTCTCATTAAAGCAGCTCGTTTTGTTTTGGTCTACCTACCTATTAATAAATTTCACTAAAAAGTAATAAATAAGTTAAATTTTAACAAAAATAAAAACCGACTTCAAAAAACCCCGCAAAAAATGTTTATAAAAAAACACAAGTAAAAACTGCATTAATAGCTATTTAAATGTCTAAACACTAAAAAGTATAAAATAAATTCTTTCGACTGCTTCGATGAAAGTATTAATCTTTAACACGTATTTAAATATTTACAATAATCAGTTAGTTTTGGAGTCGGTGCCAGCCAAACTAAAAAAAAAATAGACACTTAATAACAAATTACCTTACTAATAACAATATGAAACAAATTAGTTAAAATATGAGTATATTAACTTACTATTGATTTTGTATATTCAAAACCTATTTTACCACCTTGCACCAAGAAACAAATAATTGCAAATTCCGAAATGATGATATAATTACGCGGGCTGGCACCGACTCCAAAACTAACTGATTATTGTAAATATTTAAATACGTGTTAAAGATTAATACTTTCATCGAAGCAGTCGAAAGAATTTATTTTATACTTTTTAGTGTTTAGACATTTAAATAGCTATTAATGCAGTTTTTACTTGTGTTTTTTTATAAACATTTTTTGCGGGGTTTTTTGAAGTCGGTTTTTATTTTTGTTAATTTTAATTTCGGCTTTGGGGAACTAATGTGGACTGTTGAGTTTGGGGGTTATGAAATGGAATTAATAATTATTAAGTTTAGAGGTTGGAGCTCTGCAATAGAAATGTATTAAGCAAAGAAAAATAGAATGCAATTAATATGAAAAAGTCTAAATATACAAAAAAAAAACAATTTCCAAAGATTTTGTCTCTTTGTCTGTTATTAGGATTCTCTAAATATCTGAAACCATTTTGACGAAATTTAAAAAAATATATGAAATTTGCTATATAATGTAGGTATTCCACGAGAGCAAAGTCGCTGGCATTAGCAATTTTTTAATAAACGTGGAATAAAAATTAAATATGATGTAAATTGCCTCACTTTTGTAATTGAATCATCAAAAATAATAATATGTATTAATTAGTTAACTTTGAAATAGTCAAAAAAACAAACATTCTAATCAGTAAAAGGTTAACATTCTAATTAGATCTCATTAAAAGATAAAATACTTTCCATAATCTGTCCTATACCTTATTAGATCAACATAATAAACATGATCTATAAATACTACCTATAAAACAATAACACTTCAGTAAATTACTGCTCGTATCAAATTCTGATATTCCACGTGTAACTATTTTTGTTACACCAGTATTGTAAAAATTGCCCAAATAAATGAATTTTGGATTCATTCATTAATAAGTAGATAAGACAATATGAGTTATTGACTTGACTTGACTAAATGAACATATTGTTTATATGAAATAACCACATGAAGTTATTTTAATGGTATATTTAAAATAACTTTGCGTATCTTGTAACTATTATATTATATTCAATTGTAAGAATACGGATATTTAAACAGGTATGTAAACGCACATGTCTTAAATATAATAGACCATTTGCCATTTGCCATTTCCTAGCAAGATTTGACTAAAGTGTCGAATCTGAATTGTAGTATATTTTTATTTTATTAATATATATATTATTGTAAAAGCTCGAACTACAGTTAATCCTGACCTAAGATTTACCTACCCTTAACGATAAAAGTCCGAACAGTTGAGCAATTCGAAAATTTACCCCCATTTACTTGGTAAATCCTAAGATTTACTGGTAAAACCTAAGATTGACCAATATACGGACTTTTACAGTAACATATAGACTAGATAAGATACAATGTGTAGCTAATTGTCCTGTCGTTTTATCGAATAGATTCCACCCTACTTTAAGCACCAGTCTTCACAAGTTAACTTCTTGTGAAGAAGTATATTAGTAGATTATATTAGTATTAAGTAGATTATTTATTACTTCTTGTAGGTCATAAGACTAAGTATCAAAACTCATATTTCGTGCCTTTCTATTAGTCAAAACTGAATTTTAATTCAGTTCGAAGATTTCTACATGTTTTGTATTCTCAGAATAAGTCCTCGACTCTACACTTTTTAGTCCCATAAGTTTTACTTTCCCTTGTAACATACTAATTTAAATTGATTATTCATTACTACAAATCACTTTGCGTTGCAAAATTATCTTGAAAAGGCTCACCCTCAAATTATTAAGTAAACGAACTCGTAAATGAATAATAAATCTATTTAAAATACACGTGCGGCCAACGTAATGATGGGTATCATTAGCAACGCTCTATAATAAGGGTTGGCTTGAATACGGAACATCGAATCACTCTTGAAATGTCGCTAAAGCGTGGATAATGCTCAACGTAGGTACCACATGTTCCATTCGCATAGAAGAATAATAGCAACTTGCCTGCTCGCCGCATCAAATGCCACAGTGCAAAAGCGAACAAATGAACATCAAACAAAAATACCAGTGTCAGACATTTTTAGTTGCGTCTAGTTTAGATTGTCGCCGGAGGGTTGAACAATCAGTGAATTAGGGTAAAGGGGTCAATAGTGAGCCAGATAAAGATGGTCTGCAACAAATTGTGTGCTCCCCGCCTTTTGTAATAGGGTCCGCTGTATTTAATTGTCCTTTTGTACGCCGTTAGGGACGTCGTTGGTCGACTTCCACAGGATTTGACCCAAGACTAAAATAATACACATCCGAAATGGTACGTAATAGATTATGTTTCTATAGTAACGGGTAAGATACTCGCTGCTGTTGGCATCTACGTATATTAATGGTTCTGCATTCAATGTGGATATTTTCGGTTGAAGATTTTGGTCAACTGCTTAGTTAATGTTTGCTACAGGATTGACTCTTCTCTCTGAGTCTCGGAGTTTTATTTAATGTGATTTTTAAATCAGTCATACATACATGGTGGCTTTGAATTAAATTAATTAAAAACACATTATTTTAGATACTATTTATAATTACCAATTTCCATGGTTTTGAAATTAGATAGATATTTTGGCATCATTTTTCTTCATATTATTTTTCTGTACTGACCGTATGAGCTTTAATACATTGTTTGCGAATAAAGTAAATGTAATTGATATTTATGTAGGACATACCTTTTTTGACACGATGATAAATATAATTGATAAATTAAAGCCGCGGAAATAATTTCTTCCCAAACAAAATTAATACACCCACATTTAAGAAGGCAATCCTTTTATTATTATACATTATAATTATGTTAACGTTCCAACAATGCGCTAAGAACCGAACACCTACAGAAGGTCAAATAAAATTAGTTTAACGAACACTGTTATTTCGTGTAATTGAAAATTTCATAACTTCCTATCGTTTTGTTGCGAACAAAACGTCGAACAAGTATTAATTGATTTTCGTATTGTTAGAAACAATTGCTGACACTGGTCTTCATGTAATAGGTACTAAGAATCAATTAAACTTTATGTTAAGAAAACGGTTTATATAACTGTATTACTTAAGGTTTGAATTTAATAGAAAATGATTAAGGACTTGCAGTAGTAAGTTCTGCAACTAAATGCTAAATCTAGTTCAAATTGCATGCATTGTTTGAAAAAATTGTACTGCATTAATATAAAATACATACATACATAACATAAAGGGAGAAGGGCAAGAGGATGATGATAACGCTCATAATCCCCGAAGGGGTACGCAGAGTCAAAGGGGCAGCAGGCCCCTTAACCACATTCAGCCAAAAATAAAACTGGGCTGGGTTAAATGGAAAGTTGTGAAAAAGTAGTGATAACTGGCTAGCTCGTCGCCTACACGATCACATACCCAAAACCCTATATACTATTAGTCGCCTTTACGACATGCTAGACAAGAAACATAGTTGGCACATTATTTTCAAATCCCAGACCAACATGGGACAATTGGGTTAGTAGTTAATATAAAATAATCGCAACAAAACTAAACTTTTTTTAGTTTTAAACCAAACCTAAATGCTAAAGCACGCTATTGCACAGTGCTATTGTGTGTAATGTATGTACATACATATATGCAGTCTCACTAAGGGTCTACACAACAATCCTATTGCTATATAGTTCGGTATGTGTGTCGATGGCTTTCAGACTCGAATATCTGTCGAGTATATTTAGACTCTGCATGTCGGAGAAGCCACATCAGACTATCTGAAATTTATAGTATAAAGAAATCGAATATCACTACTAGATTTAAGGATTAATAATTTTGTTATTATAAAAAATATTTTCTAGCACCCCATTTTACTGAGTAACTAAAAATTAAGGATTGTCTATAATTTTTGCAAGATTTCCCCAAATCCCAGACTGACGAACTTAACCAAACACTTCAAACAATTAAACAAGGGTTCTAAGCATCGCGTTAAAAAGCAGATAACGCAAACAGTTTATCCTAAACCCTCATTACCATACTACATTTCCCTCCGTCCATAGGCTCGTATGAGTCCTATCACAAAGTATCACTCAGCACTCCAGCGCACTTCGCGGCGGACAATCGCATTAGCACACGCCTCAAAAACCGGCTTTTACTCGATTCGCCATCCTAAATAAACAATAACAGGGGACACAGCTTTTAAACGATCTCCTGCGGCTCAGCTGACAGATTAGCCGGCCCTATCACATAGTGATGGGGGATGTTCGAGTTTAGCGCATTTATTTGTGGGACTCGAAAACGAAACTTAGCAGCCGGCTCGAAAATTACCAATTTTAATGATATTGTGGAATAATTTTTATCGCTTGCCGTATTTTGATAAACTAAACTATTTCTTAAATATAGGACTAATATGTATATTATTATAATAGGTATAGTGGTATGTTTCGTGAATATTTAGAAAAATTTTTTTTCGATTTATCATAGGGTCAAAATCAATGGAATTGTACTATAACAATACAACGACGAAATCCTCAATATAGGTACCTATTTTATAAAAATACATGTGTTAAACTTTTAGAGTCAAATTAATTATCGCAGAACTCGAGTCCTCTGCAGCACTATCAACAATCTCCCATTTGCAAGCCACAGCATTAGAAACGGCTCTTATTTGTAGACTCAAAAGGTTCAAATTGTGTACGTATTGCATTCATAAAGGGAAGCGCCTCGTTGTATGCAGATGGGTCCGTCCGATAGGTGCTTATAGAGTTTTTGAGGAGACAAAGGGTGTAGGGTGTGATTGGACCACGTGGTAATGGGTCCTGCGGGCGAGAAAGATTTTATCAGGGGCTAATGTTATACAGATTTAGGGAGTATGCGTTGTAACAGTCATAACGCGACCGTTAAGGGGTGATCTGAATGGGATATTGAAAAGATAACTAACAGATTTTGGATTACGATAAATTGTGAACATTAAAATCTCTTTCAAAATAAGTATTGATATATAACTGATATTAATATAACTTGATTAATATAATCAACTAGCTGTAGCCGCTGTTTCACTCGCGTATGGTTAATGTTATATAGCCTATAGCCTTATACAACACAAAAAAAAAACAGTTATTAGCGCGTTCAAGCGAACAAACAAACTCTTCAGCTTTATAATATTAGTATAGATTTGATTAAGTGTCAAATCAATAGATACAAAAAAAACCCTAATTTTAGGGCTTCTAGAAATAAATAGGGTCATATATAAAACTACTTATTATCAAGCCGTTATTGAAATAAAAATTGTAGGTCAATTTTTATTTCATTTTATTTCTGATTAAACGTGGCTTAAGAAGCTTCTGTGCTTCGCCTATCCTTTCGCGGATCACTGGTGTGATGGTATATATTTTAAGCTAATTGTTTAATCACGACTAACGAGCCAGAATGTGTGATGATGAACCTACATGATTGTACAGTTGATCCTTAATTACTTCATAAAACCAAAAGGTCAATGATCTCTTTATTAGTTGTGGCTTCAGAACAAATGAAGTTAGGTAGTTACTTAGTATTTGTTATGTAACTATGCATGTAATAAATAAAAGCTTTAATAGACTTTTATTTATTTGGAACGAAACTAATACCTTTATTCCAATTTATGGTTTAACTAGCTTTTGCACTGCAATGAACTGTATTCTGCAGTTTGTTGAATATTTTTAAAATACATAGTCATGGTAATTTCTAGCTATTTGAAATTATTTAGATAACAGTGATTTTTATTCATAAATACATACATACATTACTTCACGCCCGTAATCCCCAAAGGGGTAGGCAGAAGTCAAAGGGGCAGAAAACCCCTTTAACCACATTCAGCCAAAAATAAAACTGGTCTGAGTTAGATGGAAAACTCTGAAAAAGTAGTGACGAGTAGCTAGCTCGTCGCCTACACAATCACATACCCAAAACCCGATTTACCATTAGTCGCCTTATACGACATGCTAGGCAAGGAACACAGTTGGCACATTATTTTTAAGTCCCAGACCAACATGAGACATTCATAAATGTTTCCAACTAATACCTATTATAAATATCTGTCACTTAATCATGGTTCTTCAGCAAAACGGAATTACCTGAAACGTCTAACTGTAACTGATAGCTTTTATCCCATTTTTGAGGTCATGTGCATTGTTCGTTGTTAAAAAATAACATACTTATATGATTTTAAACTTTCGCGTTGCACTATCACCGAAACGTCAAGCTGTAAGTACTCATGTACTATATAATGCATATCGCGTTTAGTCCCGTCAGTATTATTTCCAAAAGATAACATAATTAATAATGTACATATATAAAATATTAAGTTGCCTTAACGACTAGACTATGAATCTAGGATCGTGATCCGAATTGAGGATCAGAAACCGAACAAAGTGCTCAGAAGATCTGTTTACTTCAACACGTAAGTTTATTATTCTTCCACTCCGCCGTATCTATTCTATATTCCATTAGACTGAAAACTAAAAATAGTTACTAGCTGGCCCAAATACGTCGCGTGAGCCTGTCAAAACACGTCGCCTTGAAGGCGTTGATATGGTCAACACCGGCGGGCGCGCATCGAAGCGGAAGGGAATCCGGGTTCGATAGATATTTTGGTCGACTTGGCTTCACAAATATCCACCAATTTTTTGGAGGTGTGTCTCGAAAATGTTAAGGAAATATTCACGACTGGAAAGGAACTGAGAGAAGTTGACGTTACAAAACAAACGGCAACTATGAAACTCTCGACTCGTATACAATATATTTAAATATTACCAAGCAAGATGCATAGGTGCAAGATGAAAACTTTTCGGTGTGACTGAAAAGCAGGTAGAACTAATATGAAGAAAGAGTAGATACATACCATTACGCCAGCAATCCCTGAAGGGGATCAACTGGGTTGAGTCTAGATGAAAAAATCATGAAAATGTGACAAATGGCTAGCTTCTCGTCTACATAATCACATACTCGTATAAACCCAATATACACCAATAGTAGTTTTTTACGATATGCCAGAATAGGAACACAGTTGGCACAAGTTCCAGTCAACAAAAAAAAACTAAAACAGATTTTTCTAGGAAATATCTTTGGTCAAGTTAATCCTAAGGAAGAAAGTAAAATTAAATAAATTATATAACCGGCAAGAACGTAAGCCAGGGACGAATAAGGAAGAGATCAAAGAAATAGTGGAATTGTACTTACCATTTAAGTAAATAAATAATAACCCTTTCCTCTTATGTCGATAATAATATCAGTTATCCAGAAATATAGGATATCCATTTTAGTCAATCATTTTTTATTTATATATTATATTTTGTTGTTAATATGTTGGAATATAAAGAAAAAAAAAATACTGGCACCAAGAGTTGTGGGTTCGGTCAATACCCAGAACAAACATTCGTGTGATGAATACTTTTATTTGTTATGTGTCTGGGTGCTAATATCTCATATTTAAGTATGTATTTGTAATACCACTCTTGTTTCTGATATCCGTAACACAAGTGCTTAAGCTACTTAGCTCGGCGTCAGTTCAATAATTATTTATATTGTATAAATACACAAGACAAGTGTCCAAAATTGTTAATGCAAAAAACCTCACGAAAGTATAATATAGCATTGTTATTTTGTTTTTATACATAGTCTTGAAATTGTAAACAACAAACAATTAAGAACATACCTTAGCAGCGCTTACGATCCCCACACACCGCCTCAGGCTTGCACATTCTACTTCTCCCAACTTACTCCGTTCTATTTACCGGAACAAAATTCTTAGACATCCAAATTCCGCATTCACTTAAAACATTATAAAACCCGTTCCACATGATCCGAACAAGCGTCACTCGTTAAGTTGGCAGGATCCTCGTGGGACAGCGAACATATGCGCCCGTTATAATTAGCGAACAATGTTTGGCTTTAGCAAATCCCTTTGGGGCGTAAATTAAGAGATTCTGCTACGGACGGCTTACGGATACATTTTCGTTAAAACCCGAGCGAGGACAAATACGTTGTTTGTGTATATCTGTCCTAAATTTGTCCTTGCTATGGGTATTAAGAAGTCTAATTATTTATTGCTGAGCGTATTAATATTTGTATGGATTAAATCGCATCTTGGTCGAGCGGGCATAGTTGCATATATACACATATATAACTAACTAACTACTAACTAAACTTCACGCCACTTCCCTAGCGGGGTAGGCAGAGAGAACCGAACGCCATATGGCACGATCCTTACACACCTCACTCGCCTCTTCAACATTCATAATCCTTTTCATACAAGCTCTACGATTTTTATGACTCCTAACATCACCTTCTTTTAATACACGACCAATCTGGTCGTGGTAGGTGAGCCTGGGCCTTCCGCGGCTCCTACATCCTTCCACATTCGCATTGTATATCTGTTTAGTCATTCTTTTGTCATCCATTCTTTCCACATGTCCGAACCACCGGACCTACACATATATGACATCACATAATCCCCGAAGGGGTAGGCAGAGACAAAGGGGCAGCAGACTCTTTCATAGATGCAGTCGTGTCTTAATAGAGTGGAACGATTCTCGCGTCCAGTATAGTGCATTAATCTATAAACATTGTTAGCGCAAATTAAGCTTTGTTCATCTTTACATTGTATAAAATAAAGTCGTCGCTTCTGTCTGTTCGCTTAGATCTTTTAAACTATGCAAGGGATGTTGATGCGGTTTCCAACAATAGACAGATTAATTCAAGAAGTTTATATGTATAGTTTTAGTGCTCACCATGCGAAACCGGGGTGGGTCGCTAGTAAAAAAATAAAAAAATATATTAAATAAAAAACAAATGACCATTTCATTTATTAAGAAAAATAAAGAAAGATAAAAATTCTACAAGTCCTGAAAATATTTTCGGAAAAATTGGTTAATAGAAGTCTTACAAAAACAATCATACATTTATTCCTGCAGAATTGAAGTATAATATTATGAAATATACTCAGTTATTGTTCAGAAATGGGCTTCTTTCTGTTGAAAAACTGGGCAGTCAAATGTTCGTAAATAAATAAATAAATAAATAAATACTTCAGACTGGCACACCAATTCCCTAGTCCCAAACTAAGCTAATGAGCTTGTGCTATGGATACTAGGTGAACGGATAGACATACTTAAATACGTTTATAAACATCCATGACTCGAGTACAAATATCCATGTTCATCACACGAAATATTTGCCCCTAGCGGGATTCGAACCCGCGACCCTTGGTTTTGTGACCAGGGGCTCTGACCACTCGACCAACGGGCCAGTCAAATTATTATTTAAAAAAAAATCCAAGTCCTACTTCTTCTTATAGAATGAAATATGTATTTATATTCAATTATAAGCATTTGATGGTTAGTAAATTTATATTACGGTGAACTGGGCCTTAAATAAATTGCTTGTTGCTTGCAAAAATCGCATGTTTTGTAGCCATAATTAAGAGAAATGTTTTATTATTTATAAGTAGAATGCAATAAATAAAGACTTTATCGACACGGCAAGCATGCAAATGCTGGTCATAACATACTTCCTTTGTTTTTAAAAACTAATTGAGTAAGTAATATCTTACTGCAATTTCAGGGATCAATAAGACCTTTACGGCAAGTGGGTTAAGGAAACCTTCTGTGTTTATACTTTACTTTTTTACATTTTATATAGTTCTAATAAAATATCATTATAAGTGAGTGTGTTACATAAATAAGAATTTTATTCATACAACTGCAGGGTCATTTGTAAAACATCAACAACCTCGCAGGAGTAGATTACTGAAAATATAAACAACAATGTATGTTCTAAATTTTTTTCTAAATCGACATAATAAACGACTTTCCTTCCTAAATTCCTGACAAAAAAACGGCTTTCCATACTAAATGACCAAACAGCTGATGTGGTTTGTATGAAAAGTCGTTTTTTTTTGTCCATTTAAGAAAAATCGTAAAACAATATTGTTTTTGTTTTATAATGTCAGTAATCTACTCCTGCGATGTTGTTGATGTTTTACAAACTACTCCGTATAAATGGAATTTTCACGAAATTTTGATTAAATTAAACATCTAAACAAAATTCCTACAAGAAAATCAACATTGTTTATAAGTTTAACTTCATTGATGTTATTTAGCGGTGTAAAAATACTTGAACAGGTAGTAAAACCATTTTAGAAAGAGTAGTTTGAAAAAATACCACATCAAGTTAATGTTAATTATTCAGAATGCGTCAGTACGAAAGATACAATTTAATCTATTTAGTCTATAAGTCATCTAATGAAATTATAACTACCCCTTCGTACCACAGGGGTCTTTTCACTTTGCATTTATGAACATCCACATTTCATCTGGCAACGTTTACATACGTAATCTTGTTTGAATATCATCTCGCATGTCCACCGCTATTTGCATATTTCTATTATTGTCCTCGAGGACTATAGCCCCCTCGTTTGTCCCAAAATCAACACATGGGTTACCACCAGATAGGCTATTATGGATCAAATTGTATTATCATACGGTTCCAATATAAACCCAAGCTTTGACAAAATACATGAGAGATGAGAAATGAGATGAGAAACAAGAGAAATGTTAAAATATAAGGTGGGTGGCTTCCACATAATATTTTAACATTTCCTATCAAGAAAACAAAATCCCTCCAAATACTTAACAGACCTTTCGGGCATTTGATAAGCCATATGGCTTTGAAACCTTTCTGATTTCTGACGTCAACCTTTTCGTATTTACTTTTCTCTGATATAACGTGTACTCATATCCTGAATTATTATGTTAAGGAAAAAAATCGCCGTCCTTATCTCGTTAAGTACAAAATAGAAATTAATTTGTTGTTACAACAAAAATACACCTTCAATGTTATCCTCTTAAACAATAACGACCGTATATTTTTCATAATTCTGCAAGAAATTATATTAGGCACTAAAATGATTAATGCTCCTCAAATTTAAACAAGACTGCAAGAATTTAACGAGGAAATGACGGACGACAGTTGCCAGTCGAAGTTTTAATTAATGAGTATTACTTTTTGCGGGAACACTTTCCCGAGTGAACAAATAAAGAACAGGCCGGCGATATGTTCATTAACATAGCTCAGATTCCGTTTACTCCATTAGCCAGATATTTTAATTGTTTTGAGGCGTCCCTTCTGAAACTTTGCAGCTGGGATGCGCCTACCGCGACGAGCTATTTAAAGACAAATTGCTTTTGGAATGATGTTTCACAAAAATCTATTTATAAACTACCTTTAGAATGACGTAAAATGTCAAAAGTCGCTAATAAATCTCCCAAATGGGGTAAATATACATACTGTAATAGAAATTGAATGGTTTTTTTTTGACTCAAATTGTATTTAAGTATTAGAATACATATACACTTAATTTATTATTCATTCCATTAAAATTGCAAATAATGTAAAACTGTGTATGTATATTGATGAAAGAAATTTCCAATAACAATCTTTATTTGTGATTCTCGGAACACTCTCGAGACATAATATTTTTTTTGATTCTGTAATAGATACATTTATCATAACAGTTAGCAAATACATCTAATACTTGCTTCTCAAACTGTTCGCGTAATTTATCTACCATTTATTTATCGTTTTCTTATTATCAAATCTCAAAACCATAACTCATATTATTATCTAATCAAACGAGCCCCTTAACAATTTCACAGCAATTGTCCGCACCCCGAATTCCCATATCACCCTATATATCATATTCAAATGATAATTCAATAACCATGTGATTTCTGACCCGGGTTCCATGGGTCGAGATAAAAAGAGTATAATCCGGATAGGCATAAAATTATACATCTTCGGTCGCGTGGGACAGCTTATTTGGGCTAAATAATTTATGCCACTAAAGATAAAAGTCTATGCGCAAGGGAGATTAGCGAATAGAAAATCTAATAGAAAAAGTTATTTATGTGTCTCTGGTTATCACTAATGCGACTAGTCGCGTGGCCACACATTCAATAGAACAATTTAAATTTGATTATGGAACATTAGAAACTTATTTATAGCAATATTAGAGGAGATACGTTGAAACCACTTTATAATTAAATTATAGTCAGCGTAGATGGATGGCAATGGGAATTGCTATTTTTTATTGTTTTATTAAAGCTTTATTTCTATTTTGGGTTGGTTCATTGCAATTAAGCTATAATTTAATTAAAATCGAAAAACGTTTCTTACGACACAATTCGTCACTAAACAATGCTAGATCGCTTCCTCGATTTTACCGAACATCTTCATCATCGACAAGACCGCCTACCTATCTTCCTTCACTGTGAAATATTCCGCAATCATCCATTATTTACGCACAAGTCCTAAACACGACGTCCGGCAAAATCTTATTTGCTTTGCGGACAAATAGAATAACTGGAACAAAGCATTATGGCGCTTCTGTTCACGTATTAAGTTACTTCGCAAACACGTAACCCATCAAGTTAACTCTCGGGTTACGCTTAAGTGAGTCGTCGACCACCGAGGAATATTCCATTAAATCGTTTTCTTTGCTAAACACTATCCGTCTTACACAACGCAAATAATAGCCCTTTGGGTCTGTGGTGCAAGATTACGGAGTGTTTGTGTGGTGTGCTTTAGTGATTGTTTTAATTAACGTTATTAAGAGATGGTATCTTAATGGGTAGAGACGCGGGTCTCACACGTGAAAGGCTTAAAGATTTCAGGATTTTTAAATCTCGGCAGATTTATACCACTGATAAAATACGACAAATGTGCACATTTAAATAACGACGTAAATAAAATTATGGTCCAGTTTATTTGGTTCTGTTAATTAAATATACAGGTCAGAAGGCAGTTGCCTCAATATAAAAAACGAAATACCATTTTACCTAAGTAGTATAAGGACCTGCATATTGGAATAACTATGGATCAGAAAGAGTACCTACCGCAACAGACTAACAAAATTCGTTAGTGGTGGACTCTTGTTATCGAAAATGACAATCCTTCAAAATCTTATTACTTAACACGTCATCATCACATCATCAGTATTCCAAGAAGAATCAGAACCTATTAGCGCCACTGAAAATAATAAAAAAAACATCAAATATAAAAATAAAAGAGTAGCCGGCCAGTAATTCCTCAGCACTTCAATGAAACAGCGGAGCGGTACGGAAAGTTATGAAAATTCCCGATTACATCTCACAAAGGGACACAAAGAAGTTTGAACCAATTTCACAAATGACTCTTCCGGCTGAGTTAAAATAGGTTAACGATCGAATGCTTTAATTAACGTTGTTTCAGAACGACCAGGATTTACGACCTCTAGTTTTGTAGCATTTCTTTCTAGTGGCGTGTCTTATTAGGTTGGTATTATAGTGTGTGATGACGGACGTGACAACTTACAAGTACTATGAATAAGGGCTATAAAGCTATTAGAGTTGTAAATTATTACGTCATGTTAACAGACTCATTGGAGAGCAAAGAGAATCATCTTAATTTTTATGATGACAATCTGGTCTTTGTTGAACTTTACGCTATGTGTTTTATTAAGGCTCAGTCTAATGTTATAATCTAAATAAATACAAGTCCTGTATTAAATTCTTGTGCAATACGTTTTTTCTAAGAATACTTCTAAAGTTAGTTGCTATTTACAAAATTTGCGTCACAAAAAAAATATTTTAATGAGAAAAATATGTACCTATTATTGTATATTATTTTGTGCAATAGTTAATGTTGTTTACATAACTGAAAAATATTTCAGTTATCTAGGAATTTCATAATTATATAAATAAGTACAGTTGAGTCAATGATAAATCTTCCAAAACAGCTACTGACAAAACAATTGAAAGGCAAACACAAGAATTTCCAACAATAGTCCTAAATTGTCATTTCCTCCACCATTGTGCCACGTAACAGCTAAATGAAAACTAATCTTATCTACCCCCATCTGAAATGCAGATTGAGACGCCGATAAACAGCTATATTCGTGTACAGGATCCTATAAGAGAGGACAATTGGTTCGTTAAAGCCCAACTACAGTTAATTGTTGCAAATGGCCGCCTGTTAGAGGACAATAAAAGGCACACAGATGATAGTCTGTTTCTAGGAACCCCAGTATCTAGGGCATCAATATGCAAGATGCGTCCGGAATCTATGGAGTTCAGTGAAAGCCTTGTTACGCTAATTCGGCGTACAAGGGCAATTAAAGACTGCGTTTGTTGGAATAGGGAGATAGCGTATGGTTTTTAATGGTTTCAATTAATACGTGAGTTAAATGGAATGTGAATTAAGGGTTGATAATAACCGGGAACATCGCGTCTTCGCCCACAGAGTTTCTTGTTTTTTGATAATTCTTGTTGGTGATTTTAGTTTCAGCTGGAAGTATCAAACCACATTAGGTTTAAGACAGATGAGAGGTCTAATAAAATTCTTATAGGTTGTAATTTATTTATTAATAATCGCCGAATAATTAAAAAGATAATGTTACTGTGAATCCAATTATTTACAAGCAACGAAGAGAAAAAATAAATAGCTATTCCTTTAGGCGATGAAAAATTACTTTGCGGGCATTGAGAGTACACACAATTATTCATCTAACCCAGCCCATCGTCCCATGTTGGTCAGGGACTTAAAAAGAATGTGCCAACTGTGTTTCTTGCCTAGCATGTCGTAAAAGGCGACTAAGGATATATGGGGTTTTGTATGTGCCATCTAACCCAGCCCAGTTTTGTTTCTGGCTGAATGTGGTGAAAAGGCCTGCTGCCTCTTTGACTCTACCTACCCCTTCGGGGATTATAGGCGTGATGTTATGTTATGTGATAGTATATTTTTATACACTAGTACTTTATACTAGTACGTACTATTGACACACAAAACTAATCACAAAACTCTTTTTTATTAACTCAGCTAGTTTTTAACCCACGACTTTATCTATTTATTTTTTTCGGGATGTATGTTCTGTGTTACATAACATGTTACCATTCCTGGTTTGGTTTCTTAATTCGTGGTATAAATTACATAATTATATGATAAATTATGCATCTACTCGGTTCACTCTGCGTGAAGTTTGTTTGGTTTCCAGTTCCAGGGGTTTTGGTAATTTTTTGTATGAAGCAATTTATTTTACTAACGCTAACCAAAGCTGGAAATATTTTGAATACATATTTTGCTCTCGAGGATGTCTGCAATTCTAAATTTTGTGTAATGTACACATTACACGGAAATTGGCTTAAAATTACTTTTTCCCAATTTTTCAATTATTTATTATATTCGATTGTTGTTGTTCTCTTTAATATGATTCATTCAGTAATTAGAAAGAAACAAAACTTTCAGTAATTAGAAGATTCGAGACAAATATAAGTAGGTAGGTAAGATTTTATTAAAATAATTAAAATAGCACATGAATGGAGCTAGGAACAAAAAAAGCTCTCAATTAACGTTCATCAACTTAATTAGGTTCTTGTTCCATTAGATTAAGACAACTGAAATTTAAATTATTTTGCTTTTAATTATAATTACGGGCCTATACTAATACGAGACTTAATTTAATAAAATAGGCTTACAACTTAAACATATACAATGAATATCGAATATGACACTTATATAACTTAAAACATGTGTAGGTGATTAGATATTTATTCCAATAGTTCAAACGGTCGTGTTGTACGCAAGGATTGTGGGTTCGATCCCAGTAACGGGACAAATAATTGCCGATGAAACAAGTATGTCTCATTTCCACAGAACTGGTGCTTAAGTTACAACAAATCAATGTATGAGATGTTATCTAAAATGATCAGCAAAGCTATGAATTTTGTAGTATTTGTGTGTTGATAAAACCTAAATTGAGGCATTTATAAAACATATCATTACATGTTGCTATCACAGCTCACTTACTGGTGATAAAATTAGTATACCTACTCATTCGCTTTGAATTTATAGCTTAATGCAAATAAACGGTTGAAAAAATGATATTTCTTCGAAACCGATGCCTTCAAGTAATAACAGCTGAGCAGTAATCCCACCTCATTATATTGACCGCAGTGTAATTGGAAACAGTAAAGAAATATTGCGGGAAAATGAGTGGACCTAAATGGTTTTTTACCGTCAGCTTTAATATAACCGACGTTTTTATTTTAATGGTATCTATCCATTTTTTACTTTAATTAGGTACCAATGTTATAATTTTTTTTTCCCAAAGACATTCCCAAACAGTTATTTTTACATACGTAATAAGATACATTAATAAATAATTAACGCTTAGTATATTTACCAAGAACTTTTTCACATCACCAAATCCATCTTACCATGAAAAAAAAAACTTCAATTTAACAGCTACATTATTTTAGTTTATTGTTATTTAGAACTTCCGTTTACTCTACGTACACAATAATAAAAATACAACCATTAATAAAATGAATTGTTCACAGAGCGATTCAAAACAAAAACTGTCATGAACAAATTTTCGTGAGGTGTTTATAACAAATTAAATTTAAATATCGTCAATATTTTATTAACCACTCACTTGTTATTAAAACGTTATTATTAAAAATAAGCGATACCTAACAACAGATGCTTTACTCATCATCATCATCTTCCTAGCATTATGTCCCGTGTTTAGACAGGGTCCGCTTAGACCATGATCCAGGATTTAGCGAGTCTGGTTATTACCCTAAGACCGTGGTAACCCTAAGATAGGGGAACCAGACAATTTTTGGATCATGGTTACAAATCCAATGTTGTTTGAATTTGCAGGTTTCATCACGATGTTTTCCTTCACTGTCGAGCTTGTGGTATAAATACGTTCATAAACTTGAAAAATCTAGAGGTACGTGCCCGGGTTTGAACCCGCACTCCTCGGACTCTTTCCGTCTTGGTGGTTAGCATACTAACCACCTAAAAACACAAGAATATTTATTATATATTTTAACAAATGGTAAATAAAATATTGAAAATTGAATCCAAATGCGTAAGAACATTTATTCAGAATATTTATGTAAAAAGATATAAAACACAAAATTATTTTTAATATGTGTATTAAATTTTTTTTTTTTTTTTTTTAATTTTTAATCCATATTGAACACGAATATGTAATTTTTATGTCTGAGCTATTAAAAATACAAAAGTGTGACTGAAAGAGTTAAGAGGCGCGTGTCCTTACCATTGAGCTACCACCGCTCCCTTATCAATAACTCCCAATAACAGATGCTTTACTGTTCCCACTTATTTCATTGTACCTCGCTCGCCTCTCGTCCACAATCAAAGGGACATTTTTTCAATTACTCCCACCACAGCAAGTGCAATCAGACGTTCTTTTATTTCCTTTTCCGCGGTGCGTAATTTAAACGAATTTTTCAATTTTGCCAACGGTTTGCATATTTTTAGCAGCTTTTGTTACTAAGAAATGAACTGTTTGCGAAAACAAAACAAATGTGGTTAGCCAAGTACTATCTTAAAGGGATGTCTCCTATTTGACAATGGTATATCGTTGTGGTAAGTGGGGTTATGAAAAGAAGTACTTACGTAATTGCATATTTTGAGAAGCTTTGTTAATAATTCCTTTATAATCGATGTATCATAAGGATGCTCATTTATAGGCCAGTATTTATTATTATTTTTTGATTCATTTGAGATTCTCTGGTATTGTAGAAGGTAATAGGATTATTTTTTGTTTTAGTATATGAAATGAATGTCGATTATATTATCTGCAATTTATTTGATAAACTATACTAGTACCAAACAGTTCTTTAGTATTTTTCAGAAAAGCATAGTTAGTCCTTAGTTGAAATTTTATATTTTATACATTTTTTTGGAAAGTGCTTAATAAAATTAATATTTATCCGATTTGAAATAAGAAACAAATATAATAAAAACAAGAATACACATTAAAGGGCTGCACTGTAAAGTTTATGAGAGATAAAAAAACCTTCATAAAGTGTTTGCAAAATAATAAGCCATGAAAATCGATCTTATTTAAAGTTCCAGTTATATTATCAATACTTTTATTATTTGTCTTTTACGTTTTCACAGCTATGTTACTTACAGAACTAGAAAAATAAATATCTGACTAAAAATTACGATAAGTTATCAAAGGCTTCTTAACGAAGTATGATAGGTGATAAATAGGGATAATACCTAGAAACAATGCTAGATGTCGATGTACGCATGATACAGTCTGACTGCATCAGTTTAAATTCCTCAGGTTTTTCTGGCTGAAGCTAGAAATAGAAACTGTTCACAACAGCAAAAGTGATAACAGCTTTCACAGCTTATTGTTGAAACAACACACAACAACATTTGAACAACAACTGATATTAGTTACGATATTTACAGCTAAGTATTTAACTACCCTGATTTGTTTTAGAGTCAACGCCAACTGACATTAGTATCTGCGCTCAGCAAACCAAACCCGAACATAATCTAGGATTATCCAACTATTTATCAAACGGCGCGACGCGTTCAGAATTGGCGGTCCTTTAAATAAAACAGTTTCGAATTTATGGTCAACCATAAGGCACGATAAATCAGGGGTATCGTGTCTTGTAACTATTCATAATTACCGATATCGACTTCTTTGTGCTTCCAAGCATGCAAATGTCTCGCCGACTTATTTATAGCGGACGTTAAGAAGTGAAGCTGTGGTTTTAACGTTCGCGTACGTTAGCGAACGAAGCTTGCTTTTTGACAAATTCAAATCCAATTTTATAATACATACATAACATCACGCCCATAATCCCCGAAAATATCTTTATTTATAAAGCACTTATAAATAGTCAAACAATAAACAAAAAAAAAAAAGATAAGAAATAATAGTACCACCGGTTTTTTAATCGATGGTACTATTATTTGTCGGGATTTAATAAAGTAACAAAAATAGTAGGTTTAGTGAAGTACGCAACAGACTAGTTATAAAGTAAAGGCGCAATAATTTATTGACATGAATTAAAAAATATAGCGTGACAACAAAACAGACGTTCATTGACGACACAATTTTAGCTTGAATTTAGTTACAACTTATGAATGTTTGCTCTCTTTCAGGTGGTAGGTAAATTATTCTTCTATTTATTACCGTTCACTTTCTTTTGCTTGTCAAAAATTAGTTTTATTATCTTATTGGTAAAGCGAATAAGATTTAAAAATGAAAGTGTATTTTATTTAAACTTTTTATATTTTATGTTGTTACAGGAGACCAGCTACGTCAATTATATGGTAACAGCTAAATTTATATTATCTTCCTAGTGTTATGTCCCGTGCTTAGAGAGGGTCCGCTTAGACTATGATCCAGGTTTAGCGAGTATAGTAATTACATTGAAGCGACTGCCGATCTGACCTTCGTAACCCTAAGATAGGGGAACCATAAAATGTTTGGATCATGGTAACAGCTAAATAACGCAATACAAATAAGTGTTCTTTTCACCCCGCACTCACCGCTACTTGTATAACCCCAGCCTTACACAGAACGGTGTTCCTGCAAGAGTCGGTGTTTACTCTTGTCGGGCAGTTAATACGTGGAAAGGCTTAACCCGTGATGGATGAAGAATCTACAGCACTAATTTATTCGCTTTGACGGAGGATTTACTAAGTATAAACTGATTGGGGTTACATTGTTTTTGTGTTGAATCATTAACATACTTTTTCTATTTATCTAAAGATCTTATCGGCCTTAGTGTAGCTGTTTAAGGATAAAGACACATACTTAATGGCTGAATAAATATTTAAAAATTACTCGCAATTAGCAATTTAGTTTTGGTAGATTACCATTAAATAGGTATATATACAGTATTATATTGACAACTAGCTGTGCCAGCGGTGTCACCCGCGTTTATAGTTAATATTATAAAGACTATTTCCGTCATACATGATTTCTATGTAACTTTAACCATTAAGGCTGTACACGTGACGGAAGCTTAAAAAATGGAGTAACTTCTCCCGTTTTCCCAACATTTCCCTTCACTACTCTGCTCCTATTGATTGTAGCGTGATCAAAAGTATACTATAACCTGCCCAGGAGTATGAAGAATAATTGTACCAAGTTTCGTTAAAATCCGTCGAGTAGTTTTTGTTTCTATAAGGAACATACAGACAGACAGACAGACAGACAAAAAATTTACTGATTGCATTTTTGGCATCAGTATCGATCACTTATCACCCCCTGATAGTTCTTTTGAAAATATATTTCATGTACAGAATTGACCTCTCTACAGATTTATTATAAGTATAGATATTAATTGAAAACATGATCGTATTTATATAATTATTCATTATAAATAACACTTTTATTTTATTTTATAATCTATACTTACGGATGAAGCTTTTGTTTGTTTGTTTGCTTGACCGCGCTTATTGTAGAAACTACTGGTCCGATTTGAAAAAGTTTTTCTGTGTTAAATAGGCCACTTATAGAGAAAGGCTATATAGGTTATATAACTATAAACGCGAGTGAAACCGCGGACACAGCAGTATGTAATAAAATCTATAACATAGTCCAGTATTTTGGTTCAAATAATTATAGATAGTAGTAGAGCGGTGGTAGCTCAGTGGTAAGGACACGCGCCTCATAACCAAGGAGTGCGGGTTCAAATACGAGCACGTACCTCTGGATTTTTCTAATCTATGTACGTATTTATACCTCTAGTTCGACGGTGAGGGAAAACATCATGATGAAACCTGCAAATTCAAACAACTTTGGATTTGTAACCATGATCCAAAAATTGTCTGGTTCCTCTATCTTACGGTTACGAAGGTCAGATCGGCAGTCGCTTCAATGTAATTACCAGACTCGCTAAATCCTGGATCATGGTCTAAGCGGACCCGTCTAAGCACGTGACATAACGCTAGGAAGATGATGAGTTATAGGTAGAAGTAGAGCTACCAAATGACTGGATTAACAAGAAGAATCCGCACTTTGTTGCTGCATAAAAATTTTATAAGGCGATGATTATGTACTTTTATTATGAAGATCATTATGGTTTAAAACATCGCCTATAAGAACCTAGCATATCGTCATGCGACGCTTATAATAAACTTCTCTAAGGATATTGCATTCCTTTAATTACACTCAAAGATAATGAAAATGAAATCCCACACTCTATTCAATTTCTCGTGTTTTTAGTTGGAATACGCCAAGGCGCCTAACGCCGCATTTACGATAAGTCTCGCAATTAATGTCGCTGCACAGTGCTTTATTGTGCCGAAGTTTGTCGGAGCGTCGTCCTAAATTACGACGAAACGCTTCGCATGTGAACTTCTTGAGCTAATAAACTGAGTAATAATATATATTTTATCTGTAGAGTCATTTATGGATTCAATAAACTCTCGTCATTTGCGAACATTTAATGTATTATTAAAATGGTTTTTCTCAAAATCAATGCCTATGTAGGCAAGACAAGACTATTCCTATGTATAAGTATATTATTATACTTATACACAGTCGTTTACTACTTGTTAGTATAAATCTATTGTATAATGGACGCAGATTGAAAAAGATATCCTTTTTAGAGTCTACAGTCAGAAACTATAAGAGCTTCGTAATTCTAGGATACCTAAAATGTAAAAAGTGTGAACGTTTTCTTTAGAGTACTCAAATTATCAGCCTGCCAACCACAATCCCAGTAGTTTCCATGAAACTAAATATTTATCAGCAATACAATTAGGACTATTCAGATTGATCTATTACATTAGAGTTTGTTGAATTCCACAACTGAATATCGCTAAAGTTTACAAAGTTAACATCAAACTTAAAACTTGCAGATTATTGTATTAAACTATGTAAATGTTAACTATGTTAATATAAAACCTAAATACATACAAAACGTGGCGTGAAGTTTAGTAACTTTTTTTTGCGCCGTCATCATCCTCTTGCCCTTCTCCCAGGTCATCTGGGGTCGGCGCATCATCTTTTCCTTTTCCATACGTCCCGGTCAGCTGTCATCAAGCTATCAACTCCCATTTCACTCATATAATCTGTCACACAATCTATCTATCTCTTAATTGACCTTCCTCTTCCTCTCCATCCACTAACATTCATACTCATCACCCTCTTTGTCACATGTCCATCCTCTCTTCTCATCACATTCCCTTGTATCCTTGTATCCTTACCAAGATAAACGGTTAAGATGACAAATGAGCGATATGGGCCTTTATGTGGCCTAATTAACAATTAATATAAAAAAAATTATCCAGATCGTAGCTTATAGTTTTTAGGGACTT
This sequence comes from Glyphodes perspectalis, assembly GCA_951394215.1. Classification (NCBI taxonomy): domain Eukaryota; kingdom Metazoa; phylum Arthropoda; class Insecta; order Lepidoptera; family Crambidae; genus Glyphodes; species Glyphodes perspectalis. The sequence goes on along the minus strand of OX596212.1, from coordinate 12,308,444 downwards.
TCTAGTAAATGGCTTTATTGACTATAATATTCCACCGAATTATCACGGGAACTAAAATAAATACTAAAATCTTTGTCACAGATTTTTTTTTACGCAACCAAAAAGTTTCATAAGACGCCGACGTGGTGACTTAAAACCTCGGACAGTTAACCTAGTTAGTCGCACAACGAGAGAAAAAGATAAACTGATTTGAATAATTGAGGTTAAACACATCCTTTGTAGCACTCGTCTCCGACACTAAATTTCATTTAGAAAAATTATGACAAAGCTATTTAAACCCATGACCAAATAACTGTTAACGAGTTCTTTGTAATGATATACGACATTGTGAGAGATGATAGCAACTAGCTGACATTCTTGCCATACCAGCGCTTTCTTTGTAGTTTTTATTTTAGCTGGCTAACGGTAAAACTGTCACGATATCCTAATTGTTAAAAAAAAATTAAGTCAGAAAGTAATTGTTATAAGGTATGTTAATTATGTTGTCTAAAGCTTAAAAACAAGGTTAGTTAGATAGTTCTAATGTTTCATACTAAAAAAAATAAGATCCTTAGGTACGTTGTTGAGAAAGCCAAAGGTATTGCTTTTTTTATTTTCGATGGTAGGTTAGCGGAACATCTCCAGCGTGGATGCAGCACATGACGCCGAATTCAGCAGAGCCGCAATGGTGCATAATCCAGCTGAATCGTTTGATTCAATACTCCAAGCTCTAGTAAAGATTGAAATTCGGCGAAATTGTACCAGCACACGTCGCATCTAGCACAGCTAAAATTGAGCTGGGCCTAGCTGGATTGCCGATTCCAGCATTGCAAACCATACTCGTGACCTATTTAATAGACTGGACCGTTGGTCGAGTGGTCAGAGACCCTGGCCACAAAATCAACGGTCGCGGGTTTGAATCCCGCTAGGGACTAATATTTCCTGTGATGAACATGGACATTTGTACTTGAGTCATAGATTTTTATAAGCGTATTTAAGGATATCTATACGTTTCAACTAGTAACCATAGTACAAGCATAAGTTTGGTTTAGAACTAGGGAATTGGTGTGTCAGTCTGGAGAATTTATTGAATATTTGGGAGCGAAAAAATACGTGACATAGAATGTTTAATTTTTATTATGTACATACTGTAAAAAGAACCCATAGATTGATCTAGATATTTGCAATTAATTACAAAATAGTGCCTCCGCCCGTCTTTCAAAAAAAAAAATAAGACTTCAGACAGAAAAGCAGTGGCACAATGAGTAAAACCTATGTGGCGATGGGCGTTAGTTCAAATCCGATAACGTGTCTATGCATTGTTGACAAAATTATAAATCCAGTACCTTCAGGTACCTTCGTCCCGATGTGACACCTTAAGAGAGTAATACGAACAAAATATTGCTCTCATAAGATTTCCACTTTTTCAAAGTGCAGAAGCTTTAAAAGAAAAGCTTTTCCCACCTCCTGGTCCTGCTATAGATAAGCTCGTTCCTAATTACACCATTCCACTTGAACTTTAGCGGTGAAACTTTAGCTGGTAGAGATTAGCACGTCGAAGTATGAAATGTTCAACCAATTTTAGTTGAGGTTGCGCGCTCATGTAGAAATATTCTATGTACGTATTTATGTGAGAAGCAATATCTTATTAATAACTTGTATTTTGAATAATAGTGCTAGTATAAATATCCGACGACATCACATAGATTGAAGTAGCTAAAGCACTTGTGTTACGGATATCAGAATTAACAGTGGTATTACAAATATATACTTAAATATTGGATATTAACACCCAGACACAGAAAAAACACAAGTATTTATCACACGAATGTTCGTCCTGGATATGAGGATCGAACGCACAACTTTTGGCGCATGGGGCAGGGTTACTACCAAATGCGCCATCGAAACAGTCAAAATGCAGCAAAGCATCCTATAAAATTGTCTATGTCATAAATATATTTACAGACATGTCATCACGTCCATAATCTCTGCAAGAGTAGTCAGAGTTAAAAAAGAAATACATTACTCTTTTTAGGTAAAAAACTGAGTTGCTTACATTGACCTATTTGTCACAAGAGGCTAGCTCGTCGCTTACAAAATTACAAACGGATACTCACCTTTTATGTTATGCAAGGAACTTAGTTAGTACATTATTTAACGACCTAGAACAATATGGGAATCACATGGCTATAATATTGCATGAAAATTAAAGTATTTATAATTTTTTCTTTAAAAATGAATCTTAACCATAAAATATCCGTCGAGATTTCGTGAGAATTTAAGTTTGTTTCTAAACTGATTTTGTTAAATAAACACAACATATTTTCACAACTAAAAGTTTTTTTTTATTGACTGTACCTTATATCTACAAACTTGTTTTGGTATTTGTTTAAAACTTGGTATCCGTTCGGAATAGAAAATAATAAAGATTTATAACAAATACCATTGGTATTAGATCGTTATAAATCTATAAAATATATCTTAAATATTATTAAAAATGTAAAAAAAATACATCTTACATATACGACATTCGTGGAGGCTCTGGGTATCAATCCTGGTACCTATCGCATCCTAAGCGACCGCTCTACTAACTGAGCTACGCCCCCGATATTATGTGCAAATGAATTTAAAAAACACTATGTAGTAATTAATGAGAAAGGCTGTATGTTCAATCATTGCGTAATTTGTTGCCTTTAGGTGTAACACATAGGCTTTACTCGTTTGAAATTCAGTCTACAAAATCAATATACATTATATTTCGGTGATAAAAATTGGTTTCTGTGTAAACCAGGTTAAGACTAATGCTAATCGGTAGTCTGCAGATGTTATAGGTAGCTTTCAACATGGAACAATGGTTTTGTACCTTTTCTTGAGCCATGTAGAACGTCGCCGTATTGGTAATTATACACAGACTTTCTTTTTGACTAAAGAGGGTATCCGACTCAAAAACCTAGGGGTTCTCTGCGTCAAAAGCAATCAAGACCTGCTAAGAATCGGGTACACTTGAGAGCAAAATTTTGTTAAACAAGTGTATTTGCTCGTTTTTTGTCGTTTAAAGGTAGAAGTGCGGTAAAAAACAAGGATAACAGTAAACGCCAAAAGCATTTCAAAACCACTTTTGTGACCATTCATTAAAATTAGCTCAATATTTTTAACATCCCTTCAATAATAATCCCATCGTCATCCATCCTCACACAATTTATATACACACGTTTACAACATGAGTACTTTAATGATCCTCGTTACAACTATTAACTCGCTATCATAGCCCATACATCATTGTAATACGACCGTAACATACATGTGAAGATCTTTGCGCTACTTTCAAGACCATTAATTTCAACTCGAAACTCGTATGACAATCAAACAAAAGCTTTTGCACGTCCACACTGGGTCACAAGTCTGATACACGTGTTCATTTCTGGTACCAGATGCGTATCTTAATTATATGTCAACAAAATAATGGATGAGATAGGATTATTATTGATTTAGTTGTAACTCGAAGAATTGAAACTATCTATCAATTTAGATTTTTATTTCGTCGCAAAGTTTAATTTGTGCCTATAAAATTCGATCGATTTTGACTTAACCCATACAACACAAGAATGTTTAGAATGGTTTGTTTTTTTGCCTTAACCGGTATAATTCACATTTGTGTGCTACGGCCAGATTGTTTAAATTACTGTACCATTGACAAATAATATAATTTACTATATAGAAAAACCCATGTTATGTATATTTTTAGACAATTAATTCACTCTGATTATACAAATACATTACAAAACATTGTATCGGAAAACCATACTGGCAACAAGTTCCAATACCTACAAAAATGAACTTTCGATAAACGTGCTTCAGTGAGGACTCGCCATTATAAGTTCCCATACGTTCCCGAAACCACAAACACGTGTTATCGCCGAAACGGGCCACCAACCACATCTGCCAAACAGATGTTGCAACTGACACTATCATAGCGAATATTACGACCGCTAACTGACGCCATCAGGATCCCCTGGAAAGTGCTCAAAAGTGTATTGTACAGTACAGTACTGCTTACTGCTCTCAATAAGCTGTGCAGTCAAAACAATGGGATATACGCATATGATTAACGATGTGGCGTTTTATTTATGAAGTTGTCCGTTGGTATTAGTTGAAATTGATGAATCATCTTCCTAGTGATGTCCCGGAATCGGTTGGAGTCTTGGTGCTTCTAGATTGAGGGAATCTGGTTAGGTTAGGAAGAGTTTAAGATAAGTAAAGAAATCACTTCAAAAATATATTAAATTGATTGCTTACTCGTATCTTATAACCCCTACATAGGGGAACCAGTGAAACTGGGTCATGGTTACTGGTAATAGTCCATCATTTGGATATTCAGGATTATGATGTTACCCTTCACCGTCGAGCAAGGGGTACATCTGAATATTTCCAATCTAAGCACGTATTTAAATATTTCAGCTGTCAGTTAAGAAACGAACTTTTCAAATTGGTTTGTCTATATGTTACAAATTTAATTCAGCATACACAATACGTTCATAATATGATGATGGAAAATTCTGGCTTTTAAACATGTATTTAATTGTTAAATCTATACTTGCTAAAAACGATATCTTTTAATACATATTAATTAAATATATTTTATTCAGCCACTAATGTAGATGCTTAAAATATTTCTGTTAAAATTGTTGCTAGTTAATTTCTTAACCAGCCTAAATATCACGTGACTAAAGCCAGTTAGGCATATAAAGACAATGAATACTAAAGTCATAAGCTAATGTATTCATACAACGCAAGGCTCGGCTTCAAAAATGAAATATTATTGAATACCTCGATAGCCTCTCTTATCTAGATCACCGCTTCTATTACAAACCGGTTTAGAAATGTTTTTGCGGGCATTAATCTTGGTAGATGACGACAGGCCGGCACAGAAAATTGGCAATTTATAGTCGGATTCAACAATAAATTAAATAAATTCCGGCCGTTTGTTTCCCATCACCTACGCGAAATCCCAGATAGCTTAATGATCGATAATATCGTCTCTTAATACGGAGTTATGTATCCACATTTGTACGTACTAAATAAAAATTGCCTATAAACTGGAATTTAATTGTGAGGAAGGCAAAAATGTTATCGAAATAGACGATCTGTGCTTAATGGGTTTTAGGACAAATTTACACTAATAAGGAAATTTAGAGATTTATTTAAGGTTAAAAAAATAAAGTACTTAACATTCTTTTTTTGTACACACAATATTAATAATAATATGTCCCGGGGCGAGGATCGAACCCGCGTCCCAAGCTTTCAACGCGAATTTTAAACAATTGCGTCAACGTTACTGCCAGATTATTGTATATTAAATGTATAATAGTTAATCAAAAATTTAAAAATGTAATATCTGTTTTGTTAGTTTGCGCATAAGGACATAAACTAAACTTATATAAAAATGTTTTTTTTTATATATTTAAAACTTTTTATTAAAAAATTGTTAATTAAACAGTTGTACAACTAAATATAGCTGTTTGACATTTGAATAGCAGTTCAAGAACTCAGAAGTGAGGTAAATCTCGTTTCTATATTAGATCTCTTGACAATATTAAGAAATGTCCATTGGTTCAGGCTTCTAATTCGTCTTTATCTTCATAAGTCCCACTTATCCAATTGGCTAGTTAATAAAATACAAAAAATGTTCCACTGAATTTTGATTCGTGAAATCGTATTTGCTTTGCTAATGGAGTATAATTTATTACTTTTATGAATACTATCCCACCTTTATTGGGTATACGCCCAAAATCCTATTTACTTCGATATTATGCAAAGAGGATTATGGAATATTTATGGAGAGTAATGTTTCCGTATTTTTATATTTTTTGATGTCATCATTGCGATGTGCCCACACTAACTTAAAATTCAAACGATTCTTGTCTCATTTGTATTTCAAGTTATTTAATAGACATTTAATGCAACGTTGTAACAGATATACAAATATACTTATAAATAATGTATTTTTGTAATAGATATCTTTACAAAATGTAAGCAGTTTTTTCTACTTATAAATATCTAAATCAAAATTTTATTATTGAATTTTGCCTACCACTTCGGGGATTGCAGGCGTGATGATATGTATATTATATATATATGTAAACATATTTTACCTGATTTTTGAGCTCTATATAAATCTCCGTTAATAGATAATTATATTTAATAATCAACTTTGTGTAAAATTTATCATCGAATACCATTTTAGTTAACGAAGTTTTGAATGACCCAAATATTTTGGGAAGTTATACGAAAAAGGGCTCAAAAAGTTTCGTCCGGTCTACTTTCGTCTTTCGTCCACACCTCCCGGTGATACCAGCTCATTGTGAATTCTATAAGTCGAGTAACTTTATCATTCCATATCAAATGAATCTGCAAGGGTGGCGTTGGAAATTTTAATGATTCTACGCCGTCTATCGCGCCGCTCCGTGAGAAATTAAAAAGAATGGCTTGAAAGCGGTCCCCGCGTTGCTTTTTAATTTTCCGTTCGGCGCCGGCCGAGGCTTTTACAGTTTGCGGTTGATTCAATCTTTACGAGTTCTTGTAGAAAGATTTTTAAATGAATAGTTACTCAATGATATGGCGGCAATACCACATATATTATAAGATAAAGACTGTAAAGAAATTATGTACTTTCTGTATTAAAGTTGTAATGATGACATATTTCTTGAAATCCTAATCTTACTTATTAAACTATTGACATTGAGCCGTGGATCTTCATAGTGAACATCAATACTCATAAATTTTAATACGTAAAATTTTTTATGAGCATATTTTTTATTTAGCTTTTGCAAATATATTACTATGATATTGATACTGTTCGCTTTTGTTATGTTTTTTATTGCTATAATACTAAATCTACAACTACTATGGATGATCAGCATTGTATATAAAACTATATTCACATAGCTGTTGAAATTGTTAATGAATTAAAGTCGAATATGGTCTACATATAACTAGATTGTAATGCTTTCGCCTACAACAACGCTTAAGGATAACGGAGAAGATAAACAAATCCGACACCCCAACAAAGCTGTATGTTGGTCTTCCCAAACAGTGTCCGAAACTTGCTACAATCTGAGGCGACTAAAGTCCTCAAGATTCCAAAGTCAAACTTGGACGCAACATATAAAGGCAACCGGGAACTCCGGGACGAATGTTCTACTGTAATGAGATTCCTCCGATGTTATCTCGCTTGACAACGAATCCCCAATTTGTGGTCAGTCAATCTTCCCGAGGAGATTTTGCGGAATTCAATTTGCTAAGACAAAAGTAATGTCTCCCTCTAAAGCAGCCTCACAAATTATTACTTCCAAAAGGAACTTTTTAAATCTACCAATTCGCGTCCCATTATTTCTTCGGGAACCACAAATTATGTTTCTAATAATACAAGAATTAACCGCATAACTCAATTTGTCTTAACTGGCACAGCATTCGCGGGAAGCTCTCGGTTTGAAGAAAAAAAAACGAATTTATATTCACATTGCATTACGAGAAACAGCCTCTGGGCAACGTTAAAAAATTTACACCCACCTAATTTGATTGCCCTCGAATACTCTAAGATGCTTTCACGTACTAAATTGTTCCTTCCGCGGCCACACTTTGCTTTGGAGGTGTTGACGTACACTAATGTCCAATTAATATGCCGTTTTATTCGAAACCTCTCTAATTTATCGTGTACCTAGTCGGAATATATTCTCATTAGTTTGACACTCACTGGCTATTATAAGCTGACCGATCATTAGATGCCGTTGATAAATGGCGATACCGAATCGAAATAGAGATATTGACCCTGTCTATAAATTCTTTTAGCTACCGTCGATGCGATATGGCTGCCATATATTTTTTTTTCGGTTGGCAAGTTTTTATCAGATGACCGAATGCAGTTGGCTTGTAAGTTTTAAGTGGAAAGGGAATTTGGGGCGGTGTTTCCTTTTGATTGTGGTATCTTTAGTATTAATGGATGGTGTGAAACAAAACGTTAATGGGTCATTAACGATTGTCGCTCGCCGTGGCCGTGAACCGTTGAACAAAGGGCTTTTTAACTACAAGCGTGAGGTCATAGCAGTCTTTTCGCCGGATCGGAGCTTCGTGAATGGTAAAATAATAATTATACAGCATTAATATTCTATCGCCATTATTTTTAACAGCTTAATAAAATAGGACACTTTATACTTGATCGTTAATGATGGTGCTTGTAGGAAAATAAAGCAATCGATTTTTACGACCAAAAGCTCTACATATGGATGTTGCGTGTCCATTGGTCTGCGGGAAGCTGGTCCAGCCGCCGTGGGTAATGTAAAAAGGTCCCAAAAGACACAGCAAGAACAGTTTATTTCCTAAATTATTGATGTAATAAAAAAGAACTTGACTATAATGTATTCAAACTGTGACTGGCGTTGTACGGAACGCGATCGAACGAATGTTTATGTTAATACAGACTCGGGCTCCTTATATTAAGATGTTCTGTTTGTTTATGTGTATCTCTTCGACGTGAGCCCATTGGGGGTATAGTTTTATAGCGACTTAATTATTTTATTTAGCATCACCGTTGAGTTTATTAATGGAGAGAATTATTGGATTGGTTTTGGTTTCTTGTTTTGTAGATTATGTTGTAGTTTTTTCCTTTTTTATGCTGAAAAGGAGCTGTTTGGAATCGATAGCCTGTTATTGCTACTTGGCATTAAGAATTTTGGTTAGATTAATAGATTATGTTCGAACATGAGATTTTTTTTTATAATAAGTACCTATGGCTATTCATGTTGGAGGCAATGTATCGGGTTATGAAATAATCCAAGAAAAACAAAGGCGAAAAATCTCATGGTTAGAAGAATTTATTTTAGCACTTATTAATATCCCGTTGAGAGCTTATATAAGATTGAGGTTATAATAAAAAACTTGAAAAATGCGATAAATAGAAATCATTTAGAAGTCGCCAATCAGTTGATAATAAAAAAAAAAACATGAATCGATCGGAAATCTAATAAAATTAATGGCCAATTATACCTACTAGTTCCGATTTAGTTTGGCAAACCGTGGGACTACTATAATATAAATATATATATATAAGTATATTTAATCAGGAACAAATGAATAGAAACTCTTTTATAAAAAAGTAGGTACTGATAACTTACTAACTAAACTTCACGCCATTTCCCTACCGGGGTAGGCAGAGAGAACCGAACGCCGTATGGCATGATCCTTACACACCTCACTCGACTCTGCACTATTCATGATCCTTTTCATACAAGCTCTACGGTTTTTATGACTCCCAACATCCCTTCTGTTAATACACGACCAATCTGGTTGTGGTAGGTGAGCCTGGGCCTTCCGCAGCTCCTACATCCTTCCACTTTCGCATTGTATGTCTGTTTAGTAAATTTTTTGTCATCCATTATTTCCACATGTCCAAACCACCTGTCCATGCCTCTTAATACCTTGGCTTCGATGCTGTCTTTCGGAACAGTACTGATGACGGTAGATATAAGATACTTTTTGAGCTTTTAGCTCATACGCTAAAATTTTGCTGAGGATTCACTGTACTGAAGTACAGTGCATCCCCAGCAAAATATTCAAGGGGTAAGCAATGAGTAAATGATATTCTTTGCATTGCAAGCGCCTATAGAATACAGTAACTGCTTATCTTCAATAAGAGCGGTGGTAGCTCAATGGTAAGAACACGCGCCTCTTAACCGAGGAGTGCGGGTACAAACCCGGGCACGTTCCTCTGGGTTTTTCCAATCTTTGTACGTATTTATACCACTAGCTCGACGGTGAGGGAAGACATCGTGATGAAACCTGCAAATTCAAACAACTTTGTATTTGTAACCATGGTTCAAAAATTGTCTGGTTCTCCTATCTTAGGGTTACGAAGGTCAGATCAGCAGTCGCTTCAATGTAATTACCAGACTCGCTTAATCCTAGATCATGGTCTAAGCGGACCCCGTCTAAGCATGGAACATAAAGCTAGGAAGATATGCCGCTTATCTTCAGTCTAGCCGCTTTCTTCGTTACATAAAAACTAATAATTCAACAGAAAGACAAACCAAACTACTAATACGTACAAGACCGTGTTGTAATTTTCACAGACCAAAAAGAAGAAGACCGAACTTTCTATTTGGAACAATAGTAAAATCATCTTCAAAAGCGTGTAAGTTGCGTCATAATAAGCTTAAAATTATCTAATACGAACAATGCGCATTGACAGGTCTCTGAATGACTTCCATCAATCTTGTGTTACAACGAATTTTGAACGCTGACAATAGATCGAATGAATACATCACTTTTTAGGCTGTGATGACACGAATTAGGATGTTACAGAATGACCACTTGGTAAAACTAGGTAGTGATTTTCTAATGAAAAAGAGTAGAAAAGAATGTGTAGTTTAAAATTAAATTTTTTTAAAAAACAAGTACTCGTAGGTACGTATGTGAAGTCAGCGCTCATAATTAATAATTAATTTAATTATAGTTGTTCTAAATTTTAATATTTACTAGATTGATAATTTTTGAACCAATCTAGTTTAGTTATTTAAACAAAAAAAAAAAATGTTAGTAAAATATAACAACGTCCAAAACATACACACATTTCGAATTTATTAATTAATATTATGTGTATTTCATATTACCCAAACTAAAGTAGACTTATTATGAAAACTTGTAAGTAAACTCTAGAATTCCTACAAAAAGTAGGCTGCAACTAAACGCAAACACATAAGTTCACCTTCTGCCAAGCTATGATAATTGGCACCACCCAGGCTTATTTTTTTCCAGAATCGCAGGGCGTTACTTCCGCACAATGGAATCTGCTACTGTATTTGACAAAGGCACAATAAACATGGCACACTTCCAACTCACAAAAGAGGCATTTACTAAGCTAAATGCAACAACTAGCAATTGTTTTACCCAGTGGGGCCTCATCGGGGCATTCTAGGAAGGCTGTAAAAAGATACAAGGAGACGCTGCCTCCGTTTATCCAGTGTAATAAGTTTTTATGCCCTTAGTGACGTAAGAATGAGTATGTTTTCTTTTGCATCGGGAGTGTTTAGACGCGATTCCACGCCGAATACAGTGTGAAACGTGCCGTTTTATACTGTCACAATAGTTGTTTGAATAAGTATTGCTTACGTTCCTCTTTCGAATCGGGTATTGTTTTTCTTTTGTTTTTTTTTTAAATTTCCTTTCAAAATTTGAACTGGACTGGACTCATTTGTATTATAGATAAATGTATTTTCATATGTTAATGGATTTGTTACTATACATTACGATATGTGTCAGACTGCTACATATTTTGGAAATATAATCAATTGAAAAATTTATTAAGTACTTTTTTCTTATTGATTTTCCTTGAATTTTTGTTGTACGGAACTTCTTACGAGTGTTAAGTTAAGACAATGTGAGACGTTTAGACTGAAATGTCAACTAAATACTCTATAATAGATTGAAAGTAAATTACCCAGATAAAATATGGAAATTGCGATTATAAAAAAATAAATAATAAGGTAATTTATACTCTAATATTATATGTTTAATTAGTTACCTACTTAAAATGCAGCGCAAAAATTCGTTTACCTAAAACAAATTTGCATATGAAAAAGAAAATGCAAATTACGTAATAAATAAATTTGCATAACGCGTGTTCTACGTGTACATTGAATACACAGTTGATAAATAAACTTCGGAAGTAATAAGTATAATTCACTAAACAAGTGTTACAGCATTAGGTTCATTATCATTTAGTTTATTTGACATGAGCGTAAGCATTGTTATTTAAAAATTATGGTATGCTTATCTACAATCGAGTATAAACTTTTTAAATCCAGTCAATCATCTAAAGGCGATTAAGAATCCCGAGAATTACCAACCCCTAGTCAAATATGACGTACGTCACCTTAATAGGATTAATGCGAACAGTGAAATTCAAATTTCGAATTCGATGTCACATTCCGTCACACATGTTAAGTTTTGTTCTGTTTTGACCCCACGGAATTTCAAGGTGTCTTCGTACAAAACTATCGACGTGACGATCTAATCTAAAAAATCTAAGACCACACACTGGCACCGACTAATGCTTCCACTCGAAATAAAGCGAGGGAGCATTAGAAACGGCATTGTCTACCTTCGAATAGATTATTTTTTCTCGTGACTTTTTTAATTCCATAAAATCTTTGACACTTCTATCCCTCGGATCAAGTGCAGCTGTTACTTTCGTTTCAGATATTATTGTTATATAGCCATCTTTTTTTGTTATAACTTCGACTTATAAATGACAATTTGGAATTTGATTTGTTACAGAATAAATTGTTCGCTTACACTGATTAGTTGACTTTGTTTAAGAAACCTTTCAAAAAGATTGTAAGTTTACTCATTTAGAAGATAAACTATTGAGTATATTTACAACATACCACCTCTTACTATACTGTCACATGCAACAAATAATGTATATTTTGACAGTTTATATGATTTGTAATGGTATTTTTTGTTTTGGTTTTGTGTTGAAAATATTTATAATTTTTTTTTGTAGCGTACGGACATAATTTATTTGTAACATAATTTAATATTGTACCTATTCCTATTTTTTTCTTTATTAAATTTACCTAAATGAACATAATTGATTTGTTACGTGTTTTTATATTATATTCCTCTATTTACCCATAACATCAAAAAGCCTAGATTTAAAGTCATTTCTTAAAGTTCAAACGTTTAGCATTTGTTCACTATTAGCCAAGAACATAAGACCTACTGTTGTATCTGTTACATTATCACCAACTTAAGAGACATACAGAGTTTCTTTCGCATGTCAATATTTGAGTAAATATCAAGAAACACTAATTAACAAGTGCGCAGTTCGATTACGTTTATTACACAACGCCAGTCCCGGGACGGCGAGGCGAGTATTCATTACGTCACATCGACTACTACAAAGGAACAACATGTGTAACGCCGGGACGGTACGTGAGCCTACACACTGGAAATGACAGACGCGTAATGATATTCGCACATATAAAATGTTTTTCTTTTAAACAAATCAGAGATACAAGCGGTTGTTTTGGGGGTTGGACTGTTTTGCTGGACTTTACATTTTCGATGGCGTTCTGGTATAAGTATTTTTTACGAGATTTGGTAAAAAGTGTCATAAAATTTGTATATGTGATATGAACTTTTGTAATGTAATGAATAAAAGCATTTTCATAAGTTGAAAAGGTTACTAGTGAGTTTCATGCCGGTTTATTCTCGGTAAAGTTAGCATAAACTAACGGTAAAATGGTTTTAAATACAGCTGTTTATAATATTTTACGATCTATAAGAAATTTTTGCGATCAACGTAAATATAGTTGTTTTTCAATTAAAATAATTAATCTGTCGAAAATTTGTAACTTTCCTTCGTTTTCCTAAACTAAAGTGCAGAGTTTTAAGTTCAACCAAAGCGCTGTAATTATTAGTAAACTGCGCTTGAGTTACTGAATTGATTTAAAGATATTTGAGTTACACATTTTAACCATATAATGTTGACTAGCCCGTAGGTCGAGTGGTCAGAGACACTGGCCCCGAAACTAAGAATCGCGGGCTCGAATCCCGCTAGAGGTAAATGTTTCGTGTGATGAACATAGACATTTGTACTCGAGTCATGGATGTTCATAAACTTATATGTATAAGTATGTCTGTCCGTTCACCTAGTATCCATAGCACAAGCATAAGCTTAGTTTAGAACTAGGGAATTGGTGTGTCAGTCTGAAGAACTTATTTATTTTTACATCACAAAATATCTAAAACAACTGAAGATGTCAACCAAAATTGTTTATCATCATACTAACGCAACGAATATATTTAACTATAGTTTATAGTTTTACACAGAGGGTCATTGTCGATTCCAGCGGCACAGAATCCGTTTTATTTGGAGCTCGCCACAATTTACCGACGCAATACGACGGTGGCTGAGTGCTTGTGATTAAACAATAAATCGTCCCAGGGCACGCCTTGCCGGAGGCCTTAAGAATAGCTGGAGCCAGGGTCAGTTTTAAATTGTTCTATGGAAATGATTAAGGAACGGTAACGTATAAGTGAGGATTTATGAAGGGTGGTATTGGACGCACCGTGCAGGCCGGTGGGATTAAGTCGTGCGGTTTTGATTGACAGGATTTTATATTGCATTATTATATTGAACAGCTGAGGCGATTGTTCAGATTTTGTGTTGAAATTGAGGGGGCATAATCCTTGAACTGGGATTTTTTTTCAAATAACAAGTGCTCATGTTCGGGTTTTTGCAAAATAGATTCTGTTTTTTTTTAACACTTCCTTTTTTAAGTTACTTAATTTTGAATAAGGTCAATGTAGGTGATAATACCTAAAATGGTAAAAAAAATATTAATAGGTACCTAGTCCTAGGCGATACCTATAATATTAAAATTAGAGTGTCGAGTTGCAGTCCTTGAAAAAGTTGAGTTGTTTCCAATTATTTAAGTGTACCTACATTATTTATAAAGTATCATCCAATTATTTAAGTGTGCCTACATCATTTATCAACCATCAGTGTAGGCTCCTAAATTTTTATATTCAAAAAATAAACCTTACATTTCTCTTTGTAGTCGCATGCATGTTGATAATAATGTTGCAATGTAAAATTAATACTAAACATATATAAATATCGGTTAATGTCCAGGCAGTTTTCATAAGGTTTCATTTACTAAAGTTTAATAACATGGCGTTCAAAGGACCACGGTTAGCCATCAGATGTACAAATGTACACATATTAATATCATAAGTAATATTTCACAAACATAATGTTTACGTACATATTTAGAAGGCACTTGTCCTCATCTCAAGTCCATCAGTATTCCCCCAACTCTAGCAGACGTCACTTACAGCGAATGACCTCTCGACAATTCGTTATCAGAAGCACTCCTGCTTGCCTATTGCAAATTTTTTTTCGTAAAACACTTGTTATTAAACGTTAGGTCATTTGAGGTTAAAGAAGATTTCACATAACGTTTTTACAAACGTTTTCTTGGACAATTAATATATAAATAAATATAAATAAATAAATATCAGCCACATCACATATATTGATCTGACTCCGAGATAAGTAACTTAAGCACTTGTGTTACGGATATCAGAAACAACAGTGGTATTACAAATATACATATACTTAAATATTGGATATTAACGCCCAGACACAGAACAAACACAAGTATTCATCACACGAATGTTTGTCCTGGGTAGGGATCGAAACCACAACTCTTGGCGCATAGAGGAGGGTCACTACCGAATCCATAAACTTAAGAAGATAGCATATATCTATATAAGTTAATCAAACTAGTAAGTATTTAATAAATATTAAAAGATCATCACTATAAAATACACGCTGTGGTCGCCCAATCCTGGTCAAATATAAAACTGTCCCACCATTAATAGCAAACGAAATTATCTAAACATCGAATCATTGTCGTTCAAAAGAGTTATTGTGCTAACAAAACGTTTTGTCCAACATTCGAACACTAAAATCCATGTAAAAGCAATTAAACAGATACAATGAAGTCTTTCAGAGCACAATAGTTCTATTCAGACCATTAAGTTAAGAAACCCCCCGTGGGGTGCGCTAAAAATAAAGTTTTTTTTTTTAACAGAGAGATTCATAATTAATTAATGGTCGTCGGGCGTATCGGTCGTAGTGGGGCAAATGGGACGGATGCCCACATTCCATTGTCGTGTAACTTACGCGCATCGTTCATCAAGTTGACAAGCGTTAATCCAGTTTCCGGGGTCCGTACTATCGGTTCGGGTTTTTGATTTCGGATGGGGGTGATTGGGACTGTCGAAGTGACAATTCACTTTTGAGATCATATTATATTAACAGCATATCTGTTGGATGGATGGATGGATGGATTATCTGAATGGTGAATGCAGTGAATACCATTATGATGGCAGGTTGGGAGGTACGGAAGAAGAAAGTATTCTGCGCCAATCCTAAATGATCTGAGAAAGGCAAAAGGAAGAAAATATTGGCAGAAATCCCGAAAACTTTTAAAAATAAACAGTTAGCCCAAATTCTAGTATCTATTAAGCCAGGCATACCAATATTTGAATAAATCTACAAAAAAAAAGAAGCCACAAAAGATACATTTGCATATTTCTACACGTTTCTATCGTCTGATCAAAGAATACAATATTATATTCACAGACCAATATTATTTTGACAGCTGTTATAAAGTATATATCTAATAATAAAACTGGCTACTATTATTAATGTCTCCTTACTAGTTTTTTTAAACATTAGCCACCACACCTAGAAGAATTTGTACTAATTAGATAAAATGATTTAGAGAACAAAATTTGTCCCATTTCGGCACCATGCTGAGAACGTAACATGTTTGAAACATTACTCATTAAGGCTATTACAACTTCAATATTTTAGGAATCATTACTATTGAACACAATTTTGTTATATTTTTCTTTTACAAACGTGCTTTACTTGCCCCTATTAATCTTATGCATCCAATTTTAACTAGGCAGCCATTGTTTCTTTGCCCGAGGGCGGACAGCATTTTTCCTCATCATTAACGAAAATACTCTTTAATAGCTGATTCAACAGGTTTGTAGGGATAGGATTGTGTGTACTTCTAACTATACTGCTAAAACCTTTATTTGTTCATAATGTTCTTACAATATCCTATAATTTCAATTGTATAAGGACGGTGTCGTATACCGCTTGGTTCTTTCTGCCTACCCCGCTAGAGCAATGGCGTGAAGTTACTATAGTTTTTTTTTAAACTTAGTAATTTTACATCTGTAATAATTTAAATATCAAAAACCAATATATTTTTAAATTTTGGTTAAAAATTGAACGCAGATAAACGTGAAACCAAAGCTTAACAAAATCCATAACGACGATAGTAGGTATTGCAGGTAATATGTAATTGAGCAGAAAATGTCACCCAAAGATCTGTTAATAGTTTAAATAAAAATATTAAAAGTAAAGCTAAGTTAAAAGTATTGTAGCTTACGTACTTATGCGTGACTCTACAACAGTCATAATGTAGTCTAGTTCCATAACTCAATCCTGCTGGAACAAATTATATACTGGTTGAATATAATTGCGTTTTTAACAACAATGCACTACGTTTTTTAGAGCAAGAATATTTTAATCACGGCCCGAATCTAAATTCAAATCTCGAACAGTACTCGCTCCAAAACCGTATCCGTAGTAACAAAATCGCTCAAAACGTCCCCGCCCGCGCCCGCCGAATCTCGATGACAAATCGTTGCGTAAATGATAGTGTTCGCTCGCTCGTACTGTCGAGAGCTCTGTTTTTGTTGTTTGATGTATGTCCGCGCTTTGTGCACCAACCCCGCCTATTGTTCGGTAGGCATTGCACGGTTTTGCGTTCACGCATCATCGGTTCTACCTAGGCGGGGTAATTTTTAAAATTTTGGGGCCGACAAGCTGGTTTAATTTCGAGTGCAATTAGTTCGGAATGAACGGGAGGGCCGTCGATTGTATTGCTCTTCTCGATGTTTATCCATTGCGCTTTTCTGAATTATTAATTTGATGCGTTTTCTATTTTCATTGTGCAGCCGTGATTGTATTTTAGCAATATGACAAATGCATTACAAGAATTGATGTAGAGGATACTATATAAATTTATTATTGCTTCATCTTTTTGCTACAAAAGGTGTGGACCATACAGAAATATCTAGTTAACCAAATGGTCCGACAATTTTTCCAGTCTAAGTTATTATTTTCAGAGTGCAACGTTAGTTCTAGGTCACTTTCTTGAAGAGGTAATGATCATTACTAAATGATAAATAAGTCGAGTTATCGCAAACAATATTCTGTCGGCAACAAATTGTTTTAACTTAGTAAACTATTCTTTCTCAAAAGTTTTACTTTCAATCGTATATAGCGTGATGTAAAGGCTTCAAGAAACAAATTTCACTTTTTTATCGCGATGTCCATTTAAACCCTTTTATTGTTTCGGCTGCAGTCTGCTACCGAGGGATCGTTGGAACATAGTCTTTATTGTCTAAATAGTAAGAACTTACAAAGTCTTCTGTGTGGTCAACCATAACATCAGATATGCCGTCACCTGGTCCAAGATTAAACTGTTGGGAGGGTCTCTACGGCATGTGGCTCGATGACATGGGCTAAATTATATAATTAATCATTATTTAATACTGAACCCTTCTATAATACAGAACAACGGTCATAATGAAGTATGCCTGCGGGTGGGTTTTTATATTTCCTGTGTCTATGGAGTTCATCGCCGCCATCCTTTGGCTATTAATCAATAAACCACAACACAAATTGTTTTTTTCGACCAAGCAGGTAAGCCCCTCGATTGTAGCATTAAATCATTTCATCGCGTTTTTATAATCAACGCGAACAAAATATAAACGGCAGAAAGAACCTCCATTTCCGATTCGAATGAAATTGATTTCTTGACAAATTTCGTATACGACACTCGAGTCTGATGTGTTTTGTGATGAAGAAGAAAAAAATTAAAAAAGGCATCCTTAAGGGCGCTGTTCGGATTTCAATTACGAGCAACATATTCACGGTTCGTGTTTTGCTTTCATTCATTTCAACCGAAATAATCTCTACCGCAAACAACGTTTGTACAGTCGACTTGTCAAATATAATACTCTCTTTGTGCGCCCAAAATCGATTAGGGCCTTTTTGTTGTCAAAATTGAGGTTCGAATTTCTCGGGTTCAACAATAGTTGCGATGTTTATCGCGGCCAGGTGCGGCCGACGTTTAAGTGTGTTTTAATTGAGTGCAATCGGAGACTATGATGTCTGAGAAAACGGATGCCTTGAGAACGGACTGATTTTTCTACTGAATTCTAAAAAAAAATGTCAAATCGTATCTTGTTTAAACAAAAAAATTCCGGAAAATTTTGAGTAGTTTGATCAATTGACGTTTTATACCAAGAGTTAAGCAGATTTTTATGCTATCAGTATGCCATCAGTATGTTTGACGAGCAGTATGTATTAGAGCGATGAATAGCTATCTCAATGGTAAGGACACGCGTCTCTTAACCGAGGGGTGTTCAAATACGGACACGCACTTCTGAATTTTTCAAATCTATGTACGTATTTATACCACTAGCTCATCGGTGAGGGAAAAAAATCGGGATAAAACCGGAAAATTCCAACAAGTATGGGTGTACACTACCATGATTCGAATTGTCTGGTTTCCTACCTAAGGGTTACGAAGGTTAGATCGCATTGAAGCGACTACCGCGCTTTAATGGAATTACTAAACTTGTACTGAACTTGTATGAAAAGGATTATGAATGTTGAAGAGGCGAGTGAGGTGTGTAAGGATCGTGCCATATGGCGTTCGGTTCTCTCTGCCTACTCCGCTAGGGAAGTGGCGTGAAGTTTAGTTAGTTAGTTGGTTTCTTACTAAACTTGCTAAATTCTGCATCATGGTCTAAGCGGACCCCGATTATACCACGGGACATAATGCTAGGAGAATGATGATGATCAGTATGTATGACAAATTTCAAGCTTTGGTTATGTTTAAATTGTATTTTTATTTTGTCAAAATATGCTACTACAGGCTTTTAAACGAAAGTTTGGCATATGCTCTATCATGGGATATGCTCTATCATAGCAAAAACTTGCTAATTTTAGATTTATTCTTTTTAAACTATGTTTGGCTTACAAAAATTAGAAAAAATATACCATAATGAAACATTTAGCATTAGTTACCATTTAGGTTTGGTACATTTGTACGAATAATCCAAAAATAGTTTTTCGACTAAAAATATTAGCATTAGTTGCTGATAAAGTTCGAATTCCCATTATAACCTCTAACAAAATATGTATGTTCGTAGCGTTTTAGACTGCCTGCTGACAGCCTTTCAAAGTTTGTCGGCATGTGTAAAGAAACTTTAATTTACTAAACCCTGCATAAAATTGTTTTCATACACGAAACAGTCCGTGGTTTACTGTTGTTCATTTATATTATTATTTTATTCTGCAATGATATTTGGTGTTGCTTTTCATTTCATATGGACTATTATATATTTTTATGCGGATAATGAGACAAATACACATACCTACACTATTCATGCTTTATAAACTTTCTAATCAATACTTATTATAAAACGAAGTTCTTCGTCGCGTCTGTTTGTCTGTCTGTTCGCGATAAACTCAAAAACTACTACACTGATTTTCATGCTGTTTTCACCAACGGATTTAGTGATTCTGTAGGAAGGTTTTGTATATAATTAGGTAAGGTTTTGTTAAGTTTTTAATTTGTTAGATATTATTTGAAGGTGTCGGAAAAAATAAGCCCTCTGGGAGCTTTTAACGCGATATACCTAATAATGTGTGGTGGAACTGTGTATCTTATATGGGTCTACAGAAAAATCCATGATGGCATATGCCTATCTCTTAAGGATATAATACTATATCCATTTGTACTTTCAAAAATGGGCAATTATAAAGCGGTAATTGGAAAGCTATTTACACAAAAATAGTATTAATCCTTATCATTTAAAATATGTTAGTTGGCTTGAGCATTTCATGAAAATATTTTTTGCCCCTTACACCATGCAAATGATATGTATACGTTATACGTTAGATATAGCAAAATCAAAATAATGCGCAACGAAATTAATTTCGTGTCGCTGTTGCTCGACCGGGCCGCGCGGGTGCCCCATGACCCCGCGCCTCGCGTCCGAGTCGGGGGATCCGAAAGTTTAGGTAGTGTATCAATGTATGGTGGAATTGTGTATCTTATACGTATATGCCTACAAAAAAGTCCGCTTTGGCATATGTCTATATGTTAAAGATGACTTTGGAAAAAATAAACGTCCA
Organism: Glyphodes perspectalis; assembly: GCA_951394215.1. NCBI lineage: Eukaryota > Metazoa > Arthropoda > Insecta > Lepidoptera > Crambidae > Glyphodes > Glyphodes perspectalis. The sequence goes on along the minus strand of OX596212.1, from coordinate 12,287,602 downwards.
CCCGTGCGAAGCCGGGCGGACCGCTAGTGGTATCTAACTTGATAATGTTGACACTTATTTAATATGTTTATTAAAAATATCACACGATTCTTTGGAAACACGATGATGACGAGTTACTCCGAATGTCAACTGCGGCGTATCATCGACTTACCTCTTAATGATGTCATCAAGGGCTCAGTGTTTCAGTAATTAAGCCCTATTTGCACACAAAAAGCCGGTGGATGGCTGCTATAGTTTCCAGACGTGGCGTTAAATTAATTACCAGTGGAAGTGGACCAAACGAAACCGCCGGCCGCGGAACGCCCCGTGGTAGTTTGGGCTCGGCTGAGGTCTTGGTGTAAAGGAAGAAGCGGGATTGACTTGTTGAGAAATCAATTAACACACCAGATTTGAACTAGTTATCATTGGAGCCATATTTTATTCATGTATTTATATTTAACATACATATTATAATTAAGGATGCAATCTCTGGAAGTGTAGGCCGTTTCCGGGGAGCAATAAATCGCCTTTAAGATCACATTTAGTAAAAAGGTGGCTACCTCATAACCTGCGTAATCACAAACTTAATATCCAAAATTCCTTTAGTCGCTTTTACGGCATGCTAGGCGCGAAATACAGTTGGATCATTATTTTTGAGTCCCAGGCCAATATGGGACCTACATTTCACAGATGGAATTTAAGTGAGAGTTTCGCAAGGCTTACCACGTATTTACTATACTTCAAGTGTTGTAATGAGGGTTTCTTGAATTAAAACTTCAGATATATGGCGTAACTGTGACGTACGGTCTTGTCACCCTCCTCATTGGTAGGTTTTCAGAACAAACTGACATCCTATCAACAATGAGCCAATAGTGACAATGATAAGACCACGAGACTTCCTCGTGCCATCTGGCGGTTTTTGTATTTGTGAAAACCCTCATTGTTCATAGGCATACGGCAATGCCGTATGTTTGTTTAACGCCTTTAGTAGAAAAAAAACTGTTTATTAGTTTTTTCACTGTGAGTCACGTAACGCCCCTCAGTAGTTTGTGTCAGGGCGTGGATTTAGTGTGGGAAGGAGGGACAGTGATTAGTCAAGAAATCAATTAGTAACATAAGTTTGAAAGATGTATGGTGTGATTTTTTTACAAATTCATAATTAATAGAAGAGTTAAATTAGTTTTTTTAATGAACATTTTACAAACAAAACAATTGATCGTTTATTGTGATATCGAATTTAAATAAGAAAAATACATTATTGGAAAACAAAATGGAAGCGCTTTGTTTGTTTCATAAAATTAAGTAAAAACATATTTTGTAGATATTAATGATAATTTGTCATGTCATGACAGACTTCGAAAACGCGCGCAACTTGATGTTTGACATAACACGAGAATATCATAAAATCCCAATAACCGCCGCCGTTTTACTGGCGTTAGCTTAAACCCCGAACATTCCCGTCGGACAAGCGGCCGACACGCCGGAGTCCGACAAAGCTGCACCAATTTGCGGATTAGCTGATGCGTAAATCGTTGCATTAGCCATACGCTCAACGGTGAGGTCCGACCAATTATCGCTGTAATTCGATGCGTGTACGCACCTTTGCCTTGCTGCCGTTCTTTAGGGTCGAGCAACTGGGATTGGTGTGGAAACTATTTCTTTTTTTATGGATTGTTGGTCGGAATATTTGTTATTAAAATTAAGAGTAGTTGGACTACAATCTGCTGCTCAGTTTTACAGTTGTTGATTTAAATAAAAAATTCGAACATTCATGACATTGAACATTAATTAGCCGTATTTTTAAGATTTTTTTATGTTTTTTATTTCAGCACAAACGCATATTTGTAAATGCAAATCGCTTTCCGAAATAAAACCAGAAAATTAAAATTAAAAGCATCAAATGACTTCTGTTTCTAGATTTTTCTCTATTTGCCTTCATACTCCTCTTTGTAATATACTCAAGCAGGTTGTAATATACTCGTACAAATTAAACTTATTTAAGAGTAATTACAATTTAGTATGCATACCTATGTAACTTTATCAAAACCTATGTTAATTTATATTATTCAGTTTTTAAAGTTATTTTGAACTGTAACTTTTAGTCCAGCAGTCTAAAGAGAATATTAATTGTACAATTAAATTTCCATTAGCGACGGTGCGCTTATGAAAATATCTCGCATTAGGCGAAGGTTTAGTTTGATATTTATTGTGAGTTTAATTTTTGTCGTTGCAACTTTAATGAAACAATTTCGAAAGCAAAGCGCAACATTCATTCAATGTTAATTAACTTGTATATCTGAATAAATGATTAAAACAGTTTTTAATTTTGCAATGTTTGCAGAGCCGTACGTATGTTACTCATGTACGTAAAATTGTGGGAATGTCTCAATTTTCCCCCTTTTTTTGGAATCTTTCATGTAGCTTCTATTCTTTTTCACATTATCTATACATTCAAACATTTTTTTTATTAAAAATAAGCATAAAATAATGCATAGTTATTCAGTAAGTAAGTCAAGAGTAGCTTAATATTTTCATAACTCTCTTAGATAAAAATTGATGTAATAATAATATCCATTATGCGTAAACGTATGCCAACCTAAAGAAAATAATAAAAATTCCAATAGGCACAGAGACACAGCCTTACCTGTCTTTGAAAACACTTAAGCTCATAATAATATTCAGAAACGAAAGATCGCTTTTATCTCACAGAAAAAATATTACATTCTGAATATATTTCCTTTGAAGGTGATATAAAGAAATATCAAATAGATTTATCTCCTCATAAACAAAGACAAGTTGATAGACGTAAATACAAACAACACGTTTGCGAGCATACAAAGTGAGCACTTATCTTCTAGTTTGCATATGTAACGGTAATCTAGTTTTCTTTGCGAATAAGAGATACATAAACATGTTTGTTCACATAAAACAAAATGTACAATTGGATGTAAAAACATTGCTAAAGTATAAGACTATGATAACTAAAACAATGATAAGATGGAAAATAAAATATGATTTGCAAATATGAGTCTTTCCCTAATTTTGTAAGTTCATAATTGAGAAATTGAATTCATTTTTAATTTTTAAAAATGTTTACTTATGTAATGTGGCAATTGGTTTTCTGACTGGCTCTTTTTTATCAGACATTGATTGATAACCAAAATTTGGTTAAAAGCAATCTACTGAGATTGATCAACATTTGACCGCGCTTTCGTCCAAATACACTAATAGATTACACAAGCGCTTTTCTAACTTCCGAGACATAAATGAGCATCTGTTTAATTTATTAATATCAACGTCACAGGGAATTCGCTGCGTCAATACTACGCTAGAGGTATTTTGTACATCAAAGGATTTCTATTTCTGTGAAAGCCGCGTCTTCGCTTTGAATGTTCCCGGTTGAGGTCAGCTACCGTAATTCCTTGGTAATTTCCCGTCCGCCACCAATATTGCCTCGGAGGTACAGCCTGTCCATGAAAATTCGCGTCCTGGTTATATTTCACAGTCAATTAGTTGACGAATGCGATTTGCAATTAGCAGTGCAGGTGGTTTAACAGTAATTGGTTGTGCGGTGGTTGACATCACTGGTTTGATATTCTATGCTTCAATCGTACTTATAAAATTATTTATTTGTATAATTTTAATATAAAATTGTAACACATACGTCGTAACAGCATTACAACAATGTTTATTTAAATATAAAAAATTATTCATTGATATGGAAATTGTAGTTACCTACACGAAGATCTGCCTGTTAATTTAAATTTTGTCAATATATTAAACAAAATGTTTACAATTTTTGTCAAACAATTTATTGGATCGCGAGTTACAGCTATTATGAGCTTGAAATACGAATTTTGTTCCCAAAGTGAATGTGATCAATGGTTTAAATTTCTTTGGTAAAGTTGAAGAAGTTTATTATAAAATATACTATAAACAATTATACAAAACAAAAACAAGCAACATCTTCACCTTATCCATTTTATTGCTAACTACAAAATAATTGCGCAAACAAAAGCAAAGACTTCGCCAAATACCTTTCCCCGTTACCACCAACAAAAACTATTCCAATTAAATACTTAAACGATGTTCAATATAAGAAATCGTGTCAATCGTCTCACTTGCATATAGCAAAAAACTGATATCCCTGCTTCAGAAATCGCGCAATAAATTACAGTTTGCGAAAAGAAAGTTTAACTAAAACAACCACTATCACTGGGGCATAAAGCAGAAGATCCCGAAAAACGTGATTCGGCAACGGCAAATAACTTCTGGGTATAAATCACAAGCTGTAAGGATAAAAACGAAAGTGTGCGTTCGGGTAGAAAATTTATTTCTTTCCACATTTCGTTGGTTCTCGTTAAAGTTTTAATTATTTGCCGGATGTGGTCCGACGCCGCTTCTTAAGATCAACGGTCGGTTGGCGATCAGATTTTTTTGAGTTGACGACGGAAAATTAAGACGCTCTTTTGTTTCAGTTGAAAGGGTTGTTAAACTTTTTCCCTCTGTTTCAAATCATTCCTCCATCTCCCTAAAAGGTCTCCTGTCAAATTTTAATAATAAGAATTTATAGCTATATTACAAGTTTATTTATAAAATTATAATCCATATTTCTTTTTCCAGGTCTTCAGGAGCAGCAAGTTTCTGAAATCTGATCAGGAATTCGGCTATATTTTAAATTATGCTTAACAATGACTGCACTTCATATGATAATTTTTTCTGGTCTATAACGTTCGATTGGTTTCAAAGATTCAAATACTTTTATATATCGGCGGGTAATGGTTCAGCTTCAAACTGCTTACTTGGAGTATGTCTACCTACTTACCTACAGATAGCGCGTGAGCTGAATGCAGTCGGGGCCTAAGACGAGACATACCTGAGCTCTGCATTCAACTCGCACGCTATCTGTACCTAAACTTCACCTCACTTCCCTAGCGGGATAGGCAGAGAGAACCAAACGCCATATTATGGCACGAGCCTTACATATCTCACTCGCCTCTTCAACATTCATGATCCTTTTCATACAAGCTCTACGGTTTTTATGACTCCTAACATCACCTTCTGTTAATACACGACCAATCTGGTTGTGATCAAGCCTGGGCCTTCTGAGGCTCATATATGAGTATGTCTATTTATTATTTAATGTGCATTGCCTCAAGTTTATATATACTAGGTATATACTTTATCTATCAGATAACTAGAAGCCATAGCGTCTAGATATCGGATAGCAGAATTGTAGGCATTGGATAGATATACATACTTAAATACGCTTGCAAGTCGAGAGTTCATCACAGTAATGTTCAGGAGTTCAGGATCCAGTAGACGAGTATAAGTTGATGCTGATGATGATGATTGAAAATAAACTGAATTATGATACTGATATTGAATGGTGTTTACTATTTTATTATCAACTTATTTCTTGTATAAGGAAGAATAGTAAAAGCTAATGTTCCTACACCTTTTTGAAACATTATTAAATACTATACCGTCTAAATAGCACAAACAAATAAAAGGTGAACGGACAACTAAATTGTATTTTATGTTTAATTTGCGGAGCATTGTCTATGCTGTAAAATATAGACGTAAAGATGAGTGCACACCGATAGGTAAATGTATGAATTTCAATGAGTGAAGCGGCCGTTCGGAACCTACATAATGTCCGTAGAACAGTAGGTCCATAAATAATAAAGCTATTACGATAGCTTTCAGCGAGTGTCGTTAAGTTTGGTATGGTTATGTCATGCTAGATTTTAAATAAGTGGACATTGTAAAACTTATAATATGTTTTGCTAAAGTGCAAAAAGATAGGTCAGTCAATGAAGGTGAAATATTGATTTTTATATTTTTAATATGAATATAGAGCGTAGGTTCTATACTATTTTATGATATAAAATTAAACCAAAGGAGCTACAAAACTTTTAATTATTTGATAAATTCGTTATGCTTGTACATATGAATTTCAATTTTCATTTTGTTCTATTTACATTTGCAATATGTGCCGGTAGGAGTCTAAGACAAGCGCAGATAAATAATGTAGGTAATCATAATGTGTTTACGTATTTTTTTATTTACCTTAAAAGACTTAGTATGTAATATGTAATAAAAAACAAGATAAGTAATAACATAGGTGACGTCACTTACATGTAAACAACTCGGAGAATATATTAATTCCATGTCCAAAAACATTCGGAAATATCGGATTGTCTCAAATAAAGCCAGTCGAATGATATTAAAGATGTACACTGCATTTCTTGCCCGTTACGTAATATAGCTTCCACCTCTTCATAGCCCTACGTTACGTCCAATGTCCGACGAACGAGTCCTTACCTCTATCTACGCAGCAATGGAGACGTCTGGCCGCCCTAATGACCGATGCTGGCTTTATCTCCTATCTGCCACCATTCCTTATTCTGGACACGGCGCGTGCTTTAAGAAGGTCTGTGGTTATAGAGCAATCTCGGATGATCCAACGGACCCTACGTGACTATGCTGTGTAATACTTTCTTGATGACTTCAGCGTACTGAGAGAGATTTGTATTAACATTTTTGAATGGTATCTGTCAATGATATTATTTTCCAAATTCGTTCGCATGTTGAGTAAGCGTTAACGTTGAACTACATACATCGAGAAAGCCCCATTGAGATAGCTTTTCTTGCAAATTAAAGGTTTTCTGTACAGTTTATATCACATGATAGAACTACTAAGAAAATTCAAAAACGGCCAACCCCTGGCAAGTTAAGAAAAGGTTTCTTGAAGACAATTCCCCATTCGGTTTATCGCTCCTTCAGATTTATCCATGTGAGACGGCTGGTGATTTTGTTAACAACAAATCGTCATTCTATGTTCCCTTCTTGAAATCAAATTCATATACATATTTGTTTGTTTCTCCAACAATCTTACACTAACTGTTTTGATTAATAGTGAACTATCGGAACTTAACGCCCACCGCACTGATTTAGCAACTAACATCAATCTACGATTAAACGTAGTCAACAGGAGGCACTCCGCGCGAGAAATAACAGTTAAACGAGTTTAAAAGAACCGTCGCAGGCGCGCGGTCTGTTTGACCAACATAATGGTTCCGGTGTTTGCGGGCCATGATTGATGCCGGGTCGATGGCTAACTTTGCTGAGCATCGGGTTATGACTCAAGGCGAACAGTTGAGTTATAACAGTTGAAAGATTGCAAATCTTTCAATCTGCACTCCAGTTTTGACTAACTTGCATTATAATTACGCAAGTGGCACAGTAAAAATTGTAAAAGCAAAACATTTTAGTCGAGTTGTTATAAGGAGATATCCACTTTCAAACTAGTATTTACTCCGATGGCTCAGGGACCCCAACTGTGTTTTGGCAATATGAGGTTCAATACTATAGTAATTTCAGTTGCCATCTTCTGTCTACCATCAGAGCAGCATCATACTATTGTCATCATACTTACATTGAGGATTAGCAGTTAAACGAGTTTAAAAGAAGGCGCAGGCGCGCAGTTTGCTTGAACATAATGGTTCCGGTGTTTGCGGGCCGTGATTGATGCCGGGTCGATGGCTAGCTTTGCGAAGTCATCGGGTTATGGACTCAAGGTAAACAGCTGAGTAGTAACAGTTGGCAAAATTTCCATTGATCTCAGATCTAAGATTCGAATTCGACCCTGACCCTGCTACCTATACCTAACTTAAGCGATAGCGATATTTAAATATAATAAATGTGTTATCAAAAAAAGTTTTTATGAATAGATTAATGATTGGCCCGTTGGTCGAGTGGTTAGAGACCCTGGCCACGAAACTAAGGGTCACGGGTTCGAATCCCGCTAGGGGTAAATGTTTCGTGTGATGAATATAGACATTTGTACTCAAGTCATGGATGTTTATAAACGTATTTAAGTATGTATATCTGTTCACCTAGTATCCTTAGCACAAGCATAAGCTTAGTTTAGAACTAGGGAATTGGTGTGTTAGTTAGGAAAATTTATTTAATTTTTTTATTTTTTATTTATAGATAGATACCTACTTACTCTGACAAAATTGCCTTCTATCCGCATTATCAAACTAGCTCGATGTTAGCAAGACATTTGTCTGTCAATGAATTTACACAAGTATACCAAACTTATGTTAACGTGTGGCGTATTGTTGTCCACAATAAGCAACCTTGGTAAGTTTGTTTGACCAATATAATGTTTCCGGTATTTGCGGGCCATGATTGATGCCAGATCGATGGCGAGCTTTGCAAAGCATCGAGTTATGACCCGAGGCGATCAACTGAGACGTAACAGTTAAACTGTTGCATACTATATAATAATCTAAGATCCAGTTTCGACCGGTTTCCTTCCTATTGTTGTTAATTACAAAAGTAAATTAATAATAATAAATTCTCAGACTGACACACCAATTCCCTCGTTCCGAACTAAGCTTATGCTTGTACTATGGATACTAGGTGAACGGATAGACATACTTATATACGTTTTATAAACATCCATGACTCGAGTACAAATGCCCATGTTCATCACACGAAACATTTGCCCCTAGCGGGATTCGAACCCGTGACCCTTGGTTCCGTGGCCAGGGTCTCTAACCACTCGACCAACGGGCCAGTCAGAGGTAACAGGCACAATCAATAAAAAATAAATACATAGCATCACGCCCGTAATCCCAGAGTACAGAGGTCGAGTAAGGTCCTGAATTCGGGTTTTTCACCAACTCGACACAAGAGACTGGACACACGTGTGTCTAGTTGGTGAAACTCAAAATTTGTATAACTTATTATTTCGTCACCTGGACACGCTATTCTTACGTGTGTCCACATAGTGAAACTTAAATTAATCACTTTTATGTTTTCACCAACTGGACATACAATCTCTCTCCAATATATTTAAACGATAGTAAAATATGAGTTTTATATAATTTTTTTTTCTTAAATAACAACGTTCTCCAACAAATATTATTTCAATTAGTTCCAATCAAAAATATCATCACCGTGGTTTGAGCCATTTGATAAAAAACACAAGAATTTCAAATTTTTCGGGAATTGTGCTCGTTGCAATAATTCGCTATCAAGTTTAAAATAATACGATTCTAACTCAATCTGACATCTGGTTTAGTTTAATTTTAATTTTAATAAAATTAGATGTTGAATGTTTAATTAGATGTTATTTAGTAATAATATTTAAGTATCAATCGTCATGGATTGATACTTAAATATTGTCTTTTCAATTTAAAATAATGATGCATTAATAAAATTCCAAAGATTTTGTATTCCATCTACATATAATTTTTGTTAACTGGTCTAGAAGTATTTCTCTAGTGATGGATTTTTTTTTTTTTTTTTTATATATGGCTAGATAAAACATGGCTGAATATTAAAAGATAAATGAGACATTTAAATAAAATACTCATACTGTTTATTTATAACATAACTTAATTTTTCCTGCAGCTTTGCTCGTATTCATGTAGATTTTTCTATTCTTCGGAAATAGTATAGGTTTCTGGAAAAGGTATCCTTAATTTATATCTGTACCCCTGATAGCAAATATGAAAAATATTACAATAAACTACTATATTTTTTGAGTTGTTACATGATAGCATGACAAATAAACAAACCAACATATCGCATGTATACATTATATAATACAACTAGTCCTATGTAGATGTTGCGACGTGCAAAAGCGATCGCATACACGATAAGTGATTTACATAAACGAGCTATTAACGACACCGCCACATCCTCAGTGCACAAAAACTGGAATCCATAACGCCATTACGTTAAAAAATAACGAGACACAGTGTGTCTTGATCGACAGGCGGGCTTGTTAAAACTTCGCTAATGTCTTGCGCTCACTGCCATTATCTCTGGGGCAAAAACCATTTTGTTTTCGGCTGCCAACTTTCTGGTTTCATGACCACTTTATCAGCTTTGGTGCTTGACGTTGATTTGAAAATTTTGCACGGAGCGCCAGCTGTTTGTTTGCTCAAACGGTTTCTGGGTGTTACGTGGAAAATGAAGTTTTGGCAAGTTTGTTTTGAGTCAGTGGATTGAAGTGAGCTGCTGGATTATGTTGATGCATCTGATTATCTTGTAGAAAATCTGAAAAAAATATACATTGTTAGTCTTAAATGTAAAATGATTTCATGTTTTTTTCATTGATAACATTTGTTTGTACATATATCAAACTTGAAACCGAATATTTTTCGTATGCGCTTGTACTAATGAATTTATTGATTAACTTTTTCGATTACCTCTGTCAATAAAAAAATATCTTAAGTACGACGACATGCAATCTCGGAACGTAATTTTTCATGCCAAAACACCGCATTGTCCCATACATACGAGTACGAATTTCTATAGTGACGTGAAATTTGACGTCACGCACTGGTAGTTTCATACTAAATAAAAACGCTTTTATATTTATTTTTGCCCTGTCAAGTTGATTTCATAAAAAGGGAATTGTTTTTATAACATCGAATCAGTCAGTCACTACTAGCAACGTAATGGCTCGTTTTATAAATCCATTTGTGTTAGCATCTATAAGAGATCGACTTCGGTGATCATTACCTTGTCAATTTTAATGCAAATGGAAGACACATGCATAAAATAGCTGAATCCGATCATAAAAACAACAATATACTGCTGTAAATCCAAGATTTACATATAATAATCTTAGTTGATGTGACCGCCGACGCTATAATAAAAAAGAAATTTAAATGTCAACGAACTCAAGTACAAAATGTATAAGGGTTTTTGCAATAAATAACGTTATTATGATAAACACAACACTATATTCAGGCATAACGAGGTCCCAACGAGCGGAATACAAACTTCACCTACTCGTTAACATGAAAACAAAATATTTATTATGAATCAATTTACATAAGCAGTCCACGAAATATGCATATTTCCGGAACAATAACGGAATCTTGTTTTTGTTCTTGATCAGAGAGCGGAGTCTCTATGACGGGACGATGCAAGTATTATTCCAACGGTCGGGATGTTGCGCGTCCCTTTGTGCAAGTTGAGCGACCCTTGCATTCTAAACATGGATGGGTGACCAAATTTGAATTTGCTTTGTAGATTTTGCGGACATAAAATGTGACGCATTTTAATTTGTATTCGGGTTGATATGACGATATTTCAGTGCTTGTATGAGGCTGCATTATGACTTTGACTCTGCCTCCAGTTTTTAATGTTTCTAACTCTATATAGCTTGTGAAGTTGTAATTGTAGCAGCTGGGTATTTTTGTTAATTGGATGAAAATCAAATTGTATTGGAAGCCCCAGTGTCAAAAAAAGATAAAGAAAATTCAGATAGATTAAATAAATAAATTCTATAAAACAGTCTATCCATATATCGTCTGAAGATAAAGATCTAGTAATGATTGTTATAACAGCTATTGGTCATCTTTTTACCATACATACATAAGTGCATCAATTTGGCTTAAAAGTTCCGTATTGACCACGACTTAAAAAAACCGTGAACTTAACCCGCAAATGCAAAGTGCTTAAACTTTTTATTATCTCTTTCATCAGATGCATGTTCTGTCAAACAACCGCAGATAACAGGTCGTACAATTATTTCTGTGAATCGAAACCACAGTGCAGTACGCAGGAGTGTGAAAACTTTGTTTAGAAAGTGGTTTGTGAGCTACATTGCAAGTTGTTCTTTCCATTATGCTTACAAAATCATAAAAACAGAGTAGTTAACAGAAGACTGTTAGATATTGGTTAATTGTACGTTATACAAAAGATTGTACAACGTACAATTGATCAATATCTATTTACATTCAAAATACAGCTTCTACTTTTATAAAAGTATTGGTAAATTTAGCAAGTGTTAAGTAGGATGCCTTATATCCCACTGTGCAACAATCTAAAATGTATACTGTATTATAATGAGTTTTTCAATTTCCGAACTAAAAGGATGCGTTTATTTTTACAATAATATAATAAATAATCGACTGATTCTGTAAATATTCGCTTTTGCTGCCAAAAATAAATTTGTAACCTTCACCTTGATTAGCGCAAATAGTTTCTTTACTGATACTTCGTCTACTATACTGCGCGAGCTCCAAAGTAAGTAGAAAGTATTAAATTACATACCACTAGTCCGACCTAGATTTGTGGTTTTAGTTCGAGCGATTTTTCACACGATAACTCTTTTCCGTTGCCATAGCTTTAATGTCTTTATTGTTTTAGATTTCAACAATTGCAAAAGAAAGAGGACGATTCATTTGCTTAATTCAGTGGCTTGTTAAGATATTGTCTGTGATTGTACAAACAAAATTAGCCACAGAAAAAAAACGGGGCAATTTTGTCCAAATTGCTAATAGCCAAACCACAATGGAGTCATTTAATTTTGAAATAGGAACGGTGAATGAATAACAATCGCTTGATTAAAGCAAAGAATTATAATAACATTTGAACAGTGAGCTTAAAGTCTAGTTTACGTAGCGGTAAAAAAAATTTTGTATTGCCAAAACATGCACTGTGATTGAAAGTAGTTGGTTTGTTTAAGATTGACAGTTCCAAGAACATCACTTGAAAGGTGGTATTGGTCTCCAGTCCATTGTACCTTGGTATCACCATTCCAACAACATTGGTATAGGAGAGATTGGATGTATCTATTTCGTTTCTTTTATTTTATATGTATTTTAGTGATTTAATAACCGTAACCATGATCCAAAAATTGTCTGGTTCCCCTATCTTAGGGTTACGAAGGTCAGATCGGCAGTCGCTTCAATGTAATTACCAGACTCGCTAAATCCTGGATCATGGTCTAAGCGGACCCCATCTAAGCATGGCACATAACACTAGGAAGATGATCAGTGATTTAATGACGACTTTGGCAAGTGTTTACAGAAGATATTTTTTTATTTCATCATGGCTATCATAACAATGAGGTAGAAAAACGGCACAAGAGAGAGAATTATACTTATACATTTCATAGTTACCCGAATAGTAAGCTTTCCTCACTATTAAACTCCAGCTGAAATAACATGATGAATATACAGTATCGTGCAAAAAATAACAATTCTCCTCCTCCAAACTCCATCACCTGACAGAAACCCATCAAAATCCAACCAGATTATCATTTAGACTCAAATTCCTTCGTCAACACAAGGCGGCTACTGTTCCCGCCGCCACGGTCGATTGTCAAACTTGTTTATACAAGTTTGAACACAGTTGGAATAACAATCCTTTGTTGACAGTTTTCTTTTGAGTCTGTCTGTGACAAACTCAAAGGATTCGCTACGAGGCGTGTCCACTCGAGATGAGAACATCTGTTATATTAAATTAAATGTCCGTTGGCGGGTCTATAAATACATTTCTTATTCAGTACCTACTTGCGATTCTGTGGAGTATTCGGATTCTTATTTAATAAGGAACTCTCTTTGAATATTAGCAGGCGTTTTAAAAAAAACTGGCCATAAAGTAAAAATGAAAAATATTGATACATTTCCTCGGAAAAAACAGTTGCATGGTCTTACGAAGACAGAATTAAATAAGTAAAATGTTAATTAATTACACATAATCCTTATGTTTTCTATCCATATTTAAGTTAGTTAGTTATTTCATAACAAAGAGGGAGAGTTGCCACAACAATTTATGTACTAATTAAAAAAAAAATTCAAAATCTTTAATACATAATATAAAATGAGTAATGTAGCTTCTCACTAATTTGGAACTATTTACAATTAGAGACAACTTCAATTACTAATTCAAATGAGGATTGTAATTGAGCTTTTACTATATTTCTACGTTTCTAACTTAAAGGCTGCTTTCGAATAAGCGAAACAGAAATTAAAGTAAATTTATCGAGACGGTTAGATTACGCCCCTATCGGATAAGCGAATTATCAGAACCTAGTCTGTTGATAAATAAGTAATTTAGAATTGCTTACGAAGCCTTTTTAAGCCGGTAGCATTTATAAGTAAGAAAAAAAGTACTTTTACTTTTTCACAATTTTCCATCTAACCCAGCCCAGTTTTGTTTTTGACTCAATGTGGTTAAAGGAACCTGCTGCCATTATGACTCTGCCTAGCCCTTCGGGGATTATAAGCGTGATGTTATATATGTAAAAAAAACACTAAACATTCGAAACTCTTATGTAAACATAACCAAAAGGACGTGTAAAATAACCGTTTACATTTCAACTCACTTCGCAATTTCGATTAAGACTAACGAAGTAAACAAGGAACGCTAAAATTAACATCTAATTAAGGGAAACGCTCACTCCCCCACGAGCCTTCATTAAGATATCGTAAGCGTGTAATTTCAAAGCGCAAGAAACGAAAACGACTAATATGTGGCGAGACATGCCTCCAGATTGCAAAGGCTCATTTGAAAACGAATGAAATTTTGCACAATGGAAATTAGATGGTGAAATAATGTTGCCATTTAACGCGTTCAACAAACCGTGAACGGAAATAATAGGTGCTCCAGTAAAGGAGAGCGCGAATTATATTATACCAATTAAGCGCAAACTACCAGAAAATTTTGTCGCTGAACAATGTTTTTGGGACAACAAAGACGGCGAGCAAAGCCCATCCGTCTACAGACGTTGTAGTATTAGGCGAATAAAATTGTTCATTAAACTCGTAATTTTGAGGTGCGTTTTAAATTTTCTTGTTAGAGATTTGCTTGGAAATGAGCGAAATACTTAATTTGCGGTGAGGGCCTTTATTACTCGGGATAATGGATAGTAATGAAATTTAGAGGATAAAAATAACCTTTATCTACATATTTTAATTACTAACTTATGAACTTTTAATAAATTATTTATTTTGCTTTCGTTTTGGAAGCCTTCCTTTTCGCTAAAAAAAGTTGCTGTTAGTTTATCGCTATCGGATAATAGCTTCAATGTGTCCGAGGAGGTTTAAAATACATGTACGTTAAATATGTACTTATATGTACTGAATTATAATTGTAAGTAGGTATCTAAAATTTCTAAATAAACTGCTTTACTCATAAATGGAAATAAAGCGATAGACGAAAATTCTAAAGTTGTATTGTTAATTGGTAATTTTAATTTATCTAGTACTTGTATTAATGTTAAGGTAAAGTATTTTGGATTGTATTAAAAAAATAATAGTATTAAAATATATCATCCACAAAATATTTGACCTTACGTCGAAACGAAAACTTTAATCCCAAACAATGAAAACACAAATCAATATCCGCGTCAACAGCTGCTCCAGCGCAGTAACTCATTTAAAAAAGACAAACAAAACTCGAAAACCGTACTAAAGAAGTGTCCACACTTCGTTATTTACAGCCATCCTTCCAGGTAGCTAGCCAAGAGAAAGTCCCACAGACCAAATAAAGTTCGCTGACGTCCAAATAAAAACCTGCCCTTACGTCTTTTTCGACGATATGACCCATTTTAACGCCATAAAATTATTCTCATCTCATCGTTTCGGCCGTAAACCGTGTTATCATTGTCTAATATTTGGATTTTTTATTACACTGTTTGCCTTGAATTTAATTCTCGGCGAGTTGACAGAGAAAATGTCTTCGGACGACTGCGGCAGTTATTATGCTGGGAATGAGTGTTGGATGGAAAATGTTGAATTTCCGGTGATAAAGCAGTATTATGTACAAGTTTAATGATAACTCACGGTACTTGGAATGAAGACGTTTTGAAATATAACAATTTTAAAAGGCATAATATAAAATGAAGGCTTCTTCTTTTACAGAAACTCGTTTGAAAAGTTGCACTATGCACCATGTTAAGAAGTTTGTACCTATTATAAACTAGCTGGCCCGGCGCCCTTCGTAACGCCCCGTTCTCGGATTTTCCATACCCATTTTTTTCCGTGCAACTTTTTTTTTTCATAAGATCCTTCACCTAATAATAACAAACACAACTAAAAAAAATTTGCAAAATCGGTTCGGCTGTTCGCAAGATTTGCGCTTAGCAACACATTTAGCGATTTATTTTTATATTATAGATAAAGATGTACAACAAAATTCATGCCACAGTTTTAAAGCCGTGATCATTATTGTCTTGTCATAAATGTTAATTTATTTTTAATTATACTCGATAAATTAGACATTTAGTTTACTGTTTCCTCGGTTATTTTAATAATTGTTGAAGCGTAGCTGCAATCAATTTCAGATTGCTTTAATCTAGCATCTTCGATTATATCTAGAAGCTGATTATTGATCAGTGACTAATATCTAGACACACGAGTTCACACGACAGTGTGTCCAGCCAAGGTTGAAGAAATAGCTAGGTGACATTAAATTTTTTTTACAATATCTTGCAATTTAACAGGCTTTTGATGAGAAAATTGCGGAATTTCTGTTAAATACTCAATACATTGGATCAAATATCAAAATTTTAATGCTAAAATTGGCATACTTATTTAATAAAATACTTTTGCACTTCTCGATTACAAATTATTAAAGGCGGTAATGGCGGGTAGGAAAGCTTTCATGTAACATTTAACTTACTGACCCGAAAAAAAAACTACACTTGGTTGTTTAAATACAGAACCGCAAAATAAACATGATTTTTTTTTTCTTACGACCAGCACTCCCAGAAACAAGAAAACGTCAAGGCAATCCATTCAAGTAAAAGCTATAGCACAATATGGACCGGAGCACCGCACTGCAGTTTCATACAGAATTTGTTCCGACAGCTACCGACTAAATAAAATATCAAATAACATTCTCACTTCTAACGAGTACTACTTCATTTCTCTATTTTCTGTATGGTATCTAGACAATAAAGGTACCACTGGTTCTCACAAGTATGTTAACTGGAATAAACTTAACTGAGCAATGAGTATATTTTTAAATGTTTGGTATGGCAGAATCACGTAATCGCCTTTAGCTGGTGGTTATATAAGCTGGAGACTACCCCCTTCTGACAGAGATTCGGGGTAAAATAGCAGCTGCTGTGTTGGAGAGACACTGCCAATGTATCAGCAATGTTACTGGTTTTGAAGTTGTCCATGGGTGGTGGTGACTACTAGCCGTCGGGTGACTCGCTAGCCCGTTTACCGCTTCTTATATAAAAAATAACTTCTTCAATTCTTAAAAACGTCATGGTGACGAAAACTGAGGTAAATTAAAATAGATGAATTTAGTTAACTATGGCTAAATTATTATATGAAAAATAATATAATATTGGCTTGGCTGGCCCGTTGGTCCAGTGGTCACGAAACCAAGGGTCGCGGGTTCGAATCCCGCTAGGGACAAGTGTTTCGGGTGATGCACATGGACAAGTGTACTCGAGTCATGGATGTTCATAAACATATTTAAGTATGTTTATCCGTTCGCCTGGTATCCATAGTACAAGCATAAGCTTAGTTTGAAACTAGGTAATTGGTGTGTCAGTCTGGAGAATTTATTTATTTATTTAATACTGCGCTATCCTAAGTCAACGCACAATTCAATCAGTTTCAGTTTAGATCAATAGCTGATATTTAATGTTGATTAATTAGCCTTCGATGAGAGAAAGTTCTGGTTCTGATCAAAGTTTTATTAATCACGATGACGCGAAATATTTAGAGTGAATTTGTGGAGTAAGAAATATTGAGGACGCTTTCCACGTAAGCATTCTTGTAATTGAAATACTAAGATACGCCTGCGGATTTGTTTTTAGAAAATTAAATTTATTCAACACGCGAGTAATCATGGAACTTTAATTAAATCTCAAAAAATCATTAGTCATGTGCTATCAATAAATATCAATAAAATAAAATCATTTATTCAAGAAAACACATTTTCATATCTTTTATGAACTACTCTCATATAGGGTCACCCTTTGTTATGAGAGTTATGATACAAAGATCTTTATATATACAAATATATAAAAAAATAACTTATTAAAACCATCATGTCGCTCGAAAACTATCTTTCGACTTCTTATTTCAAAATAATTGTGAATATTAAAAAACAAAATACAAAATTAAAAAGTAAACTATTATCTTCGATGTATACTATCATTCATCCGATTTTGATAAAGCTTTTAATTCTCCAAGTTCAGAAAAAAGGAAAGCTTAGAAAACTTTTCACGCTACGAAAAAAGTCGCAGGCATACTAAAGTATTATTAAATACATATCTGAAATATTTTTATGCAGCAAGCACTTAAACTTAGGACTATCCAAAATGGTATAAATTCAAGCAAATAGAAACTTTTTTCATTTAAAAACATGAAATATTAATATTATATTCAGCAAAGTAATTCAATGCTACCGAGATTTCAGCTGGCTTTAAAACCTTTTTATAATTTTAAAACTTTGTGGACTAGGTATTTTATTACTAGAATTGTTTTGCCAAATACGTACAGTTCTTATTGTATTACAACATAGTATGTATACATCTTGGAACAAAGCAACAAAAAAATTTTAGAAAATAAAGATTATTATAGTTACAGTTTATAGTTGGTATCAGAGTAAAATTACGAATTCTTTGTTTTGGGTACAGTTAGCGCCTAAGTTAGACTAAGTTAGACTAGTTATATCAGAAACAGTGTACTACAGTAGCAAAAATATTAAGATGACGTATAATGGTAGCAAAACACTATGAAAATATGAATCTATAAGTTTATCCAAAAATATAAAATTGTATTAAGCTAGATTAAAAACTGAAAAAAAAACATGACAAATTGCTAGCACACCGCTTGCAAATACAAAAACAACAAATGAACAATGAGTCGATTTTTACCCCAACAATGACCTTTTCTATTCTGAAACTAACATGGTAACACGAAGTTCTAAAGTCCAAGTCAGACAGAAAAACGTCTTAACACTATCAGAAAATCTATTCGCAATCCAGTCAAACACTGAATCGCCGAGAAAGCGAGCGCCGACTCCAACATTCTCATTGCAAACGCAACGGCAAAACTCACAAAAACAAACACAGTTTCATTCGCAAACAACTAGTTGCGGTTCATAATTGAAATTCGAAGTGAAGCGGACTGGCCAGCTCTATTCCACAGCGAATACCGATGGCCTTCCCTTTAAAACTATTTTCTACATCCCGATAAAGCTAGTAGTGGACTTCTGAACTATGCAAAAGTCCCCTGATTTGATTACAAAAGATGATGACAACTGGTATATTAATCCAGGGAAAATAGATAACAAAATCGTACATTTAAATGAGACCTATATTAAGGGAGATAATGTTTTCACTAGATCAAAATTGGAATATACTCGTACTTGGGTAAATGAAAAAAAAATGCGCTAGTCCATAAATGTATTATTTGTCATACCAACATTTTATAGAAGCTTAGAACCAAATTAGTTCCCATTAAAATATTACAAGGTTTGAAAGGTTCATTAAATTATACTGTTGCCACGGATAATCACCGATGTATTTGTAATATCGTTTAGATAAATAATAATGAAATTTGAAATAAGAATTTGTCCCATGTTTGTCTGGGACTTGAAAAGAATGTGCCAACTGTGGTTCTTGCCTAGCGTCAAGCTAGCCACTTACCACTAGCCACACTTTTGCACAATTTTCCATCTGACCCAGCCCGGTTTATTTTTGGCTGAATGTGGTCTAAGTGGGCCTGCTGCCCCTTTGACTCTGCCTACCCCTTCGGGGGATTATAGGCGTGATGTTATGTATGTATGTACGTATAAAAATAAAAATCACGCTATATAATCAAAGTACGCCTAGACTTTAACGTTGCAAGATGCAAGCAACTGATCACTTAATTAATGTGTCAAATTAAAGTAAACAACGCTTCTATCGACCAAGTTTGGCAGCTCTCAACTTTGTTCTGATTCAACATCGATTATTGTTAAAGGATTGAAACTATTTTCCGTTTTACAACATACCCGGTAGAAGGCCGGAAGCGTGGAACTATGTAAAAGTTCCTGCCCTACTCGGGAAATTATTAAACTTTGTATAAACACGTACATAATTAGTTCCAGAGTACATCTTGTGGTTGGAAAGTTGCGATGAGATTTATCGGAACGTATACCCAGTGAAAAGGGGCAGTACAGGGTCTGAGAACGTTTATCACTCTATGTTCATATTTGTTTGAATTCTACGAAAGAAAATTTCACTACTGGTTTCATGTGGTAACCAAAGAAGATTCTTTAGTATTAGTATTTTACTGGTGTTAAAAAAAAACTGCAACTTTCATATTTATATTATATATGAATAAATCTATCAACGTCAAGAAAAATTCAGAATACTTTTCAGAGCACCAACATACGTACCCATAAATGGCGTTATTTACTTATTAATAGCTACGTCATCGCAAGCTGGGTAACCGACTAACAAACTTGTTGCTTGTTAACTTTATGGCATCTTTAACACCATTTTAGATATTCAGTAGTCTTGTAGATAAACTTCAACTACACTCGGTGCAGCGTAAAGCAAGAATATTTTATGATTCACATTAACACCGCAACGTCTAATGAACGAAGCATATAATTTTCGTTCATGATCCATTGTAAAATATGATAAAATTATGCTTTTTGTAACTTTTGCTCTTTAATTCAATTAAGACATATCATTTGAAAATAGAACATACAGAGTATACAAATTCCTTTTATTTTCTGCAATAACAATAAAAATATAATATTATTTAGTGCCTAGTTTATGTTAGAACTGTTATGGTTACTACATGTCTAATATCAATTTTCCTTTTATATGCAATATAGATTATATTGCATATAAAAGGAAAATTGCTTGCTATTTTTAAGCGACTTCAAAAATGAGGAGGAGGCTCTCAATTCGACTGAATATTTGTTTTTTATTGCATACTAAACACTGTCATAGGTATGGTAGCTGACATAATGTTTGCATTCAGTTAGATACATTCATACAAAAATAGTCAATTTTGAACCTTTACAATAGAAAAAAAAACACCTAAAAAGAGCTAATCAGAGACAAGCGATAGGTCCATCTTGAGTTGTTATTAACATAGCGCTTGTTGAAAATTTTAACAATACTCGAGTATTTATATACGAGGCCAATATTATTAAGGACACTTCAACTAAAAGTGTTCTCAATTCGACTGAATATTTGTTTTGTATTGCATACTAAACACTGTCATAGGTATGGTAGCTGGCAGAATGTTTGCATTCAGTTAGATACATTCATACAAAAATAGTCAATTTTGAACCTTTACAATATAAAAAAAACACCTAAAAAGAGCTAATCAGAGACAAGCGATAGGTCCATCTTGAGTTGTTATTAACATAGCGCTTGTTGAAAACTTTAACAATACTCGAGTATGTATTTACGAGGCCAATATTATTAAGGACACTTCAACTAAAAGTGTTCTCAATTCGACTGAATATTTGTTTTTTATTGCATACTAAACACTGTCATAGGTATGGTAGCTCGCATAATGTTAGCATTCAGTTAGGTACATTCATACAAAAATAGTAAATTTTTAACCTTTACAATAGAAAAAAAAAACACCTAAAAAGAGCTAATCAGAGACAAGCGATAGGTGCATCTTGAGTTGTTATTAACATAGCGCTTGTTGAAAACTTTAACAATACTCGAGTATGTATTTACGAGGCCAATATTATTAAGGACACTTCAACTAAAAGTGCAAACGCAATAAACCACTCGACAATCCTGCAACTACTTAGTTATTCAAAAACCAATATTTCACTTTCACAACCAAATTACGTAACACGCCCGAGCTCATTACTACACGCATCATCGTAGCGAATGAGTGACAATTTAATGAAGAGTTGCCCCATTGTGTAATTATAGGAAAGGTTATTAAAAGCGTCAGCATCAACTAATGAATGGAGGTATGATTTATAAGGGGAATTTCGTAAGTTCAAATGAAGATATTGAAGTATCGCCGGATTGGGTTCGACTGTCGATAGGATTGCACAATAATGGAAATATTGAGAACACGATGGGTAAGTAGGTAACTGATACTAATTGCTTTGTGAGTAAATTTTTGAATCGTCATGCCCAGAACGCATAGCTCTTGAAAGCTATTGTCAGTTGTACTTGTTAACCGTTAAATTGTTAATTATATTTTTTCCAAACGATGTTGTCAAACACAAAATATTATGATTGAAAAATATACCATTAGAAATCTGAGCTCGTATACTCATTTCCTATATTAGAACTACATAGTGAGCCTAGTTGACTGCAATACCAGAGGAATTTCTTATACGTCACTGGTCATTGATAACGTAATTGTTTTAATAATGCCGAAATATTTCGCAGACCCGTATGTTTCCTAATAATTGGCAAAAAACGTTTTCTCTTGAATACTTGAGCTATTTAAACCAAAACCCAAGGACAAGTAACAATACAAATATAATACAACAGCGCTGTCGGTATTCACACACAATATCTAGTGTCTGAAGCTCATCTTGTGCGGTTGCTAACTCAAATTCATTTGCCTAATACCACTATTACACACGAGATTATTCATCATGCCCACACAGTTTATTTAGAGCTGATTGATTACCGTCCTGATGAGTATTTGGGAATGCGCAATCAGCGGAGCTGTTAAGTCAAGATTTGTTCATAATTGCAGTACTCACAAAAGGGCTCTGACTGTAGCTCAGTTAATTTCACGTTTCAGAACAGCTGTAAATGTAACGTGGATTTCTGTTAGATGCTTGTAAAGATAATTGAAGAGACTGCTGTTTGGAGATTAATTGGAAGTAGTTTCTGTGGGTAGATTTGTGTTTTGGTTGCTAATGTAATGGTAATCATCATCATTCATTATAATCTTCCTAGCGTTATGTCCCGTGTTTATACGGGGTTCGCTTAGACCATGATCCAGGATTTAGTTAGTCTGGTAATTACATTGAAGCTGATAGAAATAATACACGATAGCGGTTGCAACGGAACTGAATTTAATGTTGACACTATGACAATGGTAATTCGTAACCCTAAGATGAACCAGACAATGTTTGGAGCATGGTTACAAAGTTGTTTGAATTTGCAGGTTTCATCACGATGTTTTCCGTCACCGTCGAGCTAGTGGTATAAATACGTACATTGCATAGATTTGAAAAATCCAAAGGTAAGTACCCGGGTTTGAATCCGCACTCCTCGGTGAAGAGGCGCATGTCCATATCATTGAGCTACCACCGCTAGTCATCATTATTCATAAAAAAGTGTTAGAAGTGTATATGTAGACGATTTGTCTGCCTCGTAAGTATAACTTAATCTTTTATTAATGTCGTAAAAGGCGACTAATAGTGTACTGTGTTTGTGATTATGTAGGTGACGTACAAGCCACTCGTTACTGCTTTTCACAATTTTCCATCAAACCCAACTTAATTTTATTTTCGGCTGAACGTAGTTCTAGAAGCTTATCGATTCTTGGACATCATCTACTCCTCCAAAGGTTACAGGCGTGTTCTGTAGGTATATATGTTTATCAATTCTTTTGCGTGACTTTTCATTTTATAATCACAGTAATTATTGATTTCTCTTATCATCTTTATTATTATTATTAATTATTAATTGTGTTAATATTATTCGGTTCTCTCTGCCTACCCCGCTAGGGAAGTGGCGTGAAGTTTAGTAGTAGTAGTAGTAGTAGTTAATATTATAAAGCTAAAGAGTTTGTTTGTTTCCTTAAATGCGCTAATCTCAGGTACTATTGGTCTGATTTGAAAAAATATTTAACAAATATAAAGCTACTGTATCAGCAAGTAACATTGACTATAATTTTTCTCCGTATTCCCACTGAAACGGGAATTATGCGGGTAAAACTGCGGGGCGCTGTTAGACTTTTACATAGTATACAACAAACTGGCTTTGACTGGCCCGTTGGTCGCGTGGTCAGAGACCCTGGCCACGAAACCAAGGGTCGCGGGTTCGAATCCCGCTAGGGGCAAATATTTCGTGTGATGAACATGGATATTTGTACTCGAGTCATGGATGTTTATAAACGTATTTAAGTATTTCTATCCGTTCACCTAGTATCCATAGCACAAGCTTATAAGCTTAGTTTGGGACTAGGGAATTGGTGTGTCAGTCTGAAGAATTTATTTATTATTTATTTATTTATTATTTAAGTCGCCGCTTCTGTCTGTTCGCTTAGATTTCTGAGATACAAGTGATGTTGATGCGGCTTTCACCAACAGATTGAATGATTTAAGAGGAAGGTTTAGTACGTATAATTTCATATTGTTTTATGCTCACCGTGCGAAGCCGGGGCTGGTCGCTAGTAAATTATAAAGCTCATGAGCAAATAACTCGTCTGTGCCCTATGCCAACCCTACATGTCTAAATAACACATTTATGTCAAACGCAGTTTAGTCACTTCTCGGGAGAGGCACACACCCACTTTGATTAGTTGATTAGACTTGAATTGAGAATAATTTGCCAATTTATCAGATTCCACGAAACTCGCTCCAGCTTTCCGCGTCCAATCCGTTCGGTAATTACTCCAATTTATATTTTAAGTAATTTTATCCCCTTCAATTATGTGAATCTTGTTATATATTATATCTACATTGATCCTTTGGAAGGAGTTATTTTTGAAGTCATCATCGTCTTCCTGGCGTTATATTCCGTTTCAAGTTGTTTGGATCAATGATCATTATAATCGATTTAGCAATTTTGGTTATTATTTTAAACATCTGATAATCGGAAACCATAGATAGACTAGGTTATCAGAGAAATTGGATATTTCAATAGAAGTAAAAAATATAACATATCAATTTGGATGTGGTATTTTTATGATAAGACATTATTTTTCCAAAGATGAATAGGTAAAATAAAATATTTTTTAGACATAGAAAAGAAGAGTAATTAATTTTTGGGTAATGATTTAGAAACTACAGTTGCCATATTGTGTACACTGCTGCAATAAAGCACTTCAGAAACACCAGTACAGGTTAATCTGGATACTCGATACTTCCCGTTGGATATCGAGAGTATTTTTTTTTATTGGCTCTGCTAAGCCTAATGATAAGCAAAGGGTTAGGGCTCCTTATCCTCAGGTAATCACCGTGACAACGGACGTGGAACCATGGTACACTATACCATACAGGCCCGCAAGATGCTTATTCACGCTTCGCAGGAATCCATCCATCCTGGAGGGATTTTAGTTGGTGCAAATCCCAAATACTGTATACTTTCGGAATTTGTAAAAGTTACCCCTTTTGACAACATAAGGTTACATTTAAAAATATTTTCATAATTAATTCAGGCCTGAGTATTTTAAGATAAGCTTAATGAATAGTTGTCATCATAGTATAAAAGATGTCATAGTTTAAAACATGTAATACGAATATCAATTGAAAGAACAATTGATATACCACACATCTTCTTACTTGGTAATGGTGTTAGTTATGTCCCTGCTATGCATACTCTCCTCTGATGTCAAGCGCTAATGCAACCGACAAAGGTCACCAACACTTTCGATTATTAAATACAAATGTCACATGACGTAACGAACTACCTAAATGGTTCGCAATTTGTTACTACATATCACTCGGTAAACGTTGGTAGCATTTGATTGATTGTAACGTAATACAAAATTACGTTTTTGTCCATACACACTTAATAGAATTCTTGATGAACTTTTTGTGTGGGTGTTGCAAAAGGTCATATCACTGGCAGTTGATATTGCATGTGAGGATGATCGTTAACATCTATATAATTGTCTTTTGTATCGCTTTATGAGATTATTAAATGAGTAAAATCCCTAGTAAACATTGACTTACTATGATTATTTTATTATTATTATTAAATAGTAAAGTAATAATGAACTTTTTATTGATCGAAATATAAAACCTTTTTATATAAACCAGAATGAATTATTTTTCTTCTCTTTTCTGACTCGATGGCGCATTCGGTAGTGACCCTGTCCTGGACGCCAAGAGTTGTGGGTTCGATCCCCACCCAGGACAAACATTCGTGTGATGAATACATGTCTTTGTTCTACGGCTGGATGTTAATACATATAATATAATATTTAAGCATATATGTATTTGTAATACCACCGTTGATTCTGATATCCGTAACACAAGTACTTAAGCTACTTATTTCGGAGTCATAACAATGTATGTGAGCTATTATTATTATTTTTGAGTGACATAAATCTTGAATTAATTAACGTGTAATAAAAAGAAACTTACACTATTTCATGTTAGATTCGGAATCAAAGAAAAAAAAACCGAAATTGTCTGATAGTCGCGTATTTGTGTACACTAATTAACCTGTGTAAGATTACAAGTAAACATTATGTCTGTGAACAATACTGTTACTTTAATTACGTTCAAACAAAAAAGTCGTTTGATTAATTAGCCTTTTCTGTAAATAGATATGGAAGAAAATATGCCTCTATTTTCTTTATTGTGTTGTAACAAAAGGTACCTTTGTCGTCTGTTCTATTATTAGGTTATCTTAAGTCGCCATTAATTAATCTGTACAATCAACATCTATATAACGCTGTGTCCCGTTTCTAGACAGCGTTTACGAGTAAAGGTTTGGTGAAGTACCTAGATTTAGAACGTTACTGAAATCCAGTATAAGGGTAGATTACTTAAATTTACAAAAAAATATATTTGGCATTTAAAAAGAGTAACTGTCGAGTTTCTTGCCGGTTTCTTTTCGATAGAAACTACTTTCCGAACCGGTGGTATTAATGTTTTTTTTTTCTTTTTTTGTATTTCGAATATTTTATTGTGCTGACTTGAATCCTATAAAAATAAAGATATTTTGAATTTGAATTTCGAAAGCAACCAAATCCAATGCTAGTTCTAAGAATAGAAGTTAGGCTTACGTATATTTTAAGACCAGCGGATATTAGTGGCGGTGACTTTGGTATTGTCTCAGGTTGTTTTGGCATTTGATACTAGCTTCTATACTAGGTATAATTTTGTATTACGACCAGATTCGAATCCTACACTGTATCTTTTTGAGATACGAACAATATTACGCAACTTATTAAGGGGTTCAAAGCCTAAAACAAAAACGGGTACAATAGGCTTTTGGTAGTTAGAGGAATGTTTACGTTCCTTTTAGACATTTTTATTACCTCACCCGCTTATGTCAAAAGGGAGTCAACAATGAGTCATAACGTTTCACGAATTTTATGATCTCCCGGTATGTTTTTTGTTTGTCAAAGCAAGAGCTACTAGTGTTCGTAGATAGAAAAAACAAAAGATTTTTTTTTCTATTCCGCCCAGTCGTAAGTCTTTGTCACATTGTAACTTGAGCGTAATATTTATTGTTAGGAGTCTTTAACAATGATGATTTCTGAGGGTATTGACAGGTCTTATAAAGTAGTTTTAAATTGCATGTTTTTGCGCGAAAAGGAATTGACAAATGGTTCATTTTATGTAGTAGCTTAAATAAAAGCAAGATTTTGACGACCTAGTTAGGTATTCTATACCATTAGCGTTGTTTTTTCAAATCAGCTTTGATTTATAAACCACATGAGAACATTGAACATTGAGAATTGACCTTATCTTATATTTAATACCGTCCCTAGTAAGTGTCCGAATTAAAAAGAGTAGCGAGTCAGATTATCACATTTTGAAGATCTGATCTGATCTGTGATACAATATAGAGAACTAACTAACTAAACTTCACGGTACTTCCCTAGCGGGGTAGGCAGAGAGAACCGAATGCCATATGGCACGATTCTTACACACCTCACTCGCCTCTTCAACATTCATAATCCTTTTCATAAAAGCTCTACGGTTTTTATGACTCCTAACATCACCTTCTGTTAATACACGCCCAATCTGTCGTGGTAGGTGAGCCTGGGCCTTCCGCGGCTCCTACATCCTTCCACTTTCGCATTGTACCTATACCTACCTGTTTAGTCAATCTTTCGTCGTTCATTCTTTCCACATGTCCGAACCACCGGAGCATGCCTCTTCTTACCTTGACAAGATAAAGAAAAGATGAAAAATCCGAAAAGGATAACCGATAAAGACTTACCGTTACTCAAATATGTAGCTCTCCCTAAAATGCGTTTTTTCACTTCAAGGCAGAGTATAAAAGCATTTGTGTAGTATTTAATACTACCATACAAATTACCTACTGACCCAATTTTTCTAGACTAAGCATTGACATTAGTATCCGTAATACTGGGTAAAATGAATTTAGTTCTCTGTTTTATATGTATTAAAATGTATTATTCATGACTGGCTGTAGATTAGATTACAGTATAGCTCGCAGTAGGTTTGTAAACGCGACGGGAGCCGACTCAATTAGGGTCACTCGCTTTGATGTACACATATCTGATTGGTTAAAAGAGTTTGCTATAGATTGTTTGTTTGTATGATTATTTCTATACAAATAGTCAGTACTCGTATCGGGACATCTGGGAAATTAGACTCAAGGTCGATTTTTCAACCGTCCGGTGAATTAGAATACGAATGGTTTTAAAATGATATCAACTATTTAAATTTTTATGTTTGTAAGTTTTTGTGTTAAAAAATTTGAAAAATAATAAAAAAAAAGAATTGCGACGTACTAGGTATAATATTAACAAATTACTTAGATATTAGTATTTATAACTGCTTTTAAGAACGCTATCTATACATACTAATATTATACAGAGGAAATATTTGTATTTTTATGTGTGTATTTGTAATGAATAAACTTAAACTACTGTGCCGATTACAAAAACTCTTTTACCATTGGAAAGCTACATTATCCGGAAGTAACTTAAGCTATATTTTTATCCCCATATTCCAACAGAAACGGGAACTATGCCTGGTGAAACCGCGGGGCGCTGCTAGTATTGTAATAAAATGTGTTCAAAATAAGTATATTGAAATATTTTATCCTATCCGATATAAGACATACAGAGGATTAGATATTGCTGCGAATTTTGGTAAAACCAGCAAGTAACCATTGTTTGTTAATAGTTCAAAAGTCAGTTTCTTTAAATGTTCTCTGACTAACCTGAGTAGTCATGCTCACTAAAATGTCGCTGGGGTGGTGGCGCTATGTGGCGGGTCGTTACATTCTCTAAAATATGGTTGAGTGAAGCGATGGCTGACACATGCTTGGAACAGGTGCCGCCCTTGGGGACTGGTCTGCTCTGGTCGGGTCAAGTTTTTGGTTGTAATTTATATATTTTTATTTTGATACTCTACAACAGGCCCACACTAAAACGTGATTCAAAGTTAATTATGATTCATACACCTTGTATAATTTGTATTGAAAAGAGTAACTACCGAGTTTCTTGCCGGATTCTTCTCGGTAGATACAACATTCCGAACCGGTGATAGAATCATATAGCTGTGGCTTTACCTGTATTTGACGATTTATAAGTGTTTCCTTGAAACCTATATAAATAAAGAATATTTTGACTTTGACTTTGACTTTGTTAATCCTGTCAACTTTTGTCGGCCATATTGCTAAGAAACTTAAAAATAATGTGAGAGGATACATGTTATGTATAGCTTCTGATCGCGGCTTCGCTCGCGTAGTGCATCGATAAAAAATAGCCTATTTGTTATCCGGGTGTATGAGCTAGCTATTACTCTAAAGTTTCATTAGAATCCTTTAGTAGTTTTTGCGTGAAAGAGTTACAAACACCTATACATCAATCCATCCATACAAACTTTCGGGTTTATACCGTGATTTTTAAGGGCCCTGGGCTAGGCTAGTTTTATATGGGGGCATAAGAATATATCTAAGTGGTGACCTAGAAAACTTCGTTCTGATGATCAATATGTATGCATATTGTCTTGGGGCCCCTTTTATCTACGGGGCCCTGGGCTGCAGCCCAAAAAGCCCCTATAATAGATCCGCCCCTGTATATTATATTATATATTATCCACTTTTCACTACTAATTTTACAGTATTCTACGAGTATGTAGATGTAGCCTCATACTTATTGTCAAGAAGTAAAATATTCTTACTTAGGTCATTAAATTAAAGGGTATCCGTCAAACACGCTATAAAAGAACGTCAGACGAAATAAAATCTTAATGTCATCAAAAATTAGTTAAAGAAATAAGTAAATTCATGAATAACTAACTAACTAACTATAAACTTCACGCCACTTCCCTATCGGGGTAGGTAGAGGGAACGGAACGCACTATTCATAAATACTTATTAATATATTAAGTTGAAGTCTCCTCCTCTTTGGTAGACAATTGGCTTCTGCGATATTATAGGTACTAATAACATTAGTATGTCTATCATTTGTATAATTAAAGGTCAATTAAAATAAAATTGATTTTGATAGTAGAAAAATATTGAAGGATGCCACCAATGCAGTCGTGATCTCCATCATGAGATTTTTGATTATTGATCCTCTTGATTGACAAAAATACTAGATACTAGATGAAAAAGCCCTTACTAGAAGAATGTACGGCGGCTACGCTTTAACCCAGTGCTTTCTATGACCATGAAACTAAATACGTACAGCACATATCTAAGTGATAACCGAATAGGTAGTTATTTGTTTTTGTATTATACTTAATATTTTCAGATGCCCGATCCTCTTGCAAAGTTAGCAATTTTTGATATCTCTTATGTAGCTAATGTCCACAGGCTAAGTTATTATTTACTAACAGACAGGCCGTATACTTCTTTGCCAGTTTTAGCGGTATAAATGAATTTATATTCCATTAGTGAATTGTGACAGTTATAATTACAATAATTTATATGACTAATGGTATATCGGGTTTTGGGTGTGTGATTGTGTAGGCGATGAGCTATCCACTTGTCACTACCATTTCACAGCTTTCCACTTAACCCAGCCCAGTTTTATTTTTTCCTACTGCCTCTTTGACTCTGCCTACCATTCGGGAATTGCGGTTGTAATGATATGTATAATTTACTGAATTGAAATAGTGACAGCGCCATAAAATTAAATCCCCAAGGCATAATAAAAGCTGGCCAAAAGGCCCATTAAAATTTTAGTTTCCATAAATAGCAAATAGACTCTTTGTTTATAATGCCCATTGTAACTAAACCGTTACCTCGGTCATTCTTTAAAGGCTAAAGTACAATTTGAAATTCAGTAGGCACGTTTATGATATGATCCACAGTGGTAGCGGCAGTCGCTGTATGCGTGTCACGTGCGGTGCCCCGTGTTTTGTCAGATTCAGTCCGCACAGGTATCAAGATACCTTTTTTTGTTATCTACCACCCTGGGTTTTTGGGCTTAAAGAGAAGAATATGTCTTTACTCATAGACTTACCAATGCGTGTTGGCTTTAGTGAAAATACGTTAGTGTATTCCGGTATAAATATATGCAGCTCAATCTAGTAATAATTTATAATGTTCCTTATTTAAAACGAAATGACTTGACGAAGATTTTTAAGTCATAGATCAAATTTTACGAGATCCTAGACTTGCCATAAAAGTAACATTAATATTTTTTGGCGATAGTGATGATGAATAGATCACCTGGATGTGGTTGGGAATACTATAACGTAATAATTATAGTATAGTCTGATAGATAGCAAAAAATATTAAGGCCATCTTATTTTTCGATATGTCATTTGAAAGGTGCCCTAGGTACCTGGTCCGTTTTTGATAAAAATTAACATACTTATAAGATACTAGCTTCTGCCTGCGGCTTCGATCGCGTGGTAAATCGATGCAACATAGCCTATATGTTATTCGGGTGTATGAGCTATATTAATCTAAAGTTTCATTAAAATCCATTCAGTAGTTTTCTTGTGAAAGAATAACAAACATCCATCCATCCATACAAACTTTCGCATTTATAATATTAGTAGGATTATACACAGTGAACAAAGTTATTCTTATTTTGATATTTTTATCTTGTTAATATTTGTGCTACAAATTTGCAAGTAACAACTGAGAGAAATTCGAGTCATACATAATTCACTTGTTCAACTTAAATCACATTGTGTCGCCATTAGTCATTGCGATTGTCGAACAATATCTGCAAAGTTTCTAAGAACTCTTAATGGATCTTTTTTCAAATATTCACAATAAGGTTTCGCCTTAAATATCCGTTCTGTAGAAATATAAACTTTTGTAGGAGATGACGTAAGTCTTGCTTTCGTAATTTTTCAGAATATTTGTACATAATGAATGCGAATTTTGAATTATGTACACGTATCGTGCCTATTAGGTATTAGCAAATATATAGCTAACTAACTACTTCACGCCACTTCCTTAGCGGGGTAGGCAGAGAGAAATATATAGCGGAGTACCTATGTATAATTAATGTATTTTGGTACTAAATTAGATAATCCTCAAGGTCTCAAACGTTACAACTAGAGCCTAATTCAATTGTATAAATTTAGTTGATTGCCATGTAATATCTCATATAATTTATTTTAATAATATAATTGGGCTTTCATTAACCTCAATCATATGATACTAGAATACAAATTTAGACGTAAAATGTATTCCATTATTGTCCTAAACGTTTACTTAAGTATTGTAAATCATTTTATTTTCTTCTAGTATTACATAAAATCATTTATAGTAATAGTCGTGGATCCCCTTAAGAGGATTACGATCTCGAATAATAAATATATTATTCTGTCACGTACAGGCACTCAATTTATGATAGAAACACAAATCAATTTACTTAGGTAAACCTACCTACTTTAGACGACCTAACATTTCACAGACATGAAGTGTGATAACCAGGCAACCTTGACCAAGTCGTTTATAGAATCAAGAGAAAAAAGGTAAAAAATAAAAGATATGAATATGCAAAAATTATCACAATGGCTTTATTAAAGTATATAAATAGTATACTTGTGACTTATATGGACATTTATTTACACATTATATACAAATTCACAATCATAATATACTACAGCAGTCTTATAGAATGTATTTACACCAAAACTATGAAACAAACGCCCTTTGAAACGGCGAGAAATTACAAAAATAGATTAAAATTTTTTGGTTAAGCGCGTTGCAATAATACAATATTCACATGAAGCTTGACTAAATGGATTCTAGCAGTTGGGCATTTTATAAGTAATAAGATACAAATTACAACACATTTAGCCAAATAAATAAATAGAAAATACTTTGAAGGACAGACGCGGGTCAATGCATAGCAAAAATAAAAAAAATCCTATACTTCAATTTTGCATAACATGACGTCTTAATTTAGAAGCAAGGTATATAGACATGACTGTCCTTCAATGTATTGGAACATTTTATACATGTTTTTTTTTTCATATAGTTTAAGAATTTTATAAAATAAAAACGATAAGAGTCAAAATTACGCCTTATTGTAAAGAATTAGACAATTTTCAAATACAAAAATTCACATATTCAATACACATATAGATCATATAACATCTTAAATTTAATAATGTAGGAAAAAAATAAGGTTCATTTTCAAACGAAGACGAAACATAAAATGTGTTGGCTGTAATAACTACCAAACGTGATCATGTTTAATTGCAAAATACAGTAAATATATATTTTATTTATGAAACGAACGATTTGTCCATCGGTTTTTACGGGAAAATGCGAAAATAACAGTCAACATTATTATAGTTATTGACAGTTTCACGATATAGTTGAATTCACTTAATATGCATAATATATATTCATTATTTGGTAGATGTTACTTTTACTCTTTAACCATACAGTTTTGTAAGTACACTATTAAGTATATCCGATTCTGAATAAATAAATCACTGGTTAATGTAACCTGATTTCCTATTATGTCATTTTGTTAAACCAAATTCACTGGTATAATAGTACGTTTTTTTTTATTTCAATTAGTTACCTATAAAATGCCAACCTTGTTTGTTTTTAAAATGAGTTTTCAAGCACATAGACTAGACAAGATAGGCTTGGCCTGACGATTGAGTATCAATTAACGGCGGTGGGGGCGGCCAATGTCTAAACTCCCTTCTTCTATTAGGATTATTTCCGCCTAATTCTAAAGATGAATAATCTGAATCTATAGAAGAATAAATGTGATCTGAAGGGGGCCTACCATCAGGTCCATATGAAGGAATAATGTGAGATTGCATTTGAGGTCTTTCCTCGTGAAACTCTGGCGTTGCACTTACGCCGTCGGCTGATCCTCTCATTTTCTCAGTAAATGAGAAAGACCTCATTGTACCATTCTGCATACCACTTCTCATAGTGTATGAATTAATATTGTTCCTATAACTAGACGATTTATGAAACTTCCTATTCGGCATCACGTACCGCAAATTCTCCCAAAATTTATTTTGGCCCCATCTTATCCTCACACCAGTTTTCAAATATGGCCTTAAATCAGGATCACATTCCGCTTCAGGGAATATTGAATTCTCTTCTATTATAACTAGAGTATAAATTCGGGATTTTAGGATATTATGAAGTGCTTGGCGGTAGTCTAAACGAGACCATTCAGTTTCAATGAAATTCCTCGTTAATACAAGTATTATCCTTTTGGAAGCTTCCGCCGCTTCAGGTATAGGTAAAGTATATTGCATGTAAGCAGCGCCATGCTGAGGAATATCTCTATAATGTAAACATAGTTTATAGAGAGGTCTACCATTTTCCAACTCGGCGGCTAACGTTTGAATAACAAAATCATCATCCTTTGGGCTGTAGCAAACATAAGCATCGTATAATTTATCAGTGTCGTCGTACGCTCCAGTGAATGGAAACAATCTTATTCCACAGCTTGTATAAAGCCATATGCGAATCGTGTCTCTAAACAAGAAAATCACAAGGATGACTAGCATGATCAACATGAATCCAGTGAGCGTGGTTACCATCATGGGCATGTAATTTGAGACCAGCATGTTATCTATAACAGAATCTCCAGCGTAATAGTCACTGCATATTGTGCCATTAAGATTGAGTTCTTTCTTTTGTGGCGTCTGTGAGTCGGTGTTCCAGCACCATACGTCTGCTATATCAATAATTTTAGGAACATTATCGGATATGAATGCTGTGAATCTTTGTAAATATCTACATTTACACGACCACATATTGTTTCCTAATGCAAGAGCGTTCAAATTGGGTTTGTTACTCAAAGTCCATACTGAAAAATCTACTAATCTATTTCCATCTAGCCTTAAAATTTTCAAAGACTGTATAGTAGAAAAAGTTATGTTTGCTATATAACTTATGTAATTATCTTGCAAAAACAATTCGTTTAGCTGTGTCAAATGTTCAAACTCGTATCCGTTCAAGTGTTTCAGTTTATTGCTACCGAGATGCAAAATAATGAGAGAGGATAAACCGGCAAACGTCCTATTCTGTATGTTTTCAACTTCACTTGAATTAACATAAAGCGATCTCATATTTTTTCTGCCGATGAATGCATAATTTTGCAATTCTTTGAAGTCATTACCGTCTAGATAGACCTCGGTTGCGTCCATAGGAATCTTATCCGGTATATCTGTGGCATGTTGACTGGAACAGTCAACAACGTTCGTGTGCCAAGTGGGGTCATGATAACAAGAGCAGTTATTTGGGCACGTCATTTGGCAATCGCAAGCTACGTAGTCGCAACAATGGCACAGCGTGAAACAATGTGTCTCGTATGTACACAAGAAGTCAGTGGATTTCAAATTACTCAACGGTATGTGTGTGACGCCTCTTGCATGCGTCATTTTGCATAAAACATTCTCAAGATCCATTATCCTAGGGTGTTGTCTCATAGCAGTCATATTGTTTATCAAAGGCAGCCATTCCATCGAGCAATCACAGATAAACGGATTTCCTCCTATATAGAACTCTGGTAGAGACTTGTTTGAAGGAACCGGGGACAACCGGAGGCTGTTTATATCTAAATGAGATATGTCATTTGCGTAAATATCAACTCTAGTGAGATTGTGTTTGTCCATAAATGTATTTACTTGGATGTTATTTATGTGGTTATTGTTTATGAACAACAACTCCACGCTATTTGGTATAGTTAAAGGAGATATTTCAACAATGCGATTGTGGCTTACGTCTAATGTCTTAATGTGTATCTCATCCTTGAGCTTGTAGTAATTACCCAAATGTTCTATGAAGTTTCCGTGCACATCAAGCCATTTTAAATTGCTAGGTATAAAAGCGTAATCAAACCAAACGAGATGATTTTCAGATAGATTAAGCCACAATAGACTTAGTAATGTCGAAAATACTCCGTTTATATCTGATATAAAGTTGCCATCTAATCTAATAGCTTCCAGTTGCTTGTTTCTCTGAAAACTGCCTCTTTCGACTGCCTGAACTTTATTTTTAGCCAAATTTAATACTTGCAAACTTGGCAAATCCCAAAACATCCCAATAGTAAGATTCCCGATTTGGTTATCAATTAATCTTAGACCAGTCAACTGATCTAAATTCCTAAAGGAACCATTTTTAATATCAGTAATAAGATTTTCGCCGAGATCCAGAGTTTTTAAAAGGGATAATTCCCAAATTGCTGACGGAACGTCCGTTAGTTGATTTGAGCTCAAATCTAATTCTTTTAAGTCAGAACAATTTTTGAAAGCTTTAGGATCTATATTTACAAGCAAGTTATTATTTAAATTTAATTTACTCAATACAAACAGCCCATTGAATAAATATTCGTCTATTGTATGTAATCGATTTTCAGCTAAGTTAAGTGTATGCAAATTGTATAAGGGAAGGAAAGTATTTTCCTCAATGTATCCGATTGAGTTATTTCTTAAGTCTAGAATCTGGAGGAAGAATAAATCTTTGAACGTCTTACCATCTATCCTCGTCAGAGCGTTATTGGATAAATTCAAAATGACTAAGCGTATAAGGCCAATAAACGTGCCGCCGTCGATATGGGCGCTAGAGAGCTGATTATTCGATAAATCTAAGACAAGCAGCTGTTCTAATCGGTGGAACACGCCTCTGGCCAACTCAAATAGTAGGTTATTATTCAAATACACTTCTCGCAACTCTTTCGTGTTCGCGAACGTGCCCTCAGGTATCGACTGGAGGTTATTGTAGGAAATGTTTAATATTCGTAACGGAATAAGCCCATTAAACGTTTCACTTGAAATATCGCTGATATTATTATGCTGGAGCCGCAGTTCTTGAAGCCTCCGCAATCCCGTAATTTC
Source organism: Glyphodes perspectalis (assembly GCA_951394215.1). NCBI lineage: Eukaryota > Metazoa > Arthropoda > Insecta > Lepidoptera > Crambidae > Glyphodes > Glyphodes perspectalis. The sequence continues at coordinate 12,250,714 of OX596212.1, read as the reverse complement.
CGACTCCTCCGTTAAGGACTTAAGTTCGTTGTGGCTTAAATCCAAACTTCGCAGGCCGGAACCGCAGCTTTTCCCGAAACCGAGGCGGTCCACACTTTTGATTCTATTGTGGGTCAGGTTTAACACTTGTAAATTGTCCAGTGGACAGAAAACATCTGACGGTATAGACTTGAGATTGTTGTCACCGAGATCCAATATTTGAAGTTCTCTCAATCCATTAAAAGTTCCAAGTGACAGTTCCAAATTTTTATTTGGGCTCCAGTCACCATTTTTTGAGCGGAGCGACAACTTTTTCAGATCACGTAGCCCTTCGAACGCGTTGCCGGGTACTCTGAGAAGTTTGCAGTTCCGAAGAATCAACTCCGAAAGTGACGGAAACCGTTGAAAGTAATTTGCTTCCAGGTAACTTTCGAAGAGGAGCAGCTGATTGCACTCCACTGTCAAACGTTTTGTGTTTTCCGCGGGCGCAGATACCAAGCTGGATCCATCGGCGTCGAGAGTTCGCACCCGGCATAGCGTGCCGCTTTGGTCACCTTTCGGAAGACGGCTGCAGTTATCCACACCTCTAGGTGCGAACGCGGCATCAACACTCAAAGTCACTAACAAAAGAGTCAGCAATTGAAACATTTTCTACACACATTTGTCTCTACCGATCGAAACAAGACGGCAATTAAACAATCAGTCATTAATTCACTGTAATTGAGTCAATGGTGCTATAGAGACATTATCAGTAATTCACTTCACTTGTGTTTACGTCGCGACGCACGTTCGCTGGGTGACGGAGGCGACGCGGGCGCGTGCGAGCCTCATCGTGGTTCTTGTGCGACTGACATGCTCAGCCCGCCTGTTCGGCGAGAGTGGTGCGCTTGTCGCTGCCCCTTAGACTCCCCCCGGCCGTCTCTCTCGCCCTCGCCCCTTCATAGTTACACGTTCCCTCGCATGGCGCCACTTGCGCGCCCGACCGCTCTCGCACAATTATGTAATGTTTTCTTAATCGAGCCACCACAGCGAGTTAAAAAAGGAAACTTGCGCTGTCTGGAGAATTATTATAGACACGTTCTGTTCTTCGAATTGGTATCTAGTGAATCTTTTATGAAAGCAATTCGATCGCCAATCAATTTCTACTTAGTTTGATGAAGAGCTGTTTTATGTTTAAATAAGTTGGCTTTTAATTTAGCGGTGTCATGTTTTGTAATAACACTTGGACGTTTGTAAATAGTGCAAATGGCACTATTTACTGTCACAGTATAGGTATAGTTCAGTGATCGTGGACAGATGTAGCTATGTGGCAATAGGGAACCTTAATTCTTTTTTGCTGTCACTTATTGAATTCCCCACTCGCATACTTTGGTAAGATACCCAATAAAGCTTGTTTGGCGTCGTGTGCCCCTCCACACATTTTTGTCTAAGGAATTGTGTAGAATTTTCAAACAGGGGCAGGTCAACGTTTTTGGGGAACGAGTTCCGGTATCTCGTACGGGCTGGAAGAGGTGCGAAGTTCGTGGGAGTTGATAATTTGATTTCCTTGTTCGACACGTAAAGTCGTTTACGGGACTAACTGGAAGTTAGTTACGTACAGAATACGGCCAAAGTTTTGGTAGCAGGCGCCGGGAATAAAGATACGTCGCACGCTTTGTTTGCGGTCTATGTTTTGGGCAAGCTTGTTAGTTTCATTATTCACTTTGAAAGTTAATCCAACGAAGAACTTGGTAACATAGATTATGACCGCTACCCGGCTAAACATCGCATACTGAGGATAATAAAAATGAATAATGGTGTAAAGAGTTCTAATTTGAATAAGGACAAAAATTGTAAGAGATCTTTACAACAAAGTCCGTTAAGGAAAATGGTTTCCCAACAACAAAGTGGTTCCTCGATGCACAATAGAAAAACTAAAAGTTTCCCTATCTAGGTCGCGGTTAACGCTGCGAGCGCAAAAACTCTATGATGCTAAGAGCAAAGTTTCGCGGCTTAAGTGATAAAACACGTCGGGGACATCCTAAAAAACGCTTCGAGTGCTATGATATCCTTGTTATTAATGTCTGGTGGCAGGGTATCCTGTATCAAAAGTTCCCGCTGTCGAGAGTTCTTAGCGCTAGCTTGATAAATGACTTCTCCCACTTTTGTGAAAGTTGCTCGTGTATTTTTTTTCGCTGTGTATCTGGCTGGATGTCGCAAGCTGGGGAGGACGTGCCGGGACTCCCGATGATGTCTTGCTAACGCGACGCCGTATCATCTCGTCGGATTATTCGGATCGCCGTCCGCCTACCTTTTTATTTCCTCTTGAGGAATGTTGTTTTGCGAAAATTGTTTTGATTTACATAATACCATTTGATCATGATGCGCATGAATTGTGGGTGTACACATCAAAGTATATTATGTGGTAAATTACTTTGAATTCGTTGTAGGTATTTTCTGAGAAGCGAATAAGTCAATACGGAACAGGAAAAGCATTAAGTCAACAGATAAAATTCTTGGATCAATGATCCTTGCGAATTGGTTTCATCTTAGATTCTGTTCATCCCACAAAGTCTTTCACAAAATTGTAGGTATATATTTTTTTTACATCTCTTTATTTTTATTAGAAAATGCTCAATGCATTCGCGGACCTTATATTTGTATTTATTTGTGCAAAATAACGATACAAATAAAAACAAAATAATGTCCTACGAACGAGCTTAAACATCTCCAATAGCAGAGACACTGTTCAGGATTTTATCCGACCTATTAAGGATAACGACATGACTCTGTGCATAATTTAAAGGCAAGGAAGTGTAATTAAAATGCACGTTATTTTGCGCCCAGAGGCGAAGATTATTTCTATTGTTATCTGAGATCAAATTGCGCACACTAGGAATACATCTCGAGAGAGAATCCTGTTGTATTGGTAGTTATCTTCGCTAGTATTAATGCATTGCCACCGTATATCAGGATTTCTTGTTTAGCTCTGGTACGTAGAAATGGTTATAGATGAGCCATTGAATATTTATTAACAGAGGTCTTTGTTCGAGGTTTTGAAGTTAATATTATTGGTATGGATGTTACAAGCCTGTTGTTTATGTTTATCATGGAATTTGTTTCAATGCATAACTTAAGTTGGTATACTAAACACTTTATAGGGATATTAGACATTTATTTGCAGCTGCAATTTTTAGTAATGACCATTTTAACATCCATAAATTTATGCTTATTGGTAACTAATCCAATTAACGCAATTTTCTGGTTTGGTTAGGTAAGGTTTATATTCCAAAAAATCTATGAATCATATGTCCAAATTATATCTACTATTTGATATTTTATTTCACGCTATCTATTTAATATTTTTTCTTACCTTGATTTATTCTGAGATTTTTGATTTTGAAAAATTTTTTATCAAACCCAACTCAATCATATTTTTCCTAGAAGTTATCCATGAAGCTGTACTTATATACTTATCGTTCCTTGGACTCTGCCTACCTCTTCGCGGATTGCAGGTATGATGGCAATTAATCTGAAGTTATAGTTTGTTTTTGTGTGAGTTTTTATATATTTTTCAACAGTCGCCGTCGGTCCCGCCTGAATTTTCACAGCTCTTATTTGCTCTGATCTGAGCAGTCGTCGTAGCTTTCGGCTGTAATTTTTACATTTGCGTTCTGTCTAAGAAAATCCTCAATATTTCCTTGTCAGCAAATACTATTGCCCTAAAAGCAGCTCCTGCGGCTCCCGTCTGGATTTTTCACATATGGTTCTTTATCTTTTAAACTTTTTACCATTTGTATGCGTTTTATCTCACAAACTCCTCAATATTTTCTCGTTAATAAATATCCCGCTTGGTCTATGAGCAGTCTTCGCTCCCGGGTGCGGTTGCGTGCCGCCCTATCTGCCGGATCGGCTCTAATCGCCACCTGCGGCCTGTCCCCGATACAACGCTCGACTTCGCGACAACGCCATTGCGTGTTCTATTCAAATCGCGGGACTTGATCGCCTTTACAGCCACCGATGAATTGGCAAAAGGATATATTTGCTGAAAACCTTATATTTTAATCATATGGCTTTTGGTCTAAGGGAGCATATGTTTTTTTCTTAATTAAGCTTGAGCATGTGTGAAAGATGATATGAGTGAAATGGGAGTGGTTAGCTTGATGACGGCTGACCGGGACGTAAGGTAAAGGAAGACATGCTGCGCCGACCCCAGATGAACTGGGAGAAGGGCAAGAGGATGATGATGAGTGAATAACGCGAACAAGCCAGAGGTGATATATAGGATTCGATTTCACAGCTCCCATTGGAATTATTGTTTTGTGGGTTAAAGTAAAATCTTCTTATTCGAATTACATGGATTTTGGTCTACGGAAACAAGTATTTTGATGATGTAAGCTGAAATACAACCGGGGCGGTTGTTTGAAATTAAAATATTAATTGAATCATTAATTTATTTATTTTTCTAAGAATTTTGTATTTTTTTTAGGAAACCAATTATCTATAATGGTATTAAACTTATAAAATTTTCCAATTACATGGATTTTGGTCTACGGAAACAAGTATTTTGATGATGTAAGCTGAAATACAACCGGGGCGGTTGTTTGAAATTAAAATATTAATTGAATCATTAATTTATTTATTTTTCTAAGAATTTTGTATTTTTTTTAGGAAACCAATTATCTATAATGGTATTAAACTTATAAGATTTTCCAAAAAAAAAAAAATGGTAATATTACTGCTTATTGGAATTTATATTTCAATATATCTTAAAGAATCGGATATTATCTTAAACAAAAATCTGCCAAATATAATTTTATGAAGTGTCTATAGTAATCTGTATAACAATAATATTAGAATAAGAATAAGAATAGTCTATTTGGTCTATATTACTTATCAAGTAGATACATAATGAAAATATAAGTATTTATTTTGTATTGCTTAAGAATGAAAAGTCGTAGAATGTAAAACCGCCGAGACAGTCAGCTGCTTAAGGCTATACCATAACACGTCGATATCGCCGATCGACAGTAAAATAGTCAAAGCGGCAAAATTTAGAGCCAAAATCTATTCAAATGAAGATGCCTGCTGGCGATAAGGGTAACCGTTTTATGGCTAATGTCTTTTATAGAAGCTACCGTCTTGGTCGGTGCATCGTTATTATTGAATGATACCTAGTAAGTATTTATTGCAATTGATGCTATTTGTAGTGTTTTAAAACACTTTTAAGAGTTGTAGGCCTTCAAAACCTTTTTTAAAACTACCACCACAACTAAACCACAATATTGTGTTAAGATTCTGAGTAAAAAAAACACTTTAATCTTAAGGGCCAACTTAGCTTTAAGCTTTAATTACCCATCAAAACCATATAAATATACTCCGTAAAACATATAAGAATTAGAGCAGGCTCACAAGAGACCGGTATGTTATTTGTTTGAAAGAGGTAACTTTAAGAAATTAATTACTAAGCCTCATTGTATAAAGTTTTCTCTTTTCAATTAATTAAGAACGTCTCCCTAATTAAGTCAGAACAAGTACAGCACTCAACATAAGTAATATTTAGCGGCTCTTTGTAGCTAAGTTCCTGTCTAGACGCCCCAGTCCTACACATTAGCTCATATGAATATTGTATATTGCAAATGGGTTATTGTATATGAGCTCAGAACATATATATTACTATGAAACTAAATTTTACAGAATGTAGGAGTACTACAAAAGAGTCGTGGAATACATTTTAAGACTAAGGATGGACTCTATAAACGAAATAATTATAAAAAGAATTAGGATAAGAGAATTGATTTATAGAAAGTACCTAAAATAATCTGGTTCCTGAAATTATAAGTTAAAATTTTGCGCAATAAGTCATACTTATAAATGTTAAGTATCATACCTAAATGGTGTCATAATTTGCCAATTATTTAGATCTCATTTAAAGTAAAAAACTACTTAGTTGAAAACAAGTATCCTTATTTTAGAGCAGAATAAAATATTTTGGGGTATTTTAAGATTCTTGATTAGTCCATAACGAAGCTGATTCTATAAAAAGATCTCTTTCAGAATATCTTTAATTCAGGTTAATCAGAGGAAATACATTTCACTGACGCACACGGTGACTCCTCGCCAAATCACCAGATCCCAATGCCGAGGAATCAGCTCCTAGTAAACTCCAACTCCAGTCACGTCGTAACCAATTCAACGAAGCACATAAACAACAAAGCTTACATCACAAAGCTGGAAACGAACACGAGGAAATTAAAGGCACTCGTACAGGTATTGTAATTGAGTTCCCGCGCAAGGATATTAGTCGAAGATTGCTCGTCAACTCGGGTTCTCGCTCCGATCACTCCGAATAGTTTCCAATAGTTCCAATCCTACGGGCGTTGATTAAACAGAATCAGTTCAGTGGGACACTAGTGACAGGAATGGCGGTCGATACAGCCGTTAGACGTGCATCGAATGTAATGGCCTTTTCGAGAGTGCACACGTTTAGCAATCTATTGTCCTCCGTCGTTAGATGCAAATCGGTTATGGAGCGCGATAAGTGAATTATTCTTAGGAGTGTTGCTTCAGATGAAATTGAGCAACCACCTATTTTTTAGACTAGTACCTCTTATTTGCCATTATACATAATACAACTGTAACATAAATTTTCCAAAAAATAAATAATTCTTATTCTTTTCCAAATGTAAAATCTTAATTACTACAATTATATATTTGCATTAACACGTTTTTTATTTTTTGTCACAGATTGCTGTAATCTAAGACATATAAAATGGCAGTACTTACCTACCGGTTAGCAGAAAACGGACCTTAGTTACTAAAGTAAAAGGACAAGAGACCTAAATTACACCTCCATTGACACAGGCATGTTTCTGTCCGCTTCTTTTGGACGCTAACCCAACATTTGTGTAATCATGCTAATAGACACCAATTCTATGCAATTTCAAAAGGTAATTCAACTGGAAGGAGATTTTTGCTCAGCGAACCCCAGGTTTCCCCTTTCAGAATATATTTGAATATCGTGTTTCCGTAAAACTTTTGTACACCCAATCTCTCCCCTTGAGAGTTCAACATAAAATTTTGTATTTGACTTATAACTCCATCGATTTAACGATCATTAAAACTTTTAGTCGCTCCATATTTGATACCGCTGTATCTGTTTACCATTTCACATTCAAGCCAACGGAACGTAACTTGTTTTAAAATGTTGGTATTGAGATACGAGTCTTATCGTCTCGGATTTCCACATAAAACCAATAATTGACTTAAGCAAATTATAAGCAGATTGGATTTCGATTCACCAGTGAAAAGTTTTTTGACTATGTGTTTGATAATTTTGTATATAAAATATTGATTGAATTGATTGATTGAATGACTTATTGATAATTTGGTATATAAAATATGGCTAATTTAATATATCAAAAATTATGTAGATTAGATAATACGTATTAGAAACAAGGACATTTTTTCAATCTTTTAATCGCGAGATTACAATGTTAGAATTTTTTCGAATTCGTATATACATAGTCTAGAAATAGTCAAATCGCTTTTAAATTTGAAAAAGTGAATCATGTGGGATAGTGAAGAAGAAGTGTAGACGGCGCGTACTAAAATATTGTCAATATATTGTTTCAACATCAAGCAATGAGTACCGAAACTTCCCCCAAGCGGGTGGTATCCAGATAATATTTGCAATCTCCGCCGATACCGTACCGCGAGTTGTCGCTGCGAGGTGCTGTTTGTACTTAATTACGGCAATGGACTGCAGCGCAAACAGCGCCCGAGCGAGTGTTTGCCGAGCTTGCTTGTGGCTTGTCAAATCTGTTTGGTTCTTTGCTTCCGTCGAGGAGTATTCGTAAGACGGTATTGTGTTCTTGCTTATCTTGCAGTTTTTTCTCCCAAATATTTCTGGAAACGAACACAAATATTCACAAAATCTTCATTAGAAATTTTATTATTTTAGAGTCATTTTCTAGCCATGGCCAAATATCTACTAATAATAAAGTGTTAGATTGAGGCAAGTATAATTTTTTTGTGTAATTATTATTAAGCAAGTTATATTCGTAATTTCCCGTTACGCCTCCGAAACTTACCGCACAGCCAAGTGGATTCTATATGATATTATTTGCCCATATCTCCAATACCGTACCGTGCGAGTTGTCGCTGCGAGGTGCTGTTTGTACTTAATTACGGTAATGGACTACAGCACAAACAGCGCCGATGCGAGTGTTTGCTGAGTTTGCCAGTGGCTTGTCAAATCTGTTTGGTTCTTGCTTCGGGGAGTATTCAGAAAGACGGTGTATGTATTCCTTATTATGCAATTTTTTCCATCACTTTAATCAATCAATATAACCCAGCCCGTTGTCCCGTGTTGGTCTGGGACTTAAAAAGAATGTGCCAACTTGTGTTTCTTGTCTAGCATGTCGCAAAAGGCGACAATGTTATATTATTGGGTTTTGGGTATGTGATTGTGTAGGCGACAAGCTGGCCACTTGTTACTACTTTTTCACCATTTTCCATCTAACACAGCCCAGTTTTGTTTTTAGCTCTAAGGGGACTGCTAGCCCTTTGACTCTGCCTTCCCCTGCGGAGATTACGATTACGAGGCGTGATGTTATGTACCATAATCACTAAAAATACTTACTATATTGTTATTGATATCTATTACCGTTTAAGGAGTCTTTAATGGACTGCAGCGCAGCAGTTCTGGTACGCTTTTTTTGCTCGATGGAAAGTTTTCGGTAAGATGCTCGTAAAATTTTACAAAAGCTATATCATCAATCAAATTATCTTATCAAATCAATACTAATTCATTCGTGTAAATTATAGATGTTGGCCATCTAATAGTGCTATTGGTACTTAATATTATGACTGTATTTCTATGAATCAATCCTAATTAGGTTCCAAATTAATTCTGCTAACATTTCTCTCATTATCATGTTGTCTATCAGTAAAATTAAATGCATTTTCCGACAAATCCATGTTTCTATTTTATTTTAATTATAACTAAATAATATATACAATACTATAATATATAATACTCTACTTCTTTTGAAGGATAATATTTTGCAAACTGCTTGTCCAAATACAGACTTTAAATAAACAAACTACTTCCACTTTAATGTAGTCTGCAGTTACACTTTTGAATGTATAATGAGTGTTTTATATGACCCTATGCGTATTTCTAGACGTTTATAATATCTATTACAATCCTAAAAGAATGCAAAGTTAACAAAAAAACCCTGTGAGTAATACATTCCATTTGTAAGTCAGAAATAAATTCATCTTAAACCATTTATTCCTTAATTCATTTCATAGGTAATATTTCACACCGGTCATCTATTTCACTTTACTAGCCAACGAGTATTTTCCGTTCCGATCCTGGTCACAGTAGCGAAAAACACCTAACGTAACCCTTTCACTACGCGCAGTGGAAAAAGATTCCCAGTACAATTTATGTGGTATGTGGCAGTTATTGGCACGAAGTCAGCACAGTTTGAAAGCGGGGAGGTGGAAGGAACGCAAAATGAATTGTGATGAACGAGCTAGTGGAGCGAGGTGAAATACTCGCTTGCCTTTTGGCGATGAAGTTTTGTATTGATGGAGGTTGCTTGACGTGTATTGAAAATATGAGCTGTTGTTTTCTTTTTGCCACTCGCGAGTATAATGGTGTCCAAATGAATTAGCGGCTGCACATTTATCAATAACTTCCATTCGCATTGTTATGTGATCGGACGTAATTTGCAATCCTTCGTTACATTGTATTCGCACTCTCGCAATTTGAAACATAATTTATTTTCGAATAATAAGTTTACGAGCCAATTTGTAAAATTTTTGAGGTGTGGCTTCATGTTTTGTGGTTTTTATTTTTTGTTTTGTTTTGTTATAATGAGTCAAATTTTTGCAAGTCAATTTATTTCATACACATTTAAAACAACAATAATCTACCAATGCTACACACGGTATAATACAAAGTGTGTTTAAAGTTAATCAAGTTAAATAACTACGTTTATTAAATAGGTATAAAAAAATGGATTATATTTTAATTAATAAGTAAGCCGCGAATGTAAGCCGCGTCTCTCTCACATTGGTGCCACAGAATACCAGCGTCATGGCATCCCTGATGTCACGATATAAGCTGAGCGGTGACCATTCAGCATGTATTTGACAATTCCTTTGTTTTGTTTAAAATATATCTATTTACATGTACTGAATAATAATGTTTCTTTCTTTCTTTAAAAAAAACTCCTAGCTAAGTCCTCGAAATAAATTCTCGAGCATGTAATTTAAAATATGTACGACATAAATTTACCTTATCTGTTTTTCATAAACGCATGTTATTTATTATAAAGTATAATCAATCATACATTAAAGTGAAAAAAATATCAAAATTAATACACACAATACCGCTTTAATGGTACCTAAACTCGTATGTCAACTAAAGCTTCTCTTTCTTCTCAACCAAAACATAGCGGTTCGGTTACATAACAAGCTAACCCGTGATACAAACAAACCTTTCGCCTCAGAACAATAGTAACGCACTTCATTACCGCGGAGTGCTATCGATTCACGTAACAAAGATAACCCAGGACCGGTTCCAAGACTTTAATTAACAACTCGAGTTTAACAGGATCAAAAAGTCCAATTGTGCCACGAGCCACACGAGATAATAGGCAATTGGGCACAGATTATGGTAGTAATTCACAAAACATGGGTGAGGGTAACACTGATATCGGGATCAGAAATTAGGAGCTAGAAGATCCGTGAGCGGTCGAGGGTTGGATAAAGGTTGAAACTCGAACTGCGGTGAAGCCTGATTAGTTTTAATTAAAATTATTTTAGGAGTAGTAGTAGTTGAAGGTAAAGGTAAGGGTTTGGTTTTTGCCGACATTATTTTCAAAACTTTATTTTTTTTTATGTTTCTAAATTATTTTTCAGTTGAAAAGTGATTATTGGATATAAAATGCGTGAGAGGGATATTAAAAGGGGTCAGACGTAACTTTTATAAATATTTATTAAATAAACTTTATTTCATCTTCATCTTCCTAGCGTTATGTCCCGTGCTTAGACGGGGTCCGCTTAGACCATGATCCAGTATTTAGCTAGTCTGGTAATTACATTGAAGCAACTGCCGATCTGACCCTCGTAACCCTAAAATAGGGGATCCAGACAATTTTTGGATCATGTTTACAAATCCAAAGTTATTTGAATTTGCAGGTTTTATCACGATGTTTTCCTTCACCGTCGAGCTAGTGGTATAAATACGTACATAGACATAAAAAATCCAGAGGTACGTGCCTGGGTTTGAACCCGCACTCCTCGGTTAAGAGGCGCGTGTCCTTACCATTGAGCTACCACCGCTCTATTAAATAAAATAAATTTATATTAAATTAAATAAACTTTATTTATATAAGAAAATAAAAAAAAATAGGTTATATATAGGAATGAAAATGAATGATAAAAATTATAAACATTTTATAATACCATAGAAAACGTTTTGCAACTAACACAAATTGTTACTAGAATTGCCAATTTAGTGTTAATCGACCATGTCAATCTTATTTCAATGAAGTTAGTTAATGTTTTGTGTGTATCTAACCCAATCGAGCGAGTAAATTTTGCACTAATATCGGCAATAATGAAACAAACTTAAACTTCGAGTCCCGTTTTCCTTCCAAACTGAATTATAAACTTTAACTCACCGTAATAAGGATTAGTTTTCAGTTAAAGTGTTATGGACGGGTGAAATGGGGCTGGTTGTTCCAAATAGGCATAATACAAAGTTCAATTAGATACAGTTGGGAAATATGCTGAGTGGGTGCTTCCGTAAGCAATCGGTGTATTCGCAAGTATAGTTTGTTTAGGTAATGCTGGATAAATAGAAATTATACGTTGCCGAATAATACTGCTTGTATTTCAAATAAAAGTTGGACAAAGAAATGTAATTTAAATCAAATCAAATATAATAAATATATTCCCTTTATATATTAAAAATTTTGTAAATTTCTTTTTTTAATTATAAAGGCTGGTGAATACATTTATTTAACAAAAATTACAAGTTTTGTTATATATGCTGTCTCTTACAATATCTGAAAGAATTGTATTAATAAATTATCACAAAGGATATCCGATAGGTACATGGAGGGTACAAACAAAATGTCAATTTGAATATATTTTTCATAATTATTCTATAATTCGCAAGGTAACAAATTTTTATGTTTAATCATGGCTATTCTACTACTAAAATCTTTATGTTTATTTTAAACCGTTTGACAATTTTTTTCACAGCTGAGACCATTAAACTGATCGATATTGCAATGGTTCCATAATAAAAGTAAAATATTTATCATATTTATCAGAAAGTAAAATTATTGAAGTGTAAAGCAACATCATCCATTATTTTTAGTAAAATAATGGATGATGTTCTAGGTGTATAATATACATATTATATATCATATGTGTTGCCCAGGCTACAGTCTGGACTACACATAGAATATCGAAACTAAAGTATTCCAACATAATCCATTTTGAATAACTTTACACTCGCGGAAATATTTGATTTTAAACTTTCGCGTTGCATTATCATTGTAAGTACTCATGTATATATGTTCATGTCCCGTTAGTATTTTTTTTCGCAGATATGTTGTTTTCTAGTAATCAGACTCTGCATATCCGATAGGCCTGTGAAATATAAAAACAAACACTTAAATCCGGGTCCTAGATCAGCAGAAAAACGTCATTCAATATGTCACTCGAATGGCGAGTGACGTCAGGAATGCATGTATTAACGTTTTACAAACGCCATGCGTCGCCAGTTTTACGCCATAACATCCACTATTCATATTCATACCGCCAACGTTCGAGTTAGAGATGTCTGTGGAGATGTGTTTAAGAATTTATTTTATCAAAACAGAACAAGTAAGAATATGTACCTATGTACATACAGAATATGTTTATGTTTTAAGTGGCATACAAAAGTCCAGGTTTATTTGGATAAATTAACTTATTATTGGTGCATGCAGGACTGCAATATTAAGGGATTGCAAAATTAGTTAGTTATTGATCTGTAACTAAATTAACGCAGTCTAGTCTTTTTTCATTTTCTGAATAGTTAGTTAGTTATTCGCAACTTATATTACTTAAGAGCTTATTGCTCCTTCGGGAATTTAAGGACAGGTAAAATGAACAATTATCACTTTTTTATTTTGATATAGGATAGGAGGTAAACGAATAAACGATTCACCTGATGGTAAGTGTAGTTACGCTGTAACGTAAAATGACCTTACCGATTTCATACGTTTTTTTAATTTTCTAAATTTTCTAATACTTAAGAAATGAAGAAAATTGCGTAAACAGTGGGAAAATTTCAAAACAATTAACACGTACGTACTTCACTTGAAGTTTAAAACTTAATAGCTAAGACTAGACCACATATTTCGAGTCAGCCAGTATTATCTCATTAGATGAAATATTTATTCATATATATACAGGAACCACCACTGACTCCACAGTCGTCCCTGTTCCACCAAGCGACTGGCCTGACGTTGCATGGTGACCGGCTGCCGGTGACGATGAAATATTGATCGAAAACCAAACAAATCTGCACATAGCCGAACACGCCTTCATCGAGCCTCTGCTTTTAAACACAAACAAAAGAATCAGTGAACTTGACATTATTTTTTGGCGGTTACAAAAACGGCTTTTTGGCTCTCAACATTTTTTGCGGTGTTCACATTCGGCCGTCCTTTTTCAAATGCAGTGCCCATATTGCATTTGTATGTACTTTCTTTTGCACATAAAAAGTGTGCAACTGCTAGCATAAAAACCGAAAGACCCTGTATGTATTTGGTGCGTGTAAATATAAATATAAATAAATAAATAATAAATAATAATAAATTCTTCAGACTGGCACACCAATTCCCTAGTCCCAAACTAAGCTTAAGCTTGTGCTATGGATACTAGGTGAACGGATAGACATACTTAAATACGTTTATAAACATCCATGACTCGAGTACAAATATCCATGTTCATCACACGAAATATTTGCCCCTAGCGGGATTCGAACCCGCGACCCTTGGTTTTGTGGCCAGGGTCTCTGACCACTCGACCAACGGGCCAGTCAGACTACATCACATACATTGATCTGACTCCGAAATAAGTAGCTTAATCACTTGTGTTACAGATATCAGAAACAGTGGTACTACAAATACATATATGGATACTAAAATATTGGATATTAACACCCAGACAAAGAACAAACACAAGTATTCATCACACGAATGTTTGTCTTCGGTGGCGAACCACAACTCCTGGCGCATGGGGCAGGGTCACTGCCAAATACGCCATCAAGCCAGTCATATTTAAAAATATATGTATTATATATATTAACGGGAAAAAAGAAAAAATATGTTGTGATTCCAAGAAGTGAGATACAGGGATCCCCTATTACTGTATCTCAATTCTTCGCGAATTCACGAAATTTCGTGTAATCGCATCATTAAAATATCCAGTTAGGGTAAATTTGAACTCGATAGGGATTCATGTCCGTCGATTCATCCTATGTGTTATATATCTAAGGGTTTCGATTTAGAAGAATGTTAGAATTTGTGTCAGGTTTACAAGAGTTTGTTGGTTTTTCACTCGTTTGCTTAAACTCTGTCTAATGTTTTTTTTATGTGTTTATACATGATGCTTTAATAACAAATACGTTTCATGTTCGTACATGTATAGGCCTCCATGTTTTTGCAGCGAGCGCCTGCAACAATCGAGGCGGTAAAAAATTAACGAAACGAAAAAAGGCCGGTGCATTGTCCCGATTCGTTTACAAACAAAGATACGTAAAAACATCACAGCCAAAAACCGGATTCGACACAAAACCGTGTCATAATATATCTCAGTTACAGGGGTCTCGGCAAAGTGTGAAATATACGGATGTTCAATATTTATAGGAATTTTATTTGTGTTATTTATTCACGGAGCACGTTTTACTGTTGAGACAAAGGGAGGCCTCGGCTCCTCCACCTTATTTTTCGTTAGTATCTGCATTTGTTTTAGTCGTATTAAGTAGTATAAATAATGCATTATCACGCTCTGGGTCGCCCTATCGGCGAGACACGCTCGCGAATGATATTATTTCCACGGATTTAACACTTATGACCGTTTTTGTAAGCATTACACTTAAATCGTCACGCACGTGACTATATTGTTTTGCAGTAGATGTAAATGTATACAGGGATTCAAAAATAATATATACGAGATTACAAGTACATTCTCCATTAGAAAAAAAATAACAACGACTACTGCAATATCTACATAGTCTGTTTAAACTGAATCTATAGAAAATAATGATAAGGGAAGAAAACGAGGAGAACAAACAGATGGATTATTATAAATAAGAAATTTGTTTATTTGAACGCCATTATTAGAAACTATTGATCGGAATTGAAAAAGTATTCAAATATTAGTCTATTTCTAGGCGAATGATTTGTAAAACAAGTCTTTTTAGACACAATTTTCAATCTGAACCTCCATACTAAGCCTTGACATTTAGATTCAAATCAACCGACCGTATTACTTACTAATGGAACTCCCGTAAATTCTACCGACCGTTTAAAGTCGTCACAATGCATATTTATATTCATAGCCTCATGAGCCAGTGATCAATACGGTGAACTAGTAAGCAGCCATTGAAGCTTCTAACCCTTTGTGTCTTAAATTGCATTATTTAGGCAACCATTGACATGTAAATTCCTTAAAGCTATTAAATTTGCATTCTAATTAAAACAGACGCCGGCGGTATATTCTCATTCACCTGTGATTTTGTCTTTGACGATTGGCGCTTTTGGTTCGTTTTTTGACTTCACTTCTATATTGTGCTGTTCTTTTTTTAATATTTGATTATGAGCATCGGAAATCGTAATATGATTATTATCTGTTAATTTATTGTTAAATTTAATTCTACAACTTTTCTTTCTGTATGATTCACCACAGGCTGTATAGATCTTGCGTTACCGTTTAGAGTGCTAAATTATCTAACTAAGGATATCTTTGGGATGGAGATTTTTTATCTAGCAGGTAATTGCTACATTTAGCCCATGAGGTGGCTTATTAATATTGTAACTACCGATACTCGTAAGGCTTCACAATTTCAATATCCTTTAATGTTAGGTAATTTAATTTGTAAATTTAATAAATTATGTGCTTCCAGTTTTGTTGATAAAACAAGAAAAAACATACCTTACTTGGTTAATACTGGAAACTTATATAGGAGCTTTATAACGAAAGGAAGGAAGAAGAGGAGAATTTAATCAACACACCGCAGATAAAATTTGAAAACTCGGTTAGTCTTAATAAACATAAGCATCTAATTTCATGAGATTATTGTAGTGTATAATACTGGTATGTTATTAAATGTGTTTTTCGTTATGTTGAAGGAATTATGATTAAGTGCGTTCTTTAAAGATCAATCTGAATATTGCACCTATTATATTTGTAATTGTTCGCCGTTTTGTCCGACATTTGATTCCATAGTCTTATTAATGAAATAACATCATCGTTATGTGCCACTACTTCTCAAAATTTTCCATCTAGCCTAGCTCAGTTTTATTTTTGGCTAAATGTGGTTGTGGCTGCTCTTTTAACTTTGCCTATCCCTTCAGGAATTATGGGCGTGATTAACATCACGCTTGTTTGTTTTTATTATGTCGAGTACTTATGTAATCAAAATCTTTACTTAGATTTGTAAAATGCAGAGGTACGTGTCTGGATTTGAAACAGCACCCCTCGGATACGAGACGCGTGTCCTTACCATTGAGTAATACCATCCCTCAAATAGCAAATGTAAATATAGAAAATATATCATGTCTTCTGAGAAATCGCCAATAAAACAACTTAGTCGGTGTTACTTGAACCATATTTATTCGTAACTAGCTGTGCCAACGGTGTCACCCGCGTTTATGGTTAATATTACCGAGTAGTTTTTGTTTCTATAAGGAACATACAGACAGACAGACAGACAGACAGACAAAAATTTTACTGATTGCATTTTTGGCATCAGTATCGATCACTAATCACCCCCTGATAGTTATCTTGAAAATATATTTCATGTACAGAATTGACCTCTCTACAGATTTATTATAAGTATAGATTTATTTTCATGCCATCCAAGTTTTAAGTCAACGCAGATCGCACAATGAAAACCATTATAATTAAAACAAAGCACACCTAAATAAATTAAAACGCGTTTACGAGACAGTATAAATAAAGACATGCGAATGCCATTAGTGTTATTACACTTTTATAGCGGCTCATAGCAGGTGTATCAAATACGGGGATAACAGTGGTGGCGACGGGAAATCTCATTACTATGTGGAGTAAGTTAGAAGCGAATGTCAAGTTGACATTGTGGAAAGGTCAAACGTGATTCTACGACTCTATTATGTAATATTAGCTAAAGTGACCATAATGATTATGGTAGCTTTAAGTTTATTATTTTCATAATCTATACTATAATATTATAAAGCTGTTTCTTTGTTTGCTTGAACGCGCTAGTCTCAGGAACTGCTTGATCGATTTCAAAAATTATTTTAATGTTAGATAGCCCATTTGTTAAGAAAGGCTTATAGACTATAGGCTATATAACATTAACCATAAACGCGGATAAAACCGCGGGCACACATTACTATCTGTACTAGTAGTACTCGTAATTTTATAAAGAAAATATTTTAACCTTGAAACGTTTTTGCAATGTCTTTTTATATTTGTATTACTTTCCTTTTACGTGTTTACAAACTATTATTACGGAAAGACTTGATGCAAACACCTCAAAATCCCTGTTTGATTATTACAATCGTTTGAAAATATATTGAAATTGTTGGCGACATAGGCAGAAATCCTGGAGCAGAGATATAGTTGCCGTCAATAAAATTCTTAAAATAATAATATATAAAAAGTATGCGTCACGTTGTTTGTCCGCGATGGACTCCGAAACTACTTAACCGATTTTAGTCAAATTTGCTAACCACGTGCAATTTGATCCAACTTGAAAGATAGGATAGCTTACATCTCAACTTATTTAATCCGATTATGTGTCATTGACTGTTAGGCGGAACGAAGTGCGCCGGGTCAGCTAATAGTACAATAATATAGTGGTGGTTATAGCTACTAGCTAAACGATGCTATTTGTAATTAACAATAGTTTGACGATGTTTTTTGTTCGACTATTAAAATATCATTCCTAAATAACAATATAATTTTAATAAACGTATTGAATGTCTCCGGTATAATTATTTGTAAAATAAGTCTTCCATGTTCTGCACCATTCAGCAGTTTAATGTCGTCTAAGTGAATGTCAGGAATTAGTTTAGCGGGTGACAATTGGTTATGAGAGAAAAAAAATATAAGTAAATATCAGACTACATCACATACATTGATCTGACTCCGTGATAAGTAGCTTAAGCACTTGTGTTAGGGATATCAGAATCAACATAGGTATTACAAATACATACTTATATATTAGATATTAACACCCAGACACAGAACAAACACAAGTACTCATCACATGAATGTTTGTCCTGGGTGGGGATCGAACCCAAAACTCTTGACGCATGGGGCAGGGTCACCACCGACTGCACCATTGAGTCAGTCAAATGATTCAGATACAATCATTAATGTAAAAAAAGTAAGGGTGGTGACTAAGGACCATTATCGTATGGCATTCGGTTCTCTTTGCCTTCCCCTCCATGGAAATAGCGTGAAGCTATTTTAGTTTTACAAATGTTATTAGTCTGATTAGTTAAAAAAATATATTAATGCATTTTAAAAGTACATACATACATACATAACATCACGCCCATAATCTTCGAAGGCGTAGGCACAATCAAAGGGACAGCAGGCCCCTTTAGCCACAACCATATTTAGCCAAAAATAAAACGAGGCTGGGTTAGATGGAAATTTGTGAAAAAGTAGTGACAAGTGGCTAGCTTGTCACCTAAACAATCACATACCTAAAACCCGATATACCATTAGTCACCTTTTACGACATGCTAGGCAAGAAACAGAGTTGGCACATTATTTTTAAGTCCCAGACCAACACGGGCAATGGGCTGGGTAAGATGGAAAATTGTGAAAAAGTAGTGACAAGTGGCTAGCTCGTCGCCTACACAATCACATACCCAAAGCCCCGTTTACCATTAGTTACCTTTTACGACATGCTAGGCAAGAAACACAATTGGAAAAGTTCTTTTTAAGTCCTAGACCAACACGTTTTCCACGTATTAAAAGTTTTGTAGTATTATAAAGATAAGTCTCCCATGCCTTACACCATACGGCGGGCTCATGCCGTCTGAGTGAATGTCAGGAATTAGTTTTGCGGGTGATACTTGATTATGAGAGAAAATGATTCAGTGAAAATTACGCACAGCTAGGTGCGGTTGATATTTATTTTCTCGGCTTATTATGAAGGTTATTTTAAATGCAAACATTATCTTTAGCTTGAATTGCCTTTTCGTTTTACGAGGTTTCTTTGAGAAATATCTTGCTGTGGTTTATCTTTATTTACCTTTTATGATATTATATATAAGGAACACTGGAAATTAAATTTCCATTAAGCCTTTAGTATTTATGTTTGCGTTTGCTTTGTCAACTTAAATGAAGTATCTTGTGAATTCGTTATATATTTTTTCTATTACACTCATCGTATGCGTACATATTATAATTTACGATATCCCTTATACGTTTGTGTTCTTAAATTAACAGGATTGAGTAGGTAGATAATAAAAATAAAAACTGAAATAGTTTATTTGAATGGAACCATTATTCTCTTACATAAGGTCTTTAATTAAGTCATCATTCATTTTCCTAGCGTTATGTCCCGTGCTTAGACGGGGTCCGCTTAGACCATGATCCGGGATTTAGCGAGTCTGGTAATTACATTGAAGCGACTGCCGATCTGACCTTCGTAAACCTAAGATAGGGGAACCAGACAATTTTTGGATCATGGTTACAAATCCAAAGTGGTTTGAATTTGCAGGTTTCATCACGATGTTTTCCTTCACCGTTGAGCTAGTGGTATAAATACGTACATAGACTTGAAAAATCCAGAGGTACGTGCCCAGGTTTGAACCCGCACTCCTCGGTTAAGAGGCGCGTGTCCTTACCATTGAGCTACCACCGCTCTCTTAAGGTCTTCTCAAGGTCTTTAATTAAGTAACAAATGAAAATAACAATACTATATCTATATCAGTAAATATATGTTAAATACAAACTTACTCATCGAAGAAACTTCTTACACAGTTTAACGTTGTATTATATTTCATGATTATATAGATATATTTTAACTAAATTAGTAATTCATTATCGCTGAAGATCGATAGTTTGTAATTATCCCATCCAGCTAATGTAAGGATTCACATCAAAGTTAATATTATGTTGCAATTAAAATTTATAGTTGTACAAATTATATTGTGAGCATATAGGAATAATATAACTAATTATTAAGTTTGGTAGTGACGATTCATAGTTGAGAATTGAATCTGTGGTCCAAAAAGTGTTAATCATGTTATTTTCAAGAGCATAAATTGTGGTACAAAGTTCTTTGAGATTCACATTCAATATTTGGCGTATTTAATAAATAATAAATTGTTCAGACTGACACACCGATTCTCTAGTTCCAAACTAAGCTTATGCTTGTACTATGGATACTAGGCGAACGGATAGACATTCTTAAATACGTTTATAAACATCTATGACTCGAGTACAAATGTCCATGTTCATCACACGAAACATTTGCCCCTAGTGGGATTTGAATCCGCGACCCTTGGTTCTGTGGCCAGAGTCTCTGGCCATTCGACCAACGGGCAGTTAATAGATATTAACTTAGGAAGAAAATCGTCGCAGACCCAAAACAACACGTTAGTAAAAACCGTGTCCAGCTAGAGTCATTTCCGTGACATTATGTTTTAAATATTAAAATGATAACATATTGTCAAAATTCTGATTTCAATAAACATACGTCGTTTATAAACATCACGATCCATGGTTTTCTCTACAAGATCCTCTCATACAAACGCAACAAATACCAACAGCCACGTAAAACGACTTCGTGCTATTTACGAACGATATTATACCCGGGAAGTAAATAACGTCGAAAAAGCACGCCATTCACGGGACCGCCACTCTTCAAAACTGCAAAACTCCGGCAATATTCAGCGCACTCCAATTACGGCAATAGAATCCGAGTGGCAGGAGTTCGGGAGGGAGCGTCACACGGCCCACTGCTGTTGGGACGTTTTAACTGATGGACTTCTTTTAGACGCCTAACAACATGCAAGTCCAAATAATGAAGTATTGTACAAAACAAAACTTAAGACTTGCATACAAATAATAATTCCTAGAAATTTCCCGATTCCGTTGATCCCCTACAAAACTGGTCATGATAATAACAAACACAATGAAAAAAATAATTATCTAATTTAGTAGACCGCGGCTCTTCAAAACTACAAAACTCCGGCAATATTCAACGCACTTCAATTACGGCAATAGAATCCGAGTGGCAGGAGTTCGGGAGGGAGCATCAAATGGCCCACTGCTGTCGGGACGTTTTAACTGATGGACTGCTTTTAGTCACCCGAATACATGCAGGTCTACTATTATTAGCTGGTACGAAAAGGATCAAGAGTATTGAATAAGCAAGTAAGGTGTATAAGGATCGTGCCATAATATGGCGTTCAGTTCTCTTTGCCTACCCCGCTAGGATAAAAAGGTTTACGAAAAATAATAAAGCAGTATAAAAATTAAACAATAAAATAAGCAACAAACTCGTCAAGAACAATAACATAATCTTTTATGAAACCATCGATAATTCAAGTAAAAATTTACTCTCAAAACAAAAATAGGTTTATCCCATGTTTCATTACCTTGTGTCTAGTGGATATAATTGCCTTGTCTGCACCTTATAGGAAACGCGATCGTTGTCTTTAATCAAATCTGTGTCGACCAGGCTTTCTCAAAACGAGGAGCGTCTTACATACGCTATATTTATTAAAAAAAAATGGTTAACTCTAACATATTAGTGATGTTACATTTAGGTTTATTAACATTATCATCTTTTTTATGTTATATGCATGAATTGGATTTATATATTAAAAATGTAATACATTTTTTTGGCAAAACATAGTCAAGAAAACAATTTAAAAATTAAAGTTGTCACTTTTGTAATTTTCTTGTGTTCTTATATAAAAAAAAAAGCATTGTCTACAGAATTTCGCACCTATTTAGTTCTCAAGTCTTTTATCGGTAAGTTCGACAGACACTACTCCACAATTTTCACGATATTAAACTAGGCTCCCACTATTTTGTAGACATCAAGAAATCATTTACGTAAATGGTCAAGTTCACAAACAAAAATCTTTATTAAAATCAATGTCATGACTGGCTCGAATGACGCATTCAGTAGTGATTCTGCCCCATGCGCCAAGAGTTGTGGGTTCAATCTCAACCCAGGACAAACATTCGTGTAATGAATACTTATGTTTGTTTTGTGTCTAGGTGTCAATATCCAATATTTAAGTATATATTTGTAAAATACCAACTTTATTACTGACTCGCCTCGATGGCTCATTCGGAAGTGACCCTGCCCCATGCGCCAAGGGTTGTGAGTTCGATACCCACGCTGGACAAACATTCTTTTGATAAATACTTTTGTTTGTTCTGTGTCTGGGTGTTATTATCCAATATTTAAGTATGTATTTGTAATACCACTGTTGATTCTGATATCCGTAACACAAGTGCTTAAGCTACTTACCTCTGAGTCAGATCAATGTATGGGATGTAGTCTGATATTTATTTAAAGTGAATCTACCACCGGTTCGGAATGTTGCTTCTTCCGAGAAGAAGAAACCGGCAAGAAACTTGGTAGTTACTCTTTTCAGCATGAAAATATACATAGTTATGTTATACATATACGTATGATGGTGGGTAACTATATATATATTCAATCGGGCATTAAAAAATGAAAAGAGTAACTACCGAGTTTCTTACCGGTTTCTTCTCGGTAGTGGCGTCATTCAACAACAACAATTCAACCGGTGGTAGATTCAAATTGTTCTGTTTTATAATGTTTAAGTAATGGGTATTACTTGACGATTTATAGATAAGTGTTTTATTGAGGCTTCCGTAAACATTGATATTTTGAGTTTGAACTAAGTAATAACTGAACTACGTATCCAGTGCACCAATGTATGCGTTTCCAATATGTTTACATCTGCGCTGTTGAGTTATCGCCACACTCCCTACAGTTACGACAAGCTGTAATCAACTATTCATCCACCTAACCCGACCTCAAGCAAACACGTTATTTGCAGTTAAATACCGTCAATTTAATATGCATCCTAGCGGAATCCATGTCGACTCTACAAATGTATCTAGAATCTAGACCAGTAATTCCTAACCTGTAGTTCGCGGACCATTGGTGGTCCTTCAAAGCATCCCAATTGGTCCGCGAAGTCATTTATATTTCTTTTTAAATAATAATAAGAGGATCCTTACACATCAAGTGAGGTTTGTGTAAAGATCGTGCCATATGGCGTTCGTTTCTCTCTGCCTACCCTGCTAGGGAAGTGGCGTGAAGTTTAGTTAGTTAGTTAATAACAAGATACAACGCGTCGACACAACAGTGCGTGGCGCTTTATTTCCATCCAACTAATATTAACTCTCAAACAATAAATCAATTAGGTGGTCCATGATTTTACAGAAATTTTGTCTAATGGTCCTCATGACAAAAAGGTTGAGAACCACTGATCTAGACCAACTGAAACTTGAGGCTCCCGATAGATAATTTACGTCACACGGTTAGGTTGCTTCTGAATTAATATTCATTACAGACAGTCTTGGATAAACCGTCGCCGCCTTTGCGAGGTAAGCCCGGAGTCTCGGCGGAGTGGCTCGTGTAAACTGGAATGTGGCATGTGATATTTGAGGTTCGAATTAATGGTAATTATATTTTATGTATTTTCAACAAACGCTGTCTTTCTTCTTTCCTTAGAGCTATTAAACGTATGTCCCATGTTGCTCTGGGACTTGGCCCATGTTGATCTAGGAAAAAAAATAAAATGTGCCAACTGTGGTTCTTGCCTAGCATGTCGTAAGAGGCGACTAATGGTTTACAGGCTTTTGGGTATTTGACTGAGTAGGCGACCAGCTAGCCACTTGTCAATCCTTTTTCACAGCTTTCCATCCAACCCAGCCGACTGTCCCATGTTGGTCTGGGACTTAAAAAGAATGTGCCAATTGTGGTTCTTGCCTAGCATGTCGTAAAAGGCGACTAATGGTATATCGGGTTTTAGGTGTATGATTATGTAGGCGACAGGTTAGCCTGGTTAGACATACATATACATAACATCATGCCCATAATCCCCGAAGGGGTAGGCAGAGTCAAAGAGGTAGCATGCCCCTTCAACCACAAGAACCACCAACCGTAAGAAATCACTGGAAAACAAGATATTGATTACGTATTGGAAATAAATATCACGAACTTCCAAATCCAGCGATAGCTTGGTAGATTGTGTATTGTTTCTAGTCAAAATATAATAAATAATATAAAATGTGGTGAGAAACTGATGTGCATATGTGTTATTATGTATAATGGTTTCATAAAAAAGCTGGCTTAGTCTACTGCTTATCTCACGCGGATTTTATTATAACAATAAAAAATAACAGTGAGATAGTTTTAAAATATTTCCATGTACTTAAATTTTTATTTTTAAAAGAGATTTAATTTTACCTATATTTCTAATAACTATGTTATTAAACGACGAAACGGATGAATTATAATTTTAAAAATAAATATTTAGTTATCTACGAAGGACTATGAAAGTATTAAAAAACGCTATTTCCACATTTTACAACACCGCAGCCGCCGAGCACTCGACAGTTGTAATAATATGATATGGGGACGTATAATTTGCAATCTCTTTTTGCTCCGGCTTATCTCGGCGCGTCATTCCACGGCCAGGATCAAGTGTTGCGGATATTATTTTAATATTCGCATTCTACGCTGTGGTGGGTGCCATTTTGTATGGCTTACCCAACAATCTGTGATGAGGCGTTTCTGTGTGGCAAAAACGGCGGTTGCTGTCTTCTGATTGTTGTTTATGTCAGGATATGGATATTTTGTTGCTTTTTCAATAATAGTTGCTGGCATTTCGTTTAGTAGTAATGCTTCTACTTTTTCTAACAGTCCATAATATAGAAGGTTACTTTGATTTAATTCTACAAATTTTAATAAAACATTTCTGTAATGATTATCATCTTTATGGATTTGTCATAACAAGTTTTAATGGTTCTGCAGATACAATTAACTTGGTGAAATTTACAATAGGTAGGTATGCTACTTCCCCCCCGCCGGGGTCCTCGGTTTGTCGTACCGGGGGGGCTTAGTAGGCCCTGACATGACAGGGCCGAAGCGAAGAAGGACCCCGAGGTGAGCCGCAACTGCACGACTTGCTACCGGGTAGTTGCGGCGGTCCGGCTGTGGCCCACTGCGGCCGGACCAGGGTTGCCGAGGAAGAGGAGGAGCTGAGTGTTGTCGTTGCTCGCCTCCCTATCCTCGGCAACCCGACAGGGGCGCGCTGGGTCGTGCTGTGGTGGGTCGCAGAGGGATTGAGCGTCTCGATGCTCTCCCTCTGCGACGACAGGGCTAAGCCCTCAATCTGGGTCGCCGGGAGGAAGGCGGCCCCTTCGACGAGGCGCTCTCCGCGTGCCCCTCTGGCTTAGCAGAGGGCACAGTGCGAGAGTGGGCCCACGACGCTGGTCACGGGGATGATCGGCGTCTGAATCCTGGGCGGAGTGGTTGAGACATGCTGGGTGGCCTGGCATGTCTCGACGCGCGCGCGTGCTCGGTGCTGTGCATCCGACGACTGTTGTCGTGGGCTGCACAGCATCGACCACCGCCGCGCGAGGTGGGCCGCGTAGCGCGGCACGCGCATCACCGGAGGAGCTGTCGTATAGTCCCGACGGTGGGGATACAGGCTCCTCCGGGACTGCGCCGCTGGAGGCCACGTTGGGGTTTTAGTCGGTTCGAGTCCGACACACCGCCCTCTGCTTCCCCGAGTAGAGGGTGACGGCTCGTGGGAGTTTCCCCAACTAAAAAAAAAAAAAAAGGTAGGTATGCTACTTGTATTTTGTGAACAGGATAACTCAAGATTATTTTTGTGCTCTCATAAAATTCAGCAGTAAAACTGGACCTGACGGGATTGCAATAGTGCAATAGCAATGAAAGACAGACTTCTGATCTTCTGAGGACAGTCCTTTAGGAAGCACAGTTATTAACAGGAGAGCTATTTCGAAACATACAAACGCCAGATGTTACAATCTGGCGTACCTAACTATCGACTTGCGCTTTTTGTTTATTTTATTAATACTTACATAAATGCATTGCAACTGTAATGCAGATATGACAGACTTTTGTTTTCGGTATTAAAGTTAAGCTATGAACGCCATGGTCGAGTATAAATTGGTTAACCATTTAAAGAGACAAAACATGTCACAGTGGTAAGTTAAAAAAAAAATTATGTATAATATAGCTAATTTTGAGTCCTATCTTATATGTATATGAATGCACCTTTATGCATTGCTAAGTCATTCACCCGATTTCGATGAAATTAACAACCAAGAGAAACAAAAGTTTTTGACGAAATAAGCTTATGTTAATTTCGTCCTATTCATTTCGGTCAAAGTATCAGAAATTTACCTAAAGATTAACGTAATTTTACAGGCATCTATCTATAATATTGTTAAATGCGAAAAAACGAAAAGATATTCATCGAAAAAACATTAGATCTATTTCCGTATATAAATAGGGAATATACGAAACATACGGCAAGTATATAGTTATAGTATTCACATAGCCTATGTATAAGCTATATGCAGATTATTTGTCACGTTCAATGTCTCTACGTCAGTATATCTGTTCTGCAAAGCGTAGAACCTCACACACAGCTGTTAGTTCTCCTGGATGTTAATATTCATTACGCCGCGCCTCCAGGGACGCCAGACAAATTGACAGCGACACAAACACATTGCTATCTAGCTATAGACTAGAATGCGTTGCCATTTTGACAGGGATTAAGGTGTGTAGGCGTCTGTTGTGTAGACTAAGTCGTATGTGGTACACTTTTATACTGTTATCGGTTTAGGTTGCTACTTTAAAAGTATTTTCTTTAAGATAAAAGCCATTTTGTAAAAGTCCATTACACTACACTCTTACAACTTAATTTAGGGTGTGTCGATGAGGGAAAATTATTTTAATCATGAATTTATTTCTGATATATCATGACATACATATGTTGCAGATTGTCTTAAAAGTAATACAATTAATTTTATTAATTTCAAGACAATCTGCAATATATGTAAGTTATAATATATCAAATTAAAAATAAAGTATGTTGCCACAAAAATGAAATAAATTCAAGATTAAAATCATTTTTCACTTACCATATTACGGTTACATTTATTTTTTACATGATTAATAACCAATTTAGCTTCACAGTAGACAGAGTTACATTAATCTCAACTCAAAGACAAAAATGTTAAAACTCCTAACGTTACGATAATGTAGAAAGGCATAGCTATTAAAAAGCCATAGGATCAAGCTGATAAAAACGAATGGACACCAACAATCTCCCAATAAGCACGAGGGCAAACATAATAAAAAACGCAGCATCTTCACAATATGGTAATGTTCTACTCGACAAATCCCGCCAAATACATCGACCCCCAAATAATAGCGTAGCCAGAAATAACCAGGTTTTCCACCTCGTATTTTCCGTATTAAGTATTTTGTTGAAAGCCCTTTCCTCGGCGACCCCTCTTTGTACTGTATCCGATATCATCCCCTCAAAATTATGAAAGTGTATAAACATTTTCACGCCCCCTGTTCTCGCCCCTTGATTTCCACATTTCCCGTTGGTAAGTTATTATTATCAAATCAAGCTATAGATACCTGTCTAGATAACGGTTGCATGCTCCCCCTAATGGAAAAATGAGGATTCGAGATTCCAAATCATTGTTTTACGATACTGTAATTTTGTTTTCAGGGGCGGTTTGTTTGTTTACGTAGAGCAAGTAAGATCGCAATCGAGATTTAGAGAGATTGAACTTTGTTTTATGTTTAGTTTGTTATTAATAAATGTGATATATCGTACGTATTAAATGAAATAAAACGATTATATAAATAATAAAAAATCTAATTCGTTAAATTTTGCTTCATATTCAACAACAATCAGCTGTGCTATTACAGTTTGACCGCGGCTAACGTTATCTATAATATAAATATGAATCGCTAAATGTTTTGCTAAGCGCAAATCTCGAGAACAGCTGAACCTTTTCGCTAATTCTTTTTTAGTTGTGTTTGTTATTATTATTAAAGGTTCTTATAAAAGAAAAAAAAAAAAAGTTGCACGGAAAAAGAAATGAAAATCCGAGAACGGGGCGTTACGAAGTGCGCCGGGTTAGCTAGTACGTTATATAATTCATATGGTTGTGTACAACCATAACTTGATTATGAATCAAGCCCAAAAAAAATTTGTTTATTCATCGCTTAGGTCTTGATTATTAATAAAAATATTTACGTATTTGTAATCTAAACATTAAAATAAATTGTTTCAATTGGCTATCAAAGGTCTATAGCCAATTGAAACAATTTATTTTAATGTCACTTTATCCATCACTATACAATTTCATGGTAAAACATGCTTTGGCTTCCATTAGGATTTGTAATGCGATAAAAAAAAATACAGACGTATGTTTTCCACTGCCTTAATCTAATTAACGTAATACTAATAAAATAGTTTTGATACACAATAGAGACGTGCCCTAAACTAAGCGTAAACACTGCATATTTACCGTAAACTGCCGAATCCCCTCGCGGAATTAATTAACGAAGTAGCAAAACACTGAATTTCGCCAAACAACAACTCCCAACAAATTGTGTTGTCAACGCTATTAAAACTCCTTTAGCATAACTGGGCGGTGGCACACGAATTTGGACTTTAAGATTACGGGATAAGAGGGTTAGGTTTGATACGGGTGTACGTGATAGCGAAGACCGTCGGTGGATATGCGTCGATTTGCATAATCCATGCATCAAATTCCGTTAATTTTCTTTTAACGGGCGGTGGGTGCAGTAGCGTAAACATCTTCCGTCACTCGTCATAGTCCAGGAACCGACCGCATAATTACAAAATTAATTTAATTTTAATCGAAATTTACAATAAGTTAATGCTCCATGTTGGCATGGGACTGAGCATGTCATTAAAGGTGCTAAAGATACTGGGCTTGTAAATATGTAGGCAACTACAGCAATTTTTTACTACTTTATCACAATTTTTCATCTAGCCGAACTCAATTTTTCAAGAGTTTATTATATCTTAAACTCTGCAAGAAACTTAGAAAGCTTCGAATACTGTTGTATTACTTCTTATCAAAATATTCTTTTTCGCTACGAAAAGAAGTAGATATAATGTAATAATTGTGGCAATAGCATGGAATCAAAAAATAACATCCAGTTGTATCTAACCAATCGCACATGCGCACTTATTTGATAATCCTACTATTGTTTTTACCTGGTTTTATGTCATGATTGTGAAAACTGGTGATACTGTTTGTTTGTCATGAGCTCTGTCGACCATCGGCAGTTAATCGGATTTTGATGAGATTGGCATTCGTATCGGTGTTGATTTGGATTAACATCTTTGTGCAAAAGCTTGGAACTATTCACACATAAATAATTAAAAACATATTCGTACAGTTTGAAAACATTTTTTTTTTACTTTTTTAGATTTAATACATTAAATAATGTTCAGTATTTTTAACCCGATAATGATTCAATTTCGTAGACCGAACAAGAAGCTTAACAAATCCTGTTGTGAACAATTACACATTTTATATAAAGTGTGATATACAAACAAAACTTCTTAGTAATATTAATTAAACAAACATTTTCATACGGCGATACAAAAAAATAATAGATCCCACAAAATGCATGGTATTACAATACACCGTAACATTGCACTTTACAAATGCATCGAATCCGATCAACGATCAATTTTGCGGTAATAACTACGCGATGAGACTAATGAGCTCGCTTAATAGTACGGGATCCAAATGATCCCGTACTATTAAGCGAGCTCATGCTATTTCACGTTGCATTAAGGATGCTTTTTACAACTGTAGCGATGCAAAAATTCTGTCTGCATCTCAATTCTGAGAAATTAATAGCGCGCAAACTGCTGTCTCTCTTGCAGCTGACTATTCATTTATTTACGTTGTAATGTTGAACTGAAAGCTAATGGAAGGTGAAACTACCGTGTCATGTCTCTCACGAAAACAACTTTTGTCAAATTCTGAAGTGGCTTCCGTCGTTTTGCATTTTTTTTTTATTAATATTTTTGGCTGGTCGATAATAGAATAGAGATTAGGGCTGTAAGCTAATTAATTAATGAAAGTGTTTGGGAAAATGATTTAGAATTGGATTCTTATTTAGCCCTGTCAATGAAACAAGTATGAGAAATAGTATGAGAAAATAAATTTAAGTTCATTTTTCATCCAAAATTATGATCAATACTAAAAAGTCCGTTACAAGAATTTCATTAACATCTTATTCACCAAAATAAGGTAGAAGTTAGTGGTAAAGTCAGAAAAACATAAGTGTATGGTTTGCATAATTATAAGCGATATAAATTCCATTTTACTCTGCTGTTGAGCTAAACGTCAACGTACCCGTTATTGCAGTAAGCCTGATAAAAACTAACGTTCATATATGTTTGGCATAAAGTTTATCAACCCATAAAAAAAGATACATTATCCAAACAAGCCTTATCCACTGTGATTACACCTATTTTTAATTAAAAATCCTCGCAACAAAATTGAAACAGCCTCCTTTGTTCTTTCAGGGTTTAACGGTGTTTGTTGCAGTATTTTTTTACACAAATTATTCAAGCTTATTGAAAATCGGATGTCGGAGGGGCAATCTATCACGGGCATAGCCGTATAGCCGGCATAGCCGGTGCCCATAGCCTTGTAAAGAAAGCCCGGATAAATGGGTCACAAATCCTTTGGAACCCGGACCTTTAAAAATTGGTTTTATTCGTTTTACATGTTTGCAGACTTAGAGCAAACTAAAGCTGTAAAGGTCGGGTTTCGTTTGAAAGGTCAAGGAAATTACATGCCCGGGACGGGTTAGTGCATTGCTTTGTTTATATCGTGCCGAATGGTATATCGTCGGGTTATCGTAGAAGCTGTCGTATTGGGGATTTAGCAAACTAGTTTGTACCCGTGGCTTGGTTTACGTAAATTGCTTGTAGAATAAACGCTGTTTGGGCTTATTGCAAACAATCAAAAAATTACCTATGTTTTCTTTATATATAGTAAGTAATGAATATCGGAATATGTTTCATTCATAAATCTAGAAATCCATCTGTCCATTTATTGATAGATCCACCTGTTTATTGTTTATTACTCACTAGCTGTGCCAGCGATGTTACCCGCGTTTATGGTTAATATTATAAAGACTATTTCCGTCATACATGATCTCTATGTAACTTTAACCATTAAGGCTGCACACGCGACGGTAGCTTAAAAAATGGAGTAACTTCTCCCGTTTTTCCAACATTTCCATTCACTACTCTGCTCCTATTGATTGTAGCGTGATTAAAAGTATATTATAACCTGTCCAGGAGTATGAAGAATAATTGTACCAAGTTTCGTTAACATCCGTCAAGTAGTTTTTGTTTCTATAAGGAACATACAGACAGACAGACAGACAGACAGACAGACAGACAAAAATTTTACTGATTGCATTTTCGGCATCAGTATCGATCACTAATCACCCCCTGATAGTTATTTTTCAAAATATATTTCATGTACAAATTTGACCTCTCTACAGATTTATTATAAGTATAGATTAGAATGTTTTACAATATTAAGAAGATTTAATAATTTTATAGGGAACGGTGCCAAAAAAGGTTGTCTTGTTTTGATGGCATGTATACTTCATCTTTGACATATTTCTTACTTTACCCGGAACATTTCAGACGAAAACACCTCCTAAAACTATCTCATTTTGGTGTACCGACATTGAAATACCAAGTTTAAGTAGCACTTACTAGCAAATACCATTCTGCTATTCAAGCCGTCTTCCCGCATAGGCAACCACGATCGTTTAGCCAAGAATCAATCTCTATTACATCAGTTAAGTGTCATTTTTGTGTCGAACCCACCTTACACGGTGAAAGCAACTCGTATCTGGAATCCGCAGGCTTTCTTAAGCCCCTATTCGCCAGACCCTAGGATCTTTTATTACGGTTGTAAAACATCGAACGATCGGCGAAAGGATTCCGATGAGACAGGTAAGTCTTGGAAGCAGGTCGAAATTCGACTAACTCCACGCTAGTAGCTCTTTATAGACCTGCATTAGTCGAAGGTTACATATCTGATGGTATAAAATGGTAGATGTAAGCGTTAACCTGTCGGAGTAAATGGGCATTGATCCCTAAAATGTGGACTGAGGAACATTTGGATGTGATATACAATAGTATTGATAGTAGCGTCCATGATGTTAAAGTTTGTATGTTTTTTACTTTATTACTTTTTAAATGCGGAACGGAATCAGCAGAGATTTTAACATGTATAGAAATCGTCGATCGATTTCTATATATTCAAATCTCTCCTGAAATAATATAATAAACAGGAATCTTTGGGGGAAAATCGTGAACAAGAGGTAGAATAAAAAAAATGACGTTCTTATTTCAAGCTCTCTAAATTTTAACTTTAACTCAATTCATAAAGTTAGTAAGTAAAATTATAATATAATTTATTAAATAAATTTAAAATTGTTTGCGATGGATGCTCTTGATGAATCTAAAAAAAATAATGATTAGAACATTTATAAAACCACTAAGATACATAAAGTAGACGTCTTAACTCACTTTAAATTATTATTTATTATAATAGCTCCAACATTTTACGATTTATCATTATAGAGATTATAACAAGTAATAATTGAATTTTAATTTTTATTACACCTTACTCATAGATACTGAAAACTGACTAGCTGTGCAATATCTTCACACGAAGCATTTAATTGAATATAATTCTTGGTAATAAACACTTTTCATAAACTCAATAACGTTGACGAAGAAGTGTTAAATTTTAATTAAAACTTAAAATATCATTTGGAAAATTTTATAGTTATTAAACATTAATACTGGTAAAGTTCCAATCTCACTTCTAAATGTGACTTTGGGAAAAAAATTGGACTTTATACATATATACACACATACCATCACACCCGCAATCCTTGAAGGGGTAGATGGTTCAAGGATCAATAAGGACAAAGTCAAAGTCAAAGTCAAAATACTCTTTATTTATATAGGTTTGAAACAAACACTTATAAATCGTCAATTCAATAGGAAAATTAACTAATAATATGAATCTAATAATATTATTTATTTAATAATATTATTAGACACTAAACTTATTTTAGCCAAATGCAAAACTGTGTTGGGTAAGATAAAATAGAACTAATTGTAAGTAGTGACAAGTGGCTAGCTCGTCACCTACACAAATGCAAATTTGATAAACCATTAGTCGCGTTTGACATGCTTAATAAGGAACATAGTTCATACATTATTATTGAGCCTAAGACCAACATGGGACTGGAATTAGAATTCTTTTGAAAAATACGTAGTAATCTTATACTTACATATTATATACTAAAAGTAGTTCATACTCTTTCGTCCCATGTTGGTCTGGGACTTAAAAATAATGTGCCAACGGTGTTTCTTGCCCAGAATGTCGTAAAAGGCGACTAATGGTATGTGGGGTTTTGGGTACCTATGTGATTGTGTTGGCGACGAGCTAGCCACTTGTCACTACTTTTTAACAATTTTAAGAAACACACGTGAATTTTGCGACTTTAAATTGCGCTTCGCAGTTTTTCCTGATGTATGCCCGTTTTAAGAAACGCCAAAATGGAAGCGAGAGATTGCGTTCAGACGGTACACTCTAGGAAATAACACAATTTTACACTGGAGCATCGCAAGCAATGCGCGGTGCAATTTCAGACGACTTTGATGGGCGTATTCTGATGTCACTCGATAACTTCTTGATGATGATGGCGCTTGCTTTGATGTCACATTTAAATGTCAAATCAAGCGCCGTTACTATTATAATAAATAAATAAATAATAAATAAATAAATAAATATCTGACTACATCACATACATTGATCTGACTCCGAGGTAAGTAGCTTAAGCACTTGTGTTACGGATATCAGAATCAACAGTGGTAATACAAATATATACTTAAATATTGGATATTTACACCCAGACACAGAACAAACACAAGTATTCATCATACGAATGTTTGTCCTGTGTAGGAATCGAACCCACAACTCTTGGCGCATGGGGCAGGGTCACTACCGAATGCGCCATCGAGTCAGTCAATATATAACAATATTGTTACATTATATATTATCACGCCCGCAATCCTTGAAGGGGCAGACAGTTTAGTAAGAGGTCCTTCAATCGCTTTTAGCCAAAAACAAAATTAAGTTCAGATAGATGGAAAATTGTGAAAAGCATGTCTAAATGTCATGATTTTTTCCCAATATTTTATGTTAGTATATAATTGCATGATATATCTAAAAACATTATTATTATTTGTTGACTTTATGCTATCATGTGAAAAACACAGTTGACACATTATTTTCAAATCCCAAACCTACATGGGATTACAGACTCATAGTTATTTTGAATGTTGATAAAATCGTTAGGTACCTCTAAGTATTTTGCTACGATGATTACATAAACGTGCTTCACAATCCGCTTATCATATTCTACAAGGACTTAAGCCCACTTATACACATGGGTTGTTATTTGAAAATATTGTGAATACAAGTAGGTCCACTTCAAAGTTGTTATGATGTAAAGATATTTTCATTTCAAACAAATATTAACAAATTATGTATAAGCTGCTCCCTACTTTCTTTTTTATATTAAAAGTAAAAGATAAAGAGAATTTACCAATAAAAATACAGTTTTTTATATTGCGTTTATATTTTAATTTGTTATTTACTTTTGGACAAAGATTTGATGTTTATATTTTAACTAGAACTTGCTTATTTGATAAATTTTCACAAAAAAAAAATATATATATTTAATAGGTATAAAAAGATACAAATTAAGTAAAAATATCACAGTTCATGTTTTAAAAACTGTAATTAAATAAAATTTTAAAAAATTCAGTATACCTACATAATTCTTATATTTTGGGTTATTTATGGTCATTAAATAAAAAGCATCTTATACAAACACATTAAAAAAATATCTCCTAACTCTAGGATAGCACGCCAAAAAGCATAGTGCACTTAAGTAACAGTTTTCTTTGCCCTGGCGCCTTGGACGCTCTTAATGCAAATTTTATTTATTCATGTAAATTAATATCTATTCTCCAAGACATCCAGTGAGGCGAGAAATTGAGTACGTGCAAAAATAAAGCGTTCCCCGGCCAGCTTATGCAAACCCGGTGACGCCCCCTTGGTTACCAATTAGGTTGTTGGCTCAGGGACTCCTGGTACGTTTGTTGGGATAAAAAATATGATAATAAAATTGGTAAACGCATTCTGTTTATTATATTAGGGAGGGTACAGGTACGTCGAGGTTCTGGCGGGATTGGCTGAATATTTATAAACTTAAGACCTAATTAGATATAATTAGATCGGGAAAAGGTATATTCATAGATATTTTATTTTGTTTACTTTTTTGTTATTGATTGAAATTGAATTTTTGGTCTGGTTTGGATGAGGCCATTTAAAATGTTTCGGAGATTTTTTTTAACTGGAATTAAACTAAGTTTTTAACATACATATATATCATCACGTCCCTAATCCCAGAAGGGGTAGGTAGTCAATGGGGCAGCTAGCCCCTTTAACCACTTTCAGCCAAATTCAAGTGGGCTGGGTTAGATGGAGAATTGTGAAAAAGTAGTGGCAAGTGGTTAGCTCATCGCCTACATGATCAACGTTTTTGAACGGTTCATGTTTATTTCAACCTACGATATCGTTTTATTTGAAAAATTCAACGTGACATTCAACACTCTTCTAGTCATCCAAATTTAATAAGTGCTAGCGAATACGGGGGCCACTAATGGAACCATGAAACTCTATGCCGTTTTAGCAGACACATTATTCTTTTACAACATTTTTATTATGTTTTGACACACTGCACTACCTCGACTAAGGAATATAGCTACTTTGTATATTCTTGAAATAAACAGCGTTTACATAGATTATAAGAATACGAGTTGTATATTTGGTCTATATGTTATGATGGATTGTTAATTATATAAACCAGATTTTTTCGGATGTGGAAAAGAATTTCAGTTATTCAAAAACTATCACCTAAATATACTAACATAAATAAGAAATGTTTCTTACCATATTCGTTCTTAAAAAAGGAGTAGATACTAGCTTCTGCCCGCGGCTTTGCTCGCGTGGTACATCGATGAAATATAGCTTATGTGTTAATTAAAAAAAAAAATTGGCTGAAATTTATAAGCTATACTATTGTAAAGTTTCATTAAAATCCATGCAGTACCTACTTTTTGCGTGAAAGAGTAACAAACACCCATACATCCACTACACAAACTTAAATAATATTAGTAAAATTTGATTTGTACAGATTGTTTAACGAATATGATCTAAATATATAATATTTATTCTTAGAATTTTAACATCTTTTAGAATTCTCAAATCCATTTAAGACATCTTATAAAGGTATCCACACACTCATCTCCCGCATTTGATGACTCATTACAATGCATCCTTAAACCTATTCTTTTCTCTTCAACTTGTAATTATTTATAATGACTATTTTCATAACATCAAGCTATTTTATCGATAATTGCGAAACTAAACAGCCTGTATCGCGGAAACATCGCATTGTGATGCCAGTTATAGCGACGTTTGATGGCGTGTTCACACTGAAGTTACTTTGTACAGAAACATCGTCCTAACATTTAAGTATCCCTTATAACTTTTGCCGTTTGTTGTTGATAATGCTTTGATGTACTACGAACACTTATCCCGTTTGTAAACAATATTTCAATTAACTAATTACTCTTTGGAATTATGATCAACTGTCAATGTTAACTTTTGTTATTATTGGTAAAAATATTAGTATATGTTCTTGAGGTTGTAATTAATTGGTAATGTATCTATAATATTATAAACTGTTATATTGGTCTTATGAAGTACTTGGCACAGTGAAGAGAGGAGTGTTGGTTACAGGTAGGTTTTTGCTCAGCAGTGGGATTTAAATGGCTAAAACAAAAAATAGATAAACAAATTAACTCTCTAGAATAACACACCAATTCCCTAGTCTCAAGCTAAGCTTATAATTGTGCTATGGATATAGTTTATAAACATCCATGATTCTAGTACAAATGTCCATGTTCATCACACGAAACAATTGCCCCTAGCGGAATTCGAACTCGCGACCCTTGGTTTTGTGACCAGGGTCTCTGACCAATCGACCAATGGACCAGATAGCACACATCATAAATTTACTGATAGTATATCATAAATTATTAAGGCAGACAAAGTGTGTTTTAACAGTAACGTAAATATATTCATTCTTCTAGAAAAAAATAGGTCAGTATAAACATACCTTTACACATAAAAGCTTAACCAATTTTCAACCACACCACCATTACACAATAACCATAACTTTTCCACGATTCGCAAACGCGATTTGGCATAATTTGCGTCGTGAATGGGCGCCGTTTCTTCCGTCACTTTTTCTCTCACGTCCACAATTGTCTAACGTTTGTTCGAGTCAAACAAAAGTATGATATCCCTTTTGTTGGCAACAAACACGATTCTCTTGGTTACTGCAAGCGAACCTTGTTACGTCATCTAGTTTGCATACGGATTTTTGAGATCCGCAGACTTCTTTAGTTTGAAAGCCTTCGTATAATCCTTACCTACTAATATTATAAATGCGAAGTAGATGTCTGTTACGTATTCACCTTTCAAGTCAAGTGAATTAAGTTTGTAAACGGAACAGATTGATAAAGTTATCGATTGTGATTTTTGGTATATCTAAAATATATACTCCAAGACATATGTTACTTTATTATGATGTTATTTATCTCACAATTTCTGGTAAAAAAAAATTGATACCATAATCCTCACAGTCCTTAAGGGACCAAATTAAACGCGAGTAAAACTGCAGGAAGTCCTTCTTAATATCAGGAATAGCTGAATGTGTCGGAATACACACATTAGTTCTCACGTTATTGTATTGTATGCGAATTAAATATCTTTTGTATTGGATTCGCCGAATATCTAGGTGTTGCCAGTGTTTTATCGGATTCTAGGTGCGTGATTGTGTAGGCGACGAGCTAGCCATTTGTCTCTACCTTTTCACAATTTTTGATTCTAACCTATCCCAGCTTTTTTTATTCGGGTGAATGTGGTTATGCGAGTTTATTGTCCCATTGACTCTGCCTACTCTTTTGGGTATTGCGGGCGTGATGTTATGTTTGTATGTATTACCAAACTAACTAATTAACTAAACTTCACGCCACTTCCCTAGCGAGGTAGGCAGAGAGAACCGAACGCCATATGGCACGATCCTTACACACCTCACTCGCCTCTTCAACATTCATGATCCTTTTCATACAAGCTCTACGGTTTTTATGTTTTGTATTACCAGTCTTGAAAAACCATTTCCAACTGTATTTTCAATAAAAGCAGAGGTGTGCGCTGCACCACCATTACACAGCGTTGCTTCGTTCTCGATATATGTAATTCACATGAAGCTTCTTCGGAAGAAGGCAACCAATCGCATATATCTTCGAACGAAGCACCTAGTATAATAATGATCGAACTTCACTCACAGGTAAGTTCGTTTGATCATATATTATACTAGCTTCTACCCACGGCTTCGCTCGCGTGGTACATCGATGAAACATAGCCTATATGTTATTCAGGTATATGAGCTATATTATTCTAAAGTTTTATTAAAATTCATTCAGTAGTTTTTT
This sequence comes from Glyphodes perspectalis, assembly GCA_951394215.1. Taxonomy (NCBI): domain Eukaryota; kingdom Metazoa; phylum Arthropoda; class Insecta; order Lepidoptera; family Crambidae; genus Glyphodes; species Glyphodes perspectalis. The sequence goes on along the minus strand of OX596212.1, from coordinate 12,211,655 downwards.
TGTGAAAGAGTAACAAACATCCATCCATACATACAAACTTTCGCATTTATAATATAAGTAGGATATCAATAGTTTGGTTATACAGCTATGGTTTTGAAAAATCCCATTCAGGATTTCAGTATTACGATAAACGCGCTTTACCTCTTTAAACTACGCCCAGTTTGAGGGAACTACGGGACCACCTGACGAATACAAACTCCAACTAGACTAGTTTTAATTGTACCTCCTGTTTGTGCATTTCCTCCTTTCCTTCGAAATTAATTTAGTATTCTTTTGAAACTCGTTCATTTATTATACACAGCGGGTTATCCTTACGTGAAGTTTGTTGGTATGTACTAAGTTCTTTCGAGTGTGAATATTGTAGTGCTCTCTGGAAACGTGGAATGTTATAATTACTAAGAGCTGCTTGCGTTTTCCGTGTTATTTTAAATGCAAATTCATTATGTCGTTAAAATGAATTTATTTGATATTAAAGCTAGCTAGAGTGCAGTGAACTAAGAATTTTAATAGTCCCGTTCGAATTTGCAATACGTCTTTTATAAACTAGATTGCATTAAAATTTAAATATTGCGCTTAGAAAACAAACAAACTAAATTATTGAAATATCAAAAATCATAACTTGTCACCACTTTTTCACAAATTTCCATCGAACCCAGCCCTTGTATCTTGCTGAATGTGGCTAAAGGGGCCTGGTGCTTCTTTGACTCTGCCTACCCCCTAGGGGATTATGGGCGTGATGTTATGTATGTATGTATGTATAACATTAATCATAAAGGTTTTTTATAAATTTTGTTGTAGGTATTGGGAATACCATAGGAGTTACGAAGCTGTGTCAATCGACATTAATGACATTAACCTCACGGTCTCCCAAATTCGACACCATCCCTATAGACGATACTTTGACTTTGTCTCGTCTCTCATGTTTGTACAAATGTCTGTTAATACCAAATGTTGCACAAACACCAAATTTGGGAGCATACGGAGAAAAGCGTTTCAGAAGTGTCCCGCTTAATTCAACGTTACACAATAGTTGTACAATGGCCACAGATAATTATGTTTGCGCTAACTTCCACGGACAGTGGAGTGACAGTTAGTGATGCTGATGTATCGGTAGAAGGGCTTTAATTAGAATATCGATAAAACTAACAATTCCTATCTACGATGAGTTAATCCTACTAATATTATAAATGTGAAAGTATAGTATAGATGGATGTTTGTTACTCTTTCACAAAAACACTAATGAATGAATTTTAATGAAACTTTAAAATAATGTAGCTCATACACCTGAATAACATATAGGCTATATTTCATTTATGTACCACACGAGTAAAGCCGCGGGCAGAAGCTAGTCAATAATAATCACTATATTTTATGGTTCTAGCTACATATTTTGTATATTTAGCTATTTCCGATACCTACTTGTAATTTTTATTCTATTTTGTCTATGTATAAGCCTAAGTTATTAGAATATGATTTTACTTGATATTAGTGACAAGAAAAAGTGATTTCGTAAAAAAAAGGCTTATTTAGTTCGACGTTTTAATTTATTAACTGAAATTTAACAAACCGCATAATGTTTGTGTTACGTGAACATTGTCAATATCAAAGCAGGATTTAATTCCCTTTCGTCGTATTTAAGACTTTCTTCTCGTCTCAACATCACTAACGACTAGCAACAAATAAAACGTCGCGTCGCACCAAGCCGGCCGAATTTATTTCGCCCACATTTGGACAACGTAAATAGTTTCGCCCGGCTTTGTGACACAAATAACGACATTTGCAATTCGACCGCCATGATTATTCCATTTTCTATCGTATCCCAGGAGGAATTATCTCATTAATGGCTACAACACGTGTACCATGCTAAATGTGCCGATGTTTCTCCGTTGATAAATTGTCAGGCCGTTTTGAGCCTTATGCGGTTACAATAAGTGTGGACGTGGACTCTTAAGATTGCATATGTGAAGTTTTTGTCGCAGTGCACTAATAGAATGATACACACTACATCTTAGGTTGACAAGTAAATATTTTATAGATTAAGTTATGTGTGATTATGGGCACTAAGATTTGTAGCATTCAACTCTGTCTAATATCTGTCGGCGTCAAAAGCCCATTGTCAATAGATTTAATAATAACAAAAAAAAAAAAAAATATTGGGTTAGATGACATAAGTCTAGTACAAAACGTAAATTACAGATATGAAACATAGTGATATATACGATAAATACAATGATACATACAGATTTTATACATAAGCAACATATGCTACAGATAATAAAAGAACCGGAAAATGGTAGACTCAAAAGCATCTCAATAAAACATTAAGATGTGTGGATTTTTTTTTTTGAGAATGATTTCGCCATGCCTTTTCGAAGTGACCTGATTATGATTGGTTCACCCAATTTAACAGTTGGAAAGATTCTATAATATCACATCTCTGATCTCACATATCTGGTGCCATGTTTTCAGTCATAAATCACTCGTGTGTTACGCCCTTTTATATCACTCATTTTACCACTGAGGTTTTGTCATGTATTTAAAACTGGGCCTAATATATTATGTAATCAATATGCAGTCGTCAATTTATTTTTCCGTCCGTCCTACCCGACTGTGTTGAAGTTATAATTCAGTTTATCATACACGAGCGTGTTCCCCTTTGTAAACACGGAGGTGTTAATGACATGTCATTATAAGTGTTTGCTTGCGCAACGTTTTGCTGTTTGTTTGTCTATCTATTGTCGCTTCGTGAGGCAGGGGTGATTGATTTTGTTTGAGGCTGACTGTATTACAGGTGTCGTGAGTTCCTTGTGGTGTTTAGCAATTATGGGCTAGTGTTGTATTAAGTTGTAGCTGGGTCGACATGGACTGGATTATTATTGAAAACGCACTGAAATTTCTAAATAAGGACACTTATCTAAGAAATTAATTAGTATTTTTCCCACGGACTAGTAAAAAAAGAAGGACTCCGCGCCACTAACTAGACGTTGAAGCTCCTCAACTGCTCCAACTTGACACGCAGTTGACGTCACACATTGACTATCTGGTATCCCTAAGTATCTCACTCACACATGCATAAACGTGGCTTCACGCTATAGTTTAACAGCGTAGAGTCCTTCTTTATTTACTAGTCCGTGGTTGTACCGACAGGATTAACATTTTGGGACAATTTTATGCCTACTTGACTATTGCTTTCGTATTTTAAATTGATGATCAAAACTTACTTTGATTACACAATATAATATGTATAAGGCACTAGCTACCTAGAAGATGATATTAATAGTCACTTTAGATAACTTAATGTAGTATAGTAAGTGTGTGAAGTATCTTCAGAAAGTTATGATTGCGATAAAGCGCTTTTTATTGCTCTTTGAATTATTAAAACGTTTTATCCTAAAGAGGTCACGCAATATCTATAAAAGTTTAAATTCAGAATCCAAAAAACGTTAAACCCGACCAATCTTCCTAAAGTTCATATGCAAACAATGGACCATGCAACATTCCGATATGGAAATTTGTGCCATATCGATGCGCCTGAACTCGATCAGATCTCCCGATAAACTAGCTTCGCGCCGGGTTTCACACGGTAGCCTCTTAGTTCATTGTTCGTTTACGAAACCTTTTGCATAATGCAGACCAAGTGTGTTGGTGTAAGTTGGCCGTTTGATTCCGAATGATATGCTCCCATACGTTCCGAGATAACTGTCGCTCCTTCGAGATTATCTTTTAACAAATAGCGAATGTTTCCAAATAAAGCGGTTGGCTAACGAGGTCGTTTCTTTACGTCATACAGACTATAACGATAATCTGGGCTCTTTAGATGTAGTGCTAAATATGTAATTTATATACCTTTCTTACTATTTTGTGCATCTGTAAGCGTTCTATTTTATAAGGGTTTGCTAGATTTACGAGTATTTTGACTTTGATTTTGTGTTTTATTTATTTGAATCTATACGTAATATATTTCAGTGAATTACTATATTCTGCAGTCATATTCAAATGAATATGACGTAAAAACATAATTACTATTAAAGTTTTTTTGTGGGAAAGCATATATAACAAAATAAGCGAAAAAAAACAACATGTATACGGTCGAATTGAGAACCTCCTTTTTTGAAGTCGGTTGAAAACAGGATCAGAATTAATTGATATTTTTTGCCATTTTTTCTTATACACATGTGTTTACTAATTGAGATATTTATAAAAACATTCATTCCTGATAATAATCATCAATGTTTTATTCTGCTGTAAAGGACATTTACACCGGAATCTGTACTAAAATGTTTGTCTATTTAATTAGGAATTCTTCACTTTCTCGGTAATTATTCACAATCAGTGCTAGACACCAAAGACACAATTAAAACATTTGTAAATACGTACCGAATTAATAAAGGTTTTCTAAAGCCCATTCAACTGAACTCGAAAAGTAATGAGCAAAAAGGAAAGTGACAAAGTTATCCGAGACGATCGTCACAATTACATTAATGCATCGACGCCGTAATCCAAAGAAGACTGTGACAGTGACTGTTCGTGACAGAAACATCAAAAATAATGTCAATAACTGTTGGAAGTTTTGCTCTCGTTCACTCTCCCTCTTATTCATCACAGAAAATGGGGTTCGCAGTAAGAGGGAACGTACTATACACTGACGATGTTTCGATTGAAATTAAAGACAAAGTCTTCAACTGTATTGTGTTTATACAAGCATTCTTATTAACAAATTGTGATTGTCAATTTTTCTTATTTATTTATATAAAAATAAAGTAATTTTATAACGATAAGCAAAGGTAATTTTGCGTAAAAAAAAATACAAATCATAAGTTTTGTTGGCTATAATTTCAATTAAATTTATTTCCATTGTTTAATAATATGTATTAATTATTTAAAAAAGTATAAAATAAAATTTAATCCCAAACTAATAATATTGTATATTTAACGTTTGATTTAATTTTAATTACATTCATATCAATTCACATGATTATTTTAATTCTCCGCAGATTATGAATCATAAACCTTAAAATATTTTTACCACTAATGTTCAAGTTTAAATAAACTTTAGAAATTTTGTTTTATGACCGGCCGCTAAACTAAATGCCTAACGGTCTTAAGTTCAGTCGTAGTGGTGACGTTTTATTTCCTCACTTCCACCAAGCTACAACTGCATTCGGTCGACGAAATATTAATGTCCCTCGTAATGGACGATATCACCCGTTAATCTGATCGTGATTCCCTAAATCGCGCTAATTGTCCATTATAAATCATCGGGACAAAGTGACGCTTACACTCTGTTCAGAAAAACTCATTTGGACACTTCATAAAATAGAAGGCGTGACTTTTGAAAGCGTTGATAATGTTTGTTTGCGTTCCGAGATCATAAAAGAGATGGATGTGTCTGTGTTTGTCGTTAATGAGAAGTGCGATTCTCATTGGTGGAAGAATGTCATCATCATTTCTGGCGAACTTTAGGAAATGTGTATTCATATAACGTAATGATTTTGTAACTTAATGTAGATCGACACTTATTGATATAAAAATAAGTTCTAGGCGCATGATATTTAGATTATTGAACATTACTATTGCGGTTCTAGATGTGGGATAGGTTTTTATTCTAGTATGCATTGACAACATACTATGTCATAATTTTTGACATTGGAAATGACTTTTCGTTCGCTTTAGTGTAAGCTTCGATTTCACGAAAAAGTGCGATCCGCTTATATCTGGAAGAGTTCTTATTATATCTAATGATATGATATTAAAAAGAGTCTCATAAGACGCGTATTTACGAAAGAAGTAAGGTGCACAAAGAATTATTCGGGAATGTCAAAAACGAAAAATGTTACGGCCGAAATAGTGAAAAAAAGTTGAATATTTTATTTTCCGATTTTTTTATTTTGGCGCTCGATATTTTGGAAACGAAGAATGATATCAAAAATTAAAAAAAAAAATCCTCTGGACAATTTAGCCAGCTACGAATCGATCCTTAAACAAAGACGATTGGGTTAAGGAATTGTCCTGTAGCCCAACCTTTTTGAAAAAAGTCCAAAAGTAAAATTCCGTAGATTCATTTCCGATGTGCTCGATAGTCGTGTGAGGCACAAAATCTGTATTTTCTTTATTAGCCTGTAGTATTCTACTGCTGGGCAAAGATCTCCTCCATATTTTTCCACTACTGTCTGCCTTTTTTTTCACCTGGAGAAATGCTTTACGCATACCACCTCGCCTTGGGGGGGCGAGATGCTTATGTGAGACTCCCAGGGACCTCTGCATTAGGAGACCCCCTCCCTGGCCAAGATGGTAACGGCTGGGGTATACCCACTAAAACTCCGGGATGCATCCTCCATGCCGACTGAGGCTTCGCGGGTGCCCCTAAGGAATCCTCCGCTAGGCCTCAGCGTCGGGCCGCTATCGGGCATCCGCGCCAGGGCTAGTAATTAGAGGGACACGCGGAGAGCGTCTCGTCGGGACTTATGTCTGTCCTGGACCACCTCTTTCAGGAGATGTGAAATTCAGCCAATTTAAAAGTGATCAGTAGCCATAGATTTTAATTACAATTCTATGTCAGCAGCTAATACACGCATTCTACTTTGAAGCAATAACGCCATCAATACATCGTTCTTAAATAGAAATGGAAAGACGTCAGAATTCACTCAGCCGGGTCATTAGAAACCAAAACTTCTTAAAGCCCGCTTGATAAAGCACGCCACATGGGACGTTTTACGACACTCCTGTAAAAGTACATGTCGTCTTAAATGAGACATAAACACACAGACGTGTAAACGAATGTCGCACATTTATTTTATTAGCGTCATTAATTCGTGCGCTTTCGTCGCGTCCGAAACGGACGGCAGTAGGCGCGTTTTGAATCGGGATTAAAAGGCGTCATTCCGGATTTCGGATGGATAATCCGATTAGATGTTTAGCGCGACTGTCTTATTGAACGGTCGTCTGGTAAACATGTTATTTACTGGAACTAGTTAATTAAGTAATTCAGTAGACTGTGTATATTGCTTTAATTTAAGTGTACTAATGAGAAGAATTTGATTTAATTTGTATATTTCAGCTAATGATGCCTAGTTTATTTAAATAATAAAACAAAAATTAACATTTGTATTTCTGAGTTTGAATTATGATTTTTCTTTATTCCGCGTCGTAAGTACGCACATTTTCAATAGTTAATATCAAAGCAATAGTCTGTTTCTTTTCACCCATTTGCGTTCAACTATTATAAGCAAATTTTCGAAACTATTTCTAATAATGCAGATTGTACAATGCGTAGGTATATTATTTTTATTATCATTCAAATTAAAAATATCTTTATATAAATAGGCTTCAAGAAAGCACTTATAAATAGTCAATATACAAAAAAAAAGAGAAGAAACAAAACTACCACCGGTTTGGAAAGTAGATTCTATTGAGAAGAAACCGGCAAAACATTAAATAGTTACTCTTTTAAATGCCAATTATACCAATGTGGAATAATTTATTCCATAATTTGTGTCATGTCTGTTATTGTTATAACTGCCAAACATTTCCTCTAGTTATGTGGAACCACAAATATGGAATGGCTATTCATTTAACAACATATCGATAACAATCAAAATGCAACTCCATGTTGGAATCAAGCAAATCGCTTTAACCATTCCATTCCAAAGTGGAACTAATCTTCTATATCAAATGCTCGGTATAATGGGCACTTGCAATGCGTAATTTCCATTACGCTTTAGGCACTAGTGATATTATGTTTTCGAATTATTGGTATATTGGCCCAAATAGCAACTGGATATAATAGCCATTGGAATGGTTCAAATTTCCAACAAATATTTGACGGCTAATTTTGATGGGTGGGTGAGCTATACGCAATTGAATGCGATGATGACGAAACTATAGAGTTGGTAATAATGTTAAGTTATACTGAGTCTACAGTTAGGTACGACTTATTTAGGGTGGATTTTACCCGCCGATCAATTATAAAGTTGCAAATTTCTTAATGTCATTTAGCACTTTAGTTAGGAGACAGGAAAATATTCTATTGTTACATTTTCATCTTCCTAGCGTTATGTCCCGTGTTAAGACGGGGTCCTCTTAGATCATGATCCAGGATTTAGTGAGTCTGGTAATTACATTGAAGCGACTGCCGATCTGACCTTCGTAACCCTAAGATAGGGGAACCAGACAATTACAGGATCATGGTTACAAATTCAACATTGTTAGAATTTGCAGGTTTCATCACGATGTTTTCCCTTACCGCCGAGCTAGTGGTATCAATACGTACATAGATTTGAAAAATCCAGAGGTACGTGCCGGGTTTGAATCCGCACTCCTCGGTTAAGAGGCGCGTGTCCTTACCATTCAGCTACCACCGCTTTTTAAGCTTCTATTGTTACATTTTACCAAGCTGAAAAGTAAACTCGTGTAAGATTAAAGTAAGACCAAAGAACAAAACACAAGACAAATAGGACAATTCAGATTATTTTAACTAAATCTACAACAATAATTATAATCAACGTTATGATTTCGTATTTTAACTAACTGAAATTGTGCCGAAAGTACTGCTGTGACTTGGACTTGGAAAATTTGGCGCATTAGAACCAGTTTATCAGCATTTGTTTAAAAAAAAACACTTTGTTTAATTCGTAAAAATAACAGGCGATTGTAACTGCACCTCCCGGTTTTACGTTAAAACGCGGGGTGGGGGGTGTAGAAGCAAATAAGTGGGGAAACGAAAATAAAGCAACTCGCGTGATAAGTCGGCTTTCCGTTCAACAATATAGCGCTAAAATGGCGACTGTTGATGGAAAATAAATAGTATGTGATTTATATAAAATCCAATATGTATAAATATGTAATTAAAAACTATGTAAATATTTTATTAATATGTACATATTTAATTAATATGTAAATATTTAAGGTATTTATATAAATACCTTACACTTTTATTTAAAGCTAATTTCCCATAACTACTAGTTTTACAGTTTCCACAATGTCAAGTGCAATTAAGTTTTATTTATTTTAATAAAGTGATACTTTCTTCCTAACACGAATTATATGTCTACGGGAGATATTATTTGATGATTAAATTTTTTAATAGCTGTAAATGAAATATAATAACTGCGATGAACGTTCAAACAATTAAATTTGTCAAGTGGCATAAGTGTTGAAGTATAACAAACAGCAAACAGTTATTTTCGCATTTGTAATACTAGAAGAGATCACTATTATACATATTTGAATACTTAATGATTGATTCGTGGTCTTCCTTCAAGAGCTATTGCTCTCAACAACTCCTCATAATCATCATCTTAGTGTCCACGGGACATATTTCGAGCTTGGGATCCTCTTGAGCCATGATCCTGAATTTGGCAAGTCTGGTTATAACATTAAAGCGACTGCCGATTTGACCTTCGCAACTTTTAGATAGAGGAACTTAGATAATGGTTGCAAATCCACTGTTATTTGAATATGCAGATTTCATCGCAAAGTTTATCTTCACCGCATATAGACTTAAAAAAACCAAAAGTACGTGTCAGGGTTGAACCCGGTCCACTCGGATACGAGGTGTACGTTCTAACCATTGAGCTACCGCCGCTCTGAAAAACTGTATAGTGTTCATTTTAAGCCCACGATCGTGTTGTTTCGCCGACCAAATTCGATCGGACACCGCGCCAAGACATGAAATTTAGCTTTTACACTGAACTGCATTCATTTATTGGATTAATTATTCGATCCGATGTTTCAAAAGTTCCTTTTTTAGGACTGACGTTGGAAAAATTGGATGTTGCAAATTAAGAATTCATTGGGAAATTACTGCAAAGTTTGTGAAATGAAAATGAAATGGTATTTTATACTATGTCTGCTGTGTATGTTTGACTAGCTCGATGTCCCATCCTATGTGCCAAGAGTTGTTGGTTTGATCATCACCCAAGATTCTTTTGACATTCATCAAATAAATACTTGTGTTTATTCTATGGCTGTGTATTAAAATATAATATTTAAGTATATATTTAATTTTGTAATACCACAGTTGATTCTGATATACGTAACTAATAACAAGGGCATAAGTTACTTAGCTCGAAGTCATATAATATTTTTACACACTTTTTCATCTAACCCTGCCCAGTTTTGTTTTACGCTGAATGTGGTTAAAGGGGTACTACCCCTTTGACTCTGCCTACTCCTTCGGGGATTATGGGCGCGATACTACTACTACTATTTAAAAAAATCGTATAAAGTGACGAGTGTATGTAAAAATTACTACATAATATACTAGGAACTATATATTTATAAACGGAATCTTTTAACTAATCCATCTACCGTGTTTTGAGTAAATACACTATTTCATTCATTTAACGTGCTATACAGTTATTCTGCTAATATACATAATAGGTATTACCTATGTCTCAATTTCGTTATTTACATATCACAATAATGGTAGCGATGCCACCGTGCACTGCTAAAACGGAGCTCATATACATTCATGAAGCCTTATTCAGCATGGTTTCATTGTACTTTAAAACCATAAAGGTTGACACCTTGTTAGATACCGCGAAGTATGGCATTCGCATGTCCCGGGCACATTATGCCGTAGTTTGCGCAGAACTTGTGAAATTTACCAAATGTTTTTACGTGTTTTTGTTAAGTCTCACTAGGCTAGTGGAAGTCAACCTTTTTACAACAATATTTCACTGAACACAAACGCGGTGGTTGCTTAATGGTAAGGACTCGCACCTCTTAACCGAAGGGTACGGGTTGAAACCCGAGCATGTATTTCTGGATTTTTTAAATCTTTGTACGTATTTATACCACTAGCTCGACGGTGAGGGAAAACATTCTGATGAAACCTGCAAATTTAAAACAACTTTGGATTTGTAACCGTGATCTTAATATTGTCTAGTTACCCTACCCTAGGTTACGAAGGTCGGATCGGCAGTCACTTAAATGTAATTACCAGACTCGCTAAATCCTGGATCTGGTCTAAGCGGACCCCGTTCAAGCACATGACATAACGCTAGAAAGATGATGATTTTTACTGAACAGAATAGTTAATAGTATTGGATTCATAACATACATATTTTAATAGGTAACAAACTGGCGTGCTTAGTAGGAATCTTATATTGTCATGTAGTCTTTGGACATTTGCAAAACCATAGATATCATAAAAGCGTTGTCAATCATGGAAGGGCGTTGCTAGGGCACCCAAAAACTTATTAAAAGAGCAGTACGGTTATTTACTGCAACTTTATATACCTAACTAACTAACTAACTAACTAAACTTCACGCCACTTCTCTAGCGGGGTAGGCAGAGAGAACCGAACGCCATATGGCACGATCCTTACACACCTCACTCGCCTCTTCAACATTCATAATCCTTTTCATATAAGCTCTACGGTACCTTTATATAACTAATTATATTATACGTCTCTAGGTATCGGATATCTATGACTCAAAAAGTAAATCTCTTTAATTTACTAAACACAATTTGCTCCAGCAATATTTTTATACATGTTTGTGTGTTGATCCTTTTGACCTTTCTACCATTTGTTCATTACTTCTAAACAGTTATATAAATGTTTACCACCCCTGCTCAATAGACACGCCACGCGATACAAAGGTAGTCGCCCTGTAATGAATCTTTGAAGGTGAAGACACTTTGAAAGCATGGGCACTGCACATAAAGCAAACGTTATAACTTAAAAGTTTGACGTAAAAGCTCCATGTTAAGGCAAATCAATGCATTTTTTATTTGTACGAACTGTACAAATATTTTTGTTAGAACATGTTATTTATGCAAATGTCTAGTGTACTGAAAATGTACGGGTAAATATGAGTCCTTGTCACGTGTTCATCATGCGAGTATATTGTTTGTACATTGAACTTTACTTACTTCGATTCACGAAATAAATAATAAATAAATTCTCCTGACTGAGACACCAATTTCCCAGCTCCAAAATAAGCTTATGATTGTGCTATGGATACTAGGTGAACGGATAGACATACATACATCCTTGACTCGAGTACAAATGTCCATGTTCATCACGCGAAATATTTGCCCCTAGCGGAATTCGAACCCGCGACACTTGGTTTCGTGGCCAGGGTCTCTGACCACTCGACCAACATGCCAGTCTAAATGATATTACAGAAATGTTTACTTTGAACTAAACCCATTGCAGATTTTGCATGGCTTACAGAAGCATATTTGATTTTAAGAGCATAGTTAAAACCTCACGATAGAAAAGAGAAAAGAGGCTGTTTTCAATGTATTTCGACTTTGAAAATTGTGACAGTTGTCATGCAGTCGATTTAATTAGTGTCACAACCCGGATTATAATTAGTCGAATTTTTGCTTAGAGACATACACTATAGCACTCTACAAAAAGCTTTTCACGAAGGCATTTCCACTGTCAGGAATATACTTTTTGATACATCTGAACATAAACAAACAAACATAACATAACGCCCACAATCCCCGAAGGGTAAGGCAGAGTCAAAGGGTCCCTTTAACCACATTCAAACAAAACTGTGGCTGGGTTAGATGGAAAATTATGAAAAAGTAGTGACAAGTGACTAGCTCGTCGCCTACACAATCACACATCCAAAACCCCATATACCATTAGTCGCCTTTTACGACATGCTAGGTAAGAAACACAGTTGGCACATTCTTTTTTAGGTCCCAGACCAACATCGGACGAATTGATACTTCTGGTGTTGGAAATGTCCATAGGTTTATTAGTCTCCTTTAGTAGTTAAATTAAGATGTATATGTCGAATACAATTCCTTTGTAATTATGTACATATATAAATTCCCTTACATTATGTAAATTATGTAGACCGTTACGTTGCAAATTATCTATGACTCTATTTCGCAGACAAGAAAAATGAGTTTAAATCGGTAAGTAGCTAAATCCATCACAATAGAGGCGCATCTCCCCCGAATAAAAAAGCGAATATTTAAATTTTTCCATCAAATTCAACCCTCCTGTGACTGCACCGTTTTCCCACACGTAACGTATTATGTCGCGTTATTGCAAATAATGCATTATCCATTCACAATGTGACGGGGCTAATGACGTTGAAAAATAAACCAGGCTTAGTATGCACGGGTTGGGCGTATAGGGGGCGCGTTCTGATGTATCGTACGTCATATTTTCCATATTACGCTTTCAGTTATGTAATGGTGACTTTTAATTTCGAATGAAAAAGCGCAGCGGTGAAACGTGTGTTTTGTGTCAAATAATGTACAGTGTGCATTTGAGGGTTAATAGTGAAACCTTTATATTAGCTTTCTGTTTTGATGTTTCACGTGTAAAAAGTAATAAAGGCCGCTTTGGATATGTATGTTTTTTGTCGTTAATAGGCTTTTGTGTAACTGACGCATAAAATAAATAAACGACACAGATATATGGGTTATTTAAACAAGTGGGCAATCAGGTACTGTTCAATGCAAGGTAAATATAGGTATTTACAGGCCGCGGAAAATTCAAAGGCTATGTACAAATGACGGTTATTTATTACTACTGTTACTATAATTCAAACTTGTGGATATGAATTTCGTACTGAGATCTGCTCTTTTTGCTCAATGGGGATCAGATCAATGTAAATAAGGACTTAATTTTCATCATTAGACATACGAGTATAAGATTTTTGTATCCAGATCTAATACATTCTACGAGCTATTTCTTATAAGACCTAAAAATTACTGAATATTTTACTATAGAAATGGACTTTTTATTTGTCTGTCTATGTTGACATCCCCTTTTTTCGGTCCTCATTTGAATAGTTTTAAAACCATCTTTCTTTTCTTCTTTTCATACGCAAGAAAAGCAAGTGCTGCTAATTCTAATTCCCACGCGATTACTTCTCTAGCAAGTACGCAATTAAATAGGTCACCTCTAATTATAATATCGAGAGTTTTTATTGTCCTCGCATGGTTAATCAGTATGCTTTACGAGCGCATGTTTGCATTTAGAGCAGCGGCGTAGTGCTGACCTAAAATGTAGAGAAATGCGAGTGTATGTGGAATTCCTTGAGCTTCGCGTCACAGACAGAGTAGCGGTTTGGACGCTCGCGTTTAAGGGTTAAATACTAAAGGTTACCAAATCACTATTATCCAATGTATAATTAATTTTCGCTAATTGGGCGTCAACATTCCATTTATTTTTTATAAAATTCATTGACCTGACTTGGAGATACGTAGCTTAAGCACTTGTGTTACGGATATCAGAATCAAAATCGGTATTACAAATATCTACTTATATTTACTGGATATAAGATAGCGCATTCGGTAGTGACCCTGCCTCATGCGCCAAGAGTTGTGGGTTCGACCCCACCCAGGACAAACATTCGTGTGATAAAATCTTGTGTTTGTTCTGTGTTATAACCAATATTTTAAGTATATATTTGTAATGCCACTGTTGTTTCTGACATCTGTATCGCAAGTGCTTCAGCTACTTACCTCGGAGTTTTCAGTATTTTGAGTATTTTTCTTTAATACTTATACTTTTTTATGCATGTAATTCATTTCAATGTACCTACTACATAATAACGCGTAGTATACATATGTAAGTATTTATCTTTAGCGTTCTGAACGCATCTCTGTGGCGTTGAACCTATCAAGATATGTTTTTTGTAATCCAGATTAGGTTGAAGAAGAATAACTGCCGCAGCCGGTCAAAGGGAAACACGGCAGGGCCGGACTGGGGCTGTGGATATTTTGCATTTTTGCTACTTTCAAATGGACCTTTGTAAGTAATTGTCCTTTGGCTCGTTTTGTTACGGAGCGCTGTCACGATTGTATGAGTTATTGTGCTGATTATTTTGTAAGTATCGTCTTCAGTGACTAGGTGTTGCCTTGGTGGTGTATTATTATTTCTTGTATAATGTTTTGACAGGATATACAATTAATTTAATATATCGCCTCTTCAAAAACTTCCATGTTCAATTTTCCTTGCCTAGAATGTCACCAGAGACAACCAAAGGCGAATTGACTATTGGGTTTATAACTATATAGGTATGTACTATTAAACATGCTATGTTTATTTTGAACAAGTGCGTCCTTCAGAGGCTGGTCTGCTCTGGTTTACCTTTTACTTGTAATAATACTCGGCTGAATCTTCAACGAATATTAACTGTATGACTTGGTATGAATATTAATTTAATCTGTGAATTTGAATTGTTTATTCAATCTGGCATTGCAAAGAGTAACTACCGAGTTTCTTGCCGGTTTCTTTTCGGTGGATGCGTCATTCCGAAACAGTGGTAGATTCTAATTGTTCAATTTTGTATATTTTTTTGACGATTTACGATGCTTTTTTTAGGCCTACGTAAATAAAGATATTTTGAGTTTGAGTTTGGGTATGCTCAATAGCATATATTATGCTATTGTGTTTGTACTTGACAACAATTTTAAACTTAAAATTTCACATTAATTAAAAAGATCCCTCAAAATGATGCCACCGTTTCGTTTCGCGGCAAACCCTAAAAGTGCCTAATGAATAAAAACCTCATTTGCAGCTCCTTAAAATTCACCCCTAATTTAAATTAGTGTTCCGAATTTTTTACCGAATTATTTTCCTAAGACGTTGTGTTTTTACAAACGGGATTATGATTGGGGGCTTTAACTTGTGATGGGTAGGGTGCGTCAGGAAAGTGTCACCATGATGCCAAACAACCATTACAGAAGCAAACCTATTACAAAATTATCTACGTTATTCTTTAGACAGGAGAAGTACATACAAATATTTAGCGAATCTGGTAACTGACATTTGTGGTCTACTACCACACGAATGTTGTTCACTTACTGGACCCAGGACACGGAATAGGGATGTTGACTGGCTAGTCAATTGAAATACTTTTTAAGAGCTGTCAAAACGAAATCACTTCATAGATTTTGTATGGGCTTGTCAACGTGTGACGTCACTAGTTTGTATTGTCAACTGACTTAATATTAAGCAGTTTTTGTAAAATTAACAATCTTATACTCAATATGATACAAAATCAATAAGGTTAAACAGCATACTACGATACTTTCTTTTTCAGAATTGATATTTCAAAATTAAATATAATAGGTGTCAACATCCTAATTTTATAAATTTGATTAGGTGTGGATGACCTATTTAGATTGGAAAAAAGATATGACGATGAAGATGATGAATGCATGACTGTTAGCTCGAAGGTGAAGGAAATCGTGAGCAAATTTACACACTCAAATAATTTATTTATTTATTTATTTTTAATTCAAATTAAACGGCAGATGCCAATTACAAAAATTGAATACATCCATATACCATGAACTATATTCCAATGTTAATATTTTATCTTTTATTTAATGTTTTTTACTTGTCTTGCTGACTGTACTTAATCTCTTCACGTTATAAGAGTAAATTAAATGGGACGAATCGCAGAACAAACAATAATATATTTTTTTTATTCAGTGTTTCGTTTTATTGGGACGAAACACTGAACGACCCCAATTTATAAAAATATATGTATACATCTTTCTATGATTTGTGTCATCTATAGTTGAAGTACGATCGTGGATTTAGTTAGTTAATTTTTTCCATTTATCAGATATTCTTTGTAACTCGGGCAATAGAAAACTAGACAAATTGGATTAAAGTCAATCTATCTATCGGAAAGGATAGGTTCCTTAAATTTTCTCCCCTTATCCTTACTGGCTAGCTATCGTCATTTTGTTTTGAATTCTATTCAAACTTTAAGTATGGATGCGTGTTTAACTTCCATTTGCTATTAAACTATGAACTCTAATACATAGTAGCTGCATGTTTATTTTCTTAAGACGCCTCGTTTATGATAAACATGATTATTGCCGGGGTCTGGTAAGAATGCTCGTAATAGCGTTGGGGTGCGTCAAGTGACAGTCGCAACACCATCCATTATGGTGCGCGGACTTATTCTGGATTTTTTGGAATTTATTAAAGTAAGTAATTCAGGAACACATTTTATGACTAAATCTTGCATAGTTTGACTAAAATATTTCCGCCACTCTTTTGGAGTGACTGACAGAAAATCAGGCTGACACAGTAGGTATATCGAGTTTACGGAATACTGACAGATTCAGTTGTAGTGGCCTATGGCTGACTTACATCCCGTAATAGGTTATAATTGACTTGTGTTATAATGCAATAAAATACTGCTTTGCAACAATTTAACGTCGAAAATAAGACCAGTATTCTATTATTTGTTTATTCAAGAACACTACTTCACTTAAGAAAGAAATAAATAAATTCTCCAGACTGACACACCAATTCCCTAGTTCCAAACTAAGCTTATGCTTGTGCTATGGATACTAGGTGAACGGATAGACCTACTTAAATAAGTTTATAAACATCCATGACTCGAGTACAAATGTTCATGTTTATCACACGAAACATTTGCCCCTAGCGGGATTCGAACCCGCGACCCTTGGTTTCGTGGCCAGGATCTCTGACCACTCGACCAACGGGCCAGTTAAATGTTAATATAAAGTAAACTTTCCCAGTGTGAATTGAATTTTTGGTTACACTATAGTCATAATTTTACTAAATATATATATATTTTATAAGCGTACATTTCAACCGAAAAAAAATTCCGAACCCAGTGAACAACAACAACAACAACAAAGAATTTATTTGGATGATTTCGAGTCCTACAATCGCGTGCGCTTATAACATATCTGTATATATTTATGAGAGAATACCAGTACTAATATAAAAATAAATCATAGTTTAAATAATTTTAATTATAATTAGGATTCAAAACAATAAAAATAAAAAAGCCGATTTAACTGCCCCAGAATTTTTATCGAATTGAAAAAAAAATCGAATGGGTGTCATCGACGCATAACTATTAACGTCAAATTCAAAGTGTCACGAAACTTATCTTAGGCGAATTGGACTATAACTTTTTATATTCCATTGTGTATATAAAATTTTGTCTATTTAAGCATTCACCACCGTTTTTAAAACTAGTTAAGGTGGCAACTAAGCATAGGGACTGCCTGACATAATAATAAGCAGTCATCGTAGCGTATTAAAATTTATCTTTGCGGCATTGTATGTGACTAACTGTGTCATAAAACAATTGTAGTTTCCTCAGAATACGTACGCCGGAGAAACTGCGTACACACTGCCAAGAGCTGCATTCATTAACTAATGTATAGACTTTCAAAATATTTGCCCATAAATTTCGCTTAACAGAATAAAGTTGGGCGGAGCTTTTCCTCAATAGATGGATTGTAGGGATAATTTTTTGTTCATAAGATACATTGCAGAGCGAATTTTTTTCCTTTTACGAGATTTTCTGGGAACTGTAATTAAATTAATGTTTGCAAATATTTTGTGCTGTTAGAGCGAATGGTACCTATTGTTTGTACCTGCAATTTGTTTTACTTGGTTCTGTTATATTTGTCTCAAAAAAAGAATTAATAAAAGCACTCATTTCTGTTACGTTATTCCATATTACAAACATTGATACTGTCATACTTAATAAAAAAGGTTTCCAGATTTAGAATAAGAAGACAAAAAAATATGTTTTTTTTATGGGACATAAAGCAAATGCCTCGGCAACCGATATTCGTTTAATATAGATTAGAATATCTGGTTTAATAATCTTAGCCCTTAAATAAAAGTTATATAAAAAAGTGGGATACCAGAATATAGTCATTTTAATCTGATTAACGTCAGATGGTTCGAAAATGTCTTTAAAAAAAACTACGCTGCAGTCGTTATTAACTAAATGTATTAGTTAGTAAAAAAAAAAAAACTGATTATTTTTTGATGTCATGCTAATTGATTTTAACTCCAAAACACTTAGGTACATCTCACTATTAACGTCGGGGCATATTTATTAATTTGTACATCTGTTTACAGTTCCAATTATTAATGTCCCACCAACAATCTGAGCTCCGAAAACTGGTAAGACCAGAACACAGCGCCAAGAATAATGAGAATAGTTTTACAGTACTAGAAGCGGTAGGCAAAGTGCGCTGTTAACAAGAAACGTCAAGCAACAAAGCAACTGTGGGCTGACACCGCGAGACGCGGGCGTGATTGCGCTGCTGTCGGGACCCTGAGATATTAGACTTGCTCTGTCTCGCTGCAACCGACGAAATATAGAGGTATGCTTCTTAGGGAATAGTCTAGAAGCGACAGTCCTACAATTCTTCTGATAAATTTCAAGATAAATATTGCAATAGTGGCACAATTCTTATAACGTTATGACTGAGGAAAAGGAGAATGGGTGTATGTTTTGTTTTACGACACTTTGGTGTATTGAATTGAATTACATTTGAATCTGAATTTCAAGAAATCTGAAGAGATTTAACTTTATCTAGAATAATACATAGGTTAATTTATTTATTACATAATAAAATATTTCATTCATTTCATTTTGAAGACCTTAAGAATAAAGCCGCAGGTAGATATTAAATTTTACTTTTTCAATATTACCTGATATTACTTTGTGCACCTTCCATAAGTATTACTTGAAACAGTTTTCAGAATTCTTAAATTGATATAACTTTCTTAATTTTGAATGTATTGTTCTTTACTATATACTAAAGAACCTTATTCACGAGACCCTAAAGCAGTAAGCATACCATTCACAATGCATATTTAGCAAAACTCTACATCTTTGTTCAAAAGTTTTGAGTCCGAGATTGTCTCCCATCTTCCTTGCAGGTTATTAATGTAGTTTTAAAATGTGAGCTTTAAATGACTTTATCTGAGTTAAAACGCGTTTAAGCTTGTCTTTGTGCTCCTGACGGAATCATTTAACTCGAAGTTTGTGGAGAAAAGCAATGAAATATTAGCAAAGGGAGCAATGTTTTAAAGTGGATTTGTCTACGACTTAGGAAGACTATCTGCATCTCCATTGTAGAGGGTAATTTATGGTAAATGTTGTTAAAGTGCCTTATAAGTTAAGTTTGCAATTTAGGGTTTGATTAGACGACTTGAGATCTACGGGAAAATAAGACAATAATTCATACAAGTGGCAATGTATTTTTTTCGACAGTCAGTCAGCCTAATGTCAAACTTCGTACATACATACATAACAACACGCCCATAATCCCCGAAGGGGTAGGTAGAGTCAAAACTTAGTACTTTAAAGATACTTAATTTTTTTTTTCTTGTTTACTGAGTTGAAATAACAGTTAATTTTTTATAAGCTACCCTGTATTTATATTAAAAAAGATTTACTTCACGCACGTCAGATGATGTTTCCCTCGTAAGTCACAACTACTCCTTAGAATTCCCTTCTTAATCTTATTTTCACGATGCCTTGTAATATATCCATACTCGATAGTAATACTACATGATTACATTTGGTACTGACACGTGCAAAAACCACCAGCTCATAAACCCTGCGTAATGACGGGTTATCGTCATATTATCATCCTGTTTTGACACTTTGTGCTGTAGAACACCGACGTGACATTTTTCAACGTCAATTAGCGTGACGTGTATGACATACCGCTGTACACTAAAGTCGTGATTACATTACCATCTGAACAGAATATAGATACCCGCAGTGTTTTACTCTTTTTAGTATTCATCATATCTATTGAGGTTCAAATAGGTAATTGACTTGAAAAAGTTCGGTTATAAACAATGATTTAAAAAAAAATAGGTAAAACGAATTCTATAATATTGCAATAATGGAAAAGAAAATGTTAAACCCAACAATTTCCTTACATTGAAGCATCTACATGCAAATATTCTACGCATATACAACGTTTAAGTCTGAAATGCCGCCTGTCTCCAGCATAACCACAGCCTTATACACAGAATATGCAAATTAGCATTTTAATAAAGACGTCAAAATATGTTAAGATTTCTGAGGCACCGACACTGTTCATAACGAAGTTAAATGAAACTTGTTTAATATCATCCTGGCAATATTTTAATTACTAAATTCTCCTGACTCAACGTCTTAGCAAGTTTATTCACAATTTTATCAAGTCTCAACTTCAAATGCACTACGCTTCAGAAGTTCGCCTAAGGAAATATAATGCAGTAACATTTCATTTGCAGACAGCTGCTTTATAAAAATTAGGGATGGCAATTCTTCTTGAAAAATATCAGTCTTACAATCGATTCATTGGAATTTGTTTGGTCGATTTACAAAATATCCGACTCCCGAGACAAATTTTTTATAAGAAAATATTATAAGTGGTTCATTATAATTTACACGATACGTGAGATAATTCTTTTGAACTCTATTTTACTATCAAAAATCATACACTTAACCATTTCTATAATCTGCTCAAAAGATTAC
This sequence comes from Glyphodes perspectalis, assembly GCA_951394215.1. NCBI lineage: Eukaryota > Metazoa > Arthropoda > Insecta > Lepidoptera > Crambidae > Glyphodes > Glyphodes perspectalis. The sequence goes on along the minus strand of OX596212.1, from coordinate 12,190,388 downwards.
ATGTAAAAATTTTTTCTTCCATTTTTTTATTATTTTTAATTTTAAAAGGCAAGCTAATTAAAAAAAAAAACATACTATTTGATTTCAACTTGCCCGTGTCGAATTTGTATTTTTACATGCCCACAATTACTAAATCGATTCAAAATTAACTTCAGGGCAAAAATTGTATACGGCCAGAAATCAATTGTTTCTCTAGTATATCTTAATCGATCCTGATGACCAAAGTTTATCTTTTTCCATTTGAATACCTTCAGTGCGGTTTGGTGCTGGCGTTATTTGAATGTGAGCCAGTGGCAGTGCAGTCAGTGAAGCAGCATTGTGCGTCACTCTGGCTCGTCCGCGCGGTGCGTCTACGCACGTCGTCGTAGGCACCTCTCTGACATCCGCAGATGTTATTTAGAATTTCATCAACTTTATCTTCCTTATCAACTTCATCAACTTCATTATGCCATTGGCTAGAGCGCTTCAATGTTTGACTGTTCGTATGCTGGATGTGTCTTTTATAATCTTTTCCCTAATAAGAAAGTTATAAAACAGTTTAAAAAAATAATTATTCGATTTTTCCATGTTAATGTTCTAGTAAGCAATAACGAAACGCAGTTGGATATTATTTAATATAATAGACTTACCCCGAAAATAATAGTTTTTTTGTTTAATCGACTTGAGCTATCCCTAATGAGAATAGTTTATATTTTTCCATTCGAATACCTTCAATGCGGTTTGGTGCTGGCGTTGTTTGAATGAGAGCCAGTGGCAGCGCAGTCAGTGAGGCAGCATTGTGCGTCACTCCGGCGCGTCCGCGCGGCGCGTCTGAGCCCGTCCGCATAGGCGCCTCACCGACATCCGCGGATGTTATTTAGGGCTTCATTGTGCCATCGGCCGGAGATCCGAGATTTGACTGTTGATATGCCGGGATGCGTTCGACTGATGGCGCGTCGCATTAACCCTTTTTGGCGTTTCGCAGAATTCGGAATTGGTACACTTTGTTGCGTTTGTTGGTACCCACCAACAAACGCAACAAAGTGTACCAATTGATTTGCTTTTACATGTAGGAGGTTGCGCGTATGATGATATTTTGGAATTGATGTACAATTGCATATCATGTACAGATAGTCAATTCGGCCTGCTTTCCGATAACTTCAAATGGTTTGAATTTTATCAGAAAATTCAATAAATGCAAGAGCAAAAAAATATATCTGCCAGTAAAAGATAAATTTTTCGAAATATTAAGAAGAGTATTGAGTAAATAATATTGAGTTAACACCAGTCAAATTATTTTAATAGAAGAAGTACGTAAATACCGTTACACAAATTCACCATAAACTTTGTAAACCTACAAAATGAAAAATGCATCTAACATATTAAAACTAATTTCCTTTTTTCGATACTAAGAATGAAATAACGTTCATATTTAAATGCCCATACAATTATTTCTCAAATCTTTTAATTTTGAAACGGCGTCTCAGCTTTAAAAATCAATTTATCCCAAGGTCACATCACCGCCTCGCCCCCATCAAACATGTTTAGTGTCAAATTAACCAGCAAAACACATCATCACCGCTAAATTGATTCCGCGGCCATTCATCAATCACCTTCACCCATTGATTGATGATTGCGCATAGTATTGACGGAAAGTAATTAAAAATGCCACACATACAAATCGTGTAGTCGTAAGGCCGGCTGTCATTCCGAGTGGCCGAGTTTAAATGATCCTCAGCCAATAGTGGGGCTTATTTGAATCATTGTTAACGTTGGTTCCCTTAGGGGTACATTGTAAATACAGAAGGGTCATTAGTGTCGAGGTCTATTTTTGTTTTAATGACATCGATAAGTTTGCTGTGCTGAAATAATTGTGAAAAATTATGCCCTTATATTTTTCCCTACCATACAGTGTACCATGTTGATCTTGGACTCAAAATACATAATTACATATATAACATCACGCCCATAATCCCCCACGTGGTAGGCAGAGTCAAAGAAGCAGCAGGCCCCTTGAACAACATTCAGCCAAAAACAAAACTGGGCTGGGTTAGATTGAAAATTTTATAAAAGTAGTGACAGTGGCTTCTTGTCTCCTACACAATTATATACCCAAAACCCGGTCGTATGGTCGTCGTCAAAAATAAAAAAATCAAAAATAAGCAAAAAATAATTGGTCCTCAGGTTTTAACTATAACTAAAAAACTTCTAAGCACCAACCCTTCTGTCTAACACCACTTCATGTCTCTCAGTTGATGAAGGAGGTCTACTTAGACTGGCCCCACCAAGGTGTCGGGAGTCAAATTATTTTATTATCAAGAATACAATCGCGCAACTCGCGCAGTTGTTACTGACAGGTTATTTATTTTAATCGGATCGCAATGACGCGATTTCGATAGGTCGTGTTATATTGAAACAAATGAGTTAATGAACTTCTGGATTGTGAGGCTGGTATTGAAAATGTTATAATGGTCTGCAATACTAAGTTTTGGAATTAAATATGTATACAGATAATTGTTTGACTAAATGTAGCATAAGGAGATTTGCTCCTTGAATTCTGCCTATTTTGAAAAAGTATGTGCCTATTGTGTTTCTTGTCTAGCATGTCCTAAAATGCAACAAATGGTAGATATATCGTGTTTTGGGTGTTTGATTGTGTAGGCGACAAGGTAGCCACTTGTCACTACTTTTTCACAAGTTTCCATCTAGCCCAGTTTTGTTTTTTGGCTGAATATGATTAAGGTGGCTAGCTGCCCCTTTGACTCTGCTTACCCCTTCAGGGATTGCGGGTGTGATTTTATGTAAGTATATATTGACCGGAAACAGGTTTTTTTTACTAAACGCTACCTGTTGCCCGTGCTTCGTTTGTGCGGGACAAAGACAAAATTATTTTTGGATCACATGTCCGTCTTAAAAGTCTAATCTTATTTGAGCTAAAATCATCAAAATCTAACGATTTCACTGTTTAACTGGTTTCACGGAATATACATACAAACGTATAAACTTTCGCATATATAATATATGGTTATTTTGATTGAATCGTAATGATGCAATTTCGATAGAATCGATAGGAGGTCATGCTATATTGAAACAAATCTTTGGGTGTTAATGAACTTTTGAAATGAAAGGTCATTGCAATTGACAATGTTGGGGCGTGCGTTAAAAATTACAATACTGTCTGCAACATATAATAGATACCAACCTACCAAGTTTGTTGGAAACCATTTTCTTACGACATTGTTTAATGTGTGAAATTATATTTCTGAAGGCCACTTTGTTCCTTGAGTTTTTACCATGTACTTTACAACATTTTTAATTGTAAAGCTAGTTAAAGGTAACTAAAGTAGATTTCATATATTTTCGTAAATTCGTATTATTTTATAACGTATGATATCGCCTTTTGATTTCCTTCCGGAACCATAGATGTTAAAAATCATTGTGATTGCAGTAACCACGTTAAAACGTAAAAAAACGCGAGAGATGCGCGCGGATATTGCGTGTCCTGAAGTCTCTTGCACTCTACCGCGCGCAATTCTTGACTCTCATACATTCATCTCTTTAATTACCTCGTCCATTCGTCAATCTCCCCTTCTGGGGCATAACGCTACAGCAACGCTTTAGTTGTCGGGGCATAATGACCCTCATATCCTCACCTTGCAGCTCCTCGCTGTTCTCGCTCACGTACGCTCCTTCTTCTATTTTCGAACAGCATAAAAAACAAAATACTGCTCTAATCAATTCTCAAAAACAGTTCATCATATTAAGTGGGAATTTAAAAGCGCGTTTCACGTGCGCCGATAATTTCCTGCCAAAGTGATTTTATAGTAATTATATCTTCACGATCAGTACAATTCCGAATCGCAATCGATAGTCTTATACACGGCTCCTCGACTTGTGTTTGAGTATTGGAATAGCTATGGGGCCATAAAAAGAGCAAGCCTTGTTTATTATTATTAAAGTCGTCTGCCTGTCTGGTGCTGCTTTATGCCTGGTTCACTTAAGTAGGGGAGCGGAGAGCTAGTTGTAACAGGGGTAAGTAGTAAAAATTTTTTTTTACCTAGATAATAGAAAAATATTTATTTTATTTTCAATCTAACCTAGTATTTGATACCCATTCTATCATATGAGCGCGATCAGTATCCCGCTGGATGACGCAGAAGGCATTCATTTTTACGATAAAAAATTGTAAATTGTTACAACTAGCCCATCCACCGCTCTCCTACCTCTTTTTGATGAAATTTGATATGCCATAGATAGAGATAAAAAGAATACAGGATAATTTTTATCCTAAGAAACAATATGGTATCCTACAGAACATGATAGAGTTGCTATCATCGTCTACCGAGCGTTTTTGTCCCGTGCTTAGACGGCTCATCTTATACCATGATCAATGGTTTAGCGATCCTGGTAATTGGAAGCAACATGGAAGCGACTGCCTACCTGACCTTCGTAACCCATAGAATTGGGAACCAGTATTTTGTATCATGGTAACACAACTATAGTTGTTCGAATGTGCAGTTTTTATCCCGATGTTTTCCTTTACCGCCAAGCTAGTAGTATACATACCTACATAGCTTTGAAAAATCGAGAGGTTTGTTCCTGGGTTAGAACCCGCACCCGGTATGAAGCGCGTATCATTACTATGTGCTATCAGAATTGCTAAAACAGACGCTATATCGCTATAATGCTTTATATCAAAGCATACTATTTCTGATACCTGGTTGAAAAACAAGACCACTGAGATCATAGTTCCAGCACCATTTGAATATTAAGGTTTCCTCCCCAACGAGCTAATGATATTGATTCATAGATTAGAAAAAACCCTGTAGTAGCTCTGATTTGTGCACCACAAATTAGTGTGATCCCAAGATTTTGAGCAGTGCTACTAAAATTGCATAAAACATTTGATTTGTTTATTCACTCACTCTCGCATTTAGGAGCCGCACAGTTAGCGGTCAACTGCTCCGTCCGTGTTCAATTAAAGTGGAACGGAGATAACCACCGTCACGTACGGCGGTACAGAGGATTGTATCTTGTCACATCTCCATGCATTGAGCCCGATGGTTTTAATTAGTGTTACATTACTTCCATTTAATACGATACTGGGTCTGAGTCGTGTGGAACTCGTATGTGAAAAGCGTTTTCTATTAAGTAATTAGGGTTTACTCTTAGATGTTGTCAGTGAAGGATGTTGGGACACGAATGTATTATCTGATATTTAAATGTAACCGCAAAATAATTCGCGTATCATGGCTATGGTTATTTACAAAGTAAGTGGAATCACAAATCGCTTTAACTTTTTGAAATTATGGTGTATCATTTTGAAAAAAGTTAAAACGTTTTGTAAATTGACTAACCTATCAAAAAAATCTTATAAATCATTAAAATTACTCGGAATACGGGCGTATGTGTGTTCGTTTAAACATATGTACATATTTGTATTTTTACTCACCTAGAATCGCATATGAACGATCAAAGAGAAGAAAGATGTTTGATGTCAAGAGTCTGATGTAATTACCTTTGAAATATTTTTAGTAGGTAATTAGTACTTTTGCTGTATACACCTACACTGGAAAATTTCTGGTATAATGTAAGTAATTTGAAAAGTTTCCTATTAGCCAAATTCAAATACGATACGTTGAGTTTCTTCACCTCTTTTTCACAAAGGATACGCAGAGATTACATCTTTTCTTTCGCTGTAAACTTGTGATGAAAGAAAGGTACATGATAAATGAAAGGTGTCAACCTTTCATTTATAATTATTTTTACTTTAATAATAATATAATTTGTACGATGTTGGTCTGGGATTTAAAAAGAATGTGCCAACTGTGTTTCTTGCCTAGCATTTCGTAAAAGGCGACTAATGTTATATGGGGTTTTGGGTATGTGATTGTGTAGGCGAAGAACTAGCCACTTGTCACTAGTTTTTCACAATGTTCTATCTAACCCATCCCAGTTTTGTTTTTGGCTGAATGTGGTTTATGGGGCCTGCTGCCCCTTTGACTTTTCTATCCCTTCGCGGATTATGGGCGTGATGCTGTGTATGTATGTAATAATATAATAAGTAATGTTTCTACACGTCTTTTTATGAAAACCTATACATATTTCAATATCGCATACTAAAGAAACTAGACCTAAATATTTTCACCTCCAAAATATTCTGCCTATGACCCCGTCTGTCGCCGACACTTAGATCTGACTCGCAAAATCCCATTTTAGCATTATATTAGGCACATGAACCCTCGCCGCGGACCTCTAAGCTCTGACATTACTGCTCTAGATATAAAGTTCAAAATTGCACAGCAAAATTAAACACCATGCAACGTATTGAGTTCCCTACGGTACCTTTAGGCCCGCCTTGTCCTCTATTTATCTAGGCTGAGTACCTTCGGCACTCACCTTTGTAAGCGCGTCTCGACATCTCCAAGGTCCATGTTTATCTAAAAAACAAATTCAGATGAGAACGGCCCTAGGGAACCTGAGTATCTTGGCCAATTTATCATTATCATTTAGTAGTTAGTTCGTGAAATTACGTTTTTTTGTCGTCTAGTCCAAATGGGACTAAGTTGAACGATCTATAATTAGGTTCTCTTCTAATCAGTTTTCTAGTTTTTGAGAGGATTCGTTTAAAAATAAGCGTTTTGCTGAAAGTATACTTTTAAATATTTTTCTCAAAAAACCATTTTCGTTCGTTGATTTTCATTCTCTACCAATTCTCTACCAATGGGATGTGAACCATCCAGAAATGGTGCAAATCTGAGTACAAACATTTGGTTTTTAATTATTGTCTTTCCTTAATTTCATGCTTTATATATCCTTTATTAATTTTATTCGTTCGTTTTAATCGTTCTTGTGGTCTTCTGAGCATGCATTAAATATGTAAATTCTCACCTTACATCATTACTGCATTATATGTGGAATATGTGAACTTTTTTTTACAGAAGTAATAATAGATAGTAAGAAGGAAATACCTATCAATACAATATCCTTAATATGGTAAAGTTAACCAAATTAGTGACTACCCTGTAATACCCTAAAAGTAGTTATACCCCAGTTAAAAACCCTACTCTAGCAAATAGTTCAGAACAAGCGCGAACAGTTTGTATCTAAGCAATTTCAAATTCAATCGTGCCTACCGGTAAAGTAGATCTAGAATCTATTATTAGCAAGTCCAATCAATACGTTATTATCGAGACCATCCATTTGTTATTAGTTAGTTTGCAAGTAAATCGAGTACTTAATTTCTAATGAGTATTTTGAATCGATTAAGAGATTTCGTGATCAATCCAAAGATAATTTTATGTACAAATCGAACAACTACAACTATGAATATCAAACCAAAGTGATTTATGTTTAAAAGACAAATGTACATACATAACATACTGTACTGTATAATACAGTACATTTTTCAGTTAAACATTGTATAAAATACATATTTTTTTGAACGACTGTTGCTCTTTAAGAAATTAAGTATCTCGTTCGATCGTATAATGTTTCTAGATAATTTTAGGTACTCAATTCACAATTTACCTTTAAATATCCAGTTTGTAACTATTCTTACTAATGAATGACAATAAATTCGCCTGGAACGTAACTTACGAAAACGCAACAATCAATTCTTGAAAGTTGAAGAAGTTAAATACTAATAAACAATATTCCACCCTGCACAATATTTCCTGCCGTCTGCAAGGAACCACGAATACGCCATCATTATGGCGTTTATCAATTCCTTCCCGCATGAAACGTAACGCCAGACAACATCCATCTTCCCAAAGTACGTTGCGACGTCAAAATTACAAATTCAAATATTATTTCAAGCGAAAACTTTCGCAAATCCACTTTGCACGAAAGCATTCTTTACGACACGCCATGCCACCCCCGGGGTGGTTGAGTTGATTTAGATTTATACAGTTCATGTTATACGAGATAGCATTAAGCTAGCTTCACACCACACAGTGGCGATGGAACCCAAATGCGTTGTAACATGCTAAGATTGTCTGGATCTGTTGTTCCAAGTTCTCATAATCTTTTATTAAAATGTTACTAGATTATCTGATGGTCTGGTTTGATTTTGGTCTTATTATAGTAATGTAAAAGATTATTTAAATTCAAAATAATTGTTTTTAAATGGTTCTAGCAATAATCCTAGATAAATAGACCTTGAAATTCGGTACAGCAAGACAAGCAAACAAACAAGTCATGAGATGTGTCTCTATTGTGGAATGTCTTCCTCTCTTGAGGAAAATTTCAAATCGAAGCAGAAGAAGTCGAAGGTTTACTAATATCCTAGTGAAGTAACTCTTTATTCCGAAGTAAAGATGCGACAAGGAAAATAGCGTTAAGTTAGTTAGTTTTTAAACATGGGCCATGGACCGTTACTCGTCTCCTAAATATTACTGGACCGTTTTGCAGTATTTGTATGATAGAGACATACATTTTCATCAACATCAACTTTCTAAATTAAAATTTAAATAGGAATAAAAGTACTTGGATGTCGTATGTCCAAAAGATTAGCTATTAATAAGTAGAAATGTGTTAGAAGCAGACACGCGTAGTGTGAACTTGCCGTTACGTAGCTTATGGTATGCGGGATACTATTAAATGTGTATTGGTTCATCCCCGTAGCAGTTTCTTTTTATGGAGAAAGCATTTGCAACACTATTACAATAAGTAACATTCTTCAACTATTTCCACCGAAACCACATTTATTTATGAATCGCTGAATGTTGCCCATAGCAACCAAACTGTTATTGTATTTAACAGAACTAAAAAACAAATAAATATTTCTCATTGAACGTCTCCCACTGAATGACTGAACACATTTATCTATTTAAACCAATGTGAAAAATTGAAATAAAAATTTTTACTCAATTTTGTTTTTGGCCAAAATACTTGGACTACGCGTACCTCTTCCTCGTACAAACTTAATTTATTCCTATATTTTATTACTTGCTGTGCCAGCGGTGTCACCCGCGTTTATGGTTAATATTATAAAGACTATTTCCCTCATACATGGTTTCTATGTAACTATAACCATTAAGGCTGCACACGCGACGGAAGCTTAAAAAATTGAGTAACTTCTCCCGTTTTCCCAACATTTCCCTTCACTACTCTGCTCCTATTAATTGTAGCGTGATGAAAAGTATACTATAACCTGCCCAGGAGTATGAAGAATAATTGTACCAAGTTTCGTTAAAATCCGTCGAGTAGTTTTTTTTTCAGACAAAAATGTTACTGATTGCATTTTTGGCATCAGTATCGATCACTAATCACCCCCTGATAGTTATTTTGAAAATATATTTCATGTACAGAATTGACCTCTCTATAGATTTATTATAAGTATAGATTTACATACATCATTACGAGTACATTAATTCTTTAATGAAATTTGAATAATACAAATATGTCACGTTATGAATAACTACATATATACATAACTAATATTATAAAGCTGAACCATTTGTTTTTTTTTGTTTGTTTGCTTGAATGCGCTAATTTCAGGGACTACTGGTCCAATTTGAAAAGTTCTTTCAGTGTTAGATAGTCTATTTATCGAGAAATGCTATAGACTACATATTACCAATAAACGCGGGTGAAACCGCGGGCACAGCTAGTAATAATTAAATCACGATCAAAGCAGTGTTCATAGCAAAAATGAGAAAAACAAGAGTACGCAGCTTCACTAGCAAGGTTTCTTCGAGCGCGGCAGGTCGCACTTTGATGAAAATGGCTTCACGGCACCGATTGTTCTTGAAGGCAGTCAATGTAACTGCATTATAGGAAAGAATAGGGTTTTTACAAAGGAAGCTATTCTTTCCACCTGGCTCGAATGTTCCTACAATATATAATGACAGAAGAAGTATCTATGTCTTATGTACTTGTACAATAAATTTGTTAATGGAATAGTTTAATTAACAAGCAAGGCATAAATATAATTAAATAGTTAGCAAATCTCATACTAGTGACTAGGTTTATGAATATGAATGTCTGTTACTCTTTTCCTATAAGAGTTAAGATGCTTACAGATATTTACAATAGATATGTCTTGTAAGCCAGATGCACTATTAAAACAAGATCTTTGTCTAAAGATTACCGAAATTGGGCAATTGGAACATAGGAAATTATTTTTATTAATGAATTTTCGAAAAACGTTAATTATTTGTAATTATTTATTTTTTAAGACGCAAATATATAGGTACCCAGATATCTAGGATGACGAACGAAAACAGGTTAGGTTCTCTCTGCATACCCCGCGCGAAGTAGCGTGAAGTTAATTAGTTAAAAACGAAAAAAAATAAAATGTTTAGGAATTATTACTAAGTGTGGGAAGGTAAAACTCTAAAGCACACTGTCTCTTGAAACCAATTGAATAGTAATTAATTGAAAGAATAATTCGTTGATCCAAAAACTGAATAAAAACCTTTTCAGAAGGAAAGCTCAGCTTGGCTAAATTAAGGTAGAAGAACAACGTTGTTGGTGCGAGGCGGGAACAGAACACAAACGTTTGGGTGTCAACTTTAATTGGTGCTGTATTTCAAGTTAAGGCTACACTCGTATGCATATGTAGCTTGAAGGGTACGGCTGACTGCTAGCGAGAAGTAGACTTGTTTAGTGTAGCGCATTATTAGCGTAGAAAAGAGCGTTGGTAGCTAAACGTCAAGGACACGCGCCTCTTAACTGAGGGGTGCGGTTGCAAACCCGGGCACGTATTTATGGATTTTTCAAATCTTTATGTTTATACCACTAGCTCGGCGTTGAGGGAAAACATAGTGATGAAACCTGCACATTCCAACAACTATGGATGTGTGTCCATGATCCAAACATTATCTGGTTCCCCTATCTAAGGGTAACGAAGGTCAGATCGGCAGTGGCTTCAACGTAATTACTAGACTCACTATTTTCTGAATCATGGTCTAAGCGGACCCAGCCTAAGCACGGGACATAACGCTAGGATGATGATGATGATTATTATTATCGTAAAAGAGCACTGCTGACTTGTAGAGGAAAGACATACTTAAATGATATGTGTTTATGGGTTCATGTCTCCAGCACAATCACTCTCTCACTGAGTTTATCATATGATCACTTTTCTCTAGTAATTTTGGTTTCGTAGCTAGGGCATGTAATCACTAGAATAAGCAGGCCGTTTTAATTATGATATATGTAGATATAAGCGTTAAATTAAGTTACAAGCCTTACCTTTAGGTTTCCCTATGAATCTACACATAGTATTCAACAAAAACGGCACATGAATGTTTTATGCATTAGTTTAAACATCTTTTAATTTAAAACTTTATACAAACATCTAGAACTGAGACCATACCCTTTTTGTGAATTTCAACTCGTGATATCGAGGGTCCTAGTTCCTTTTTTAAGTTTCAGTAGAAAGTGCGTTTAATTGGATGGGTGAGGGCTGCAGATAGAACAGCTCTTTCATTTGCTTTACTAATACTGATCAAAGTTTTCCCATTGTTTATATGATGCGTATGCGCATATACGTGACTAGATTGGTGAATGTTAGTTATTGCTTAATGGCTTCAATTTTGTTGCTAAGGTCTCGAAAGTAATTGATGTTCGTGAATTGGTGAAAAGGGTGAATGATATCTTTTGACAGGTGACAATAAATGGTCAATGCACATGCTTGCGCAACCAATGTTTATGCTACTATTTGTAAAATTCCAAATTAACTTTGACTTTGAAAGAATAGAATTAATTAATGATCATATTACGAAAAGTTGTAGCCAAATTTATTCTACGAGTTTTTTACTCTGTGTTAATGTAATGTATACATTTAATATTTGAGAAACACTTAGGGTAAGTTTAGCTTAATAAGTAAATCATATTTTGTTTGAAATTAATGTATATTTTTGGGTAAGACCAATCTTCCTTGCTTATAAAATAATTTATCTGTCTCTTTTATATATAGGTAGTTGGTTTTTACATATATAAAATAATATATAATATCACGCCCGCAATTCCTGGCAGAGTAGACAGACTCCAAACAATAACAAATGCCGTGAACTACTTTCAGCCTAAAATAGAATTGAGCTAAGTTAGATGGAAAATTGTGAAGAAAAATCTATAAGATGCACGTGGGTAGGTAGGAAGGTCGACTTCACAATCACAAACATACTTAAAATTAAGTCTATATTCTTCGAATAGGAATCACTCATATAATTGTTATTTGTATTTTGTTTATACTATATTATCATACAAATTCCCGTCTTATATTTTTATTGCTCATTATTTTCAGTTTTGAACGATTTTGGATTAATAAAAAAGAGAGAAAACAATACGCTAACGCTTTTCAGAGTGATTTAAGTATTATATGATACGTCAATTCGTTTTGTACATTTTGACTGCTATATTCTGTCTTCTTTTCGAAGACCAAAGTTTGACTTGAAGTCCAGTCAGTCAATGTCGTAATAATTTCCTTAATTTTCGTCCGAACGTCGTCGCAAAGCGTGGATCCGATAACTCTTTGTTTACAGCGAACTGTTTTATTAGCTTAACAATATTCAACTTTTTGATCACGGCACAGTCAATGGAAAATAAGTCTTGCTAAGCTGTACTTAAGTTGGAAATTCTTTAGAGTGGATAAGGGGATAAAATACAAAGAGATGAGATTGGTAAGAATGTTTGCAGACTTAAGCTTTAGCTGTGAAAAAAGGTTACCGAGCCAACGATGGTGGGAATATTGATTCGACTTATCAATATTGGCTCCGAAATGCGTCTGTACGTTCAGGTTTTTAATAAAAGAAAAATGTGCACAATATTTCGGCTGGATTTTAATAAGAAGGTTGCACTGTTCTCGTATAAAAACGTTGAGTTTGTATATTAAATTCTCTTTTCCTTTTGTATGGTGGAAATTGGTATGATACAAGTATAATTTTGTGCTTTTATTAGTTACACCTATAATAATTTGTATATTAATAAATTGATTTATATAGTAATAATATATACATGTAACAGTCTTATTTATCCTATTTTGTTCTAGGACTTAAAATAAAGTACTATCTGTGTGGTTTGTATTGTGTAGGTGTTGAGCTAGCCACTTATTACTATTTACTTAAAACAAATTTATAATAATAATTAATCTTAAAAGTAATAAATAAACTTGCCTCTTCATGGATTTTGTGTATGTAGAAAATTACTTTCTAACATAATTATATTCGCATTTTTTTATAAAGCAGTTTTGACCGACAATTTTTCTGCGAAGAATAAGAACTGACATCTGTTGTCGGATGCCTAAACTCTTTTATTGGGTAAACTTTTATTTAAGTAGATACCGTAGTCTAGACACAATGACACTGTTTAAATACACACAGTATAAAATAATAAACAATTAATAGTTTCCGACGTAAGAATACCACCTGCAACTCTCCCACAATTAATTATAATCATGTTTAATGGCTCGTATTGAACATTAAATCACTTCAATTTAAATAATTTTACTGTATTTAGAATGAAACACGCAGATATCAAGTTGTGGAGTTTCGACTAATTAATATCAAAGTATATCGACTGTTATGCCTCTATAAAGTACATTGTACATATTTATCGACGATTAATGGTTCAAGACGACCTTCATTTCACCTTTACACACAAAGTCGAATTGTCAATAAACACTGGTTGATATTTAATAGGTTCCAGTCTAAAGGGCGTGTGTCGGAGAGACCTAGGTTACTATTACAGCGAGATACCCAAACCAGCCAGTATAATTAATCCTTAAGAACTAAATACAAATCTTGATAAATTTATGTTTTACTACCAGAAGCCTAGGACTTCGTCTACTTATTGATCCAGCAATCCAACTGGGCCCAACACAATTTTAGCTGTGCTGAATCCAGTGACATGTGCTATTTCAATGCCGCTGGATTTCAGTCCCGTGTTGGTCTGGGAACTGTGTTTCTTGCCTAGCATGTCGTAAAAGGCGACTAATGGTATATGGGTTTTTTTTTGGGTATGTAATTGTGTAAGCGACAAGCTTGCCACTTGTCATACCTTTTTACAATTTTTCATCTAACCCAGCCCATTATTCCGTGTTGGTCTGGGACTTAAAAAGAATGTGCCAACTGTGTTTCTTGCCTAGAATGTCGTAAAAGGCGACTAATGGTATATCGGGTTTTGGGTATGTGATTGTATGCCTACACAAGTAGTGACTAGTGTGAATGTGGTTAAATAGGACTGCTGCCCCTTTAACTCTGCCTACCCCTTCGGGGATTACGGGCGTGATGTTATGATGATGATAATGATGGATTTCAATCCCTACTAGAGATTGGAAAGCTGGATCAAGCAATCTAGCTCGGTCTAGCACATTTAACCTCTGCTGGTCCAGCGTCATATTATGTTGGATCTAGCACAAAATGCCGTTGCGTAGTCGCTATCATTGTTGTCAGCAAGAGGTGGTGGTATTATTCTTCTATAAAAAGCGCCATGGCTCAGAGTAGACTAAGAAGCTGGTACAAGCATTCATCGTCGTCATTAGTGTTCCTGTAGCTATGGCGCAGAGATAACTGGTAAACGGTATCACACAACTGGCAAACAACCTTCGTGTACATATCTCTGTAGCACAGGAGTCTCAGCACAGGATCACCGCTGGTGCACTCCTGGTAATTAACTATTAAACATTTCTTTGTCTTCTTTCAAATAGATATACCTAAATCATAGTAGTATCGTATGCTCAAGATGGTATACCATCTTGAGCTAAGATTCCTTTAACATCACTGTGTTGATACCTCCCAATTTCAACAGCAATTAAATATGAAATAGGAATAATTCTAAAAACAATTGCACTTTCTTTCTGTGGTTCCGCAGCCGCGGCTCCCAGTGAGTTAGTGTCTCAAACGTGCCAAAGATACGAGGACTCGTGAGCAACGTTTGCGTGTCAAAAACCTTAAGGAATTCTTTCGATAATTCCGAATAAGAATTAATCTATCGCGCACGCTTCGCCCGCGGAGAGTTGCCGCAGAATCTCACAAAATTTACTGGCACTATTTATGTGCGCGGTACGGATTTATTGTCTCTATCTGCGGGCTGCGAGCAATAAAGTGATTTTAAATGGGTCGCGTTATGAATTTCTCTCGCTCTATAACCAGTTGTATAGTAATAACTATCGGTTAACAACTGGTTGCATGCAAATTCTGATTAAGGTGGCTCGTAGATGTGTTTAAATCCTTGTTTGTTTGTGTCACCTGTTTAGATTCTTTTCTGAGCGAGATTCAACATTCTAACATTGTCATCATCTGCCTAGCGTTATGTCAAGTGTTTAAACGGGGTCCGCTTAGACCATGATCCAGGATTTTGCGAATTCAGTAATTACGTTGAAGCAACTGCCAATCTGATCTTCGTAAGCCTTAGATAGGGGAAACGGACAATTTTTGGATCATGGTTACAAATCCAAAGTTGTTTGAATTTGCAGGTTTCATCACGATGCTTTCATTGTATTTTAAAATGTTGAAACAGAGCCATTACACGTAACGAATTCGATAGGTACCTAACAAATCCACCGCAAAAAGTGTTTTTCTGTGTATCATTAGTACACAAACGAAAGGATGTCATCCAGAACACCAATGTAAAATGAAAAGCAACGGCAATTTAAAAAATGGGTTATGAAATTCCCACACCGATGTTACGTAACAATAATAGTCGGTTGAGCGTAAACCCTGCACAATACGATCGATTCGAATCAAAAATTCATTTCACTTATTCGCCGGAGTCCACCATTCTATTGTGAGCTGGTAATTTGTGAAGCTACGAACGTAATTGAAGCGTTCAATACTATCAGTTGGTTGGAATATTTGACAGAAACACTGTTATCCAACTGCGTTTACGAGAATTTAAAGACAGCTCGCAGTCTCACTTTACAAGGAGGGTTGCCAAATCGTAGAAAGTTAAAATTGCTCTAGTTATAGATAATAAATAATATTTGATTTTTAATATTAAAAGATAATATTTGATTTTAAACTTTCGCGTTGCATATTCTCTAAAATAATACTAACGGGACTAAACGCCCTAGGTAGTAAATGATTACTTAAATAATATTTTTCTAAAGATTTATACAATAATATAACATAAATGTTTTTTGCTGTATGTATTTTTTTTGTTTGAAATAATATAAACCCACCTCTCTGGCTCACCCTTAGGGATCTGACTTCTGGCATATAAAAAAGCACGATCGCTTAAAATGTTTAGGGGTGAAAACGTGATAAACAGGGTTTCTTTTAATTTTATATATTTTTTAATATTAGTTTTAGATACAGAAAATTTTACAAAGAGCGGTGCCCATATATTTCGTATCAAAAAACTAAAAATAAATAAATATAAATTGACTTTAAACTATATATTAACATTTTATTTTATTTTATCTGCAGCTTGGCCATTTTAAAAAATAATTCAATTTGAACTGGAACTTACAAATAGTGTAACAACTGTGTTTCTTGTCTAGCATGTCGTTAAATGCAACTAATGGTCTTGAGTATTCGGTTTGTGCTTATGTGGGCGACGAGGTAGCCATTTGTCACTTTTTCACAATTCTCCTTTAAGCCCAACTTACTCACTTTATTTACAGCAAAAAATGGTTAAAGGAGCTTGCTGATCTTTGGATCTGCCTACCTTGGAACTTAAAAAGAATGTCCCAACTGTGTTTCTTGCCTAGCATGTTGTAAAAGGCGACTAATGGTATATCGCTTGTGTAGGCGCCGAGCTAGCTACTTGTCACAATTTTTTCACTATTTTCCAGCCCAGTTTTATTTATAGCTTAATGTGGTTAAAGGGTTTAACTCTGCCTCCTTTGGGGATTATGGGCGTGATGTTATGTACCTATGTACAAAAATAAGGTTACAGACGTCTAACAAAAAAATGTTTTAGAAAATAAATATAAACTACGCTAAAAAGGCTTCCACTCAGCATATCTCCTGGTGCCAATAGCCGATACCAAGACGCTGGTGATACAGCTTCATATTATAAGAAAAAAATAATATACAAGGCTAAATATTTTATTTACATCTGGCAACCTTACTACGAGATGATTAGGTAATTTGAACGGTCTACGAGCGACATAAAAGTGAAATATTAGTCATTATAGACATTCGCGGCGCATTCATCAGTCGACGGCTCCATAATTTGCATCGCGAATCAGTTGATTTTTCGACGCCGTAATGGCTTTTCTGCACTTGGTTCAAATTATGAGACTTCATCATTCAAATAAACGTATATGTTTTGGGCCGACTTAAGCTGGCTAAAAGGCTTATGACTTGACTTAAGTCTATTTGAAATACGATAGTTGTACTTTCCTTGAGTTTTTTTTTCTCAGGAGAAAAAGGGTCACCTACTTACCTATGTCCTTTCTCAGGATTAAAACTTAAAGCGTATCTAAATCATTTTACATAGACAGATGGACTGATTAATTTTTGTATTTATATTATTAGTAAGTATATGACGAAGTAACGCATAAAATGGCTTCAATTAAGGCTTCTTTTTTTTGCAAACCATAAAGCCCTATTCAAACTGTGCAAAGTACCTACTTTTTGAGGAACACTGTTAAACAATCTCATACACATAAATAAAATCAAAATTTTCCATCTAACCCAGCCCATTGTCCCATACTGGTATGGGACTTAAAAATAATGTGCCAACTGTGGTTCTTGCCTAGCATGTCGTAAAAGACGACTAATGGTATGTCGGGTTTTGGGTATGTGATTGTGTAGGCGACAAGCTAGCCACTTTTCACTCCTTTTTTACAATTTTCCATCTAACCCAGCCCAGTTTTGTTTTTAGCTGAATGTGCTTAAAGGGGCCTGCTGCCTCTTTGACTCTGCCTACCCCTTTGACGATTATGTACAAAAATTCCTTAGTGAAGTCGCAGCCTATGCGCATAACAGATGATAAGTCAACTAAATACATTTTATACAAAAAAAAACCCTTGATTAGCTATGGACCTGTCATTATGTCGCTTACAAAATCTCTCGTAAATCGAGTTGTTATACAAATTTCGACAGAAAGTGTCTATTGTCGGTTTAAATTATAGCATTTCGACACCTTATCGCTAATGCGCCTTATGCAAGTTGTCGCTTTTGGCCTTAATGCTGTTTATTTTATGTTTTGTTTGCATGTTGATGTATAACCGTGTTGTTTTGTTATGTAAAAAACGAATTAAGTGAAGTTTTCTAATCTTAAAAGCTTGCCTAATTTTTTATCTTAACGGAAAATATACACAGGTAGATCTCACTTCTGACGTCAAAACTAGTTATTCAACGATAGATGCTTACAAACTACAGTCCGACTACAAAAAAATAGCGCTCTGAAAAGGGAACCCATTTTTTCAAATGTGTCACACACGGAGTAAGATCAGCATATACAATGTTAAGTTACTACCTCACATCTTCCTAGCGTTATGTCCCGTGCTTAGACGGGGTCCGCTTAGACCATGATCCAAGATTTAGCGAGTCTGGTAATTACATTGAAGCGACTGCCGATCTGACCTTCGTAACCCTAAGATAGGGGAACCAGACAATTTTTGGATTATGGTTACAAATCTCAAAGTTGTTTCAATTTGCAGGTTTCATCACGATGTTTTCCCTCACCGTCGAACTATTGGTATAAATACGTACATAGATTTGAAAAATCCAGAGGTACGTGCCCGGGTTTGAACCCGCACTCTTCGGTTAAGAGGCGCGTGTCCTTACCATTGAGCTACCACCGCTCTTTAAGTTACTACCTATTCATTGTTAAATTAACAAAAACACAAAATACCTTAACAAAAACACCATCCAACATTTAATAATATTTATTTTCTACTCGAAACAAAAACTCTTCACCTAAAACTACTTACGATACATATCCCACATCTTCCATTAACCCCCAGGCCACACTCACGTCGAACTTAAACAATTACCAAGCCAATTAGCCAGCGAATATTAAAATTTCATCTCGTTTTAAAAGAGACAAACAACTAACAGGGTTCCAAGCTTCCATCTTAGGGCTGTTGATTTAACAAAAGCAATTACTGACGTCACTGACTTGTGCCGACCGAGGGGCGTCTGACTATTCTTTAACATGACAGACGTTACTCTAGATTAATTAGTCCCATTTATTAGTAGGGGAGAGGCGTCTGGCTCGTAGTAGGTACATACTGGAATTGTCTTTAGAGGCGCGTATAGCTTGGACACGTGTAGGATAATGCTTCGCCGCTTTTGTTTACTAAGTCTGTAATCAATGTAAAAATGTAATCAACGTTTTTGAGCCATTTTACAATTTTGACTTTTAGGTACACGAAATCCTAGATTTGGTCGTCTATTTTGAGAATAGTCCGTATGCTATGTATGAAAACGAAATAATAAATATTTGCCTCCATGTTTGAATTTTATACATGAAAGCTTTTGGTGGTTTTTGAGTGACCGATTAAGAAATATTTATCTATACGAAGACTACTTAGTTAAAGTTGGTACAACGATTCATATTAACAAGACTTAGTCTCAAAAGAAAAGCTTAGAACTAAAGATGTTTAACTTTTGAATCAGGAAAAGTACTTATTGTCGAAATATATAGTTGTCTCGGGAGTGGGTGTTTATTCTATCATCGTTACTTCTAATCTGTATGACCCAAAAGCCTACACTACTTACTGTAATTATTTTTCACAATTTTCCATCTAACCCAGCCCAGTTTTATTTTTGGCTGAATGTGGTTAAAGGGGCCTGGCTTTTTGGAGCTATCAAGGCTGCCACTTTGACTCTGCCTACCCCTTCGGTAATTATGGGCGTGATGTTTCAGACGATTTCAGAAAATTTAACTTCAATAGTAACAATTTCAGTAGAAGTTAAGTGGTGTTGAGTACTTCTCTCTATAGTCGTATAAGCTCCAAGTCGACCTGTTTACCAAGTTTGTCGTGTATGATAAAGCAAAGCTACACTAATTGTAAGAGGCGTAATGTGTAATAACAGCCTTCATTAGGGGCTGCAACGGGCTTGCAGACTCGCCGAGAATCTAATTATATCTATGCGGTAATGTACTGAATAGCACATTTCGGCACCATAACAAGTCTTAAATATGAACGTTTGCGAATACGTTGGTATTTAACCTTAATATCACAATTACGAGTATTTAGTTTTGAGCAGGAGGTCGTGATTTGGACAGAATATGTATTTAAATACTAAATAATACGCTTATAGAAATACATGACTCTTGAAGAGGACCGGAAGATAATCCGGTAAATTTAAAAAAAAAATTTAAACATCCCTTATTTCCAAATAAAGTTTCAATGTAGTACTGAAAATGCCAAGTTAGAAACGTTGTTTGGAAATCTAATACAAGTTTATGATTGTTATTAGTGATAAAACCTTTTTTTTTTATTTACTGTTTATTAGTAATCAAACCTTTTTTTTTTATCGCGCGAAGAAATGCGTTACGCACCGTCACCCTACCCAGGGGGGCAGGGTGGTATGTGGGACACCCGGGGGCCCTTGAGTAAGGGGCCCCTGTTCCGGCCAAAGATGGTAGTGGCCGGGGTGTACCCACTAAAACTCCGCGGTACCCCTCAACGCCTGAGTGGAGGTGTTTACGGGAATCTCGGCACAGCCTTCGCTGCCGTAAACACCTCCGGATTAGTGATCAAACCTTAAGAAAATAAGAATAACAAGGCAAGCAACATCTTATCTGAATACATGCCAGCTATCTCAGAGACTTCCGAAAGAACATGATTAGTTATCGGAAGTAGGTGTGATTAAACCTTAAATGTAAAAGTCTACGAAGACTTGCATTTGTTGCATGTTAGCATCGATGACGACTAGAGAAAACTGGGATGGGGGCAATAAAAACGTTATAATTATTACTAGTATCTCTGTGTGGTAACAAGCGGCTCTGTATGATGACTAATAATTTGATGGAGTCATCGTATAAGTATCTTGGTCGATAAAATAGCTCAACTTACATGATAATTAGTGATAATTCAATTTATCAAATTTTCTGATCACATTTTTTTCTTACAAATTAACTACTGCATGAGTTCATTAGATTTCCAAGAAACATATAAAATCTAGATCGCAGGTTTTAACTCGGTTGTTATAATGAGCTGACTAACACTTATGAAAGCAAACAGACTACGGTTATATTCCAATTTACTAATCAGCCGTTAACTTAGCCTTAACAACCGTTTTTTTCTATATACTTTTTAAGTAAGTAACTAAAATTTTTTTTATTTTTATTTAGGAATATAAACATGCTTAAATACATAATAGTAGCTATAAAAATTAATCATAGCGCGAGAAATTTTCACGAGAAAACAACAAAGTAACAAAAAAAGATTGAAACCGACAAATCCCGTATTAATTTTTTAAATCCTAACGCAAATATGCGGATCAAACACCAATTCAAAGACCTGCAAACATTGTAAAGTCGATATGTCCAATAAAAAGCGCCGAACAAACATTTGGATCGGCCTGAACAAATATTTCAAGTTAATCCCATGGAGCACACAAAAAAAATACTTTCCCTTCAATAAAGACGAAGATTCCGGTTCGCATTTTTAAAATAATATAACAATTTTCCCTTGCATATGAAAAAATCCTCGAGTGTTATGGCGTACCATATAAATTATGTGACCCAAAAGCCAGTGGGGGTGTATTCGAGTCATAATTCCGTTTTCATTGAGACAAAATATTCATATAAAGGGGGATATTAGAGCGTGCGTGCACGCTGCCTTCCACAAAGCAGCAGTGCTAGTGAAAATTTCGAATTCAATTACTCTGGGAAATCGTTTAAATGAGTTATGAAGCTCGCTCGCTTTTAAACGGTCTACTTCTTTTTTTCAGACAAACCCTGTGTGTGGCTATTATTTCAACGTGATAATATATCGGTGTTACAAATTGTTTTAGTGGCTGGGATTTCAAATTTTGTAATGGAAGATGAGATTATAGTGGATTTTATTAGATGTCTTGTAAAATCTTAAAATATTTTTATGAATTGAGAACCTTCTTTTATCTTTTTAGGAGATTAAAAAGATATGTTATCTACATATTATGTAAATTCATTACATATTTAAAAATGAACTACGAGAAATTGTTACAGATGCATGCACATTTAAAATAAATTCCTTCATGTGGATCTATCCATTTCGCAAATGTTATCATTACATAAAAAATATTCGAGGAAACAAAACAAACACCAAAAATAATTGCAAACGCAATTATCTCTTAACACATTACCTCACCTCTTTGATCTCCCACACATATCACGATTAGCCACGTCGATTCCACCCTCCCTATAATCTGCCACCGCACAAAAACTTAATTAACCAAAATATATACTGGTGTGTATAAACAAACAGCCGCAAAGTCACTCCCTTCTCCCTAGGGACTTTATACGGTGATACTATTTCGTGTAATGACTCCAAAATGAGGATACACATCCCCACAATATACGGGGCGTAGTGTGACGGTGTCATCTCTGCCTGGAAGGGGCATCTTAATTGAAAGTTTAGATGTGTAATGAGTACTATCTTTCTTATAACGACTAGGGTGTTTCTGAAAATAGCTGGAAGAACAAATATCCACTGTAGTTGTCCTAAGGTTTAGGTAAAGGTTTGATGTCATTAGTAGTTCTTTAAATAGTCAAGTGCAAATTTAGCATTTTTTTCCTGTGACATAAAATAATTTGACCTTATGGAGATAGATACACTTCTTTTTGGAGCTATCAAGATTAATTATGTAAGTTTATGTAATCCAGGCTATCCGAAAACATGAAAACTAGTTTGCTCCATCTCCGATTTCTAGGTGGGTGATTCATTGAATTTGGTTTTTTCCTCTGAATTAGTTACGGATATACTATAATAGTAGGAGGCCAAGGACCCATCCTTGATTTCAATACTTTAGATATCCATTGAAATCTATGCAAACAGCTACTTCTGTGGAAAAATATAGAAGACAGCTGTCTTCTATATTTTTTCACAATCAATTACTCCCAGCATTCATTGTACTTTATAACTAGCCTCTGAATTCCTACCACTTACATAAAATATCAGCCCAAAGCCGTTTCCAGTAGACGTACAACCTCGTTCCGTTATTCACGGCAGCTCCTTAATTCATACACGTCACGTTTCCGCGAGGCGTCGACCCATTCCTGCGGATCGAGTAACGCGGACGAAATGAGCGCCGCTGAAGTATCGTTTCCATCTCTTCATATTAAGGATTTCGTATTCCCACCGCTGGGTTTTATTGCTTCAACTAAACAAACGCGAGAGAGGCTTTGCGGCTGTGTTTTTTAAATTGGCGGTAATGTTCGCAGTACATTTTTCATCAAGCTAGTGAAGGAGTGTATGAAGATTCTAAGGAAATAATTCTAAAAGTCTACCTTGACAGAACTGAAGTAGATATAAGCACGCTGCCTCACTTGACTGTGTTTTTATGTTTTATGCAACATACCATTACCCCCGCAATCCCCGTAACAGTCCATAGAGCAACTAACTCCTTAAACCATAAGCAAGAATCAAATCAGTGGATCTAGATGGGCAATTGTTTAAAATAAAACAAGTGCCTAGCTCGTCGCTAGCACGATGACAGACCTAACACCCAATACACCAGTAGTTGCCTTTTACGACATGCTATACATGCTAGGCATGGAACGCAGTTGCTACATTATTTTGGATTTCCAGACGAACTTGGCCGATTTCATGCCAAACATCTATATTTCAATGACTCTTGATTTATATGGTATGCGTGGTATTTTGAAGTCTGAAGACTTTCTAAGGAAAACGATAACGTGCCGACATGTCAAAGGTAGCTTTGTGTCTTATTTCAGATTTATTATTTTTGCGTTGAATGTACTTCAGAACTATGTTCGAGACGGTTTACTTGACAACGACATGCGATCAATTATGTTCCAAATAAAGATTTCTGCACATCGTATAAAGTACATGAAAATCTTTAAATTCGCCGAAATACGAAAAACAACAACTTGTTAAAAGAAGAAACAGCCTTTATCGTTTGTGATACACTTGGACAATAACCCAATGTTAAATCTTTTTTATCTTTATAATGAAGTATATATATCTTTACAGTGGTTGTAGAAATATTTTGTCCACTAGATGTAGATATTGTCACCAAAACATTCGCCAAAATTTTCACCATTCAACTCCATTCCAGCAATTACACCAGAAAAGATTGCCCTAAACTTTACTGTTTACGCGACGTAATTACCAAGTTTCCTGTAACAGATTGAACATCAAAGATCCCTTAATTAAGCCTTAGAAGGGCCATAAATACCTTTCGAAGTAACACTGAAATATTTACTTAGCCCCGAAACGTTTTAATTGAGTCTAACGAAATTTCTTATGGCTTGCTTTGAACTCCAATATCTTGATAAACGACGCGAATAATTACAAATCTGTACGCAACAAATATTAATTGATGTGAGTAATTAGTTTGAGATGGATTCGTTTTATTGGATCTGCTTGTGATTGGAGTGGATTTGGTGATGTTGTTACTTGTTAGCAAAATGTAATAACCTTATCGATTGGAGACATTTTGAGGTTATAATTACGAATAGGGGTCAAATATTGTAATCATGTCACGTCACTTGTTCAAAACAAGCTGTAAATTATTTTCTTTGCTATTTTTTATATTGTTGTAATGGATAAGTACGCAAGAGTTCTGTACGCGTTCCATCTAGTAATAAAATTATTGCGCGAATTTCAAGTCTTTTCATCACAATTGAAATGAAGAAATGCAATTAAAATGCACATTCTTCATTCTATCAAACAGTAAATAGCAGACTTCACTTTATGAAATCAGATACTTTTGTATAAAACGCGGAACGAGCGGATATTGAAGTCCCACAAAGACATTCACTCAGCCAAAAGATTCCTTTAGCTGAGTTGCCACTCTAACTATAAGATATTCATATAAGAATCTTTCTGTATTCTAACAGCCTCAGGCATTCGGAATTTTATTAAAACTTCTCCCCTTTGAGATAACTTCTGTTTGATAGAAACCAGCCGGGTGGAGGGACACCCTACCCACCCACAATTAATGCCACCATTTACGAAATTTTATTTCATTTGCGAATGCGAACTCTCTTTATTTGATTATTAATAAAATGAGTTTTATTTTGTTCCCCATTTGCATAATTGTTTCATTTTCACTTTTCGCCGGCCAAATTCGATAAAGCCCGCTCGGGATCCGTTAAAAAGAAATTAAACTCAAGTTTCGGAATGCGGATTTTAGTGTTTAGTAAAATGAGATTTCTGCTCGGGTCAAGTAATTGTGTTGAATATAAATTGAGAAATCAATACTATATGAAGTCAGATATACTTAAGTTTTTAATAAAATGAATTTAAACAATCTTATTGGTAAATTGTTAAAGATCAGATGAGATGATACACAACTGCAATGTTTTAGCTCAACAATCAGTGTACAATCAATAATTAATCAAACTAAACTCTAATACATCCTAATAATTAACTTCACGCCACTTCCTTAACGGAGGCAGAGACAACCGTTCTACATACTAGATCCCAATAAATAACCAAAAGTCAAAAATCATCTGCTTTAGTTGCCATTTCAATCAAGAAGAAGCAGACCGTGCTATTTAAGAAATTGTAAATGAAATCATTATGTATAGACAAACATAAATAAGCACACCAGATTCTTAAAGGGATAATAGCTTTAATACCAGATATAATGATTAGTGGCCTTGAATAGCATACGCAGTTGCGTGTCAAGTGTGTATCTAATACACTACCAGAAGTAATAACATTCTCAAACAGGCCGCAGTTCGTATCACGCCAGTAATTCCAAAAGGGATAGGCAGAGTCAAAGGGCTAACAAGCCCCCTTAACCACATTCAGGCAAAAATTCAAAATCATTCTCTAGTAATCAATAATTCAACTAACCTTAAAAACCAACGTAGTGGAATGCCACTGCGTTGCACACTAAAGTTCAGATACACCTTGTCAATAAAATAAACACTCTCTAGGGTGGTATAAGAGACCCATAAAAAGTATTAGAAGACAAGTCATTGTCCTAGTGAGACATCATAAAGCAAATGTTTACTCCTGCAGCACCGGGCAAGTTGACAATATTTCACTAATACCGGTTCCTAACAGCTGCATTCTCAACGCGAATTAGAAAGGACAGGACATTTTGCAACGGGGCCACCTGAGACAGTTACTAAATTAAACTGAATTATGTACAATGGTCACTGACGAGAAAATTGTCTTAGTACTTGTTATGCAAATAAATGGTGGACTAGATTATGCTTGCTGGTTTGCTCGTGTTATCTTTGCAGAAAAGATGTTGGCATTGAATGCAAAATTAGCACAATAACATAAATACATTCATATAAAGTTGAAACGCTGCGTTTTTATTGAACTATGTGTACCACGCTTAAGATTATATTATTGTAAGTTGAAGTTGAAGAATATAATCTTGAGATTCCAATTATTGCCTCTTTTTGGATAATTCTGAATTTCTAGGTATTTATTTGTACTATATATTTATGTAAAACTGTATTTAAAACAATTTACATTTTATTTATTAATAAACAAACATTTAATATGAGAATCATTAATCAACGTGTAAAAAAATGCTATTTCTATTTGACATTTATAAGTATAATATGTTATCTTGAACACAATCAATCATGAACTCGTCGAAGTAATTATACATAAAGAAAATTTTCTAATCAAAACTTCAGAATTATTTACTTGTGGCTACAAACAAACGGTAGGTAATCATTATTTTATACATTGTATACAAAATTAGTGATAATAGCTGTCTAAGGAACCATTGTACTCAAGTAGAAATACTTGGGCGTGGTCTATTGATTATTAAAAGCTTTTGCTCAAGGCATTTACCAAGTAAACACTGACACAATATTTAATGTTGGCGTCTAATACTAAATAAGGCAAGACAGATATTGGTAAGTAATAATTATGTAATCTATGACAATAAAGCAAGTTAATCAATATCGATTACATTTGGATATAAATATTTCAATTCAAGTTGTACTGTTTGTAAATACATATGTATACTTAAGGAATCAATAAATACATACCTTCATAGTATGCATTTCATTCTAATGATTTATTTGGTAACAGTAGCTCTACTTGCATGGAGATCAGTCTATTACAGAAATGACAAAGTTCAACCTGCGATACCTTGTGTTCAAAACTAACTAACTAAACTTCACGCCACTTCCCTAGCGGGATAGGCAAAGAGAACCAAATGCTATACGGTACGATCCTTACACACCTCCCTTGCTTCTTCAACATTCATAATCCTGATTATGTTTATTCCCGTCATAAATAATCTATTTACCAATTTTTATTGTACTTTACGTTTTTTTGTGAGGTATTATTTAGCGTGCCTCAAGAAAATCCGCGTAACTTTGATTCGTATAGCTATCAGCTGTTTAATTTGCTGACTAGCTCAGCAGGCGCCGACAGAGAGCTGAAGATATCATGAGTAGACAGAATAGGATCGGCTGAACACTAGATAGGTACCCGCGTTATCGTCAAGTCACCTCGCGCTCATTACACGCCGCACGAAGCCTCGCACTTCGTTACCGCACCGGGAATTGAATCGCATTCACATCTAATAGCCAGTAAACAGCGATCTATTTTATTATCTTTATGAGACCTTTGGAAATAATTAATATGCATGGAGCTGATAATACCGGGCGGGGTAAGTTTTTATGATGAGTCGTCACGCAGTGGTCATTTGATAGTAATTATTTAAAACGTTTTTGTTCTAACATAAGTATACTTATGTATTAGGGGATAGTAAAAATCAGACAGAATTTATAACAGAAAAGTGATTATTTATCATTCGATTGAAGGATTCGCAATCTATAACTTTCTATTTCTCTTTAATCAATCGGTTATTAAATTACACACAACTTTTACAACTATTTAATCTTACATACCTTTCGCTCTGTATACGCGTAAAATTGATAAAAAGCATATAAAAGGTTATAAAAGGTTATTTCTTGTTAAATTAACGCTTATTGCGGATCATATTGACATTGCATACTGACAAAAACAGTTCTATTTTAGTTAAAAAGATATTTTTTATGTTTAACCATATTATTAATTGTGTCTGTTATTCTAAGATTTAGAATAACTTTGTTTCGCCATGTATTTTTTATATATATGTAGGAATATGTAAGAATTTTTTTATTTTATTTTATGATATAATAATATTTTAACAACAATTGTAATGTAGGACTGATTATTTAGGAAAAAAAGCTACAAATTTTATAAGCGTTTGATATATTTTGGATTACCAATGATGTTAAAGGACGCAACATTCATAAGCGAATAAAATTATAAATTCCTATTCGTATTTATTAAGAGTGAAACTATATACATATATACTCGTATAAACATATGTATGTTTAATCATATGCACATAGAAAATTTTACAATACAACCTCTAAAATGATTATCTGCTACCCGTGCCACAATATCGTAGTATATTATAGTAGAAATAAAAATAGTAATATAAAACATTTATTGACCATTAAATAATACAGACATATGAGACATAGTAGTATAATATTATATCGTATACTTACTAATATTATAAAGCTGAAGAGTTTGTTTGTTGCTTTAAGGCGCGAATCTCAGGAACTACTGTTTGTATGAATTGGATCATAAATGTTGAAGAGGCGAGTGAAGTGTGTAAGGATCGTGCCGTATAGCGTTCTAATTACCTTCCCCGCCAGGAAAGTGGCGTGAATTTTAATTAGTTAGTTATTTACTGGTTCGATTTGAACAATTCTTTCATTGTGAGATAGCCCCTATATCGAGGAAGGCTATAGGCTATATAACATTAACCATAAACGCGGGTGGAACCGCGGGCACAGCTAGTAGTTTTATAAAGTCTCAAAGACAGCTCTATATAAATCGCCACTATTAAAACGGGCAAGCCGGAATGCAGCTGTAGGTTGTTAACCTGTCCCAGCGCTTACATCTGATATCCGATACGCTGGTATCTTTGTCTATCTGCTACCTAATGCCTCCGATATTATAATGAGAATTCATGCGATTGGTGAAATATCAAGTGACGGAACGGGGAACCTATTACGTTATCTGTGAAAGATTTCGACTCGGCCCGATGGAATATAGGACTTTCAATTCAATAATCTAAATCGCTTTATTTCAAAAGCACAGCAACTTTTCATCGTAAGCGCATTAGTTTAAATTACTGTTTTAGTTATCTGTTCTTATTTTTTACTAGCTGCACCTGCGGTTTCACCCGCGTTTATAGTTAATATTATAAAGCCTATAGCCTTCCTCGATTAATGAACTGTACAACACAAAAATATTTTTTTCAATTCGGACCAGTAGTTCCTGAAATTAGCGCGTTCAAGCAAACAAACAGATTCTTCAGCTTTATATATTAGTATAGATTATATTGTATTCCGTACCTAATCGGAGTCATTTTGGACGATGATACTGGCTTTGGTAAGTCTGGTTGTTACATTAAAACGACTGCTATCTGATCTTTGTAACCTTTACGTAGGAGAACAAAAAAAATAAAAAATAAAACATATTACCGTTTAAATACCCACACAGCTAAATGGATTTAAATGTGTCTTTAGTTAATTAAGTTAATTCCGCCAGAATTAGTGGTTAACTTTTAACCACACCGGGTAGATAAGTATATATAGATAATTAACATAATATATTAATTAATGCTTATTTTAGGAAACTAAGCCGCAGAGATAATACGTCGAATATAAATGAATAAATATTGTTATAGAGAGTTTGACGAAATCACATAATGATTTGCGCCTCATACAAATTTTAATAATTCTAGGGAAGATTAATTGGCTCATCTGCATTTAATTGTACTAGCTTCTGTCCGCGGCTTCGCTCGCGTGGTACATCGATGAAAATAGTATGAGCTGTATTATTCTAAAATTTCATTAAAATCCACTCAGTAGTCCTTTTTTGTGTCTCAGCACAATAAGGATCAGAGTATTAAAGCCTCTGTATGATCACTGCTCCGGACATCAATAAGCCGTCAGTTGTCTTAAGCCAAGTAAAGATTCCTAAATACAAATTTAGTTGAGTTGATTCAAAAACCTAATTTACCAAATTACTACGTGATTGACAGGCCTGTTGGTCGAGTGGTCAGACACCCTGGTACGAAACCAAGGGTCACGAGTACGAATCCCGCTTGAGGCAAATGTTTCGTGTGATGAACATGAACTTTTGTACTCAAGGCATGGATGTTTATAATCGTATTTAAGTACGTTATTCGTTCATCTACATAGTTTCCATAGCACAAGCTTATAAGCTTAGTTAGGACAACGGAATTGGTGTCTGTTTAGAGATTTTATTATTATAATTTGTTTGCTGTAGTAGAGTGAATATTTATTTCTTTTGTATCTACTAAACCACCACTACACAAGGAAAACCAACTAATACAAAAATAAGTTTAACAATCATTGCCCAATCAAGAGATCCTCAACGAAACAGCATGTGACTTATTCATTCACAAGAATGAGATGACTAATTTAACTTTTACGAACGAAATGAATATTTGCTGTCGTAATCCATATCTTTAATCGAGACATTTTGACATTTATGATTGCGGTTGAATATTTACGCCCATCTTGTCACCCAATGCGTTATACTTTCGACTAGGTGAGTCATTTTAAGCAGTAGATTTTTTAGGTTAATCTGTTTCTTTGCGTTTTTTTGTGAAACGGAAAATCCTGGGTTCTATGACACACCTTTTATTTCTATTGAAATTTCCTCATAATTATTCATTTATAATGGACGCTTAATCTTAATTACTATCTTGTACATGTTTTTATTTACATTCATATTTAGATTCCTTTTAAAAGATTCACGATCAGCTGATCGCACCAGCATAAAGTTAGAATAGTGTAAACTAAACCTTTGTTTTGCAAACTTTATGTTTTACAATTGAAATAGTTGTCTTCATTACTGTCACTCTTTTGTCATACTCCATAGAGCAATTACTGTTTAAATTAGACAGACCTGTTGGTCGAGTGGTCAGAGACCCTGGCCACAAAACCGAGGGTCGCGGGTTCGAATCCCGCTAGGGGCAAACGCTCGAGTCATGGATGTTTATAAACGTATTTAAGTATGTCTATCCGTTCACCTAGTATCCATAGCACAAGCATATGCTTAGTTTGGAACTAGGGAATTGGTGTGTCAGTAAAAAAAAATCCATATAAATCTTTATAATCTTCTGTTGTATTCCTTTAAGCCCAACAAGTTTTACAAAAATAATAAATTGATGTTCATAATTCCAAATTAATATGTTTCATACAAATTAAATAATTAAATGGATTTATAGACATAGGTACTGATATTATTACTACAGAATTATTTTGAAATGTTTTATAAAACACAAAAAGTGCAGTCGAATAAATAGTGATTTACCCTATGATAAATAATAAACACTTTTTAAATACAGATTAATCATGTAAACAACGTAAAATATCCATCAGATTGTTGCGTTTCAATTTGTAACCGTGCTAATCCTTATTCAAACTCACAGGAGTATATAAATTAGTTAAAGAGTAATCACATTAAACTCATGAAAACCGGAGTTATGATCTAAGAATACCCCAACTTTATACGAGAGGCAACGCTAGGAAGAAGACTTAAGTTTAATGAATACTTGAATACTGCTCTCATACGTTTTGCTGAATAAATAACAAAGTTCACATGCAACAAGTTTAGTACTGCAAATGCACTTCGACGGAAGCAAATAAAGCGTAGAGGTTTAAGTTTTAATTAAAGGGAGGGTAATTAGACACGCTCCATGATTATGTTAATTAATCCATGCAGTAATTCTTCAAAATACTGCCATTGTTCTTAGTGCAGTAAAAATCGCGGAGCTTTCGTGAGGCATTGTATGGAATAGCCAGTAATAGATTTACTTACAAATTAATCTCATTATTATTATTATATGATTCCATATTCAGTTTAAAGCTTAATATTACTTCTAGAAAGTCTATGTATAAATTAAATTATATGGGCGTAACATAAAATATAATACGAATATAGTGATATGGATGTTGAACGGAACTTTACTTGAAATTTTAATTTAAGCATACAAATTCATTTTCTAGGACGTAGTATTTGAGCACGCTAACAAATAAATACTTAAGTCATCTTATGAATCTTTTACGCATAATAAGAAGGTTGAGTTATCCAAAAATAGATAAGAACATAACTTGAGTAAATAGAACCAATCAAAATGTTATCAAATCTTTAGTGGAGACAGAAAAAAGGCCCCGAAACAGTTCCTATGAAAAGTTCAAGGAACCAGAGTACCTTTGAATCCAAACTGAATCCTGATACCGCTGACGCAAACGAGCGCAAACCAAAACGCTTTCTGAAATATTCCAGCGTATCCACACTAACAAGTCGTTCCAAATTCATAAAAGCACAAAGCATAGGGATGCAACAATATGGCGGAGAAGCGATAAAACTCAATTTATCGATACCCAAAATATTGATATTAAAAGGAAAAAGAATCGTCGGAAGATCCATCGAAGTTGATATTCCAAAAAACATGAAATATCGAAACTAATCATAAAAAAGCCGCCCTACGCTAAATCAAATAAAATGTTTTTTTTACAATTTTCTTGTGTCATATCCCGGGTTAAGTCGGGGCCCACTTAGACCATGAACCAAGATTAAGCGAGTCTGGTAATTACATTGAAGCATTTGCCGACCTTCGTAAAGCTTAGATAGGTGTACCAGATAATTTGGATCATGGTTACAAATCCAAGACACCGCCGAGCTAGTGGTATAAATACGTACCTACATAGATTTGAAAAATCCAGAGGTACTTGTTTACACCACTACTGTACGTATCCGAGAGGTGAGGATTTCAAACTCGGGCGGTTCGAACCCGCACCTCTCG
Source organism: Glyphodes perspectalis (assembly GCA_951394215.1). NCBI lineage: Eukaryota > Metazoa > Arthropoda > Insecta > Lepidoptera > Crambidae > Glyphodes > Glyphodes perspectalis. The sequence goes on along the minus strand of OX596212.1, from coordinate 12,157,500 downwards.
GATATGCAGCGCGTGTCCGTACCATTGAGCTACCACCGCTCTCTTTCTCTGCATAATGTAATGCCCACATTATTTTTCATGTATATCCCTCAACGGCCAATATATTTAATATCGATATTTCCTGCACTCCTGCATCCCTAACAAGGCAATGGAACGAGCAAGATACGCTTGAATGCGCCTGTTATTGAATTTCACTTCGTACTTGGTTATTTTTTCATCGTTTACGTGAAATATTAGCGTGGCTTATTAGTGCCAGCAGGCTTAATTAAAACTGGTCCTGCCACATTTGAATGCTGTTAAGTGCGTCCATTTTTATACTAGCCCAAAATATAGACTCTAATATTCCTGGACCAAGTTAAAACAAGAATTCCTGGTACTAAAGCAGCTGTTGATCAGATACCGTATTAAATACTATAAATTTCGGTGGCCATTTAAAATGAATAAATATCTGACGATATACATTGATCTGACTCAGAGGTAAGAAGCTTAAGCACTTGTGTTATGGATATCAGAATCAACGATAATATTAGAAATATACCTATACTTAAACATTGGATATTAACACCCAGATACAGAACAAACACAAGTATTTATCGAGTGTTGTTGTGTGTCCTGGGTGGGGATCGATCCCACAACTCTTGGCCATCAAACCAGTCAATTTAAATTTGAATCTGTAAATGCCCTAACTAGCATTTAGGAGAATATAGAAGTTCCATATACTATTGTGGAAAACACAGAAATTATGGTAATCAAATTGCGGTAAATGATTAAAGAGTAAGGAATTGATCTCATATTATAATGATTCAATGTAAAAGGTATTTAATACTATGTAGAAGTTTTTTTCATGTATAGGTATAGAAGCAGAGAGGTATATACTGTTGGTTTCTCAAAATTTTTCTTTGTTACTCTAAGTTTGATTAACATTTCTATCGTATTCTTTTGTAGCTCGACAGTAAACAAAGGTTTTCCATTGTACAATTAGTCAGAAAATGTTTTAAATACAGCATTTTGAAAAATATTATTTGCTAACAAAAACTTTAATTACGTACGGGCCTTTTTATATACGCCAAGAGAAGCTAATCAAATGGCTTAAATTCTAATCCGAAAATACACAACGGATTTAATTATAGCTAACATAGTATAAGTTAAGTACTAGGTGACTCATTCAAGTATGCATACAACTAGATAGAATTCCGAAGATCCACCAAGCCTGGTATGTTTAGTGGCTGATTTACAGATAAGGCCATCGTCTAATCTCTGTTTGTGTAGGGACGGTTCCTAAATCGCACCACATACAACTGTTTTAGGCCCGTGGGCGTATCTGATCTAATTAATTCGACATTGATTGATACTAATGTACATAGTTCGGCTACAAACTCGGTGAGTAATTGATTGTCACAACATGATGAATTCTTTTACAAAAATCGATTCACCCTACGCACCCGTTCTGTTTCGTCTATTTTTGAAGTGATTATCAATTTCTGTGGCTCAGTTCCGGCAGGCTTGCGTTCATCTGAACTGTGGGACTGGTTTATTTTTTGTATATATTTTACAAAGAGAGTGAAATGAAATAAACTTACTTGGGTGCTGAAATATCCAAGCCTAGAAATTTTAAAAAGATTGGTATTTTCTAAATTGAATTCCTATGGATTTCTGTTCTGGGCAACATTTTCTATTATATCATTTAGTCATTTTTTTTTTTTCAAGGAAATTAGGAAAATTGTGGGTCTTACGGGGCCCTCTGAGGTCGAGGTCCTAAGCACGGGCCTCGTGTGCTCATAAGGTAAAGACAGTATTTTTTTGAAAGTGCTCATATCGTTAACTTAGTACATACACTATCACACCCGCAATCTCCAAAGAAGTGGGCAGTCCAAGGATCAATAAACTCCAGAAATTAAATGAAGTCAATAGTGACAAATGGCAAACTACGACACGGATGAACAAAACGCTGTGCAGAATATCATATCCATCTCACAACCAGACACACATCATTTAAAACCCGAACCATTCTACATCGCTTACTCACTTTATTGCTTCACGTCATCGCATGCAGTCATTAAAATATTGCTCCGAAACTGGCATGAGCGAGTCTATTCCACTAAAACAACGAAAATACACTCATGGCCCGATGCCACGCACTGCCTGCCACGCACAATGGAATGATAAAATGACAGTCGTTATCGAATCGTGAACGTTATGTGTGTAAGCTGAAAGAAGTTTACGTCTATTGACAGCGATAACGATAGCGTTTTGTTATAACATTGCTATTGGTATCGATTGAAATGTACTCGTAGTGGATTTTCGATAGTAGTTTCAGTAGGCTGCACATCCGTTTTTCTTTAGTCATGTTACAAATGTGATATACGAAAGTAACTCCATATCATGTCTGTGTATCACGTTTTCAAGGAGCCTACGCTGAAACTAAGAATCATGCAGTCCGGGCAAAATTGATTCTACTGTACGAATGCTAAACGTACTTTTAATTGACCGAATTTCAAGCGAGCATAGGGTGTATAATTCAACAATAAGAAATTATTTTTTCTATTTTCATAACGATATCACTGAATAAATATATCTCGAGAAACAGGACGTTTAAAGTTTCAATGAATGTTTCTGCTGGCCGAAAGTACGTTTCACCGAACCATACAGAGTTATATAGTTCGGCGAAACATAGCATCGGTTGAAAGTAATTCGGCGAAACGTTGAACGTCCCGTTGATAAAGTAGCTTTTCTAGTAGTGACTGAGCCAATTCAGTTCTCTTTATAATATTATTATGATAAAGTAAACTAAGATCGAAGTGATGTAGTTATGAAATACATGTAAAAAGTTTTCATTTTAGCCCATAATACAAAGATCCCGAGAACAACTGTGATCCGGGAGGCTCAAACACTCGTCGGCCTAAACGCGGCGAACTCACACCATTACTAAAAATAACAAGGAGTCAAACTAAACAGAGTAATCGGTGTTCGACTATCGAGCACCCAGCAAATAGACACGGGAACATTTCAGAAGAAGCCGCGGTAGAAATGGTTTCTCAGACATTTCGGAAATCGACTGCAAATCAGAAATATTAAAATAAGTTTTCTGCTAATGTTGATAGTTGGAAAAGAGTTAACTATGGACTTAACTAGGTTAAGTATTATAACAAATTAATAGAATATAATATAATGAGTCAAGTTAATTCATAAGTGTGAATTTCTCTTCGTACTTGGGAACTTATACTAATATTAAAAAGAGGAAAGATTTATAACTAAAAACTGAAGATTTCGTATATTCTTTCACCATCAGAATGCTGCTACATTATCCGTTAGAAAAGTATTCATCCCAAAAATTTTAACAGGTAAATGTAAATGTCCACCCGTACTACTTCGGGACATGGTGCTAGTTAGATATCTAATAAAAATAGGTCAAATCTATAAATTAATATAGATACTCGTGTCTTAAATATTAAAATTACACAGAATCCAGAGATCAATAATGTTATATTACTATATAAATAATAAGAGAATGAGAAGATATCTAATTATAATAAAGAACTAAAGTGTGCAAGAAACACTTTAGTGTATAATGAAGTAATTAATATGTGCCAAAAAGCCGCAACCAATCCAGCCATTTTGAATTTCTCACATTTGTACAACTTCCTGTGACCATGATCGTTCAACCCCGAGAAGTAAATATTAACAAAAACTACTGATAGGTGCCACCGATAGTGCCGACGATATCTCCCTCGAGAAGAATCCATATTTGTGGACATATTTGATTTTGGATTACAGATGTCATGATCTTTACACGTGAATTTTTAACATCGCTGCTCGTTATTGGGTTATTGTACATTTGCCACAAAGTTAATTCGCCACAATGTTAAACTTTCCATACATTGAAAGTTAGTTCGTTACAAGTACCTACATGGTATTGTAAATTCGCCCAATTCTACATTTCATAACATTTTTTTTAAAAGTACCGTCAGCATCAACAAAATTTATTTCTGGTCTAAAAATAAAATATAATATTATGAGTTCCGTTCATACATTCTATAAATTACTATTTTTAATATACTGACTCTACTTATACTTGCGGTTAGTATTACACATTATCCGACGTTAATTATTGCCGATGTTTTATTGTTACCGTTATTTATAAAGATATAAAATTTTTTGCATTAAATATTTTGACAAATCGATTAAAATTTTAATGTTCTTTTTTTTTTTTTTTTCTTAATTTTTTACAAACAATTCCTCTAAATTTACTTCCATGTTGAATACCTACGAAAGCAAAAACACATTAAACTTTTTACAATTAAATTACCAATCAATACAAAAACGTAGCAAAAATAAAAGAAACCGATGACGTAATTAAAAAGTAGACGACCACTCGTTCAAAAGATTATAACAACTTACGTAATTAAGAATAGTTAGCCGCCGATTCAATACGCATAAACGGAACTTTCAAACTGAATGACTCGTCTATCTAGTCATCGTTATAATCAATTAATCGAAGTCAAACGATGATCTTCAGCTACTGACTATATTAATTAAGAGTGGTTGCATAAGTGCCCCAGTTAGCAATATATCATAACCGAGTCTCGATTCAAACTTTTTGTGCTGCTAAATGTCGATCTTAATCTATTACAAGTCAAGTATGAAATTAAAAGGACTGTTAACTAAGACCGAACTGATATTTATGATGATAACGTTTTAATTGGGTTAGCCTTGTAGTAATTACAGGCGTAGGCTGAAATTTATCTAACTTTATAAAAGGAATTCGAAGAGACTATTAAGGAAGTTATTGAAGCAATTTAACATTTATCTTTTCTTGATCAGGAAAATGTCCTGAAAGTTAAAGGATCAACCAATTAAAAACTGTATCAATTCTTACCCTTTCATCTTTTTGTCATTTGAAAGGAAATTCTAATTGCAGATTTTACCATTGAATAAAATTAATTATGTAAGATAAAATACCACTTTGTTAAACTTAACCCCTATTCCTCCTGGTCACGCTATAACTTGAGGATGGCTTTACCGATTTCGCAATTTTTTTTTATTTGTGTTTGTTATTATCAGGTAAAGGTTCTTATAGGAGAAAAAAATAAAAAAGTAGCGCGAAAAGTAAGAATAAAAATGGGTATTGAAAATCCAAGAATGGAGCGTTAGGAATTACGCCGGGTCAGCTAGTAGGATGTAAATATATTAAATATGAAGATTTCTTTTAGCTTTATATCCTATTTGTAACCAAACCTTACTGTGGCCTTGAATTGTACTTAGTAATTTATTGATTAGATATTATTGTGATCTGACCTTTATAATGGTAACTCTGGCTCTTACCATCAGCTCTTCTGATAGAGTGCAATCACTGGTAGTGTTATCACACCGTAAAAGCCATAAGTTGACGTATCCCTCGGCATCATCACTCGAACGACCCAGGAACTTCAGAGAGATATACTTCGTCAACGATTTGACTGGGTCAATGGCACATTCGGTAGTGATCCTGCCCCATGTGCCAAGAGTTGTGGGTTCGATCTCCACCCAGGAAAAACATTCGTTTGATGAAATCTTGTGTTTTTTCTGTGTCTGGGTGTTAATATCCAATATTTAAGTATACATATATTTGTAATACCCATGTTGATTCTGATATCCGTAACACAAGTGCTTAAGCTTACCTCAGAGTCAGATCAATATATGTGATGTCGTCGGATATTTAAAAAAACCATCGGAATTAACGGAAACAGTTTCTCCTACTTAGAGGACACTAGAAGTCACATAAACTAGACCGTTTTCTAAGTAGTTTGACGGTAGATAAAACATATCCTACTTATTAATTTACTTATCTAGTAAGCTTGTAAGCATAGTTTGAAACTAGGGAATGAGTGTGTCAGTCTTGAAAATTTATTTATTAATTTAATCTTCTTAATCTTATTCAATCATACATAAAGTTCTTCCATAAAATCCTTCTTACTACAAATGCAAAGAGCTATATTATCGCTATTATTATTACATAATAGTTCAGTCGTGTTTGTTGATCGTTATTACTAATATCTACTATTTCAAGACACAATCCTTCTATACCCTTTAAATATTCAAACGTCCTAACATAATGCCCAAAAACATTGTGAATACGCTTCTAAAAATGCTAACACTGAGCTGGAGTAAGCGCAAGATTAATGCAAAAGTTTGCCCGTAAAAATTCTTCACGATGCTCCCAAGTAATGTTTGATGTAAAATTGTTTCATATACGGCATATAAAAGTAGACAACAATGTTTCAAAGCTGAGAGCGTTTTAAATCTTTTTGCACCTTTAGGTGTGATGTGTTAACTGGGATGTAAAAGGTTTTACATTTTAATGTTGTTGTTTTTTCATCTTCTCTTTTTTATTTACAAATTAAAACACGGCATACTTGTAACGACAGCCTTAAAAATGTATGAAAAATGTTATGTTAATTGTCTTGAATATTTTATTTAATTTAAAAAGGAACAAAACATAAACGCCTTCGACAGTTATATTTTAAAATCGTCAAAACAAAATTAAATTTCAAAAATGGAACCGTGGGACTGAATTAAAAATAAGAGAGACAAAGGTTTAGCCCCACAAATTACACATTAACCGTAAAATTTGAGTGTCCAAAGCAGAGTTTCGAATGACACCAATCATTTTCCGTTGCGTAAACTGGGTCTTGCCTTAGGCCATCACTCATTAGTGGCCAATTACTTCCTTCAGAATGTCGAATGATTACAGGCCGTCTATGCCCCAGGCCCAGCAGATCACCAGATGCCACTCTTTGTTGGGCCAACGGGAATTTTTGTGGAATCCGAAATTTCGACAGCTATTTGCGTTAATATTCCAAGTTTAAGAACAGATGGCGCAATTTAACAATACGGTTTGCTGCTAAAATTATTGACGGAAATAGATCTGGTGAACATATATATATAAAATACATTGTGTAGACTGGAAGTGCGGTGGTAGCTCAATGGTAAGGACACGCGCCTTTTAACCGAGGAGTGCGGGTTCAAACCCGGGCATGTACCTCTAGATTTAAAAAAAAAATCTATGTACATATTTATACCACTAGCTCGACGGTGAGGGAAAACATCGTGATGAAACCTGCAAATTCAAACAACTTTGAATTTGTAACCATGATCCAAAAATTGTCTGGTTCCCCTATCTTAGGGTTACGAAGGTCAGATCGGCAGTCGCTTCAATGTAATTACCAGACTCGCTAAATCCTGGATCACGGTCTAAGCGGACCCCGTCTAAGCACGGGACATAACGCTAGGAATATGATGATTGTGTAGACTGGTTATACACTTGGTCGTTGATTCTGGATTTTTAACTAGTAAGTGTACGAGACCATTGGCTCGCCGATAAGGGAAACATTGCAAGGAAATGTCCACATTCAAATAAATACGGATGAGTGGCCATGATTCAATTGGTATAATTCCCCTAACTAAGGTTAAGACTAAGGTTTAGAATTAGAAAGTCAGATGATGACGTTAAAAAGATTCTCAAGCGGAAACTGTTTAGAAATGTTAAACATTGTTGTGTTATTACTCTTATTCACTATTATACATTTAAACTTTACAATGAATAAAGTTCGATACAAAATTAGATAAAGTTGTTAGTAACCATTTATAAACTTTTCCCTAATTGGTAAACTTAATTTTCTTTTAGAAACAAACCACTGACAATTACAAAACGTTAAAAACACATTGGAAACATTTTTTACCGACCAGCTCCGTCAATGAAGATATATAGCTTTCTCTATCATTTTCGAGTTGGACGTCTATTTGAGCAATAAAAAATACGAGACGATACGAACACTCATCAATCAAAGAATCAGATAAAATCGTAAATGGAGAAAATCTTACAATTCCATTCAAGTCACCCACGCGCGTGCGCTGGACGAGTTGATTCGATAATTACGTGGCCAACTTAATTGACTAAATAACTTAAACGATTGAAAATAATTAAAGTGCAGTTATTTCAATTTATACGACAGCTTAAGAACTTCGTTATTACTTATATAAATTTACTCAGTAATATTTTATTAGCATGCTTCACTAAGTTATCAAAGGGGTCTTAACGATAGTGGGTTAAAACTTTGAGAAACATCTGTCATGTCATTTTAACCCCTAGACAGAGAAACCAAACAAATTAGATCATGATACCACATCTGTCTAAATATGCATTTTATCTCACAATACTCCTCCTGCCCAATTTTGATATGAATTCTCCAGGTCTTCATAAATTGTAGCTAAGAACACACACCTTTCAAAAAAAAAAAAAAATTAAAATCGGTTCATCACACACAAACACACACACATAGACACGTCAAACTTATTACACCCCGTCGTTTTTTTGTCGGGGATTAAAAAGGATATTGCTTGCTATCTCAGAGCAAAAAACAGTAGTCGCCAATATTTAATTAATGTTCCAACCGTCTTGAATAGATGAAGGTGATTTGTTAAGTAACAATACTATTATTCTATTGTAACATAAAGTTCGACCGGCCTTCACAATCGAAATGATATTTGAACTCTGTATCAATTAAAATGACTGATTAATTTACTACCTGATAATTAATATACTTACCTACAATCAAACCAAAAGTTGTATCAAAAAGAGCCAAGAACTTATTTTTAAATAAATGATCATATTTATTCGGTACAATTATATAATGCTATAAATGGAGCGGTGGTAGCTCAATGGTAAGGACACGCGCCTCTTAACCGAGAAGTGCGGGTTCAAACCCGGGCACGTACCTCTGGATTTTTCAAATCTATGTACGTATTTATACCACTAGCTCGACGGTGAGGGAAAACATCGTGATGAAACCTGCAAATTCAAATAACATTGGATTTGTAACCATTATCCAAAAATTGTCTGGTTCCCCTATCTTAGGGTTACGAAGGTCAGATCGGCAGTCGCTTCAATGTAATTACTAGACCCGCTAAATCCTGGATCATGGTCTAAGCGGACCCCGTCTAAGCACGGGACATAACGCTAGGAAGATGATGATGATATAATGCTATAAATAATGTTTCAAGTAGTTTAAATAATTGTTATTCAATAGCAAGTCAATTAAGGGATATCTTTTTAAGATATCTTTTTATCTACAATACAAATTAATTTACCTGAGAGTAGTCTCGAAAATACATTGGAAAAGCTTCCATGCAAAATAAAACGTAAAAGCATAAGGCATTATTTGGTCACTCAAATTTATGGTGTTGTTTTATTGCAATGCTCTAGAGGTAGATATTTAGATATTTTAATTCAATACCAAATTAGAGCGAGCTATAATGGTAGCTCAATGGTAAGTGCCTCTTAACCGAGGGGTGTGGGTTCACGTCCTCGGTCACGTACCTCTAGATTTTTTTAAATCTTTGTACGTTTTTATACTACTAGCTTGGCGGTAAAGGAAAATATCATGATGAATCCTTCACATTAAAACTACTATGGATGTATCACCATGATCCAAAATTATATGGTTCCCCTATATACGACGGGTTACGAAGGTCAGATCAGCAGTCGCTTTTATGTAATTACCAGACTCGCTAAATCCTGGACCATGATCTAAGCTGCTAGCCCAGTCCTAAGCACGGGCCATAACGCTAGGAAGATGATGATAAATTCAATACCAAATTAATTTAATGCTAAAACTTTTAAAAGAAATCGCCTAACTTGGCTTACCCACTACAGCGCCTACAAGATAAAAGTAAATTAAGAAGCCCATCAGACAGCTTGTGAACATCATTGACCTAAATATGAGTTCTCATCGAGTGTTGCTCAAACATTTAATGAGTCTTAATAATTAATATCATCCAGATACAATAGCTACATACTAGAACTTTATGAGTTTGTCAGTAGTTTTATGATCTTTTGTGTTAGTAACTTCGTGAAGTTACCCATAAGTACAGAGAGTTCATTTATCTGTGACTGATTTCATTAGCCTTTTTAGTGGTAAAATGAATTAGAAATACGAGAGCAAAAAGTAAGGGTTGATTTTAAAGCATAATTCTTTGTTTTACTAAAACTAAATCCAAAAATAAAGAAATGTGTACAATAAAAACCTTCAATTTGAACCAATATTAGATCTCGTAATACGTAGAATCACGGATATTCCTAATTAATTTAAGTAACCGATATATTCGTAAAATGGTATTAAGCTTACAAATGATTCATCACTAGTGACTGAAATTATATTGCAAAAAACAGAAAAAAAACGACATAAAAGGATAACTATTTAGACAGTTGTGTATAACGGTGATCGTCATAAATTACTATAATAGTAACGTTTAAGTTTAAACCCGTTGCGTCCCCTCTGGTGTTCTTTGACACATATTGTAGTTCGGCTAGCAGTTGCAATCTTTTGTACTCACAACTAGAGATGTAAATTACAGTCCAGATTGATGTCTACACAAAGCAACCACCAATTTTGTCATCATTCGAGGTTATGCAGCTGATTACGCGTTGTATAACAATAATATGCAATCGGTTGCGTACTTGATGTGGAATTAATTAAAGGTTAGAATCAAATCTTTCACTATTTGACTTGCTGATAAGTACTCTATAATCAAAATTTTTGACCGCGGATACGAATATCAATCTTTTTGTTCGTATTGACCCGCTTTGTAGTTAGAAACCTGAGCGAAAGTAGACCGAAGGCTTTTGATTTACATCAGGGGCTAATTGGATATAATCACAATTCCGGAAATCTACTAATTTTTCACAAAAAGAGTCCCAAATTACATTATATTGTACAATCATTACAATCATCCTTGTTGTTCATAGTAAGTAAATATAAAAAAAGCTATTGTTAGCCCGCGTGTCCATCTGCGTCAAAATCGGCCTATTAAGGAGACTTTGAATACGGAGATACGAATACGGAGATTTTGAATTTGAATTTGAACGCAACATAACGATCAAATTCAAATTCAAAATGCCTTTATTTGAATAGGATTCAAGAAAGCGCTTATAAATCGTAAAATTTACATAGGTGATCCTTAAAGCTACATAAATCTACGAATTTCTCAGGATCAAAATTTTTTTTGCTAATTTAAACGTAAGGCGTGCAAAATTTCGTCGCAAACTAGTTAAGTCGTGAAGACGAAACAGAAAGACAGACTGAGATACTTTCATATTTAAAACATTTATTAAGTAAAGATCAGTATCTATTTTAATACAAACGCTTTTTTCAATCAAAACTTCAAACGGTGTCGTATTTCAAAAAGTTCAGGGAAAATTCTGCTATTTTTCAAGAGTACCATATTGGTACTAAGTCTACAAAACTTTCACATTGCATAATACAGAGAGGTCAGGGTCACCTCCAAACTTCCCAGTCTCGTTATTTGACGAAATTTCTTTCAAGCCTACGCTGTTTTCAGTTGCTTTCTTCCAAAGTATACTATTATCAATTTATACGCTTTATTTTCTTCGTCTCAAGCTAAGCCGTGCAATTTCTTTGATGTTTAATAAGACACTCGATATTCACCTAGCCTGACAAACACAATTGCGTGTGGGCGTTGAAACACGCCTCTAGCATTATTGTAGATCTTATATTTTATTAGATTACTCTTTCTCAGGATTGGTACTTGCTCAGTTAAACAGTAACACGAGTGAAAACTTCGCTGATTTTAATTGTTAGATATGTTTGTAGAACTTTATATTAATGAAATGAAAAGTGGAATAAAAAAATATAACACCATGGAGAGGTAACGTTATACAAAAAATAAAATTTGAAAGGGGGGGAGCAAGTAAACTTACGATGAAGTCTCTGTCAGATCGTTAGACTTTAATTAACAGGTCGAATTCAGAGACAATAGTTAACCTTAATCTTTTGCTTGTCTTTTTTCCTCTAATTGACGAGTATGATCCTTATTCACATAATAATTATTTTAAAAAATATAATGAAACTTCAAATATTAATAGGTACTTTATCTGGACCTATAGCATAAAAGTTACAGCTTATTATTTTGTTGAATGCCTAATACATGTGAAAAATTTCAAAAACTTGACTACACCATAAATGTTGCAAATATTGCATTTTATATTCACACTTAATGGGGTTATCATGCTTCATTGCTGGCATTTCGTGATTCTTTGTCTGTTGCCATTTCACAGCATTTGACGAATAAAATGTTGACCTTCAATTTCCCCGAAATTTTAAATTAGAAGTAATTTTCTCAAAACAAGTATAAAAAGAAATTTAACACGAACAGCGGTGTTGGTTCACGTTTTGTCCCACGAACATTCTTTGGCCGTTATGATGCCGAAGCTTAAGACATTTGTGAGGACATAAAAGCACTACCAAATAGTTCTGACTAGTACGATGTGCGGTGCAAGTCATTAAATGATGCACAAAAACATGGAACTATAAAAAAAACTTTGTTAATATGTTGTTTCGTTAGGTTAGGTCTTTTAAATTTTTTGTATAACTTAAATTTTACTGAAATAGAATAACTTAAATTTTACTGAAATAGAGTTTGCACATCAGTGAAAATAAAATATATTTTTTTTTTGTATGTTATATAGCGGTTCTAAGGTTCTTAAATATTGTGAATGGACTCGTTATTAGGCCCCATTTAACTTCCTTTTAGACTTTACGGGTAGTTTTGTAACAGTTAAAAAACAGAAATACAATTTAAATACTTTTATAACTTGTTGAATAATTATGACTGGGTTTTAATAGTAGGTAATAACAAAAAAATGCATATTTAAGAACGTCATTTGAGATTTTCGTACAAAATGGATAATTACTTTTTAATATATGGATATATTTTTAGTTGTTATTTCTTCAAATCATTGAACTTCGATTCCCCTTAAACTTTGATTGTTAACAAACTCTTCGCCTATATTAATTACTTTTTCTTTAAATATTAGTCTCCTTTATCTCATACTTTTTTTTTCCATCGCCACATCTTTTACCTTGCACCACCTCTTAGAGGTAATAAAGAGGTGGCCTGCCTGCGGCTATTGTTGATCTCGGAACAGGTTCGGGCGGCAACATAAAGAGCGCAGATAACACCACGTGAATGTTTCTGATTGTCCACCAAGGAGATTTGTTTAGGCTGTTCTTAGGGACATATGGGTTTATAGCGGGATGCGGACCTTACGTTTAATGTGCTCTGTGAAGAACGTCGAATGTAACTCCGTATGAGTCATCGTTGTTAAAGTTAAATGAGTGAGCCTTATCTGATGGGAAACTAGCGACATAGTTTTGACGTTACTAAATATGACCTTCCTTTCAGTGTAATGTCGAAGAGATGTTTTTGATTATGTCACCCGACAATAGAAAACGAGATAAAAGTTTGCCTATGAATTAAATAAGACTAATATATGGGCCTTTCAGATATTTTTTTTTAATTCATGATTATGTAATGTAACACGCATCAAAATATGCAAACCAAATCAAATTAGGGCATGGAAATTATTTTTATATCAATTCTAATAATATTAGCTGTGGCCGCGGTTTTACCTGCGTTTATGGTTAATATTATATAGCCTTCCTCGATAAATGGGCTATCTAACACTGAAATTATTTTTAAAATCGGACCCGTAGTTCCTGCTTCCTTGCTTCCTCAAGCAAACAACAAAACCATCAAACGCTTCAGCTTTATAATATTAGTATAGATTATTATTGGTGTTCAAACTAAAATCATTACACACAGTATCACGTATTATAGCGCTTATTCTTTGAGCGTATTTTGTTTACATCAAACTGGTTGCACGAGTTTGCTTCATTCAAAGACTGAAACGATTGCAATCTGTGCTAAGGCCATTCGTTTATGAACACGTGCCACTGTCACATATGCAAATTAAGGGGACATGAACCAAATGTCACCGACACATAATCCCAAACGAAGCAGGTACCACGTCTCTAAGAATGCAATGATGCAATGCGAAACATTACTGATGTCGCAAATGTGATCTGAATCGATCATGAGAAATTTGTCAAGCCCGTATAAGTAGGTGGGCGTGGGGTTTCCAAAGGTTACAAATGCGTTAACTATTTATTAATGTGACTTCATTGGCACTTTGCTATTGCGATAAATAGGACCGCTTTCCAAAAATAATATAAGATAAATATTAATCATATATGATTTTAAACTTTCGCGTTGCATTATCACTAGAATAATACTGACGGTCCCGTCAGTATTATTTCTAAACGTCAAGCTGTAAGTACTCATGTACTACCTAATGTATATCGCGTTCAGTCCCGTCAGTATTATTTCTAGTGAAATATGAATCAAATTTGTATTCATTATCATTGAAAGTTACTTGCATAGTTGCGTATTATACGAACATCTCATCTTAATAAAAATAACAACAACATTAATATGTAAGGACCAACATATTTACATGGATAAATACGAAAGTAATTTAGTCTGTTATTTTTTAACTTAATCGTTTAACCAGTTAAAACATTTACAACCCTATGAAAGAATATGTATTTCATCACACACGTACATCCCGAAGGAGAAAACAAAGTTCAAGAAAATCAGAAAGAGCATAAGACTACAGGAACCCACATACTGCAGTCTCTGTAATAGACCACTTAATTCTACGCCGTGGTCTATACTTACTAATATTATGAAGCTTGAATGCGATAATCTCAGTATCTACTGGTCCGATTTGAAAAATTATCCAGTGCTACATAGCCCACTTATCGAGGAAGGCTTTATAACATTAACCATAAACGCGGGTGAAACCGCGGTATATTACATAACACTTGCACAGTATCTTCTGAAAAGTTAACTTTATATAGAATGTATCTACTTTTAATTCAATTTCATATGAGACAATTGCTTAAATCGAAGTGAATCGACATAATAACAAATTTGGTCTCTATTTTCAAAATCTTCTTAAGTTAACAATTTCATGTCACTCCTGTATCGACAACTTCGATCTCGCTTCGAATTATATCAGCGGTCCGCATTCCAATGGCTTTTCTATTAAAATTAATTACTCGAGCGCATTTCTATTACAAAATCTATTGCTATCCGATTACTTGACTGTGCCTTAGCTGAGCATATTTGCTTCAAAACAATTTTGAACAGCTTTTTCCTTATTTATATTATTTGCTGACTAACTAACGTACACATACTTTAAATTCAATATAAATATAAATTATAAATATTTAAATTTACTTTTTGGAGTTCAAGAGAAAAAATAAATACTTATTACATTCTGGTGAAAAGCAGTCACCGTAGCCTTGCAACACATTGCATGTTGCCGACTGTTTGAAGGTTTCTTTGAGGATTTACTGCGTTGATGGTATAAGGGACACGAGGGCTACACGCAAATTACCTATATCTCCCATTGCCGTCCCCTTGAATTCGCAGCACTAAGCTACAAATTCTTAGAAATTGAGGCTACGTTATTCTCAATCAACCAACGGTTGGTCGTAACACTGATGTCGTAATGCTTGAATGTACCAGACGTGCAAAAGACCTAAACATAGCAAGAAAGGCGAGGCAAAAGCAAGCTCAGATAATAAGCCCCAGCTCAATAACTCAACCATGTCTTACCTCATGTCAAGGGAACTCTAAAACAACTATGTACCGATCTGATTTTGCGCAATCCGCCGAGATCATAGATACGTACCGGTCCGGCAGCAATGCGATCGCAATTGATAAACCGCTGACGCTAATTATTGATAAAATACCACCATTGACTGACGTCGATATCAATTACGTATCGTTACGCTGTTAGTCGAAACGGGCAGTGACTAAAACCCTCAATGTAGAAATGAATAAAAATTATTGGACATAGCATTTTCGCGTTAAAATACTATTATGTAGTTAATAAGACTAATGGAAATATTCAGACAGGTATAAACGAGATTTAAAAGTTACGAGGCCAAAAGTAAGATAATTTTTTGTGGCAAAATATCACGGCATTTTACTTCTTGTGCTGTATTAACTATAATGTTCCTTGATAGTTTTACCATGTATAGGACTGGGGTAATTGAGACAACAGTTGGTATAAGTCTCAACTACCCCATTACGTCGGGTTCGCCGCCAAATATCACCGCGTATGGTACTGGTGTGAAATGAGACAAAGGTTAATAGATGTCTGTAGGTAACTGAAGATGACTGATTTATTTAACGTTGTATTACAGTTTTACTACGTGCGGCAATGCGGCACAATAGGATTTTATAACAATATTTCCATGATTTAGTTGAAAATTTACTTAATTCCTTTAGCAAAGGTATTATTGTGTTTAAATATGAATCTGAAATATTTCTAAAATGCAGCGAAGATCAGTAGGTAGAAAGAACCATTAAGTTAGTTTTCTAAATAAATAACACTCAATAAATTATAAATAACTTACAATTAATAAACGAAATTACACAATACCTACTAGATAAATATTTAAAATAGCAGCGCCCCGCGGTTTCACCCACGAAGTTCCCGTACCCGTAAGAATACGGGGATAAAATATAGCCTATGTTACTCGCTGATAAAAAGCTTTTTATTGGTGAAATAATTATTCTGAAGCCTATTCAATGCAAACAAACAAATAATCAAATCTTTCCTCTATCATCTTCCTAGCGTTATATCCCGTGCTTAGACGGGGTCCGCTTAGACCATGATCCACGATTTAGCGAGTCTGGTAATTACATTGAAGCGACTGCCGATCTGACCTTCGTAACCCTAAGATAGGGGAACCAGACAATTTTTGGATCATGGTTACAAATCCAAAGTTGTTTGAATTTGCAGGTTTCATCACGATGTTTTCCATTACCGTCGAGCTAGTGGTATAAATACGTACATAGACTTGGAAAATCCAGAGGTACGTGCCCGGGTTTGAACCCGCACTCCTCGGTTAAGAGGCGCGTGTCCTAACCATTGAGCTACCACCGCTTTTTTTCCTTCAAATCTTTTCTCTATAAAATAATAATATAGATAACACATAGCAACTATCTTTGCGAAGCCGTCCGAACTATAGTCGCGCTATATCAAGATTTGTTACGGAGCGAATGGGAAATCGCTTATCTCACGTTATGTAATTCCATTGCAATATTGAACTGGTCCACTCAGGTTATTTCCTGATAAATATTTCGCTCTACATTTGTCGTGTCTACAAGATCGGGCTAAGTTGTGTTATTTATGTTCAAGACTTAATACGGTCCACAAGGAACATTATGATTTCAATCTATTGTAGTACTTAGTGAATTATTACGTGAAATTCTGTCGCGATGCTGTTATTTCAAACTGTTAGGTGTTATTGTCCGATTGTTTGTTAGATAATTGGTTATGTCATTTGCTGTCTCGAAGTTTAAATGATTTATGGTATTTGTTACACTGAAATTCGTGACCATCAGATGTAATCAGGTGTACGTACTTCTTTATTGCTATGTCTAGCAACGCGATTTCTCGTTTTTTCTTTTATTTTAGTGTGGTCAAGCCAGATTAACTATAAAATTTGATGTAGCTATGTAGATACAAACGCGCTTTAATTAAATGGGGCGTAATATAAAAAAAAATGGAAGCATAAAAACTCATCAAACTAGCTAAACTTAGTTTAAATAAAGTCAAACTGAATTTGGAATTAGTATTTATTTACTACATGTATTTTATTTTATAAACTGAATATTGGGGAGATTTATTTGCAATTCAAATAAAATGTATGTATGTGCACACCTCATTGCAATCATGAATAATTTTCCCTCAACCTTTATTTTTTATTAAAAATATGGAATATTTGAGAATTAAAGGACATATTTAAAACATATTATATTCAATAGTGATTATTTCTATCCATTTCATCCTTCTTTTATTCAGATTATGCGTCTGTGTCGGAATTGTATCATTTATCATTGTCACAGCTGGGTGTGAACATTCCTTCTTCAATTAAGAGATTATGATTGCTTGCCATGATTTATTTGAACAAACTATAATTCTAATCTGATGTAATAAATCTGTCTTCCTCATACTGTACTACATAAATACAAACATACATAACATCACGCCCATAATCCCCAAAAGGATAGGCAGAGTCAAAGGGGCAGCATGCCCCTTCAACCACATTCAGCCAAAAATAAAGTCGGGCTGGGTTAGATGGAAAACTGCGAAAAAGCAGTGACAAGCGGCTAACCTGTCTCCCACACAATCACACACCCAAAACCCGATATACCATTAGTCGCCCTTTACGACATGCTAGGCAAGAACCACAGTTGGCATATTCTTTTTAAGTCCCGGACCAACATGGGCCAAGTCCCAGACCAACATGGGACAATTAGTTAGTTCTAATCAAATTAATACTTATATGTCTTCAAATTTATATGTCTTCTATTGACTGGCCCGTTGGTCGAGTGGTCAGAGACCCTGGGCCACGAAACCAAGGCTCGCGGGTTCGAATCCCGCTAGGGGCAAATGTTTCGTGTGATGAACATGGACATTTGTACTCGAGTCATGGATGTTTATAAACGTATTTAAGTATGTCTATCCGTTCGCCTAGTATCCATAGTACAAGCATAAGCTTAGTTTGGAACTAGGGAATTGGTGTGTCAGTCTGGAGAATTTATTTATTTATTTATAAATACACAAAAACATGACATTTCATTCAAACTGACTCTACGCAAAAGGCCAAAATCCTACCGCATAAAGTCATTTCCATTTTTCAGGACCAGAACAAGATTTTGGAAGTTAAAACTCGAAATAACAAAAGGGCAACATTCCTATTAGGTAACTTGTTGCTTCCTTTCATATCGCGTTTAATGTTTGCCTGCCCCGGGTCTTCTAATCAGCTTCCGAATCTTTTGCGAGTTAGATTGAGTTACAACTTCATCGAACTCCCGTTTTAGATTTGAGGAAAGTACGGGATAAGGTTTGTTTGGAGAGGAAGTTTTCGGCTGTGCTTAAACTGAGATGAGTGTCCGTTACGAATGTTTATCGTGAATGGATGGAAATATTCTCTGTAAAGAGCAAATTAGATGAATGGAACTCAAAAGAAGATAGTGACAAAATTGTGTCAAACAACTTTTTGTTTTGATTAAGAGTTCTGCCAATTATTTATTTATATTCATATTTTAACATTCGGCATTATCAATTCTAAATGTCACAAAGTTAAAAAGTGATACTACGAGTATCTATGTGGAAAAGCACCACAGATTTTCTGGTCCAGGAAAAATTTAATCATTCAATGAAATTAAAATTTTAATAAGTTCTTGTTCGAGGACTTCGTTTTTGACTTATCTACTTGCTTACTTACTCCGTTGGTTTAGCGACCCAAATTGAGTCTAGGCTTCCGATACAAAACTTCGCCAGCTATCCTCGGCTTGTACAACCAAAATTCGATTTCAAGACCCGCAATATTGAAAATGGGCACTTTAAAACAAATCCTGGATAAATAACCTTAATTAAAATACTAGTGTATGCCTTTGGTCTTAGGTGTTATTATAGTCAGATTGTAGTCAATAACAGAAGTCTTATAGAATGCAACATATCGTAAAAACAATAGAAATCCAAATAAAATACGAGAAAAGGTTCTTACGATAATCACCTATGTTCTTAAAAAAAGAAACTCAAATAAATACATTTTCACAAAAGCTTTGTACATTAAATATAATTAATATGCTAATTACGGGCAAACATCAACCAAATGTAAGTTTCAGCGATTGAATAATTTATTTATCCAAGTAAGCGCCGATCATCAGATACACAACAAATTTAAATTATGAATTGCAATGATCAAATAAAAAGCTCATTTATTACCGGCGACCTCAACAGGAAATAATTTGATATGATTAATTAAAAGTAATAATTAATGAAAATGCGATACTGAACGCAAGGTGTGCCGCGGTG
This sequence comes from Glyphodes perspectalis, assembly GCA_951394215.1. Taxonomy (NCBI): domain Eukaryota; kingdom Metazoa; phylum Arthropoda; class Insecta; order Lepidoptera; family Crambidae; genus Glyphodes; species Glyphodes perspectalis. The sequence continues at coordinate 12,137,699 of OX596212.1, read as the reverse complement.
ACGGGAAAGGCCGATGTTGGAAATTAAATTGTTTCATTACTATGAGTATTGCCAACGGATTTCATTTTGCTGTCACAGGACGTATGGGTTGATGATTTTTGTTTAATTTGGGCGCAGTCCGATGAGAGAGTGCTTTAATTTCGTAATTGGCTAGAGAAATACTTATAATCAAACAATAATTGAAAAACACAGTATAGTAGCAAAAGTTTATAAGAGAGGTTGTCAAACGCAGCCTAGTGATGACATGATGATAATAATGGTAATCGAACGATTGTTATTGAAATGTAAACAAAACAATATTATTTTAATATTTGTGTTTTTTTTTAATACAGCATTTGTTTCTTTGTGTTAAAAATCTTGACTAATGCGATATTCCCTTCCAATCAGTATTTTGTAACTGAGATTAAACTCAATTTACATGTAACTTATTGTTAGCTTAGTGATATAATTTCAAACACAATGTAAATTGTTAATGAAATTAATAAATAGAAATATAATAGGTCGTTGCCTACACAATCACATACCCAAAACCCCATATACCATTAGTCGCCTTTTACGACATACTAGGCAAGAAACACAGTTGGCACATTCTATTAAAGTCCTAAACCAACATGGGACAAAAACAGTTTTAACTACTACTAATACTACGGATGTAGTTTTAAATAGAAATACAGCAGTTCATACCCAAAATTCAGTTTTGCCTGCCGAAGCCGATCTCAAAGTCTACCAAATCCGATCAGACTTAAGCACATACACACGCCTTGTGTACAAGACGTGTTGTCCTACGATTTATGGATTAGTCCCTTTGTTGTCTGCCCGTAATGTATTGACGTTCGGTCGAGATAGCTCAAACAGTAATGGACGGTTTATATTATTAGAATTTATAGAGGCGACACATTATTAAATATTAAGGCGTAATGCTTAGTGGATCTGTCTAGGTCATTAGTTTGAGGATTATAAGATTTCAAAGCGTTTATGGTGATTAGTGTTTTGGTATCGTTAGTAATGAATGGGTTTAATTAAATTTTAAGGTGACATCTGCATAGTACGTATCAAATGACAGTGTATTGCGTATTGACCTTACAGGGACTAATGGTAAATAAATCATCACTGTGAATTTATTTTTGTTAATACATAAATTTTAGTTTAGTAAGGCTAATAGTTCATCAACTTTATTACATAAAATAACAGTATCTATATAATTTGTCTTAAGTGTAAAATAAAGTTAAAAGAATTGAAACATTGTACCGCAAACCCAAATAAAATAAAGGTGCAAAACTTTAAGAAATTTTGGTTTAAAAAATCATGTCTCTTTTTAGTGTTCGTAATGTTTGTCTGCCTGCTAAAACTTACAACTTATAAAAAATAAAACTCATAAATAGTAATCATTTCTAACAGTAACAAATTTTACTCATGAAATTTATCACCTAGTAATCAAAAATTTTCTTTGTGTACATACATATTATATACATACGCGAGCGGTGGTAGCACAGTAGTAAGGCGTCATAACCGAGGTGAGGGTTCAAGCCCAAGCACGTAGGTACCTCTGGATTTATCAAATCTATGTACGTATTTATATCACTAGCTCGGCGGTGAGGGAAAGCATCGTAATGAAACCTTTTAAGAACTTTTGATTTGTAACTAACTATAACTCAAAAATTGTCGGGTTCCCCATCTTAGAATTACGAAGGTCAGATCGGCAGTCGCTTTGATGTGATTACCACACTTGCTAAATCCTAGATCATGGTCTAAGCGGACCCCGTCTAAAGCACGGGACATAACGCTAGGAAGATGATGACATACATATACATGTCATTACACCTGTAATCCCCGAAAGGGCAAGGCCAGTTAAGGGGGCTCATGCCGAGTCAATGGAATGCTAGATAGATAGCCAGCCCCCTTAACCACATTCAACCAAAAATATAAAGGACAGGATAGAACAGGACCATTATTCGTGTATCATCTGTAAAAGTCTATCACCTTCGATACAACCTATAAGCTTTGGCTTTACTTAACTGTAAATTCAGCTCCAAAGATACGAAATTCCATCTCGTCTCAGCAAATTGAGCTCTTAAAGCTTCAAATGGCATCATCCACTCAAGTCGATCACTAAAGCTCACTAGTCCCAAGTTGTACTGCGATGCATCTGCACCGTCCATCATTATGACAATGACTTTTCTGTACACCCACTTAGAACGAGCAATGTGAAATTTCACATCCTCGCAACAGGTTGCTAGGGCTTGTTCACAGTGGTACAAAATCTATCAACTTTGTAAGAGTAACTCACAGAAATTGCATACTATTGCACTTTTTAGGAAAAAAAGTGGTCGGAATTTTTGTTACTATTGGATTGTGAAAAAATACCTACCAGAAATATTTTTATCCAAATACTTGAAATTGGTCTTTGTTAGCAAACTCAGATATATTGACTTCAAATTGATGAAACTAAAAAAAAGCTATGTAGGAACATAGAAGTTCTTACATCCAAGCGTCGTATTCTGAGAATTCTATTATAAAAGCTCAATAATTATTGGAGCAGATGTCCTTTAGTAAAAAATCTTTTGTCTGGTAATAAACTCAAAGAGGAAAACAAGTCATAAGAAGACCAAGACATTTCCTTCACGTTTCTATTTTCAACATGAAAAATAGACGTTCAATATGGAATCGCCTTTGAAGCACATGCGACCGGCACACAAGCGGAATATTACAAAGCATCAGATATTTGCGAATCGAAAATGTCTTCCTAGTACAAGCCTGGATTTATGGCATCGCAACCGCAGCTTCAATAAGAGCTTGTTCAACAGTTATCGCATGGTGCTATTCGGTTTGCGCCTAAGTATTGTCGAGAGTTCTAAGAGATTTATGGGGAGACTGGGATTATTGTAGTATAAATTTTAATAGTAAAATGAGTTTGGCGATAGACACGTCGGGTTACGCGGAAGCTTGTAGAGATTTATGAAATCGCATCGCATCGGCTTTCAAATCGCATGCGTATAGTTTGCACTAAGATAAATATATTGCGTAAAATCTGCCTACTTAAAATATTTTATGAACGCTTGTAAATAGTTTCTTAGCATTATAGTTTTAAGTCATAATGTTATTTTGTATATACAAAAACACAAGAAGTGGAAATATCTTAATGATCTGAATCTTGAGATCATAAAAATAAGCATTTTCTCTTACTATTATTTTACCCTACCCTTATAGATGCTTGAACTTTAGTTTTATTTGGTAAAAGATAGGTAAAAAATAATGATTAGCCTAATCAATATTTTTTAGCATAACTGCAAAATTCGCTTAGTCATCGGCAATGTATCCACATCCAATACTACTTATATAGGTTTGTGTATGAGTACGAGCAATAAATTAGATGAACAAGCGTTCAAATAGCCTATAATTATCCTTCAACACCGAATAAATTAGGCTTGCAGACCAAAAAATCCTTTCAATGATAACTTAACCCATTACCAATAGACTATAATGTGATTTGTAAACTAGTTTCAAAGAATGCGTGTGATATTTCTCATGAGTCACATATAAGCGTCTAACTTAATTAGATCGTCAACTTTTTGCCGCAAGCAACCGCCGCGTAAAAGCCTCGACGTTTCCCAGAACTTAAACACACCAAGCCTCACGTATGACTAATATGAATATTCAGATACACACCCGAGATAGTACACTCGGAAATGCTTCGAAGACGTATTATAGAAACATTTGTATTAATTACCTATAATGTAGGCAAATTGCATCCGCCTCGCACCGGCGCCCGTATCCATTCAATGTTTAATTGTTTCCATTACATTTTCACACAGTTGGTGGGCAAACTAAAGATTTGTAATTACAAGGTGCAATGAGTGCTGCTGTAATTATTTCATCATTTGTTTGGAGGACGGTCACTATTCACGCGTTATGTCAGACGTTCTGGTTTCATTATTAAGAGTTTTGAGGTCGCATGTTGCAATGCTATATGGATAGTATAATTAGAATGAGTGTGACAGGTTGACTCGCCTTAAGGCATAGAAAATGGTATTATTTTAATTCATAGAACGAAGTTGCCACAGAATTTCAAACAAATTTGAATCATAATATGCTGTTAATGTTTTAGCGAGCTGTAATTTAAATTAATTAAATTTATCTGACTGATATTTTCAATTGACTTTTATTAACATGTTTATTTTGATATATTTACATTAATCATATTGTTTCGCATTCGGTAGTGACCCTGCCCCATGCGCCAAGAGTTGTGGATTCGATCCCCACCCAGGACAAACATTCATGTGATGAATACTTGTGTCTATATTCTGTGTCTGAGTGTTAATAACATCCAATATTTAAGTATATATATTTGTAATACTGTACCGATATCCGTAACACAATTGCTTAAGCTACTTACTTCGGAGTCAGATCAATGTATGTGATGTCGTTGGATATTTATTTATTTATTATTTATTTATTTATTCTTCCACTTTATTCCAAAAATACTTTAGCATTTTTTCTTTAATTTCTTTAACTTAAATTATCAGATTGATAATACTATTTAAGTACAAATTCAACAGCAGTTTATAAAGACGTACACATATATAAACATTGCAATGTCCGTTATGGAGTAAGGATCGTGCTTGAAACCGCTTTAATTACTCAATGTGGCCTATAGATAAACATCAAAAAGCCTTAGCAAAAACGATTCGACATTGAAAAATCGCAAGACAAACATCAAACGCCTTGAGATAAAGTCATTAGTAAAAAGCCTAGATCTATGTCAATAGACAACTAAAGCTAATTGATTACAACAAATGTACACAGTCTTACTGAAAAAGGCTATTCGTTACACGAGGATCTTGATAACCAGAAACAAATAGACCGAAGGCAATACGACAAACGAGCCGAGATCGTATCGTGTTCACAAGTAGCAATCCAGTAATTAGGAACAAAACTCCTATACTCTTATCTTTGAGATCGATATGCACAACCTTGGCTTATTATGGGCTCATTAAAATTATATAGAACGCTGATCGTTGTACTATTAGAAAGCAAGGTCGCAGTTCCTATTATTTTGCTTGGAACGCGGAGTTCTCCGTTATTAAGCGTACAGTGCATAAGCGAAAGCGTTTTTTATTAACCGACTTCAAAAAAAGGAGGAGGTTTTCAATTTGACTGAATGATTTTTTGTACTTCGTGTCAAGTACACAGGAATAGAAGTGCAATATTATAACTATAACATTTAGACTAGCATTGAAGCGTGATTCGATATGTTCTTTAAAATAAGTAGGTAAAAAAATATGCCTAATGCTTGAGAAAACGTCTAGTATGAAAATTGGTATCATTCTGTATGATGCCTTCCTGTCACTTACTTAGTCGAAATAAATAGATAATAAAATTACACTCCATTAGAATATAGTTGGTTTTAACGTGTTCTTTTGGACGAGCGTTCTTACAGGATTAATATATTATTCTTTACTTCAAAATCGCTAACTCCTTTTGTGATATGATGTTATTTAATTTTGCAACACCAAAGGTATGTATTACAAATATATTTTCAATTTTAGAGGTGCCTTCGTAAACCCCATTTGAAGAATCACATGTAGAAAGTAGACTGACGAACTACGACTAAGGGAAAAACTACGACTAAGGTAAAAAACTCAAAAAGTCCATTTTACAATCTGTGGCAGAAGTTGCATCTTAAAACGTTCCTGCTCTTACCTTGGGCCACATAAGCCACGGCAGTTGTATGTGATCCAGATAGAGTCAAGTCACAAAGAGGGCCTGGCGACAAAGCCTGAGAACCGGAGCAGTAACCGACACAGGCCACTCCAACTCGCATTTGTCTTGCTGTAATTTTGCAAATACTCGTTTGTGCTGAACATGGTGGTAAGACGATCGTACCTGCAAGGCATGTTTGCGGTTCATGCTAAAACGTTTAGATAACGTTTTCTTAGTAGCCTTTCCTGTTCCTAGTCAGAGTCTATTTTATTCATGATCATTATCTATTGTCCCATGTTGGTCTGGGACTTGGCCCATGTTGATCTGGGACAAAAAAAAAAAGAATGTGCTAACTGTGGTTCTTGCCTAGCATGTCGTAAGAGGCGACTAATGGTATATCGGGTTTTGGGTGTGTGATTGTGTAGGCGACAGGTTAGCCGCTTGTCACTGCTTTTGCAGAATTTTCCATCTAACCCAGCCCTGCTTTATTTTTGGCTGAAGGTGGCATGAAGGGGCATGCTGCCCCTTTGACTGCCTACCCCTTCGGGATTATGGGTGTGATGTCATGTATGTATCATGATCTAAGCGGACCCTGACCCTGATCTTAGATCATGATCGATCATTTCTTCAAAGTCATTATTAATTCTAATGTTGGTGACATTAAGATGAATGTTGATTGACTCATGATCAATATCCATAGATTTAGCGAGTCTAGTTATTACACTGCAGCTGAGAAGCTGAACTTTATAAACATGAGAACCAGAATTGGACATCTATACTTAAGTATAAATATCTATGTATACCGCACAATCTTTTTTTCTAATGCTGAGCAAATATTGTGTACTTAGATAGTTAAGTCTTAAGTTGGTATCAGTATGGCCTTATGGCGCAATCTATATAAAATAAGTCAATGCTGTACAGTGTACATAATCTGTTGAGTATGAGAGTGAAATAGATTTATATAAATGTACATGAAACTGGTTAATGGTGTTAGTAAATGGTGTTGGTAACCACTAATAGTTATAAGATCCATGGTAAGTGATCGATTGTGAACCAATTTGTATTGAAATATACACAAATGTAGGTCAGTAATCAAATGTTTGTTATATCACACAAAACGTGTGAACACATTGTAGATCATACAATTATGAAATACATAATGTCTACTAAATAAATTGAATATGTTTTAAATGAAAAATTTTCCCCCTTTTTATTTATTTGATTATGTACTACTTAATTAAATTACATAATAATACACGATTCCCATATTTTAAAGATAAGATTAAGATATGCTTGCATGCGTTATCCTGCAGTGGAATTAAATAAGCTATAAAGAGAGATTAGGATATACCATAAGAAATGAGCAGGCTTACTGTTCCAAGAAAGTTAAATACTTTAAAAGCGCCCAAAAATATTCCGAACTGATTATATTTTACATTAACTGATCTGTAATGAAATGCATAGCTCATGAACAACATACTTGCAAAAATGTCACCAACAACATTACTAAACATTTATTACTAATTATGCCACCTAACAGAAACAGTGTAGGCTACTTGTTGCATTCAAAGTGTAAAACATTATGCAAACACATGACAGAAATTGATATTACACAAACCAAATTACTGGTTAACGTAGGTAGTAATGCCGGCCCGAGTAATATTGCATTAATATTATTCAGTGAACCAGATCTTATCGGTGAAGTAACTAATCAATTAGGAATTGATATATGCTTATTAATAATAGGTGCATACAATTATGTACGTTTCATAGAGATCAAATATAATTGAACTGTAGTTGCGTTTGATTTATTATTAAAATGGAATCATGAGAGGCAAGTAAATAGATAAGTGATTATAAGGTTTAAAATTATTAGATAATGTTCCTGTCTTATTATAGCATTTGATATACAAACATGCATATCAAATTAAAAATTTCCGATAATAATATACTTTATACATTGATTATTTCATTAAAAATTTAAGATAAATTAACGGTTAAGTTAACCCTATCTGAAACTTGCTGAGCACAAATTTCCATGCAATAAATTTATGAATGAAACGTAACTCGCATATACGTATTTGCGGTTAAATTTATGTGAATTCTGCATGTCTAGAATCGAAATGAGGCGCTCTTGTTAAAATACGTTACTTCCTATAATTTAATTATGGCAGAATAAGACCGGTAGCCATAAATTACAGCTCCGTTTATTAAGATATTTTGCATTGGAAAGTCATTGCGTGTGGAGGAAAATATTTTTAATAAAAGTCACTTTGTGACTTTTTTTTTTTATTAATTTCACGTGTTGGACTTTTTATAGTTTAGTTATGAATGTCCATAAATTTGTCTGCGAGGGAGAGTAATACCATTTTTTAAATGCACGAAAATCGGACGTTAAAAGTTAAAGGACGTTTTTATATTACAAATTCATTGGCTTTACTTGCTAGTGGGATTTAAGATTGAGACTTCGGTATTATTACATACATAACATAATTATGTTAAATGTGATCATGTTAAATCAAAATTAAATTTAAAACGACCCAATTCACCAGATAGAATACGAGCGTCCATGTACGTTTTCTACACGCATCTAAAAAATATGTTCTCTAAATAAAAACAAAATATCTACAAGGTAAACTTAGTCTAAAAAGTTTGCATAACAATAATTAACGAAATCTAAATCCACCGAGTCGACTAAGAGTAAACTTGCGTTTCTAACCCTCGCGTCACTTCACAAACGTGTAGTAACGGTGCAATCTGGTGCAATTAAAACTTTACTCTGAGTTTGTTTACGAGTGCACCTTTCGTCCGAAATTTGCCAAGTTCCCCCGGCCTGGCAAGTTTGTTTGGCGTTTATCACAATGCAGCGCGAAGTTTGGCCGTTGAATGCCAGAGTTCCTCAATATTGTTCGGAAGTTCAAGAAATATCGTGTCATACGGTCTTCGGTGGTACATCGGCTTTATTGGATGTCTTCTATCTTGGGTGAGTCATTGAAATGACGACATGCGATAGAAGAGTGACTTGGCATTACGTAAAGCTATCGCTGAAAGCGGAAGCCTGTCAATAGATTGGAACTAGTCACGATGACTCAATAATAACATACTGAACTGTGCTGTACGGCTATGTAAATTTTGCTGAAAGATATGGCTCAAAATATCTTTTCATTAGAATGAAGCTATCGGGTCGGAACGTTCCAAGAATTCATGTTCAACGGATCGGAATAAAGGGTTGATACTGACATATGTCTTGGTATATAATTTGAATGCAATGTGCAAAATATAAAATAGGTATGCAGGACTTCCGACCAATAAATATACATACTTTTTATGGGTGTTTGAGAATTCAATTATATAATGGATAAATGAAGAGTAAATATAAGGTAATACCTATTAATTATTCTCTTAAATAATGTAAAATAGCTGACGTATTTTAAACATAAATGTTGATTTCTCTGCATTTAAAGGTTAATGTTAAAATTCGTTTAGCCTAATACTCTAATGTAAGGTTTAAATAACGATTACATTAAAAAAAACAACTAAAAGAATGAAACAAAGAACAGTTTAAAAGTAAAATAGAAATTCAACTCAACCAGTACCTACTCGTATATCGTGAATAAATGTACCAAGAATGTTAAAAACTTAGCTTAAACGAGAAAATCTGGAAAAAATACGAGTATAATATTCTTTCATATTGTCTGCTTGTTCTCAGAATGTCGAGAGAGTAAAAATGTAGAGCGCGATGTACAAGATTTAAGGTTGAAATGGAGACGATTCAAAATGCATTTATGCTGTATTTCTGAGCAACTATGTGTTTTTACATTTTGTACTTTGAGAAAAGTTTAGTTTAGTTTGTTACAGACACTTGATATTTCTACTAAGATGATATATTGTAAAGATCGCATTTCTCATCATGAGAATTATAACCATTAGGAGCGGTGGTAGCTCAATGGAAAGGACACGCGCCTCTTAACCGAGGAGTGCGGGTTCAAACCCAGGCATGTTACCTCTAGTTTTTTCAAATCTATGTACAGATTTATACCACTAGCTCGACGGTGAGGGAAAACATCGTGATGAAACCTGAAAAATGTAAACAACTTTGAATTTGTAACAATGGTCTAAAAATTGTCTGGATCTCCTATCTTCGGGTCACGAAGGTCAGATCGGCAGTCGCTTCAATGTAATACTACTCACAGACTCGCTAAATCCTGGATCATGGTCTAAGCGGATCCCGTATAAGCACGGGACATAACGTTAGGAAGATGATGGAAGATGATTCCTCATCATGCATTCCTGGTGCTTATATTATACGTTAATTAAAATTATTCCGTCCGAGAAATAAGGTTGAATAAAAAGACGTAAGGTTTGGTAAGGGAACAAATAAAAAATAAAAAAATTAACCAAAGTAAGAATGGTATTGAGAAAAATCTGTCTTACCTAGACCTCACTGATAGACAGCCTGATTCGTTATCTAGGTATACAACTTATAAATGCAGCTCACAAATATGAAGTTACAATCAATTCACGTCAAAATATAATTACTCCGTTACCAAATAAGTTACGAAATAATCAAGTTGGTGCTTACAAAATATATTAATAATAAGCATTTCAATGACACCTATCTTAGACAGACATCTCAATATCTAAAAAACGATATTATTTCAGTAGTGTCATTCGGTAAGGTCACGCGTAGCAAATGCCAGCTGTGGAGCGACGTGACAAATAAAATGGTGCGGCCTGATCGGCAGTAGATTGAACACCTCTCACTTTTGTTGTAAGCTGCGACGTATACAGAGCCTTTGTAAAGTTTGTTTTAAGTAATTAAACAGTCCTTAGATAAAAAATAAAGGTCGAAGCTTTGAAATAAAAAAAAAGTTATGTAGAATAACTGAGATTTAAAATTTGTACATCATATAGGTATTATATTTCCAATAAATTATGCATATTTTAACATCATGATACATATATTGATGAGATTCCACAGTCGTTAATTGTTGATGATGGCCAATTGAACATCATCGCTTGTTTTATAAGTGTATGTAAAGAGAATAAAAAAAAATAAACAAACACTTCTAAGTGGTAGCAACTCAACTTAAACGGTACATTTGCAATAAGTTGACATAAATTCGGATAACAATTCAAATCGTAACGCAAAGCTCGACCTTAGGTCTCGAACGGTATAATTTGAATAAAGAAAATTAAATAAACTGAAATAATTACCAGTTTGTAATGAAAACAAAACTAATACTAGCCACTTATAAAATAAACCAGAATTTAAAATAAGAATACTTCCACTGTGCGTCTCACCAAATACACCAGTCGCTGTCTCGACTTAAACGGCAGTTTTGCAATAGGTTCGCATAATTCCGATAACAGTTCGAACCGCAAGGCAAAGCTCAACCTTACGCCTCGATCGGACGCTAATCGGACTTGCTTACTTATTAAGTTCACTTTGCGGTTTTTGACTTGAGTAGATAACGCTAACTATGGTCTTAAGGTCAAGTTGGACTTATGATAATTTACTGATCTATAACTATTTGACTTGTAAACACTGTACTGATTCAAAGATTACTTTAGAGACCGAATTATAGATTTATGTTCCGATCCTAGTAAGTATTCACCTGGACTACGATCGTAGTCTTATCTATTTATGTTTCCGTTTAATTTAATAACCAGACCATACTAAGTCTAGGATTATCGCTCAATCCCTAAATCTGAACTATACTTAGATACATGGACAAATTGAATTGTGCTCACGTATCCATTGTTTGTACGTACATTATTCCTTGTGGTGTTTTCATGAATGAGCTAATAGTATAAATACACTAAACCCCGAAGGGGTAGGCAGAGTCAAAGGGGCAGGCCCCTTTAACCACATTCAGCCAAAAATAAAACTGGGCTGGGTTAGATGTAAAATTGTGAAAAAGTAGTGACAGTGGCAAGCTTGTCGCCTACACAAACACATACCCTACACCCCATATACCTTTAGTCGCCTTCTATGACATGTTAGGCATGAAACACAGTTGGCACATTATTTTTAAGTGCCAAACCAACATGGGACAAAATAATATAAATCAGTATATTCAAACTTATTTCACAATCTTGATAGTACCGGTTATAGTAAAAATCTTTTTTATATTGCCAATTTTTAAGCATTAATACTATTCCACGGCTCTTTGATAAATCTGTGCGGTTTCAAAAAGCATTCTTAAAACCGAATTTTAAAACTAGCCACGGAAATTTTCACCAAACTCCCGTCGCAGGTGCGGCAAATCCGACTAAAACAATTGGAGTATTCACCACATTCGGCGGGCATAATTCACAAAATGCATTTACTGCCGTCCCCGTTGGACGCCGGTCACCGTTCCACGCCAGTACCATGAGATACTGTCGCTGTTTGGAAACTAGTTTTTTTCGCGTTGTATTTTCAGTCAATGTTAGTTTTTTTTTTGGTGTTAAACCGTATCAGCCTGTATTAGCATTAGAAAGCGCTATTAAGCTGTTAACCATGTAACTGATTTTTATTTTATTTTTTGACAGCAATCTTGTGATCTAACACCAGTAAGTCTTAGTTAGTCAATTGAGTGATCTTCAATTTTGGTCACTCATTGAAGACATACTATATTGGCGAAAATTACATAACTTAATAAGAGTATGTTGAACGTGATAGTTTCATTCAACCTTTTTTCAAAGTTTATCTATGATTACAATAACTCTCTGATTTAACTTTATGAATTTGATGAAAAACGAAACGTGGAACCAATTTAAAGCCAAATTGACTTTACTTCAATGCAAGTCAATTTCAATACCAAAGGCTATGTATGTTTGATAATTCAAAAGCACTGATGAATTAAAGTCAGTAAGTCAAACTGTGAAGTTGCGTTACGTTATTTTCGCAAAAACATAGTTGAAATGCTAAATTTAGATCGACGGCGCCTTAGAACTTATACTTTAATGGTAATTTTAATAATTATTTTATTGTATGGGTATCTAATGATTTTCGTATTTGAATGAATGGTTGATTCGTGGAGTTGGATGCTGAGATTGTGTAACATAGATGTATTAACGAAAAATTTAAGAAAGCAGTCTTGTTAATGTTCTTGAAATAAATAAATAACTTTTAGAACTGATACGACTATTGTAGCTTTTTATATATATAATTCGTATTACTAGCACTATAATGACAAATTTGGTGTTTACTCATTTATTAAATATTAGAATGAGTAGTGTAGTTGCTACTTTAAAACATACGTTAATACAAACAACAATGCATAGATTGGAAGTAAAAATATTTACTCTCAAAAGAAAGTACAGATGACCCAGAATGATCAGCTGGTTAAACGTTTCGAGTCCACGAAAATGTCAAATCATATGTGACGTCACAATATTCATGTACACGTGGGTATATATTCCGAGAAAATGTAACAGTTTTCCAGATATTCGTAAAAAGTTTAAGTGTTTACCAAAATAGTCGAAACGATGAAATTTCGCCAATACTTCGAAACCGAAATAGGAGATTATTTGTGAGTGACGAACATGGCCTATTTACACGTACATTTAATATTATGACAATTATTATACCAATTTTCCATCTAACCCAACTCAATTTTATTTTTGACTTATCTACCGTGTTAAAAGTTTAATAATGTCAATCCCTTTAATGATTGCGAGTGTGTTTGTATGTACACATTGGGGATTTACAATCGAGCGGCATTTCCAGCAGAGCTCAAATTGGGCTGGACCCAGCCGGATTGCTTGATCCACAGCTTGATCTAACATTCCAATCCCTCGTAGAGATTGAAATTCAACGGCATTGAACCAGCACATGTCGCTGAATCCAGCACAGCTAAAATTGGGCTGGGCTCAGCTTTTTAAATTACGTAAAAATATAACTCGCTCGATGGCGCATACTACCGAATGCGCCATCGCCCCATGCCCCATGCGCCAAGAGCAGTGGGTTCGATCCCCACACAGGACAAACATTCGTGTGATGAATACTTGTGTTTGTTCAGTATCTGGGTGTTAATATTGAATATTTAAGTATATATTTGTATTACCACTGTTGTTTCTGATATCCGAAACATATGTGCTTAAGCTACTTTCCTCGGAGTCAGATCGATGTATGTGATGCCGTCGGATATTTAAAAACAAAAGTTTTAAGTTAATATTCAATATAGGTATCCCTTAAATTCAAATTCACGAAAAAAGTTTAATGTCAGATTATTTAATTTTCCGAGAACAAATACCTTGTGTAGCAAGAAACCTGATTCTAATACATATTCATATATTGTTATTAGAATACAAACAAGACTAATCTTGTTTGTATTATTTCATCGTAACTTGTTTCTCGTTTGAAATAGATTCTAGCAATAAAATACACTGAAATATTATCAGAGTCAGACTTACACAAACGGCATTTGCTGTTACAATTTAAACCATTGGGTTTATTCAACAGTATATTAATTAGAATCAATTTCACATTACTGACTACCCTTGTCAAGGTTGTCCCATTTTATGTTTTTAAATTTTTTATTAATTTAAATATATGTTGTATCTTAGGTATAGCATAAATTCCTTTCGCATATTTCTTTTATAAAATTGATTCAAAGTAGATTATAAAAATACAAAGCATTAAGTTAGTATCTAATGACTATGTATCATGAACATATTGAGATAGTGATTGGCTTTTAATTTAATAGCTTGAAAAAGATTTCAGATGTAAGTAGTTTAAATATTATCATAACTCACCAACCCGTTACCATGAAATCGTTTTTCTCGAAAAACGGATTGGCCAAAACTTTATGGAGCGAATAAACTGTGAGTTCGCTTAAATAGTACCGGCAAAATTTATCGGAAAAGATTTGTGCGCGACGCCGATGCTGCAATTTGACTATCGGAAAATATATTTTATGACGTCCACGGCACTTTGTTGGACTTAATGGCGGTTTGGAAGCGTGTTTAGGGAGATTCGGATGTGTGGACGCCGCCTGATTTGTAGTTTTGAGCTGGTACGGATTTATGTTATGACTTTCACTGCGACGCGATAGGGCGGGGATGTTCATAAACGTAAATTGCTTCCTGCTGTGAGGAGGAGTTATAGTTCTTAGTTCCGAAAGTGTTAAAACATTTTTTCTGTGCTTAAGTGAATCTAACTGCTATATAATGGGCATAGGCTGTAATAATCTCATATGCCATTAATACATTCAACACTAAGGTTGCTACTACTACGGGCTTAATAATATCTGAGAAGCCTCGTAAGTCAGATCTCCTAACTCAGATCAATTGGAGCTACGAACGCAATTTTGAATCGTGAGCAATATGAAAAAGTAATGTTTTATAAGTAGAAGATAATAACAATGTCGAATTAACTTACATTAGAAGTATAATGATAGCTTGCGTTTATAAATGGAACAAAAGACTAGATATCCCAATCGGCCATTGTGACGTGAAGCCCGAGGCTCTTGCCGTAATTGTTATAAATGCTAAATAATAAAATAATATTACATCCGCTTTAATGATTAACACTTGCTCGCATCTTAATAACAGAGTTATATTTCCTTCATTGTTCTTACTTCACAATAATAAAATATGAACTTTACAACTCATTCAAGCCTGCGGCAGCCAACTTTAAAGGCCTCAAATGATGGAAGACAGTTCTTAATCACCAAAAACAGAAAAACTACACCACGCTCAATTACCGAGGAAGTTTTTTTCGACTTTGTTCTTTAAGGGGGGGATGTTAAAGATGATTTTGCAAAACAGGATGCCGTATGAGTTGATATGCATCGGGCAGATGCTGCAAACAACCTGTTAATTACGGACAACTTTTGAAATACTAGTTTCGCAATAATTACTCGGCAGGGCGCGCGACACAGACCGTAAAAAGTAAAACAAAAACTTCGCGGCCAGTCTCGATATGAAACTCGTTGATTGCAAGACAAACTAGTAGTGCGAAGGGTTTATGGTTTATTTTATGCCTATGATCATTTTATAATGAGCTGGTATGGATTTTCGGTACTAAAACTTATGTTTTAGCTATCATATCGTTACGTATAGCTTTTATTCTCATTGTTTTGTTTTAATTTTTTAACTTTATTATTCTCATGTCATCAAGTATCATTCTATATACTTTTTAAAAATATCGATTTGCTCATTTTGAAATAAATTGTAATGTTTTACAATAAAACATCACATTAGTAAGTTTTATAAGTACACATACATAAAAACATGCTCGTACTCATATAAAGAGTATATAATATTTTGTAAGTTGTGAAGTTCATACTTAGGTAAGTATGTAGGTACATACAAACAACGGTCGTACTTATATCTAAAAGAAGTTTTCTTTAAAAATTAAATAGGTACGCAGTTTTAAAGTTACATAGCACACGATAGCTTACTGAAAAAAAATGTGTCATTACTAACAAATTATTCTGCCACATTGCAAGTTTATAACAATTACTGTTCTCAAAGCACCGCAGCAACTCACTTTAATCAACTCGCAACAGTGTCGCCCATCTACAATGTCACCGACTAATCTTTGGTCAGTAACGCGCGACTTAAGCGTCGGTCAGCTGCCGTCAAGGACAGTAAAATGCAGACAATGTATGGACAATTACTAGACTTGCCGTCCACTGCTATTGGTCCAATTAAATTAGATGCGATGTGCAGTCTAAGGCTATTTTTAATTTCCGCAGATGATGTTTGCGTTACAGTTTTTGCTGCCGCTTCCCGTAGTTTTTTAACAGGTGACGGAAGGCCCATTGAGAACTTTTTGGTGTGATTATCTGGGGGTAATTGGTAAGTGTGAGCTTGTGGTATTAAACGGCTTTGGGTGTGACACCTGTTGAAATGGTGATAATATTGTGGCTTCCTGTAGATGACAGCTGAAAAGCATTTCAGATGAATATTATGTCTGGTAGATTAATACTAAGTATTTGATTAATATCTATAACTAAGACTCATAAATTAAAGATTGCAAATTGGAAGGTGACACCGAAGACGCGGCCGTCCAAGGCGTCGATGGCGGGACGATCTCGCTAATTTCTTGCCCAAGTGGGAGGAAGTGGCACAGTGGAAAGAGGAGTGGCGGTCACAGGGTGAGGACTTAGCTCAGTAGTGGGATTCAAATAACTATTTTTTTTATTTTTTATTTTAAGTTGATGAGATATTACTCATCTACACTACGATTATACAATCATGATTTACGCCTAAAAAGGAAAGATTTATTTCTTTTACTTCCAAATAATATTTATAAGTTGCTTAAGTTCAGTCGACATATTATTTGTAAACAGCCGTAAGCATTAGGTGAGAAATACTTCATTATCAGTTTGATTAAGGCGTGACCTTTTCACAATTCAAAAAGAGCGAAATTCTCAATCGAACAGACAGTTTAAAAATGGAAGCGATTGGCGTAACAGATAAATTTTGTTGCCAGTGCCTTCGCGTTACCTAATAACATGAATTATGAAGATTATCAGATTCTGTTTGACATTTTATGCGAACGGTCATTTTCGCAAGCTTACAATGAATTCCCAGGCGTCCTCGGACAAAAGTACTTGCATTAGGTCAAAACTGGACCGTGAAATTGCTTCATTTAAGGTCATTAGGAGTAATCTACGTCGTTCGAAGTGGTCGTTACGATAGAGGCATTTGTTTGTAGAATCTAGGTATTTGTTAAGGACCTATAAAACGTTTTAATGGATCGATGCGTGTTTGACATTTATGGATTTGTGAAATGCGGACGGTAAATTAGTTGGAGTATTTGTTTAAGACGATTTATTAGGTTCGTTTGTCAATTTTATCTATTGCGTTCTTGGAATCTTATTGTTATAGAGTACCTAGTTTTTTAATGGATTTTATAATGTTCAGATGAGAATTATCATTGGTCAGCCTACAGCCTTAGCCTTATCATTACAGTAGCTGGTAGTCTATTTTAAAATCTAATAAAAAAGAATAGAAAAATATTATGAATCTACGATGAGTATAATACTTTACATCGATTTAAAAATTATTGACCATTTCAACAGGTCCCATATTTAGATAAATAATACAAAGATTACAAGCCGATAGCCTATGTTTAATGGGGTAGCCCATGAACGCGAGGCAACCACCTTTTAAGACACGTGGCTTAACAGGTTCAGGGAATCGCAAAAATGAAAAAGTGTGTTGAAGCCAGTACTTGATTAACCATATACGTAATTAGCTCAGAAATCTGCCCCAGTCAGCACCTGCCAGCGATTATAATGGGCAAGCGACATTGCTGTGTCGCATGTTATATTCGATGCATAGACCATTTTTTGTTTACACTACTGTAGACAGTTGAGGTGCGTTTACACATGACGACATTGTTCTCGTTTCTAGTTACATTTGTAACTATAAATTTAATAATTAAGTAATTTTAACGATTTTAACGAGATAATAAAATAACGAATGTGCAATATTATATGAGTCATATTTTTTAAACTCCGATCATGCACGTGTTTGCATTTACAGATGGATACAATGTTATTACGGCCATTGCGGTTTAGCCATATGGCCCAATATCATGAGTTTTTGAAAACCACAGGTTGCAATCTTAGTAAGGTGACCTCATTTATTCATTACGTGAGCGTAAGCGTCTAAAATATACCTCATTTTATTATTGTTATTGAGGGTAATACAAGTAACTCTATGAGCACGAATACGGGCATCTCACGCAAACGATCCCAGTTTAAAAACGAGCTAAGTTCGTACGTCTAGATTATTATAAATGTAAGTAAGCAAACATGGTGGAGAGTCATGTGTTGAGAATAAAAAACTATAGATGTTTGTGTTTCAATATAATAACCAGACTTACTGAATATTGATTAATATTGTGTTAATATTACTAAATCCAAGAATTCAGGTTGATCATTGTTAGGAATACAAAATACAACAGAAAATTATAAAGATTAATACCTATAGATTTATTTAAACAGTCATTTTTACATGAGGTATGACAAGAGAATGATAGAGAAGAGAACCAAATTGTTAAGCATAAAGTTCACACAACACAGGTTTAGTTTACACTATTCTAAGAATCATCAACACTACAGTACAGTTCAAATAACACGAATATTCGGTATATTGTATTTTATCGCAATCGTAACGAATGTATGAAAGTAGTTTGCACTGATAATAGACAAACTTTCAATTGCTATCGAGTTTTGATCAAAAATCGTCGCGCCATCGTCTCGTAATTCGCGACTCAAGGTAATTTTCCGTCAAGTCTCCATACGCTGATGAGTGAAAACCAGCTAAACTAGTTATCACTGAGCGCCAGGTGCCACATCGAAAATAGATTATAAATATAGAACATAATTGCAGCCACCAGTGCTCTTTAATTTCCTTTGGGGTACATTAATCGACAGGTTGTCGTATGTCGCTCAAGCAATTCACCACGTCTACTAACACACTTAAATACCATCTCTATTAGTATAACATTTAAAGTTTAATTTAAAACTAGGATGTCAGCTCAGTCCTGCTTCAAATAACATAAATTTAGAAATGAAATTTAGCCATTTACGCCGAGCCGATAAATTGTGTTTGCCTGGAAACCTAATTTTGAAATTGACACTCATCGGAGTAGATTCGATAGTTTAGTGGAATTGGAATTACGATACTATTTATTATTAAAATTTAATTTTACGGTCAAATGTTAGTTTATCTGTTTATTATGGGCGATTTTGTTGGTAAGCAACCTGACAAGTCTGTATATTTAATAATTTGGATAAAATTTAAATAAACGGATGGCCTGGGTAACTTTTCAAGCCTTTTATAAAATTATCTTAATTTTTAACCGACTTCAAAAAAAAGGAGGAGGTTCTCAATTCGACTGAATTTTTTTTTTATATGCTATTTCAAATGCCATTTGCAGCTCCAAACCCCATCTTTACCGGTACACAGCTACCAGTTATCATAGCACCCATTAAAAAAAAATAAACAGTCGAATTGAGAACCTCCTTTTTTTGAAGTCGATTAAAAATAGGCTCACATCACATTAGCTTCTCCATGCAAAGACCCATCAAAAAAATGAAAGCAATTTGCCCTGCGCGCGGGTAATTTCTCGGGTCCCCAGGCTACTTCCATTATTCTAGAAAAATCAAGCATGCATTGAGGGAATGTGGCCGCTTGGCGGTTTGTTTAGCGACCACAATGCACTACGCTAACGAGTCGCGGGTCTGAATAAAACATTGCTGGTTTGGGGTGTTACGTCATAGGAGGCAGCGAACTAAGGAGTCGGGAGCTTGGCTGGACGCATAAGTGATGGTATTGGATGTTGTCTTGAGAAAAAGTTGTTGATGAGAAAATATTTTGTGAGAAATGTTTTCTCTACCCCTTAAATTGCCTGTGAGCTTGTACTGCACCAAACTAAACAGATAAATATGCTCTTTTACATATGTTTCAATCCCTAGCTTAGACTTTCAAAAATAAAATTAGGTTAATTACACACTACAGTACCGACCCAATACACGTTAATCGCCTTTTACAACATGCTAGGCTTGATGTTTACTCAAAAACAACTCGTGCAAACTAAAAGCCGATATATATATATATATATATATATATATATTGGCCTTTACGTCTATATCAGACGATTTATGGAGCAACATCTGATAGACATCGCTTCTGGTGGCTGAATAGACCGATACGAGAACGGCACGATCTGCCACATTTCTGACAGAGGAAGTTTGCGTCAGCTGGTAGAGAGCTGCTATGATGTCGCCTCTGTCTCTTATTATCAAGAGCCGCAAACCAGGCTTCATCACAAAACTTGCGACCCTCCTTTACGCACTTGCGCCATTCCGGCCGCTGATCCGCCAGTCTCTCCCAGTTGCGGTGGTCGATTTGAAATGCGGCCATGTCCCGCTTAGCGCAGTCTTTGAAACGAAGCAAAGGTCTCCCAACATCTCGCTTTGCATTCGCCATTTCGCCTAAAAGGACAAGTCGCGGCAATCGGGAGGGTTCCATTCTATGCACATGCCCCAACCAACGCATACGCCTCTGCTTGAGAAGCGCGGTCAAGCTAGGAAGCTGTGCAACTGGAGGGGTGTCGTTGGCGCGCGCTGCGATTCCAGGCCCCCATCTACTGCGACGAGACGGAACACCGCGGGGTTTTAGTGGGTATACCCCGGCCACTACCATCTTGGCCGGAGCAGGGACCTCCTTTTTCCTGAGGTCCCCGGGAGTCCCACACACCACCCTGCCCCCCCCTGGGTAGGATGACGGTGCGTAACGCATTTCCCCGCGTAAAAAAAAAAAAAAAAAGGAAGCTGTGCAACTTCAAAAGCCGATAATAGCGAATTAAAAACATAAATTATTGTTGGAGTGACACAGTAATTTATAACGTAATTAGTTGTATTAAGAACAGCTTTCGCTTATTCGTTAGACCACACACAGAACAGGAACGTTTCACTTTGCACAATAGACACGGTTTGGCTGTAACCTAAATATCGGATTGTGGCAGTACAAACGTTCTACGGAAACGCTGTTTATTCTATTGAATAAAATATAATTTGGCCAGCGCGTACCTAATAATTTTGTATTGCAAACGGGCGCATACTTAATGCTTGCCGGTGAAGTATTAGCATAGTGGAATACGGAGCAGTGTAGCATCTTCACACTGTTGAGGTTAAGGGAAGAACAATTACCACGTAGATAATGATGATGGATTTCTCTAAATACTATCGAAGAATTTTAGTGCAATATTATACAGAAAAGATAGTCGGATTGATTCTGGTAGCTGGTCATTATTTCTACCATTAAACATGTTATGTGCTATATTAATACATATGAATTAGAAAATATGAAATAAATAATAGAAAAAAAATATTTCAATAAGGGTTTTAAAAAATACAAAAACCGCCAGATGGCACGAGGGAGTCTCGTGGTCTTATCACTGTCTCTATTGGCTCTCTGTTGACAGCATGTCTGTTTGTTCTGAAAATTTACCAATGAGGAGGGTGACAAGACCGTACGTCACAGTTACGCCATCTATCTGTTTTAATTCAAAAAGCTCTCATTCATTCGGTTACTTTATATTTTGTGGTAGTCCAGGCAACAAATTGCCAAAGAACATTAGCAATTTTTTGCATTTGTTTAAAACTAAATGCACGCCAACTGGCATGGAACCTGGGACAAGAAAATGCACATCATTCATTTATAATAGCAGTAAATTAGTAAGTCACACATCTTTAGAATTTCAGATTTAAATAGCTTGATGCGCAAGACAGTTTATTATCAAACACTTAAATAGCTTAAGTTAGCTTAAAATTATCTTCTCTGGCCGGAGAGGGAGTCTCCGCCTTAGAGGCCTTTAAAGATTAGGTAAATCGTAATTTGTTCATATATTCTTATGTAGTGAAATCTCATTATAAATATAAATCGACATTTATTGTATATATATATATATATATATATATATATATATATATATATATATATATATATATATATATACAATCAATAAATGTCGATTGTATATATTGGTGATTTTTGTTGAATATGGTTAAGGGGTCTAGCTGCCCTTTTGACTTTGCCTACCCCTTGGGGGATTACAAGTGTGTTGATATGAAATGGAAGATTTTACTTCACTGCTATTCCATTTACTGTGTATGTACGGGTGCAGTGTGAAAGCCGATTTGCTTCTTATGTATTGATGTATATGCTTTTAGCCATTTACAACTTGTTGCCCACATCTAGCTTAGTTGTGAATGGCGAAGGCGGAATTGATAGTACAAATATAGAATTTGTAATTTCAACATAGGGAATAGCAGTAATAGGTTTAGTAAGGTTTCATAAGCCCTTGTTTTCAATGTTATTTAGTGGCAAAATTAATGCGGTATTGCAGTATATCCGACTAAACAAGAATGGTAAATAGACGATATACAAATATTTTATGGTAACAATATTAATGTGTATTGTACACAATCGAAAGTAGTTGGCTAGAATATTAGCAAATTGAAGGATGTAGTATCTCCATATCCGTGGTAAAAAAAATAAGGAATCTTATGTAAAATAACTATGAAAATTTTTTTACTTAATGACTAATTATTGCTGGTAATCCTTTCAATATCAATAATGAATTTACATTTCAATTTTAAATAGGTATTTACAATTATTAAATAGAAAAAAACCGCTACTTAAAATAAATAAATTAACTTCCAGACTCATTATGATTTTCGTAAAGATATTGATAAACACTAAAAAAGTAATGAATACTACACAGACTAGACCTTAGACGTCACTGAATAAATTTAAGGTAGAATTTTTTTTCTACCATCTACTAAACATCTAATAATCCCACTGTCTCTGAAAGCAAAAACTCTTCCACTTAAGATTGATAATTATTATTTTAAAGGTTAAAATTCAAGCCAACAATATAATCTGTGCTGACTCAAAACAGTCACCGTTGTCAGCAAACGTAGCGACGCAGAACAAAGTGCAGTAAATGTAAGTAGTTCTGGATAAAGACATTATTCCACCCTTTGCTTTGTGTTCAAACGCTCTTAATTGCGTAGAATAATTTGTTATTGCATTTCTCATCGGGACACTTTCGCGTGCGGGGGTACAGTCAAGGAAAAAAGCTAGTTAAAAAAGTCATCTATATGTATATAAAAGAAAGTCGTGTTAGTTATACTATTTATAACTCAAGAACGGCTGAACCGATTTAGCTGAAAATTGGTGGAGAGGTAGCTTAGAACCAGGAATCTAACATAGGATACTTTTTATCCCTATATCATTTTCAAATTTTTATTTCCTAATAAAAAAATTTACTTAATAACATCTAAAATCTGCTTATTTTTTATTTAAGGCGGAACAGAGTTCGCTGGGTCAGCTAGTTTATCAGCTAGTATATTTTTTAGTTATAAAGGTAAACAATTAAGCTAGGTATGTCGTCTTTAGTTCGTTATCCACGTGATATATTACGGCTTAAAAAAAAAAATAACATGTTTTAGGAATGGGCTTGTTTATTTTATTTTTATTCTCCTTTGCACGTGTACATTATTATCAAAATTGTCAGCAAATGATGGTCTGTCATCTGTTATTGTCAATTAACATTTCTATGAGAAATAAATATTTAAATTTTCAATTAAGAGGTAAACTGTGTTGCATAATTGTCATTATATTTATTTAAAATCGATAAACAAAATCTTTTATTCATGCCTTAAGAACTCACCAGCTTTAATTAATGAATACCTATTGGAACTGACATCTTTTAATGACTCTTGTTGCCTATTAACACTTTTCTATATTGTATGTTTTGGTTCAGGAATGTAAATAGGCAATAGTTTTAGCGATCTGTATCTAAAGTAAACAAATAAAAAATAAAAAGCGGTATTTAATTGACTTAATAAAATTGCTTAAAGAATTGACTAATTTTACCCTTACATGTATAAAAAGGTAATCATCATCGTCATCATTCTCTTGCCCTTCTCCCAGTTCATCTGGAGTCGGCGCAGCATGTCTTCTTCTTCCATACGTCCCGGTTAGCCGTCATCAAGCTATCCACTTCCATTTTACTCATATCATCTTTCACACAATCCATCCATCTCTTATTTGGCCTTCCTCTTCCTCTCCATCCACTAATATTCGTATAAAAAGGTAATACAAAAAAATATTTCTATTGTAAGTATTGAATTAAGGTAGTTATAAAAAGAAAAATTGTTTTGTGTGCTTAGACCAAATTAAGCACTTACATTACTTACATTGACATGAACAATATATCCCTCCTTACAAAACTATTTTTTGAATATTTGTATGATGTACTTAAGGAAATCTGTCGTTATATTTATTTAATTTAATTTAAATTAACAAGCAATGCTACACTCGTAAGCCCTTCTACAATTTTTTTTAAAAATAGTTTCACATGCAAATATGAGACATTATATCACTATAAAATCACATGGCAACTAGGCTTTTGTTTGTTTCTTTGCAAGTATTCAGTTTATTATTTATGTTTTTTTACAAATATTGATTACATGTGGAATATACATAGTATTTACATTCATACATATAGTACATACGACGCAATAAATTTGAAGTAATAGTATGTGCAATAGACGACTGAGAGAGAGACTTATTTTTTAAATATGTATAGTCGTAACTGTGGTTAAAGGGGCCTGCTCCTTTGACTTTGCCTACGCCTTCGGGGATTATGGGCGTGATGTTATGCAATGTATGATGTGCCTCATTGGTCTATTAGTTGCAAGCGCTGCCTAAAGACCGAGAGACTTTGTGCTCAAAAAATTTTAGCTGTGGTATATTTTATTAAAATTTCTAAGTATCTGGGAGTCAGATTTGACGGTTTTAGAAAATAAGTCAGATAAAATAATAGACAAAGATAAAAAAAATCAACTGCTCAATACTTTTTCAATGAAAAATTTATGAAACAAAACCGCTCTAACTTTCACGTTTATATTGTAAGTTCAACGGTGCAGAGTTTGTTCATCGATTAGGCACTTAGCTATGAAAATCGGTAAGCGTACCGAGCATTTTACGACTACACAGTAAAATAAACTACATACTGTACGGTAGCCGACTTTATTCACCAATTACAAGCCACTTCTTATGCTTTCAAAATGTAGCTCCGTCAATTGTTTTATTTGTCCATGCAAATGGCTAACAAACAACTTTTTTACTGACTGTACGCGTACAGTTGGGTGATTCGAGAAATGCCCGGCTAATTGCATACTAGCTACCATTATAGGTAATTTGCTATTCCGGTTGTGATGACGGTCAACGGATCGACATCTGGCCACCAATAACAGCAATTATGTGTGCTTCCACGTATCAAACGATGTACCACTAAAGTATTTTATTGTGGTCGAAGTAAAATCTGTGGCGGTGCCACTGAAGAGAAATTGGGTTTCGGCAAACGCGGCTGTTTATTAATCTAATTACGTTGGTATGCGCCGCAGATTTTATTTGTCCAGTACATTTTGGTTGTTGGAATTAGATCGTGTCATCGAATCAGCGTTCGAGGAATTATATTTTAGCTGTTACGTTTTATTGTTGGAAATTAATTAACATTAAATTTGAACATTGTTTTTGATTGGTTTGTGCATGTAAACCGATCGGATAAATTGTATCGGAAGTTATTCGGAAATGTTTTCAAAACATTATTTTTAATCTAACAATTTCCATTTCATCTTCCTAGCGTTACGTCCCGTGCTTAGACAGGGTCCGCTTAGACCATGATCCAGGATGTAGCGAATCTGGTAATTACATTGAAGCGACTGCCGATCTGACCTTCATAACCCTAAGATAAGGGAACCAGACAATTTTTGGATCATGGTTACAAATCCAAAGTTATTTGATTTGCAGGTTTCATTACGATGTTTTCCCTCACCGTCGAGCTAGTGGTATAAATACGTACATAGATTCGAAAAATCCAGAGGTACGTGCCCGGGTTTGAACCCGCACTCCTAGGTTAAGAGGCGCGTGTCCTTACCATTGAGCTACCACCGCTCCTAATCTAACAATTTATTTAAAGTAACAAAGCGTCCAAATTGCGTACTACTTTCTTTCCGTGTAACACTTCATATAGGTAAAAAGACGAATGTATGTAATTTAATATTCATAGGCCGTACACTGATTGTGTAACGAATAAATTTTACGTAACACCAAACCTCTTCACCAAACCATCTTCATCCGAATTACATAAACACAATTCCCATTGCTTTCGAACTTAACCAAACAGAGCAACCTAATACTACAATACCAAATCACAGTATTGATAAGTTCTACGTTCCATTACGAAACTACTCAATAGATTGAATATTTTATGTCTCCTAATGTTCGTTGTTACAATGGAGCTGCCAATCGATCATGTTATGTAATCCGTATCGGGAGTTACCAAACGGTCAAATGAAAGCCTTTTGTAATTATCTCAATGGTACTTATTACGGCGACCTTGTCAAGTATGAAACGGTAGCCGAAGCACAATAAGCTAATCATACGCCGCAGAATTGCTTATAAATATAATGGACTCACAGTTCTAACGGATGACGAGCGCAGTGTCCAACAAAATGTTTATTAGTTGTCTAAGATCCAAATATAAGTCGACCTTCACCGAACTGATAATAGAATAAAACATCTCATTTAAAATTTAGTATATTAAAAAATATATATTATAAAAATTGTTGGCTAAAAAATCCTGGACTGTCTATTTTCAATTAAATGTTACATCAAGATAATAAGAAAATTGTACCCTGACTTAAAGTATAAAACGTATTTTTATGAAGAACTACGGCGCAAAAAAAGACAGCGAACAATTTTAAAGAAGATTTAAAGATTTGACTCCAACTCTATACCACCAAGTTGAATTTCCCTACTCCAAAAAAAAAAATTGAGAACAATACATGTGAATTCTATGTGATTTAATGCAACTGATACTATATGTTCGAAGGCAACATTTAATTAAAAAATATTATTTTATAAATAATTAAAAATAGTCAGTCCAGATTTTTTTAGCCAACCCATTCTTAATATATTTTCTAATATACTAAATTCATTATAAAATATATTTTATTCTATTATCAGCTCGGTGAAGATCGACTTAGGTTCGGATCTTCTGCTATAGCAAATATTGTTTAAAGACGATAGAGTGTTTATTGGTAAAAAGCTTCTTACAAACAACAATTAGCGCGATTTAAAGTAAAAGCGATTAATCCATTATTTATGTACCATATGTATGTATGTACAAGTGTCGATAAATTATATAAGACAAGCAACTATAACGTAGGTATTTTAATTAGATATAAAACTTAGAGTGTTTTATATTTAATTAAAATACCTTAATTCTAATTAAAATATTCTTATTAATATCCAAATGTAACTTAATAGTTCCATTCGCTAGGCTATGATTAGCCTTAAGCATTATAATACATAAGGTGATTGAAATCTTGTCTTAAGTTTTGAAAAATCTGAAATCTTGAAAATATCACTGACTCTTTAATTGTTGAAAACAATTAGAAGAATATAATTACATTTCCATTACCATTAACAGCTGGTCCTCGAAATTTAATATCCCAAAGAATGATATGCCAATGCTAAAGTTTGCGGATTTACGGTGCTGAAAGTTAGCGGTTTCCCAATTAGTGGGACAAAGAAACTGCAGTAAGTCACAGTTTTAACTAAAAAAAGTGCACATGCAACAATGTCTATGGTATATAATGATTTTTGTTGTTTTATGTTATACAATGAGTTTGTTACCCTTCCAGTCTACCCGTGTGTAGTCCAACTTACGGGCGATAGAAAGACAGATGAATGGACGCTCTATTCACGTGCGGTATTTCAATATTATCGCGAACCTTGTCAGGTGAACAATGGCCGAAGCGAGAGATGAAGTGGTGTCGTTAGTCAGAAAAACCACAATGGCCTACGCTGTAGGTCTTGCTCTTATACACTTAAAGGTCATTTTTGATCGATAACCGCCCAATTAATATGCGCCTCCTGATATTTTATGTTTTAGTCAGATTAGCTATTTACTTTTTACTATAGATAAAAGCTTTGCTCGTTTTGTTTTTGTGGCTCTATCATTTATGTTTGATGTTGAATAGATAGACACGTCATTTGTAAACTAGGTACATATTGTATGGAGCTTTCACAACAATGATTGACCCGTATGAATAGAAATTGCATTTGATTTTTATTTTAAACATTGATATAAAAAATATGAACAAAATCATTATCACTTACAAACATCTTTAGTAGTACTTTAGCGTAAGCATTTGGGATTTGAGTTTTAGTGGTGAATTATATGTTAACATATTGAAAGTGTGATATTTTAGCATCAGATTTAGATCCCGGCAATATTTTTCTGCTTGACTTTTTCGTGACAGAATTTCCTCTATACATTAATACATTCAGGCCCCATGCTGGAAAGCCCATTGTTTATAGTGGACCATTGCATTAAAATATGTAAGTAGTATATTATCAAAAACTCCATTCCATCTAACCCAGCCCGGCTTTATTTTTGGCTGAATGTGATTGAAGGGGCATGCTGCCTCTTTGACTCTGCCTACCCATTCGGGTATTATGGGCGTGATGTTATGTATGTATGTATATTATAAAAGAAGTTACACATAGACTAATGGCTGCTTAAACATTGCACAAAATTATTTACGACAAAAGGGTATAAGCTTAACTCCTAAACCAGTTGAACTAAAGGTTACGGTGACCAATTCCAACAATAATTATGTCAAGGATCTTTAGATCTTGGATACACGGATACTTAGAACCTAATACCTACAACCCATTTTAAACCTTAAATCTGAGCAGCAAAGTTGGAATTCGCCTAAGTTCAAAGCCGAGTACGTACGATTGAAAATAATGTCCAACCTTCGTCTGGTGATGTTTACAAATAGATCTGGGTTTACTAGCGTAGTGAATACGTACAAATTGATTTTTTACTGTTCCCATTCTTTAAAGCATTATCTATGTACAACAGAAGTTTCTGAAGGTTAAAATTGTATTTTGTTAATGTCATAATGCAAGTGTGAGTTGATAAGTTCTGATTAGTTAAATATCTATCAAATAACTTTAGCAGTTAACATACAATAAGATCAAACTAACTAACTAAACTTTACGCCACTTCCCTAGCGGGGTAGGCAAGTTTGCCTATATACAGAATTAGTTAATCCTGCTAATATTATAAATGCGCAAGATTGTATGGATGGATGGATGGGTGAATGCATGTTTGTTACTCTCTCACGCAAAAACTACTGAATGGTTTTAATGAAACTTAAGAATAATATTAATTGGTTGTATCTTTTTTTTTAAACAAAAGAAAAAGCGACGGCATTGCCTGTTGTCAGTAATTTAAATAAATAATCTACTTTATTTAATTTAATTTTTAGCTCCAAACATTTCTATCATAAATGACATAGTAGCTATATTTTAAGCATCTCAATCACTTTAAAATTATCTACTTTTATGCATTTTTCTTTAACAGCACACATTTTTATGTCTCTTTAGATTTATATCTACGTAGACAAGATACAGTACAGAACCCCAATAACACTGGACCCGGCTTGCAATGCATAAATTGCCTACAATGTAAGCAATAAAAGCAGACCACATTAATAAACATGATGTGCGATATTTTGCGGGAGCAGATTAAACAGATACCCTCTATGAGGCCTTTGGGAGACGTTTAAGCGACTTGCAGGCAAAGATCAGCGATGACTTGGAGTGAAGACTCGGCATATTAAACAACTATATAACAAAACATAGTGTTGTAAAAAAATATTAGGTGAATACGTATGAAATAGTCCCCAGATTTTATTGACATTTAATTTAATGGGCTACTGGACTATAATAAATATGTATTTTTAGATTAGACAAATAACAAAGATACAGTGCTTCAAAGATCTGCAGTGGAGCGCTTTTGCCTCACTCATTCCTAGGATTCTACGGAGCTAGTGACGTCATGTGGAACTATAATTCCCCCATATTTTAGGCATTTTGGTTTGCATCACTATACAGTTTGATATTTTTGACGTCACATATATTGAAACACTTAGGATTTTTAAGATATCTCTGATATTAAATTGTAGAAATCTAACCAGACATCACATGAGAAATTTTAACAAATTGGTGACTACATTATCCGTCAGTTAATTTTTATCAGACTTTTGAAAAATCTGATCTTGGTGAAATATGGGTCTGGTAGTATGCAAATAAATACGTCTCCTATTTACTTGTACTATATAATATACATCAATCAGGCTCTCCAGTTTTTACCAAAATAAACCCTTTTTCATCTCACCCTCAAATAATCCTGTTTAGCGCCAGAAAAAAAACACAGTTACCTTTATAAATATTTTATGTGTACGCGCAGCGTTTACTTCTGTGTTTATTAAAAACTTAATCTTTGCCACACCTTGCGTGGATTAAAACCTGTTTAGCGTAGAAAGGATATAAACTGTAAGAAACGAGTGAGCTGTCTGGATATCAAGGGTGACATTACTTTTGCAATGAGATCTCTTTGTAAATAAGAAAGTCACTCTATTGTTTACATAATATATGAAGGGAATGTATGAAAAAAATTACTCAATATATGTAAATGTTAAATTTTAATAAACCCACAATAATGAAACAAGCAATATTAAAAAAATCTTAAACCTTGTTAGGTCAAATATGGATCCCGCTGGGGTCTTCCGTTTGGCGTACCGGGGGGGCTTAGTAGGTCCTGGTGCAGGACAGGGCCGAGGCTAAGAGAGACCCCGAGGTGAGCTGCGACTGCTCGGCATTTCCCACCGAGCAGTTGCGGCACCGGCCGCAGCCCCCTGCGGCCGGACTAGGATTGCCGAGGAAGAGGAGGAGCTGAGTGTGTCGTTGCTCGCCTCCCTGTCCTCGGCAACCCGACAGGGGCGCGCTGGGTCGCGCTGTGGTGGGTCGCAGAGGGATTGAGCGTCTCGATGCTCTCCCTCTGCGACGACAGGGCTAAGCCCTCAATCTGGGTCGCCGGGCGGAAGGCGGCCCCTTCGACGAGGCGCTATCCGCGTGCCCCTCTGGCTTAGCAGAGGGCACAGCGCGAGAGTGGGCCCACGACGCCGGTCACGGGGATGATCGGCGTCTGAATACTGGGCGGAGTGGTTGAGACATGCTGGGTGGCCTGGCATGTCTCGACGCGCGCGCGTGCTTGGTGCTGTGCATCCGACGACTGTTGTCGTGGGCTGCACAGCATCGACCACCGCCGCGCGAGGTGGGCCGCGTAGCGCGGCACGCGCATCACCGGAGGAGCAGTCGTATAGTCCCGACAGTGGGGATACAGGCTCCTCCGGAACTGCGCCGCTGGAGGCCACGTTGGGGTTTTAGTCGGTTCGAGTCCGACACACCGCCCTCTGCTTCCCCGAGCAGAGGGTGACGGCTAGTGGGAGTTTCCCCAACTAAAAAAAAAAAAAAAAAAAATATGGATTACACAAAATTAAACCATGCATTTGTAATTTGCCGATCTCTTGAGATTATAATTAGTCGATCGTAAGTGTCGCACTTATCATTTTTATTTTGATAAATAGATTAATTGGTGATTATAAAGTACAACAACTTATAAATAACTGTACAACTCATTATATACTTTAAAAATATATATATATTTAGCTTTCTTAAGTAATGGTGCGTTATCGTAAAACTAGTTGATCTTAAGTAAGATTATTAACAAGCAAAATGCTTTTATGATCGGAGCTGAAATAAAATCTTAATATAGCTAATAAGCACAAAGAAAGAGCTCCAATGGAACTAGTGAAAGCTTCTCAGTAATGAGACAGCGTGTTCATAATAAGTGGAATGTTTTTCTTTTCACATTCAAACAGGAAAACACACATTGATGCGTATAATTTGCTTACATCACCCTCTACTTTTACTTGGAAAGGACTCATTTTTCTATTTTTTTTCCTGTATCTTGGTATTTTTTAATAAGCCAATGCAGAGTATGTAGTCGAGGTCCGCATAGATCATGAAAAATGTATGTAGTATAATTTATTAATATAAAGTAATTGATCGTCTGATAAGGGAACCAGATAAATTAGATCATAGTTGCACATCCATATCTACATCCATTATATGGATATGCAGGTTTCATTATAAGGTTTTCCCTCACCGCCGAGCTAGTGGTATAAATAAATTCTCGAGACTGACACATCAATTCCCTAGTTCCAAACTAAACTTATGCTTGTACTATGGATACTAGGTGAATGAATAGATATACTTAAATACGTTTTTTAAACATCCATGGCTCGATTACAATTGTCCATGTTTTATATACATAATATCATTATTCTATATGTACAATATGTTTCATATATAATATGTTTGTAAAGTCTAGAGGTACAGGTCTGCTTTGAACTACTATCCATCGTATAAGAGACGTGTGTCCTTCGAGCTACCACTGCCTCAACCGTAAACTGTGTGAATTCCAAAACTTTGACTTATAGTTGCATCAATGACATTTATTTATCTGTGCCTCTATGGCTGTTTTTAATACGCCATTGCCTGGAAGCATAAGCCATCGTGTGAGAACTCCAATTACTTGTTTACAACACTTTTTTCTGCTTTACGGTATTTTTAATAGCGCGACTTCATAAAACGGTATTGTCTTTGTGGTAAGTGCGGTGTGTTTTATTAAAAACGGCTTTGCTTGCACGGAATTCTTTTGACGTAGGGGCTTTGTGTAAAATGGTTATGAACGTCCGTACTCTCATTTCTTATTAATATATTATATTGTATATTTGACATAAAATATCATACTTACACACGATTAGTGAGAGTTTAGTCAGAGGATTAAAACTCTATTTATGGCCTAATGATACTGTAGCTTCAGTATAAGCGGCTTTTGCTATTGATATTGTGTAACGGATATATATATTTCGATAAATTTATAAACTTCCATGACTTCAATGCAAAATACCATGTTTATCAAACCACTTTTTTTTACTAGGGTTTACCCTACCTATTACACTAAGTGGACTATTACATAACTAACTAACTAAATTTCACGCCACTTTCTTAGCGAGGTAGGCAGAGAGAACCGAACGCCATATGGCACGATCCTTACACACCTCACTCGCCTTCAACATTCATAATCCATTTCATATAGTATTACGTGAATTTGTAAAAGATTGTTCATTCTAAATAAATCCTACAGTTATTGTTATTTTGTTATGCAACCTTACATCAATATGTATTGTCAGAATTTTTTCTACAAGAAATGGATGAACAGGTTTTTGAAATGGCTAGCATTACATCTGTCCATCATGGCCAGTATTAAGGGTCGTTCCTAGAACCGCTTATACTTTTAATTTTGCGAGGAAAACCCCAATACGTCAACTGGTTATTTGTGAACCGGTTACGTAACTGGCTAGTATCGTGCATCATAACGCCGATAAGTTATAATCTGTGCAGCGTAGTTAACAATCACATCAGGCGAGCGGCCGTGTAAATTGTCCCCGCGGGGTACAGTCCATCTCATACACACTTTTGCTGTGGACAAATGACAGTGAGGGAAGTAAGAACACATTGGAGC
This sequence comes from Glyphodes perspectalis, assembly GCA_951394215.1. NCBI lineage: Eukaryota > Metazoa > Arthropoda > Insecta > Lepidoptera > Crambidae > Glyphodes > Glyphodes perspectalis. The sequence continues at coordinate 12,103,957 of OX596212.1, read as the reverse complement.
TTTAAGGAATGGATGAATTTGTAATTTTACATACATACATACATAACATCATGTCCATAATCCCCGAAAGGGTAAGCAGAGTCATAGGGGCAGCATGATCCTTTATCCACATCAGTCAAAAATAAAACTGGGCTGGGTTAGGGGGAAAATTGTGAAAAAGTAGTTGCAGCTTAGTGAATCACGTACCCAAACCCAATATACTATTAGTCGCCTTTTACGACATGCTAGGCACATTTTTTTTTAAAGTCCCAGACAAACGTGGGACAAATAATTTATAATTTTGAAACGTTTAAATCCAACCGTTATACGAGTACAACTGCAAGAGTGGACCAGTTGCTCCAGCTTAGTATTTTTTTTGTTTAATTTTCTGGTAGTCAAAAAGAAGTCAGAAAGATGATACTAATAATAATAAAATGGTGCATACTCACTGTAAAAATTTAAGCTACACGCGTGGTTGATTTCTACCATAAACAATACACTGGTTTTTCAGTTGTTTTGGGAACAAATGATTTTGATGTTGGGGTGGTTGTTGTTTAAACTCCCTATTTCGTAAACTATTTTTCAATACAGATTTCCTTTTTTACCCACAATGTCTACATTATACTGCATACTTACAATGCTTTGCTCTCTATACTGTAACTGTTAAAACTTGTAACACGGTACAATTACGTTTGACTGACCATACAGCCTCGCATTTAGAAAAATCTCAGGCGCTCGCGGCGAAGTCATTGTAGCTCGTATGAACTGTGGTACAGTCACTGGTATAATTATAGTGTACTTCAGACACTTTGTGATTTTATTTGTAAAAAATAGTGGAATATACTGATCACCAAAAAAATTACTTAGTATCTATGTAATTCGCAAAAGTTGAGAGAAATAATAATTTAGTGTGCTAAGCTTTCACGAGTAATCAAATACTGTACTTAAAAACTTTTCTTTCCCCATTATTAGGTCTCGATTATATTATAACAATGCTCTTCACTTGTGTTAATTTGCCAAACATCGATCGGAATGCCTGAAAACTAGTTACCAATATTGGTCTCAACATACGAATATAATAAGTTATTAAAACGTCTCTGTTTTTCATTAACATTTTATTATAATACACATCCCTAGTGCACATTAAACATCTCCGAAACCACAATAACAAAAACAAAAATCCTTTTCGCATTGCATTTGCCCAAGTTTTTTCAGTTCCGCCGCGCACGGTGGTTCGTAACCAAATACTCTCGCGACAAAAACGTCTAAAAGGACCGTGAAATCACTAATCCGACCTAATTTTGAACGCTATACGTCATCTGAATAACGACCGCGGCGTTAACTGGGAATCTTAATACGAATCGCTTTAAAAGTTCAGCCTGTGTGGATTTAAGTTCTGTGACCGTCGCCTAATGTAATAAGTGGGGTTTTTATTTAAGCGTACTCGATAATTTATCAGGCTACAGAAATGATTTTTTCTATTTATATCTTAGAAATAAATAGATGTAGCAAAACATAACATAACATCATGCCCGTAATCCCTGAAGGGGTAGGCAGAGTCAAAGGGACAGCAGTCCTCTTTAACCAAATTCTGCCAAATATAAACCTGGGCAGGGTTAGATGGAAAATTGTGAAAAAGTAGTGACAAGTAGCTAGCTTATCGCCTACAAAATCACATACCTAAAACCCGATATACCATTAGTTGCCTTTTACGACATGCTAAGCAAGAAACACAGTTGGCACATTATTTTAAAGTCCCAGACCAACACGGGACAATTGACTGGGTTAGATGGAAAATTGTGAAAAAGTAGTGACAAGTGGCTAGCTCGTCGCCTACACAATCACATACCCAAAACTCCATATACCATTAGTCGCCTTTTACGACATGCTAGGCAAAAAACACAGTTGGCAAATTCTTTTATAGTCCCAGACCAACACGGGACAAATCGATGTCTTTATTTATTTATGGGTAACATACAATCTCCATTTATCGCATTTTGGGAAAAATTAAAGGGGATAAAGGTGTGCATTTTTGTGACTCATAAGTTAGATCTACTTAAAAAGTAGGAGACAGTGGTGTTCAAGATAGATCAAACTGTATTTGACAGCACATGTTTTAAGATAACAAAAAATTTATGATTGTAAAATATGATGAAAATGTGTGAATTGCGTAGTATAAATATTAAATTTTTTTTGTTTTATATGAAATTTATATCGGTATTTAACCTACTACTTGTAGATTTGAACAACCTTTTTGCAAAATTTTGCAAAATGAGATAAATTTTGAACAGAGTCTTAATTGGTCAGAGATCCTGGTCACGAGATCAAGGGTCACGGGTTCTAAGGACCCGCTAAGGACAACGTTTCGTGTGATGAACATGGACATTTGTACTCGAGTCATGGATGTTTATAAACTTATCTAAGTATGTATGTTAGTATCCATGAAAAAACTTATAAGCTTAGCTTAGAACTAGAGAATTAATACATTGATACATTGGATTTTAAATAGATAATATTTCAAATTGATTACGTATTAATAACACTAAGTTTACAAGTATTAATTTTGTATAATGTAATTGTTAAGTAAGAAACCGAATAATCTAGTACCTAAGGAAAATATCTATATTATGGTGACACTAAGTAGATGTGTTCTAAGAAAACACTAAGACTACGTAAGATCTCGCAAATAAAACTAAACCAAAAATAAAACAAGTATCAGCTAAATCTACAAGCCACTTGGAAGCAACAACAAGGGATATCGTAAATTACTCTACGTCATGTAAGCGAAACGCTGACAAATGACATGTGTTTGGTAGTCCGCAGTCCCGGCGGTTTATTTTTAGACTCGGCCGCAACCAGAAACTAGAGGGTTAAGAATGGGGAGGGTCTTAAACGGCTGGCAGGTCAGCGGAGCGCGTCGACATTTTTAATGCGAATAAACATTGGAAAGCTAAAGGTTTTAACTGGTTGAAAATAGTTTTTTTTAATTAGATTAATAAATTAGTTATCTTAGACTGAGTATATTAATGAAAATAAAATAAAAAAATTATACGCGTAATTAAGAGTAAATATCGAAATTCGTCAAAATATTGGCATTTTATGTACATGTTAAAATAATAACAATAGTTTTTTTTTTTTTTTTTTTTTCTTCATTTATTGGAAGGACTTTTGTCTTTACATAGACATGTCAGTCCTATCGTAACCTAACCAAAGTTACAATACACATTACAACTAAACAAAAATATTACTTTAAAATATAAAAATATGCACTGAAATAATTACCAGCAACTCACCATATCGCACAGTAATTTTGCCGACTTGGAGGTAGGTTCACCCAAAATACTTTGGAAGATAGTCCAAGCGGTTTAGACGTAATTCAATTATCAGTGCCTGTCGCTGACTTTCGTTCTTTTTACACTCCATCAACACATGATACACGTCTTCGATTTTTCCACATACATCACAGTTGGGAGAGTTAACTTTTTTCATAAGAAAAGCAAAATTATTTAATGGATAGTGTCCAGAGCGTAGTCGATGTAGTGCAACAACAGTATATAACAATAGTTAAAAGAATAAGTTGTATATTTCAAATTCAAAAATATGCAAATGAAATACATAGATAGTATCTTTTTTTAGATAAATATGAATTTCTAACACTATTTAAACTATAACTAAATAAACTACAAACACTAATGAAGACCATACACGACAACATTTTTATCAATATCAAAATATATTGTCCTTTTAAAAAAGCTTTTAACTATTACTCGACTTGATTAAAAGATTTTTAATTATGCGTATGTTATTACAATTAATATTTACATTCTTTTTACATACATTAGGTAAAAAATTCCTCAACAAATTCGTGCATTAAAAAAAAAGCTTAGAAGTTAAGTAAAATTTGTAATGAGACTTAAAATACTACCATTACATACGCATTAGCTCGAAAGATTTTGGGAGTAGAGAAAAAAATCTCATGAAAACTCCGTGACGTAATCGTACTGAGATCCCATAATCGTAATTGGTCTAATAAAGACATAATTTTCGTTTCTAACGCAATATTTTAATGGTGGTTCGAATATTGTCCACGGTAACAAGACCTCTAAACATAAAATTTTACGAGTTAGCGTTTTGAAGTCGTATGTCTAGTTATACTGGTCAATGTAAACTTAGCTTTAGGCGAATGTCATGATTGTAGACCGTGTAAAACAAAAACATTTGTAAGTAGTTACATAAACGTTAATAAACATTACTGACAATTCGTATACCCAATTTGGTATCATAACAATTATGTCAATGTATCCTAGAGGCATTCGTTTTTTGTTTAGATAGGAATGCTCTAATACTTCATATTTAATAATTTATTAATCAACTTAGCATATAACTTGATTTATGTTTAGATTTGTAACAAACTATGATCTAAATTTCTTAAGTTCCCCTATATAAGGGTTACGAAGGTCAGATCGGCAGTCACTTCAATGTAATTACCAGACTCGCTAAATCCTGTATCATAGCCTTAAGCGGACTACGTCTAAGCACGGGATGTAACGCTATGAAGGTAACGAGATTTGTAAATGTTTCCTTATTATTAGGGTATAAAGATCATTGTTCAGCAGCAAAGTATTTTAAATGTATAAGTACCTATTACATATGTATAATTTAAATATTAATATAATGAGTAACATCAGTAAAAACTGTAAAATTTAAAAATCTCGATCAAAACACTTAAACAAAATAAAAATAACAAATAAGCTATACTTTAGGACAACACCTTAGCATGACTTAAAGTGATCGGTGAAATTATGAATTTGCAATTAAGATGGTGTCCCTCTCACTGTTAAAAATCATAGCTATGCCATCGGAATAAGACTTAAAGTTGCATTTACAAACGGTAAACGTTCATGTCCCATTCAAAACCTCCTCAACGCAAAATTACTTAAAACACGTTCATTCGTACTGAAATATGAGCGGTATGTGTAACTAATTTTCATAATGTTATTTCTTACCGACACATGTGCGCATAATACTTGATTTTCAGTTAATCGTTTTATAACAACATCGTTTAACCCTTTCCAACAAAGCAGGGTGGGTCTGTTCGACTGTGCTTTCGAAATATAAAATCATAATTATTTATATTGCCTTTAATTTTCATTTCTTTCAGTTTTGTGTTAATTTTATATTGTTGGTTTTCCGGTTTTCAACATTGAAACATTTTGAATTTAAAATTTTTGAAGGGACAAGAAAAAGGCAATTATGCTACGTTGTTGATTTCAGGATTGTTCCTGCATATAAAAACTGTCTCAATAGTTTCAATTATTTTGATTTAAAAAAGATAAAATGATATATTTATTCATGAACATGTAATAATAAATAAAATAAACACTAAAAATACTTGGGTACATTACATTCGAAAACAAATAAAATATTTCACCAAGCAGTTTTAGGGTTAAAGGCATACGGTGGGCTGTTTTGCTTAACCCCTTAGGCCACTCTTGCGCAAAATTATCGCTACGCCTTACCACTCAAACGCACTTCAACTTTGTGCTCAAGACGCAAGGTCGAAAATTGAACATAAAATATTTTAGGGGAGAATACACCATAATCGTGGCGGTAGTAAATATTTTTCGAAATGGCGTTCCCAGAACGTTTACTTTGAATTACAAGGGCTCTTAGCTCTACTCCCGCATGCACAGTAGCCCCAACTCAGATCTTTTTAAAAACACTCATTACCTCTGTCGTTCGTTTCTTTAAAAGCTTGATAAATTATTAATTAGACGACGATTTTCTGAACTCTTTGGCTCGCAAAAAGCGGACTTAGCGAGGGAATTAATGCGATCCGTGGCGCAGCTTCGCAAATAAATATTCAAAGCGATTTTGAGCGCCTTCTCATATCTACAGAGATTTCTCTGCCAACAGAATTTATTTTTTATTTCTCTCTCCATTATGGATAGCCGGTTCAAAAATGATTTTCTCAAAATTCTTCTCCTATTTTTAAATCATTTTCAAATGAAGAAGCTTACAGTTTTCAAAAATCGTAATATAAAAAATAATGCTGTTGTGGTAATTAGCATCTTAATTTAACGGTTCATTGAAGATTATATACTGAGATATGTTTATAATATTTTTATCTATATTTTGCACTTTATTTTTGTTTCTGCAAAGAAATACTGTTTTTTTTTAAATATGAGGTACATTTAAAATTTTCAAATGGTTTATTGTAAAGTTTAAAGTTGTAACTTGTGAATTTTACATTGGATACAGGACAAAGAAATACTGATAGTGTAATGTAGTCTTCATTGTAAAGTGAATAAGAGTACTAAGTATAGAGGATAAAAAGTAGCCCAAGGGGTTTTGGTCAAAACAGAGCCACGATGAATATTTACGAGTATATCACAAGCTGTAAGAAACAAAAACATTCAAATAGATATATGTAGATAGGTATGTACCAAGATCCGATGTCTCTTATTTCCCGAACTTACGATTACAAAGATTTTCTTAGCAGTCGTTTCAATTCCGATGATTTAGAAAATGTACATAAGAAAGAAATATATTGTCACAACTGATAACAAATAAAATGTGTTTATAATACATAATCGATTCTATTCTTTTAATAATTTTTTTTCAGATAACTGGCATCGTGAGTAGATATAGAAACAACTAGACAATTTTAGGCAGCCAAAAAAATCGACTCTCACGTCCAAATCTTCACGTCACGTTAATTTATAAAACATTTTCACAGAGAACACTTACGATCCGTTATGTAGGCTGTAAAAGATACTTTTAATGTTTGTAGCTTACGCCGCTGTAGGCGCGCATTGTGAAATAAAAAGCATTGCTGTGTTCAGATTAAACGTATTTGATATATCAATTTATACGGCGGCAAGTTAAATGGATTTATTTCGTTCCACGATTGTGATAAACGAATTATTACGTGGATAAAGCGGCCGAGTTGTTCTTTGTTTCTTGTGTTTGACAGTTATTTTGAGGATGGCGATAACTTTGTTTTGATGGTGCTGTTGAATGTGTTAAACAATCGTCATGGTTTGTTGAACTTATATGTATAAATGTAGATAAAAAAAACTGAGTCAGAAGTCATGTTCTTCGCATAATTACGAGTATTTAGATCAGATTTATATACCTCTTACGTTATATGCTTCTTGTCTAATAAATTTAATTAAAATAAATATATGTATATAAATTTATGAGACTACATCACATACATTGATCTAACTCGTGGTTAGTAGCTTAAGCACTTGTATTACGGATATCAGAAACAACAGTGGTATTACAAATATATACTTAAATATTGGATATTAACACCCAGACACAGAACAAACACAAGTATTTGTCCTGGGTAGAAAACGAACCCATAACTCTTGGCGCATGGGGTCACTACTAAATACGCCGTCGAGCCAGTTAATTAATGACAATCAATTCAAATAATATATTGACAGATGTTTTTGTACGTTAGTCTGGGTTTAAAAATAATTTACTGATTGTGTTCCTTGCTTAGCATGTCGTAAAATCTTTACATATTAAATTAGCACATTATTACGGTACCTAAAAACATAAAATACGGAACTGAACATACAACATTCACTAATTTGCCCTCTACATTTTAAATAATATAATCGAATATACGAGTAGTCATAACAAGTGAAGTTTATATAAAAGTCAGGTTAGGGTTAACGAACGCAATGATAGGCGTATCAACATTTGGTACAAGTAAGAAGCTTCTATGGCAAAAGTGTGTATCTATGGATGTTTTAGAATTTTTAGACAATGAACTTTTGAATTAGGCTATAAACTAATTTTAATTAAATAAATATATATCACACTACATCACATATATTGATCTGACTTCGAAGTAAGTAGCTTGAGAATTTGTATTACGGATATCAAAAACAACAGTGGTATTACAAATATATACTTAAATATTGAATATTAACACCCAGACACAGAACAAACACAAGTATTCATCATATGGGTATTTGTCTTGGGTGGGGACCGAACCCACGACTCTTGGCGCATGGAGCAGAGTCACTACCGAATACGCCAGTCGATACTTATAAGAACCTGTCGAATATTGTAAAAAATAATAGTATATAAAATATTTTAAATATAGTTTTATTACTTTTTTCAATTAATAAATATTCTAGAATAAAAATTCTTGATAATTCTTTCTTATTACTTATTTATAATTAGGTCAATCAATTGGCACAAAATTCATGCTCTTTATTATATTTTTTTATTTATATTATAACTCGTCACATGCCTTTTTTTCCTTTCACCACATCCTAGTTCCAATACAAACAATTTCGTTTGATCTTTTCTTACACTTGTGCCGTTTTCCTAATTTCTGTCATGAAAATTAAAAATTAAAATGTTATTTTAATAAATTATGATAAGCGAATGAAAGTACTTGTAGCCAAAAAGACCAAAACAAGCGCGATCTTGTAACTTGCGCTGGGTGTAAAGAGAAGCAGTGATACTCTCGCATCATCGGTCAATTACAAAAAGCTAATCCCGGGGAGGCACTTAATGAATCATTATGGTTCGCGGCGTACTCCACTCGGCGGGTGATGCGGCCAGCCCATAGTCCGAGCCTTAAATGTTGCCTCTATTTACGAGCAAAGTCCGGTCGTGTTTCGCTTGTGGGATATTGGATATTTTGTAGAACACTTGGACTTCTCTCTCTTAAGTGGATTTCGTTAAAAAGTAGGTATGTCCTATTTACATTGGATTAACAATTCTTGTTTTTTATACAATGTTACATGCGTTTTATAAAATTGAAGGGCAGGAAATTCATTAACTATTTGTTTCAAGATTTTACAGTCACTTACTTAAGTTAGTTTAATTATACGCATATACAATTTGTACCTAGAGCAAAAATACGTGGTTAGTTGTTTAGATATTTTGAGTCGAAATCCAACATTATTTTAAGATTTTTTTATTCTACTAAAAATAAGGCGAACTTTTTTTACTGAATTTTAGAATCGGACTATCCGAGTTTTTAATTAGAACCACTAAAACTATTAAAGTTATGCCCGGACTATGAATAACGACGCACCTCACGCTATCCGGACAGTTGAGCGACTGGGAGTCAAAGGCGACTCGCGTCAGCATCACTCATAGGCGACCTTGCCCGGTATAGTTCACATCGCAGATGGCTATGCGGGTTCCGTACGCGTCATGGGATCTTGGAGACTAGGTATAGCTGGTATTTTTTTGACGATCGAGATTTGTCAGACGATATTTTTGGAATTTGCCACATTAACACCATGCTTCACAGGGCTCTCCACGAAGCCAAAGACCGAAACAACTGGAAGAGAATGGTCAGAGAGGAGGTGATTCTGCGGGGGAGTCACGACCCTCAGTAATGAGGAACACGACGCGAGGAGGAGGACCACTTTTTGCACATCATTATTTTAGACAAGCTGGATAGCGCATTCGGTAGTGACCCTGCCCCATGCGCCAAGAGTTGTGTGTTCGATCGATCCCCACCTAGGACAAATATTCGTATGATGAATACTTGTATTTATTCTGTATATGGGTGTTAATACACAATATTTAAGTATATATTGTAATACCACTGTTGATTCTGATATCAGTAACACGAGTTCTTAAGCTACTTACCTCGGAGTCGATCAATGTATGTGATGTAGTCTGATATTTTTTTTTTTTATTTATTTATTTATGGCCAAATGTTGGTGAAGAAGACTTTTGTTTCTTAGACTCTGCCTATTCCTTCGGATACTGCGGGCGTGATAGTATGAATATGTGTGCGTTTCTAGCACATCATAACAAAACGCAAAAAAAAATTCTTTGGTTTTTGATAAAAGGAACACAATCATACAAAAATCTTAGAAAATTTGTACATTAGACTTCCGTCTGCCGGTAATGTTCACTATAGACGTTTTCAATGAAGTTTTAAATATACCTAAGATTAAATTTACAATTAGAAACCATCAATTTATAGTAACAAACGCACAACGTAAATGCATTACCGGTACTCATTAAAATATACGAACATCAAACAATATTAGATATCTTAGTAGAGGTAAAATAACATCCCACCATAAATTCTTTGATCGCAAAATAAACGGAACAAAGTCGTATCCTCATTCAACAATTACCATAAAAAAGACATCTCCTGTATACATAAAGTTCCCTCTAAATTTTTTAATTAAGCCCTAAACCAACATTAACAAATTTAATACAAACCGGTACGGAATTAAAAGATGGCGATTAGTTCGTACCAGAGTATCTTGGGTCAATAAAAAACCACTTAGTACGGCGATATCGAGTTTACGCCTGGCGCTGAGCGGACTTGCAAATGAGTACGAGTTAGTTGTGCGCAAAATAAATACTGCGTATTAATTACATACAATATATTTTACTAGCTATTGCATGCAACATGGTCCCGTTGAAGTTTGAAAAAAATATTATATTTTGACTTGCAGTTACATTTATTTAAATAAAATTACCTAGCTTATTTTTATTACATTGGCAAGCTCTATGGCTTATTCGTAGTGACCCTGCCCCATGCGCCAAGAGTTGTGGGTTAGATCCCAACCCAGGGCAAACATTCGTGTAATTAATACTTGTATTTGTTCTGTGTCTGGGTGTTAATATCCAATATTTAAGTATATTTTTGTAATACCACTGTTGATTATGATATCCGTTATACAAGTGCTTAAGCTACTTACTTCGGAATAAGATCAATGTATGTGATGTAGTCTGATATTTATTATACCAGTGTAAGTTTCATCAAAATCCGTTTAGCTGTTTCGTAGATTAGCCGAAACAAAAAGACAGGCAGACAAAGCTTATGTGTCCAGGCTACGTATTTTGACTAAGGTGTAACATTGGTGAAGTTAGGGCTTGTAGAGTTTAACAATGCGAGCTATATGATCTCGTCTTGGAAACATTTAATAAGAAAAAAATTTTGGTTTTATCAAATATTTTTAAATAATCGAGTGTGCCTGTTGTACGTTCTACCTGGAAGGTAATAGTTATTTTTTATTATTAAATACTATATCCAAAAGTAATTAATAAAATCTATGAAAAACATTAAGTTATTGTTAGTAACGCCGTTAAATAAAGCTCTTGATACACGAGAGAAACATACGTACAAACACTCACATAGCAGGGATGCCTGTAAAAATAATTTCTATCCCCGATTTTACGATGCACATATGCGATCGTATGCGTCTACTTAAACAAACCAACGGAATAATTCGAAGCACTAAGGAGCTTACACTCAGTCGTAAAAATCGCATTTAAATACACATGCGTGTATCGAGGCACACTAATTGAGATGTTTCGACAACTAAACGCGCGATTAGTCGCCCATAAATTTTGTACTTAATACTGAGCGGCCGGCCACGGGCGATTACGAATTTGTCATGCGGACGACACGCTGCGTTTTTATCTTGTGTGCACTCGGCTTTATATTAAACACGTACCGATATTATGTTTATTGGAGCCAATTTTGTGTTTCACGTGGTTATGAATAAATTAAGTTGGCTTGTATTAATAAGTGATCTTATTAAAAAAGTCTGGTTTCTCTTTGCCGATCGAAAATATAATATTCGTATTCAGCAAAAGCATATTTTTATAGTCTATAGTCTAATTAAATAATTTATACACCACTGCAAAATAAAATAAAAGTTAAGCTCTGTCGCATTAAGGTTTCAGTGCTATTTTTTATATTGTAATTATGGAACGTGGTCCTGGTTTCACCATAATTTTAATACTTGACAAGCAACATGCTTTAAATAGATCTCAACATAGAAGTCCTATTTATATGCACAAGTGCGTCATACAAACCACATTCTTACTGATGGCAAAACTACAATCAAAACTCGCGTTCAAAATACCTTTCTTTGATTTTATCACCCCCGATATTAAATTTAAACGGATAATAAATTTTTACTATCCGATAGATTTCAAAAGCATAGGAATACCAGAGTTTTATTGCGCATATACGTGTTCATTTTAACTGTAGGGAGGATTAGTTGATTGGATTTTGACAAAGATGGTAAAGCCACTGTCTAAAATTACACGTTTCGAATGACTATAGAGAAATACAACACTTTTTATAAATGACCTTATTTCTTTACGTTAAGATTCAAAACGGTTCACGCGATACGCAAAGCTGTGTCCAGTGGACGCATGTAAAATTTTGTGTACAAGGTATTATAAAATTATATGACCCCGGTGTTTGAAAACATACATCGTTACGCTTTTGTATGCGAGCCTAGTTACGGATACATTCTTTCGATTTAGTGCCCTTATTAGTTTCGTCCAGTGTAAACAGCCTGTTTTATTGCACATACGAAATTTGTTGAAAAGAACCGGCGGCCAAGGTGTGTGAAAACTAATTGATAACCTTTTATGACCAGTTTTTGGGTGAATTTAAATTTTAATATGGAATCCTCCGCTTGAACAGAATTTTGTAGGAATTGCACATACTAACTAAACTTCATGCTTCTTCCCTAGCGGGGTAAGCAGAGAGAACCGAAATGCACATACGTAGACAGAAATACCATACAAACAAAGATATCATAAAGTCCGCAATACTTGAAACAGTACACAGTCTAAAAAATAGTAAACCCCTTAACCTACATTTACTCACAAATATAATTGATGGTTAAGACAGAAAATTATAAAAAGTAAAAAAAAAACGGCCAGCGTCTCGTAGTTAGGACTACTTACTTACTGTTTAAGATTTAACTCCACTTATTACTTACTAGCTGTGCCAGCGGTGTCACCCGCGTTTATGGTTAATATTATAAAGACTATTTCCGTCATACATGATTTCTATGTAACTTTCACCATTAAGGCTGCACACGCGACGGTAGATTAAAAAATGGAGTAACTTCTCCCGTTTTTCCAACATTTCCCTTCACTACTCTGCTCCTATTGATTGTAGCGTGATGAAAAGTAAACTATAACCTGCCCAGGAGTATGAAGAATAATTGTACCAAGTTTCGTTAAAATCCGTCGAGTAGTTTTTGTTTCTATAAGGAACATACAGACAGATGATTGCATTTTTCGCATCAGTATCGATCACTAATCACCCCCTGATAGTTATTTTGAAAATATATTTCATGTACAGAATTGACCTCTCTACAGATTTATTATAAGTATAGATAATCTATCATGTTTTTCGTAAGACTAAACTGTTTGTATGTGTTATGTAATTGTTCCTCTATCATTCTTACACACATAATAGCCAAACTTCTCCCTTCTTTTTCAATATAACAAAAGAGCAGCGTAATGTTTGTCATAAGCACACTCGTAAATAAAAAGAAAAAACTCCGCCGGGCATCAATGAAACTACTCTCCCGTCGCAAGGATCTGTCTTAATCCCTTTATTTGCCGGTCAATTAAACTTGTGATTTATTACAAATCGAAAAAGAGCTCTCTTCTGTCAGCCTCTCAGAAAGTGCTCGGTACGTAATCTCTTGCTTTACGGGCGTTGTTTCGTTTTAAAAGTTGGACAGAGTCAAATTGGGAATCTGGTGGAACTGGCTAGATTTGTTTTGTTGTTTACGGGAATGTGTGTTATAAAATCATGTTTTTAATATGGCTGGTGTTTTATACATATTGATTGAAATATTGGTATATGGGGTTTTGGGTATGTGATTGTGTAGGCGAAGAGCTAGCCGCTTGTAACAACTTTTTCACACTTTTCCATCTAACTCAGCCCAGTTTTATTTTTGGCTAAATGTGGTTAAAGGGGCCTGCTGCCCATTTGACTTTGCCTACCCCTTGGGGGATTATGGGCGTGACGTTATGTATGTATGGTGTTTTATTTGAAAATCTTACGAGCAACTTAAATCGCAGTCTGGGCCGATGTGACCTTCGAGTGTTGTTCCAAAGTTACCTAGGACCTTAAGTGCTAGTATACTCGTAAATGCTTTGTTTTTTGCTAATATAAGAAGAATGAATATGTTAAGTATTTGCTTATACTACATAATCTCATCTGACTCATCGGCAAACATCAACAGACTCAGTTTCGTACATTTTAAATCTTGCAAATATCGTTCATAATTAAAAAAAAATTGTTTGTTTATTCATAACGCATCCAGATATTATAATGTATAAAAACGCGCAATTGACCCATGCACTAGTTTTAATACGGGTAGCTTTACTACAAAGTCGGAATGCCCCTATCTCGAACTTGATACTACAATATTGTACAGTAAAAGGGCGTCGTATTAAAGCGAAATCGTGGCGCGTTCTCAGGGGACGATCAAATGGATACTACGGTGTATTGTTAAGGCGTTCATATTGACTGACAGCATCAATTAAAAGTTGACGAAGCGGCGCGGCGTCACGTTACAAAGAGAGCCGATCGTTGGTAGAAGCTTACCAGTAATGGACTATTAATATTAAATGAGGCATTTTTGAGACGAGCGATGGATATTAACGTTATTTTGTGCGGGAGAGTAAGTGTGACGTTTGTTGTCTGAATTGTTTATATTGTTTCGTAAAAGAGTGGTGGGTAGACTAAATTTTTATTCTTGACTGTCACCTAAAATATAATACCAAGAATAGTTAGATTGGCTTAGGGTGCCTTTTGCTATTTTATTTTAAAAAGTATTTGTGTTTTATAAATGTTGATCTTAATCTTGTATTTTATTTCATTCAGTATTGGAGTTTACTTAGTCTGGAAATGGTATACAATATGAACGCTTATAATTGATATTATGAATTTAATATTATGTATTTATTTTAAAGAGGTTGTACATTGTATTTAAATCCAGTATTGTGGTAGAAGCTTTACATAACTATTTCTATTTTCACATTGCTGGACTGCATAGAAACTTTACAGAATTTTTTTCATATTGCGGGGTCGACGTGGTTTACAATACATTATATTTTCTACAGAAGTTAAAAATATATATAAAGTCGAATTGAAAACCTCCTCATTTTTTGAAGTCGGTTGAAAATCGCATCTCATTTATTTCATGAGAAGTGTACCCTATTGTTTAACAGGAGAAAGCAGAATATAATAAATCCAATTCAAGTTAATAACTGGTAACAAGCTTACACACACTGGAATTCTGTACCCATGTGCCTATCAGTGCAATTTCAATACAACTGCTTATAATTTTAACACTTCAAACATTATTTAGAGCTGGTATTACTGACTTCGTTCCAGTTTCAATAGAATATGTAAACATAGTTATTACGTGGTTTCACTGTTGCTGTTAGCGGGAGATAGAAAATCGCTCGAGATATCGCCTCTGTTTTAATGCAAACTATGGACGATAGAAAGGAGAGCAACCTCATAATATCATCTGCGAAGTCTTAACAGTATCTAGTCCTTAAAGAGAGTTAAATAATTGCATAAAAAATGCTTAGCTACATTGCAGTGACCCGTTGGTCGAGTGGTTTGAGACCCTGGGCACGAAATCAAGGGTCGCGGGTTCGAATCCCGATAGGGGCAAATATTTCGTGTGATGAACATGGATATTTGTACTCGAGTCATGGATGTTTATAAACATATTTAAGTATGTCTATCCGTTCATCTAGTATCCATAGCACAAGTTTATAAGCTTAGTTTGAGACTAGGGAATTTGTGTCTCGGTCTGAAGAATGTATTTGTTTATTTATTATGTTTTTATTAAGTATGCCGAGTTTGGCGCTAACCTCTGTCAAAAAAGCCTAAAGCGGTTTGCTCATAAATTTTAGCTTGGTTTTCAGCTAAATCTTTTAAGAATAGTTAAAAGTTCTTACTCCAACGATGATACTGTACCCACCTTCTGATTGAACTTAAGAGCAACAAATTTCTCTTCATTAGTACATCCATACATACATAACATTACGGCCCAATGATTAGATAGATATTAAAAGTGCGATAGACGTTAAAATACCTACTGTACGGCCACTTTAGTTTAATGATTGTTGACGGACATTCTTTCATAAAGAATGACCTCTCCTTCTACTTCCACAGACCATAATGCAAACCGCTAGTTTGTGTAAACAGGGGATGTGGATAACTGTACGAGATGACGGCTGACTTATTTTGAGATCAGCTATTAAGATTAAGATGAAGTTGAGTTGCTTTATCAAAGATGCAATGTTGCTTGAGTGATGAGTGATGCAAGTGATTAGTTGCAACTCTAATGTACCTTAAGATAATGTAGCTTTACTTCATACTTGTGACTTTGCACTGAATAAAACAATAAGTTGCTTTGATTTTAACTTTTAAACTGCACCAATTGTCTGTTCTTGTCGGGCTACAGTATTACAATTTCAGGTACCTACCTATTCACGTTATGCCGTTGGGGTCTCATTGGAACAATTCATGCTTGGGGAGTCCCAAAATACTATTAAGACATAGTAGAATCAGATTAAATAAAATAAATAAATAAAAATGTTCTTTATTTCTTAATAAAAATAAAACATAGTGCGATGAGACAAATCCAGAAAGTAATGAGATACTTGTGTCGGAGTGTCTTGCTCAAGCCTTTGTGCCAGTTACAATGATTATTGACTATTTACTTAACTTAGGTAAACTATAATAAAACTATTTAGGTACAATATTATAAAAAAATCAGTTAGTATGCTTAATTGAAAAAGTGTAACTGTGGCTACACAGGTGGTAATGTTTTCTTATCTGATTTGATTTGTACCTTAGAAAAACCTAGACTTCCTTTTTATCCACAAAGTATGTTTTGAGGACTTTCAAAATTAGCGCTGGTCATCTAGATATTGTAGTTTAGATATTTATATTTCTTCAAGACAATTTTTCTAGTAAAATTTTTTAAAACATTGTAGTGCCTTTCCTTTAGAATCCTAACCAAAATATCACCTGTCAGACATATATTTCTAAAGATAAATAACCTAGTATTTACGTGCGGTCACCATTCCAACAATACCCTTCTCACCCATTAATCAGACGAGGAATAAATGTCACGAAACGAAAATAAAACGCGCGTTTTTTTAACCCAACGCTAAAGTAAAGTACGTTTGTACTTACTGTTGCAGAGGTGAACCGCAGCAACCGCAAAGTCCAAATATTGCACGGCAATTTTAACAGAGTAGACGAGCTTTTCTATTCTGATCATAATAATTTTACCAGAAATTATAAATGTGTTTAATAATAATAATAAATAATCGTCTACGTTGGTCGGGGACTAAAAAATAATGTGCCAACTGTGTCTCTTGCCCAGCATTTCGTAAAAGACGACAAATCGGGACCATATCGGGTTTTGAGTGTGTGATTGTGTGGGCGACAGGCTGGCCACTTGTCACTATATTTTTACAATTTTTCATCTAACCCAGCCCAGTTTTGTTTTTGGCTGAATGTGACTGAGGGGGCTGCTGCCCCATTGACTCTGCCTACCCCTTCGGGAATTATGGGCGTGATGTTATGTATGTAATATAATAAATTCTCCAGACTGACACACCAATTTCCTAGTTCCAAACTAAGCTAATCCTTGTGCACGGATACTAGGTGAACGGATAGACATACTTAAATACGTTTATAAACATTCATGACTAGAGTACAAATGTCCATGTTCATCACACGAAACATTTGCCCCTAGCGGTAATCCAATCCGCGACCTTCGGTTTCGTGGCCAGAGTCTCTAACCACTTAACCAACGGGCCTGTTAAATAGTGTAAGGTGATGAACCTTATACTATTTAACAGGTTTTTTGAGTCTGGCATCCTTTCAACTCGTCTGTTACCAGGTGATTTAATTATTGGTAATGTCAGTAAGCCTTAGTAAAGATATGCTATTATATGCCACATAAATGGGTACCGTAAAACTTATATATGGGTACTATAGAGGGAATGCAATCCAAAGCCATTTACGTCAAGGTGCGGGTAGGGCAAAAATATTGGACGTGCAATTTTTTTTTTACTTCATTTCAAAGGCATGTTTTGCTAAATCCAGTAGAATTTTGCTAGGCCTAGCTGGATTGCTTGAACAAACATTGCAAGCCTTAGTAGGGTTAAAATTTAGTGGCATTGCGCCATATCGCTGAATCCAGCGCAGCTGATATTGTACTAGGCCCAGCAGGATTGCTGGATCCAGCAATGTAATCCCTAACCATATATGGCATACGTTAGAATATCTCCAATAAGGTTCAGTTGACTTGGTGCGTCAACTCAAATAAATTTATAAAACGTAAGCTTATTGAACAACTGCAATATTATAATAGTATTTATCTACAAAAGTTTAACGTAAACCCTGAAGTGAATGATATGCTGATATTTTACTTTTGATCACTCATTTAAGACTGAACTGCAATAAAAGCGGCTAGACTTTTCCAATCTGAATCTACAATGCCATAATAGCCTTAGCTTATTTGCTACTTCATACAAATATCAACGGCACTAAAAAGCTAAAATAGACTTCTGAGATAGACCGACGTAATAACAATATTTTAATATTTTATTGTGACCAAAGGACGGTAGTGACATTCACTGCACTTTAATGGGACTTTACCGCTCTCCGTTTCATTGTAACGGACTTGCAGTGTTAAAATATTCCCAGAATATTCTAGTTTGTACTTACGGTAATTCTGGGTACAGATATGGGGCTATTCTTTGAAGTAAACTACGTCGTCGAAACTGTGAATCTTGAACAAAATATTTGACGACGAAGATGCAATTTGGGAAGTTTGTGTCTTGGTTTTCAGTGACAATCATAAATTAAGAAAAAAAGTTTTCCTTTTTCCTTGTCTGGTTCTCGAGTTAGTGTTTTCATATGTGTGGCGGTTGAATAAATTAAATTACAACGCATTATCATTATCATCCTCCTAGCTTTGTCGGGGTCCGCTTAGACCATGATACAGGATTTAGCTTGGTAATTACATTGAAGCGACTGCCGATCTGACCTTCGTTACCGTTATACAGGGGAACCAGATAATTTTGGATCATGGTTACTTATCCAATGTGCAGGTTTGTCATGATGTTTCCCTCACCGCAGAGTATAAATACATACATATATTTGTAAAATCCAGAAGTACATGCCCGGGTTTGAACCCGCATCCCTTGGTCAAGAGACGCGTCCTTACTATTAAGCTACCACCGCTCACCAAAAAATATAAATTACAAAGTAATAATTTTACGTAATTTCTTACACTATACATCTAACCTTTTTTGCCGTAGCGCGATCATTAGATCTAGGGAGTATGTTATCATTAAAGATTGACAAAGATGCAGTAATATTAAAGTTTTGCATTACTGACGGCACGCGCAATTTTGTAAATCGTATAATTTAATGTAGGTAAGTACCTACGTATTCTTTTGTTTGCTAGATAAAATAAAAAATACGGATAAAGGTTTTGCTAAGCTAAATAGCCTATATATTTCATTAGGTTACTTTTTTGCAAACCTTCCGTGACTGCGTTCAGAACGCTCGTCTAACCAGACACCGCAAGTGGGCCAAACTCTGGAACAGATTAAAACTTGTGATGAATCGCTATTTTCGTTTACCCGCACTCTAACTTCTGGATACGAGGAATTTACTTTATGTGTGAAAATGTAAATATGCTGAGAACTTCGCAGCTTCCCAAGGAAATCGCGTTCTCGAGTGTTGACAGAGACATGTCGGCTTTTCCTAGTGGATTATTTGAAGGATTTGCTTAATGCTATGCGTTTGCTTGTGTAAAGGATTAACGAGAGGCAGTGTTTGCTCTTGCGCTTACAGCATCACATAAGGTTTTATCCGTTGGTGTTTTCGCAGGCTAATGGTCTCAGTTATGACACAATAGCGAACAAAAGCGGCGAATCTTACCCTTGATAATGAGACGCTCGGAGCACCTATAGTCTTGTTTGTGGATTATTTTCTAGAAACATTTATTTAACTCAGATAATAAAAAGAAAAGGAAACATGGCATATTAAATAAATAAAAAACGTCACGCCTTTTTCCTATTTTTCGGCAAAGATCATCATTTCATTTGTTAAGATTTAAGATAAGATTCTGGCCATCTTTCGCTTTTTGTTAATTTATTAGTCTTTTTATATTATGCTAATCCCCTAAGGGTACTTCTTACCTGTCTTGACTGCTTGTAGAGACAGAGATACTTTCTGATAGGGGTGATTATTTTATGGACAATAATTAAGGATATACCTGCGCCTAAATTAACCGATTGCTTACTTCATTTAAAATTTTACTTGGAGCTTGAATCGTGAGCAAACACGCGACATTGTTAGACAAATTGATAGATCCCTATAGTCTTTGTAGCAGACTGAATTTTACGCAAGCGTAGCAATGGAAATAAAGCATGTTTCGTAAAAATGTTTGATAGATCTATGGTATTCATAGTGAGTCGGGGTCACTTCTTTACTGTGGTTAGTGGCTATAGGCAGCCTATGAAATGATTAATGAATTCGATAATGTTCTTGCTTAATTAGCTGGATAAATGTCAGCATGAAAGGTTAGGTGTTAATAGCACGAGTAGGTATAATTTGCAACTACCGAGCTAGACTATCAAGAAGGAATATTCGGATCATTAGTCTAGCCCGAAATAATACCTGTACTTACCAAATTCGACGTCAAAAAAAATTACGAATAATCTATACTAAATAAATAAATAAATAAATCCTCCAGACTGACACACCAATTCCCTAGTCCCAAACTAAGCTTATGCTTGTGCTATGGATACTAGGTGAACGGATAGACATACTTAAATACGTTTATAAACATCCATGACTCGAGTACAAATGTCCTTGTTCATCACACGAAACATTTGCCCCTAGCGGGATTCGAACCCGCGACCCTTGGTTTCGTGGCCAGGGTCTCTGACCACTCGACCAACGGGCCAGTCACTAGAGTATTTCGTATATTGTTTTTTATTTGTAACGCTAGAAAAGTCACACATGTATCGCATATCCTACTTATATAATAAATGCGAAAGTTTGTATGTATGGATGGATGTTGTTACTGTTTCACAAAAACTACTCAATGGATTTTAATGAAACTTTAGAATAATATAGCTCATGCACCCGAATAACATATAGGCTTTGTTTCATCAATGTACCACGCGAGCGCAGCCGCGGGCAGAAGCTAGTTCTTCATATATCTTCCATTCACTTTGTCAACAAGATCAACAAGACCTCACTTCACTCATAAAGTACCTACAGCTGTATGAAGATGCTAGAGAAAAATTAAATAGTCTTTTCTTTACATCTTTACTGCTCACTGCCTAGCTTACATAACTTTGTAGGAAACTTTACATCTACTCTCTTCTAACCGGACTTTATCTCAGCGAAATTGACAGAAATAAATACCTCGCCATTTACTTACAATACCGCGTTGAACGAAGGGATCGCAACGTTAAATAGTACAAAGGCACAATAACATGTAATTGCAAATGATAGGTACCATGTCTCGTACTACTCGTCTGTTGCACCACCGTTTAAGCCTACCCACGCTTAGTATGGGTATGCATGCTGTAATCTCCATTCATATTTTCATTTGTTTATGTTAACTGGTGTTTTTATCGATCCACCTTTTTTTTGGGTAGGCGTTGCATCGGAATTGTTTGATAGCCCAAATCTCGAAATGTCTTAATAATTGTGAACCAAGACGGGGTTTTGCAATAAAATCTTCAGATTTGATTTGATAATATATCAATTTTAAGCATAATGGTTCAAACAGACGCTGATAAAAAATGAAATGAGACTTGATCAAATTATGGTGTTGTAGTTTTTAAAAAAATTACTGAAAGCGAAATCTTGACAAACAGTCCAAGGCTCCGATCACGTTAGTAAAAACCGATAAACTTTCAACAGAACTGTTAAATCTCAATATCCATCGACCGCTCATATCGAGGTTTATTGACGCGGAGCTCTAAAACAAAGATAATGTAGTCGTAAAACTAGTTCACTTTTAGGAATCTGTATGGTTAGATTTATTTAGCCATAACAAAGCTCTTAAGGTTTGAATTATTGTACCCTTCGTTTGTTAGATAAACGTATCATTGTTAGATTATTGTAAGTGCTCTGAGATATTGAGTGGCGTTCGTTGTAACTTAAATGTGATCTTATTTGTACAATTCCATTGTTTGATTTAATAATCATTGTCTAGGTTTTGGTTTAAATATATTTTTTCTTAGAAGAACTTTGCATTTAATAAAAATGAGAAACATAATAATAAAATATTTTAATAGTTATCAATAAAATGATATTTCATCTGAATTTTTAACTACTTACCAAGTGGTTAAGTGCAAGTCAAGTCTTAAGCTACTTACCTCAGAGTCAGATCAATATATGAATTATAGTTTGATATTGATATTTTATATATAAATAAATAGAAAATATCAATATCAATCTTAAATATTTTGATATTTATCTTATCAATTTCTAATAGGTATTTTGTGTCATCCTTTCGTCAGGTATGCCATTTAGACATGCTAACAGATTCAAAGATATGTTTCAATAACGGGTATATCATTGAAACATCATTGAACACCTAATAAATAAAAAGCAGTTACTTTCATTCCCTTATCCATCATATCGTATTACACAATACGACCTCAGACCAATTGTAGTTCAAATGTCAAAGCAACCTGTACAAGCACCAAATAAATAGCAACCATTGTAATAACCAAAGGTTTCCCATGAATGCCTTGCCAGTTAAGGCCTGGCCCACACACATTGGTTAAATACCTTATTTATGGTCCGCTTGTGTTGACCTTTAATAGGACATGGTAAAGGAAACGTATAACTTGGGAATTAAGGAAAAGGATTTGAATTTATTGAATATTTTAGTGCTGACTTTTACTGCGGCGGTAGTGAAAGGCTTTCTGCGACTACCAGTCGTAAAGATAAGTAAGTCTTGAAGAGGATTAGGTGGTTTAAGGATACATGCAAGTGCGTTAAGTAAGTCGATGTAAAAGTATATTTTAAGGCAGATGTATAATGCGTGAACTAATAGTACAGTGATTTATTTCTTTATAATATTAAAAACTACTAAGAATTTGACTTTTTTCCAAAACCATGTCATTTTTTTTTGTTCAGGTACTTGTGAATTGATCTTCTAAATATATATAGACATAAACCCTTTTAATTTTTATTAAGAAAATTGTGTGATAAATTACGCCTTTGTTTGTTACTCGTAAAAATTATATATTATATCGGATACTTTGTATATGCCTGCGGGATTACGGGCGTGAAGTTATATATATATGTATTTCGTACCTATATATATTTATAAATAATCATTATTATTTCGATGCTTCTGATTTCCATGATAGACCATTCCATGATCTGACATCCACATGGATCTATAAAACCATGACATATATTGTTGTTTTAGTCCACATTCACGTCAACATATTATTATCTACAAAAAAAAAATCGAAATCAAAGAGAATACTAGAAATTATCAATTATCGACTTACGCCGCACCATTATCAGCCACCTAGCTCTATATACGGCTTGTTCTGCGGCGAGATTCAATATTTCGTTTGCCCTGGTCATTCGTGCAGTAGAAATTGCTTGTGGCGCCAAGCTTAGGAATATAAAAGTATGGTTGAGAGCTTAAAATATTTTCATTGTATTGAAGAAAAAATAATCTGCTTAACATCCCGAAAGATACGGAATGTCCATGTTTTAATAGATACCGCTGTCTATACTGAAAACAGTTAAACGTAGTATTTTTATTTTTTGGCGCTCAATTTAAATGTTGCTATATTTCAGACTTTTGGATTCCGATAGTATGACATATACATCCTAAAAAACTATATACGTATTGTACTATATGTATATATATTATTAACCATATGACCTTTCTCACGGTTCAAACTTTATACGTGCCAAATGTCAAAAGCAGTCTTGGTAAGCAGCAAACAAACAGACAGAGTGATTTCCTTTCGCATTTATAACATAAGTCAGAGAAGGATTGAATATAAATTAATATTTTGTATCAAGCAATACAATTATACCCATAGGGCCCATACTCCGAAGTATACTGGCATATGAGCCCAACCAATATCAAATAGAAAGAAATCATCTACATCGATAGTATCACCCGTATCAATACACGACAAAGACCTTCTCGGCGGCCTTATCTCGCACTTACAATTGTAAGGCCTCGCTGCATAACGAAATACCTTGTTTAGAACAAACGGATCACGCTTCCATTCGGCACATGACAAATGACTGGCGTGTCTTACGTCACATCTAGGGTTAGCACATAGAGGTGGAAGCAGACACATATTGTTCTTAAAATAAATTGCTTGAAATTCTCTGTGTGTTCAAACGCGCTTTATATTTATTTTTATCTCTTTTCGTTAGTGGAATTTGTCAGAAAAAGACAAAGAATTATTTAATAGTATATTTGGAATTCTGACATTCATTTATTATATAATATGTAGTAAATTGTCGTATTTCTACTTTTTTTGAAAATTTAAAAAAATAATGCCCTATTTTTTTTCGTTTTTCTGATAAAAAAATTACCGACAGACAGAATATACTTAAAATGTGTCTTGAAAATTATTTTTACGAAATAGGAAATGTAATTTTAACAGCAGTATACCCTGGCGATAAAGCAATAAAAATAAAGTATATTTAATCTTTTGATTTCAAGATTTATTATTATTAATTTTCATATAATATATTCTTAATCTTAAAACTTGTCTTTGTATCTGTTTTCAATTATTAGTTTAATGATAGCATAAGTCATTAAATTCTGATTCAATGAACACAAATCAATGCGATGTCTGAATTAGCTTTGCCCTGAGGATCTGGGCTTACCCAAAGACAAATTATCATTTTAATATTAGGTATGTCTACTCCTACAGTCCACATAGTTCATACATGACTCATTTTATTAATGAATTTTATGTTAAATATTTTATAGTGCTGCTATATAATGTTGATGAAAGATTGAATAGTTAATTAATATCATATGAAAGTTCAAGAAAAAGTTTAATTCCCATTGAATAAGGATCACGGAAATACCTCGTAAAATGATGATATGTATTATGTAAAATCAAAGGTGGAACAAATTTTGATTTTGAAATTTGATATTGATATATTCCCTAGGGCAGTCCAAGCTTTTGTCCATATATAAATCAATGCCATGTATTTTCTTTGTATTTTATTGTTATTAACTACAAACGGATCTAGATGAAGAGATTCTGAGTTTTGCTATTCACATCCACATTTACCTTTTTTGAAAAACTTTTTTTTTAAGCTACATAGATATGTAGCTTGAATAAAGTTTAGTTTGCCATAAGCCATTGTAAATCTGACACCCCTATATTAGATGAAAATCAGAAGAGCACAGACGAGAAAGTATAAACATTTACATTTGAGTCGCGCCGCCAAAAAAATATCCGTTCAATTTTGGACTTATCTAGAGATGCTTTTGTTTCCTTGACAGGTGCATTAGTGTGCTATCATGCAACAATTAAATGCACCGATGGTGCTGCATCATCGTGAGTAGACGATACTGTGCCACTTGGTGCATTGTGGTGCAATCCGATTTAGGTACTGCATGTACTCAGACGAGATATGCGCGTACTCAGACGAGAGCTTGAGTCACTCAAGTTGTGACAATATTATGTAGTTGTTGTGGTGACACAAAATCCTATCTATAAGTAAAAGGACACTAGATATACTAAGAAAGGATAGTAACCAGAACCTATGTAATTTAAGGAAAATAAAGTCTTGACTTCAAGTTAGCAGCAAAATTTTCTTTTTGTTGATTATCCATTATATCATTACTAGCTTTAGCCCGCGGCGTTGCTCGCATGGTACATCTATGAAACATAGCATAAGTGCTATTCTAATATTGTTAAAATTCATTAAAATGCATGCAGAATCTTTTGCGTGAAAAAATTACAAACATCCACTTATCCATCCATCCATACAAGTTTTTGCGTTTATAATAATATTAGTATGATCATTACATAAAAACTAAACAGCCTTTTTTGCAAGCTATCACACAAATATAAATATATTCATAATTAAAGGATACTAATTAATACAGGCTAACTGGAAATAATAGACATTTAAAAGGGTTCTACTCATTCTTCGTAAGTTTATTAATACTTTTCTGAAAATTAAAAAAAAAAGAATTCCACGGATAAAATCCAAGCAAGATATATTAATTACGGATTTTTAACTCCCAATTTATTTTCTACAAACTTTCAAAACATCTTTCGAGGAATCGGTCAACGTATATTAAATATTTATCTTTAAGGCTTTAACCAAAAAACGTTAACAACACCTTTCGGTTATTAGAAGACGGCCATATTTTGCAAGGCTCTAAACAACGCTTGCCATTCCCAGACCTCACGAACTCAGAACGGGTCTCAAATGTATTATTTTCGGTACCAAGAAACATATTTACCGAAATTACCGGCCTACGCATCGAACACCGAGCGCTATCATTCCACCATTTCTCTTTTGGAGACAAACGCGATAGCCACGTTTTACGACTCATCCGGAACGAACTGTTACCTGCCATTTAAAAGTAATAAAACTGCTTTTTAAGGCACTCAACCACACAGTTTTAGGTGCGTGAAAATATGTTATTTTAATAGCCGAATTTCTACCAGAAACAGCGTTCAATAACCCGAAGGCATCTCGGTTTAATATTATAATCGGACGTTTGCTTTGCCCCAAATTGCTTTATAAGCAGCCATGTTGTTTTTTGTTGAACATTATGAATAATAACTGTTCGTAATTCTAATTTTTATAATTGTATTACAAGGTTAGGGTTAGAGAAGTGTTAATCAGTGAGATTGAAGTAAATAAAATTACACGTTAAAGATAAGATTGGTAATATTTACTCGACATATCCATGAAAGCCGTTAAAATTATTTACTGACTTTATGAGTAGTTGGGATTTTTAATAATATGTTAACACAGTCCTTTTTAGTAACTAACATTATTAAAAAAATCAATTGGGTTATTGGTGTTTCAATGTAGCGACCACAATTTTTTTTTATAGGCACCAATCATGATCCAGAAAAATATAAGACATTTGTAGAGATATTTTCAAAAGTATTAATAATTTAGCCTGGACCATAGCAAACTATGCATTTTTAATTATATAATTAGATTGAACTAAACTATAACAAGAATACATAATGACCTATCGATATGGCAATAAATAAAATCGACGTACTTTTAGAATCGATTATTAATATACTCAGTTAAATCACATTTATCATACAAAATCATTCCTTGATTGATTTTGTTGCAGACTTGCTAAAAGACTTCTAATGGAGAACAAATAGTTTCCAACCATTGCTTTAAGTACCGTTCGCTACATAAGGTTAACTAGCCACGGAACCAGCGAACTGAAATAAATAAGATTAATGATATTTGTTCGTATCAAGAACATAAACTTTATCTATTATTTTGCATGATTACACAAGATGGTATAGCGAAGAAACGAATACAGGCTAAGGGCATTCAAATGCGATCACGACGTCTCTTGAAACAATTTGTAACAAATGTCAAGATCATAAAAGCTCCCGATATATCGACTGGTAGGTCAGCCGTGACCGGTTTGAGTAAAGAGGAATTTGTAGGAAAGACGACGAGAAGTGAAATGTAGGTTTGGTATGGAATAATACAACGGAAGTATAATTGTATGGAAAGATAAAAAGATCACGTGCCACAATGAAGATTCAGATGGTTATAAACACCGATGACTGTAGTATATATAATCATGTTCATCACACGTTTACCAGGATTCGAACCGGTGACCTTTGTTTGGTTTCATAGTCTGTGTCTTTGAAGAACTGCTATGCCTATTTAACTGAATACAAATAGTTAAGCGATATAAAAAATGATAACAATCTATTTCATCGGGTTGCAATATCATAACTAATTAATTAATTATACTAAACTTCACGCCACTTCCCTAGCGGGGTAGGCAGAGAGAACCGAACGCCATATGGCACGATCCTTACACACCTCACTCGCCTCTACGGTTAATATCATGCTTTTAAAAAGCTTTTTATACTATTTTCAAACTTTCCAAAACAATAATCAATCGGGGTTCTTAGATACCACAAGCCGTCTCGCTAATCACCAACAATTTAAGACCATTTCCCCCGATAAAATCTATCGCTCCACACAAAATATATGCATTATTAAACACTAATCCGCGCTTAGCCGCGTAGCACCTCACCGTATTTTAACATTGGCGATGCATTCACATCGTATCAGATGTTGCCGCATATTATTATTAATAGCTGCCTGAGATACCGCTTAGGGCTTTTATACACACGGGAGATAAAACATAACAGAAGCGTATTTATGGTCACAAATGATTGCTACATGTATCTATCTGGTAATCATTTGTGGTCCGTGTGATTGTCTGTTCAAGAGCGGTATAATTATAATTGTTAACTATGGGTAATCAAAAGAAAGAACTGCAAAAATATTGATTGGCAATAAAAACTAAAATGTTGAATCCAGAATTCAATTCCGGTTTTGTAGTATGTTGTTATATGTAGAATAATTTTTACCTATCTTTACTTAAATCTATCAGACTATCTACATGTTTTTAAGTAAGTTTGTAAGAAATAGATTAGACTAATTTTTATCCTAGAAAGAGCTAGGTCGTAAAAGCAAAAATTTTGAGAACTACTTACAATCTGGAATAACTTGAAAAAAAATTACTTTGAAATTAAAGGAGTTTAAATTCGGAATAGATACCAAGAATCAGAGAGTGAGAAAAGCAGTAGCCTTTTACCACAAAAAAAAACAATAGGTAAGTGATTTCCCGATTGATTCTGCTATTGTGCAGTGTACACATGAGCCAACATATTTATCGACAATGCCGAACGACATTCTGGGAATTCGCTAAGAGTAGCGCTGACTGTCGCACACAATTCCACATGTCTACACAAACCCTAACGACTGTAGGCAGCGCGCTCCCTCGTAACGAACTACTAGTTTCTTACAATGCTATCTCGAGCCTCGAAAACCAGTTACGAACCATTATCAGATCCTATGCCTGGGGTGGCATTAAACCGTTGCCCTCAGCTCTGCTTTGTTTATTAAATTATGTCCACTGACGCCATAAATATCGGCCTGAGACGCGTTCATTTAGTGAAATACCGATCTGACTTACGATACAGTATGAATTATGTCGTGTCCTTAAGAATATCGTCTTTAAGCCGCATAAACAAGGCTAGGAGGAGAAAAATGGGCTCTTATCTAGATCGCTGTGAAGGTTGTGCCGCGTGTTAGGTGTAAACTTGGATTTTGAATATTTTTACGGTGATGTTGTATTGAGGGAAATTCTTGGCTCTATCTGGAGTCAAGTATTGTGTCGCAAGCATTTTCTTATCTTTCTTAGACTTACCTTTGCAAAAAATTATTTGAGTAAAGATTTATACAAAACAGTCTCTTTGATTATGTTAATGAAACATTATCTGAGTTGTTCGACATTTTATTTGACTAAAACAAATTTTAAAGTTAGTAAAATCCTTAATACATCGATCGATAAAAAAATATTTCGAGATTTTTATATCTGAAGAATAGAAGCAATTAGCTAAAAACAGTTAATTTAAGATTTCTAAATGTGAAAAAAGTTTGCAATAAGAAACGATAATACGAACGACAAGATTCGGCATTTAAGATGAAACTCCACATTCCAAGTGCGCACACGTCCATGGCTGGAAGCTGACGTCGCTGACGTAGCGTCGCGCTAGCAAAAAAACAAACGACGCGATCCAAAAACAATTGAAAGACGCCAATCAGACCCCGGCGACGGGCTAATTTAAAAAGAAAATAATTCCTCAACGTTTGCGTTTGCTGCCAGATATAATCGCGTATTAAAAGTAATTGAATCAAAAACAAACGAAAATCGAGGCGAAACCGAGAAATAAGACGGCGAAAAAAGTCGAGACCGAGATGTAATGACGGAGATAACTTCAACCAATTACCGAGACCTGGAGTGCTGCATCGGCAGGATAAAAATGGACTTTGGGATCGCAAATATGCAAGGATGGTATTACGTAAAATACTGTGAGAGTCGGAGCTACAGGTTGGGAGGAAATGGAAGCGATATTTATTTTATTTGCGCTTTAGTGAGCTTGTTAACAATATAATTCACAACTCTTTTACTTTTTGAATATTTGTCTTACCATTTCATATGTCCGCAGTATTATTCGTGTAGAACAGTGTAGAATTTAGTTTGCAAAGTTCAAATTTAATCGATTTCATTAGTCTGTTAGTTAACTTACAATTATTCGGACATACAATTTATAGAATCTAATTATTAAATAATTAACTAATATATACAATCTTATTAATTCAGTTACTTTAAAAAAATATAAGACCGGTGATAGCTCAATGACATACGCACGTACCTAACATATGAATGGTTTTGTTTCAAACTCCTCTGGTTGCACATGTTTTCAAATCTATGTTTCGTATTTAGACCACTATTTTACTAGAGAAGTATGCCATCATCATCCTCTTGCCCTTCTCCCAGTTCATCTGGGGTCGGCGCAGCATGTCTTCTTCTTCCATACGTCCCGGTCATCCGTCATCAAGCTATCCACTTCAATTTTACTCATATCATCTTTCACACAATCCATCCATCTCTTATTTGGCCTTCCTCTTCCTCTCCATCCACTAATATTCATACTCATCACTCGCTTTGTCACATGTCCTTCCTCTCTTCTCATCACATGCCCATACCAAGATAAACGGTAGATAACGGTACTAGAGAAGTGTGCCAATGATGACTTATATAAATTAAACAAAAAATACTAATAACTTTAAGTAAGTTTATGTCATACTACCAATCTCGTAATGAAGAGTATGCAGAGTCCAAGTAGCAGTAATTTCTTTTGATCAATTCTATATCAAAAAAAAAATGTGTTTGAAATAGTTATGACGTGTGGAAAAATTATCGCTCGTCTGGCTCGATGGCGCATTTAGTAGTGATTCTGCCCCATGCGCCAAAAGTTGTGGGTTCGATCCCCACCCAGGATAAAAAATCGTGTGATGAATACTGGTGTTCGTTCTGTGTCTGGGTGTTCATATTTATTATTTAAGTACATATTTGTAATACCACTGTTGATTCTGATATCCGTAACACACGTACTATTAAGCTACTTACCTCGGAAACAGATCAATGTATGTGATTTTGGTCGATATAAAAGTAACTTTTGTTCCTTACAACTGTCCTAATATATTTTTTAAATCGTCCTCTTCAGACATCACCCTATAAACAGAAGGGGAAAGATAGGCGACGCGGGCATCTTGATAATATCGCGCGGGAGCTGACTCATTATTGCTCGCGCCGCGAAGACTCAACACCGCTTCATATTATTGTATTAACAATTGAACACTGATGATTGTAAGGCAGTAAGTGTTTTATGACTGGTTCGATGGCGCATTCGTTAGTGACCCTGCCCCATACGCTAAGAGCTGTGGGTTCGATCCCCATCCAGGACAAACATTCATGTGATGAATACTTGTGTTTGTTGTGTGTCTGGGTGTTAATATCCAATATTTAAGTATATATTTGAAATACCACTGTTGATTCTGATATCCGTTACTCAAGTGCTTAAGCTACTTAGCTTGGAATCAGGTAAATGTATGTGATGTAGTCGAATATTTATTAGTTTATGGTTACTTAAATGGACGATGTTACGAGTCTGGACTTAACGCACAACTAATAATCATGGAATATACCTATTCTACCGATGATACCTCGGTTCTCACCTATATTTATTGAATCAAGTTATTATATTAAAATGACTGCACTAATCTTTACTTAGTGGAATGAGAAAAATCGGAACATATTTATATATTCATAGTTATTATTCGAATGAACAAGTTTTTAACTAGTAGCGGCCCGCCCCGGCTTCGCACGGGTAGACATTTATTTTCTAACCTATCCTGACTTTTTTCAAAATATTATATAGCCTATGTTAATCAAGAATAATGTTTCTAATGGTAAAAGAATTTTCGAAATAGGTCCAGCAGTTTTTTTGTTTATTTATTACATACAAATATTTCCTCTTTATAACCATAGTACCTATAGATAGAAGCTTTAAAAGTTGCATGTTAAAGTTGGTTACAATAAATCCGTGCCATTGTCATGCAAAAACAAAAATCGTCCAAAGACTTATAAACCCTTAATAATTATATTCTCAGGTAAATTTGGATTAATAATTTGAATTAAAAATGGCGAGGCCCGAGGTCTCAATTAAATTTGGATTTAGATAATATATGATTTTAAATTACAAAAAAAAATCAGTCGAATTGAGAACCTCCTCCTTTTTTTTGAAGTCGGTTAAAAATTCAATGTGTATGTGTATAAAACCATTGGTTCCTACCAAAGGAATTGCCCAGTTAACCTAATTGGCTTTTTTAGTTTCAACCACATTTAAGAAGACGGGTGCATTTAAACTTATAATTTTATAGATCTCATTAAACCAAAACCAATTAACCGTAAAAATTAACCGCCAACATGATTATACTAAAAAAATAAACACCGGCGTATATAGCTTCATAACCCACGTAAGTATCATATTAAGTTGTAAAAGGCGAAGTTAACAGAACAAGCAAATATACAAGCATCGCAAAATGTCAACACAACCTTTTTCATATCTGAATTGTTGTTATTGTTAATAAAAGTAAAAAAAGCCGAGCGGCACAATTAATTGTCAGTGTGTGGGCATATGGAGACACAATAAGATAAGCGGGGCAAAACATAATGTCTTACAATACTTACTTACGAATCGGTTTTATAAAAAATCTTTATTTTGAAATACTTATGCAGAAAACATGGTCTAAGCGTGGACCACGACTAAAAACGGGACTTAACGCTAGGAAGATGATGACTTATTCAACGAGTAATAAATAGACCGTAGTAAACTTATTTATTGATTTTGAAAAATCCAGTACGTGCCCGGGTTTGAAACCAATACTCCCGCATATAAAACGCTTATTCTTACCATTGAGCTACGGTCCTCTATTCAATGCGCATATTGCCGACGCTAGCCTCATTAGTTTTATAATAATACTTTTTACTCCTTATTATTTTTGTATTCAAGTTTAGAATTATTTTTTTATTTTGATATAAGGCACCTATAGTTTTTCTAGTAGGTAGTCTCTTTGTAAAATACGTCTGTTCACACCTTGGCAGTTTCTATCATATAAAGGAGCACAATACTAAAAACTCCAAATCTTACCGTATATTAGCGTTATTATATGATATCTTAGTAAACACATAACATACATACATACATAACATCACGCCCATAATCCCCGAAGGGGTAGGCCGAGCCAAAGTGACAGCATGCTCTTCAACCACATTCAGTCAAAAAAAAACCGGGCTGGGTTAGATGGAAAGCTTTGAAAAAGGAGTGACAAGTGGCTAGCTCGTCGCCTACTCAGACACATACCCAAAAGCCCGTAAACCTTTAGTCGCCTTTTACGACATGCTATGCAAGAACCACAGTTAGCGCATTCTTTTTTTTTGTCCCAGATCAGTTTGGGCCAAGTCCCAGACCAACATGGGACATAGTATACACAGTCTAAGCTATTAGTTGCAACCAATGAGTTCGAATATTCACCTCATGTAGGTAACCCATGTGGGCGTAGTGAATTATGAAGGACAAAGATAACCCAGGGTGGGACTGAATTAATTAAATAATTATGACATATTGTCCTGTTTCAATGGCAGGGTGGGGCTGATAAGAAATTATAGGTACCGAGCACTCATTAATGATTCCGAACGTTGCTCGACTTGTGTTTGTATACCATAATGGACGTGTTACATTGGACCTCCTTGTAAATGTATTTCTTGCTAAGGATAAGATGTTATCGCTTCCGATTACAAATGATTAATATTAAACCGATCGCCGATATGTAGGCGGTGGGGGTACGATGCGGAAGGCGAGGCACTTTCCAAAACGGGAGACTAAGGATACCACACAGCTTGAAGATAAATGTCGAAATCGAATTGTTGAGTTCGATATGCTATTCTCATCGGACATCGATTAGCTAAGGTAATGAAGACAAAGCCACGCTTGTGTCTAAAACACTAGTTGTATTTTTCTGTAATAAATACTAATTTAATGGAATATGTTTGTGAATACATAATAGTAAATATCAACGTCAATATGTTTTACCGTAAGAAAAAACTAACTTTTTAAATATTTTGCCAAGCTCATACTATCTGAAAACTATCAGTAATTGTATTTGATCAAATAAATATCTGCTAATATAAGGCCTAATATATTTGATTATTAATTATTAAATAAATTGTACTTATAAAATCATCACAAATATCACCAAAAATTAAATCTTCAATCAACCACATAAAAAGTAGTTTAATCAGTTTCAAATTGCACATTACTCGTTCCATTATATTTCATACCGTATCTTAATGGTGTACCGGCTCATTGCATGTAAATGAGTACTTTGAGAGAGATTCTCTAATGAGGCACATTCAGGTATTTTTTATTCGCATTAACAGACCTCAGGCGGTCTCACAATGACCTAATTTACATTTTAATTGTTCTCCGAGAGGATCGAAATCAATTCGACATTTTTAAGCATAACATCAGAGCCGTTTTGGTTCCAAACCTTGCTAATGTCTTTATTATAGGACTGGGTTTAATTTGTTAAATATATTTTGGATACGGTTCACGACATATTTATTATGATAAATAGCCTTTGGGATTAATGGAATGGCCATTTTGTTTGCCTCGACCATTTAGTTTTTTTTTTGGTTTGAATTTGTTTTTTGGCGTGCTATTATTTATTGTTCGATTTGTGATTCTTGATCGGTAAATGTGATGTGGAAATGATCTATTAGTTGAGAAAAATAATTATACAATTTTTTTTCACGCCTTGTATCGGAGGCTAATTTCGGTTGCTGAGCCATCGGAGTAAGTTTTTTTTTCAATTGCTCTAGGGTGTTAATATAATATTATTTGCTATTAATATCTATGATAATACTTCGCGTATAACATTAAATAAAATAAATAAATAAATTTTCCAAACTGACACACCAATTCCCTAGTTCCAAACTAAGCTTATGCTTGTGCTATGGATACTAGATGAACGGATAGACATACTTATATAAGTTTTTATATAAGTTTATAAACATCCATGACTTAAGTACAAATGTCCATGATCATCACACGAAACATTTGCCCCTAGCAGGATTCGAACCCGCGACCCTAGGTTTCGTGGCCAGGGTCTCTTACCACTCAACCAACAGGCAATTCAAAGTTAAAGATGTTTATTACTGTAGGTAATGAACATGTATTATTCAAGTAAATATTTAATTTCTATAGTTATCATGTTGATTGATTACATGTTCCTGTATGGTAATAAAGTGGGAATAAACTTATTTAAATTATTGTGGACATAATAATACATATTATTATACAAGTAGCATATTTTTATTATACTTATAAAATAATGAGATAAAAACAAAAAAATATGTTGCAGGTATCTTTATCCCACGGGTAAATTAAAGGCTTTGTAGACAAAATATAACTTGTTTTTTTAACTAACTAACTAAAAGTATAATCTGTAAAGTATCGACTAATAGGTCTCGAAACAATGTATGGTAAATCTCTATATTTATTTATATACTTACTTATATAAGCTCGGATGTATATTATTCCAAAATAATTTAAACAAACATTATTCAAGGCGACACTAATGTCACAATATTTACAGTTATCAGTGCATTCTAAACAAAACCTAGTTACAATCAAAAACCGCCCTTAAGCCTATTAAAATAAGATTGTACACGTTTGTCCATGAGTAGTAAAGTTAATTTTTAAACGATCATTATAATGTAGCACGCGTTGATTACGTCTAGTGCTGATGGATCACTTCCCTTAATTTTTACAACTTTGTCCATTCATTTCTTAAAATAGATTTTAAACCTTACTGTTTAAGTAATAAGAGTTTATTATTTGAAAGCTGTTGATAAGTAGATGTGAATAATTCTAGTTACGGCGTGAATCACTAACGCCATGTCAACGTGGCTCCATCTATACTCTGAAAGTCTTTAGTGTTTTATGCACGTACTTTTTTTTTCTATGATACTGTCTGCTTTAAATATATTTAAAAATGTATTTATTTAGATATTCAAGGTAGCGGTAGCTCAATGGTAAGGACACGTGCCTCTTATGCGACGAGTGTAAATTCAAACCCGGACGCATTCCATTGGATTTTTCGAATCTATGTATAGAGTAATACCATTCGTTTGGCGGTGATATCACACTAGGAAAATTATCATGAAAAACGTATTTACTATTAAATAAAAATAAAAAATGTATAGACTGACACACCAATTCCCTAGTTCCAAACTGAGCTTATAAGCCTGTGCTATAGATACTAGGCGAACGGATAGACATACTTAAATACGTTTATAAATATCCAGGAATCGAGTAAAAATGTCCATGTTTATCACACACAACATTTGCCCCTAGCAGGATTCGAACCCGCAACCCATAGTTTCGTGGCCAGGGTCTCTGACCACTCTACCAACGGGCTAGTCATTATATTCTTTCATTTAATTGTCCAGAAGGTGAAGTTACGATTAGAACCAGAACTACATCTGGAATAATGGGGATGTTGACTGGCTAGTCAATTGAGATACTTTTGAGCTGTCAAAACGAAATCACTTTATAGATTTTGTATGGGCTTGTCAACGTGTGACGTCACTAGTTTGTATAGTCAACTGACTTAATATAAAGCAGTTTTTGTAAAATTAAAAATCTTAGACTCAATATGATACAAAATCAATAAGGCTTAACAGCATACTACGTTACTTTCTTTTTCAGAATTGATATTTCAAAATTAAATATAATTGGTGTCAACATCCCAATTTTATTTTCGTCTTTAAGATATATGTACGGATTTATACTGCTAGCTCCGCCAAAACATCTCAAGAAAAAATGGACACGAATGAGTAACACGATAAAATACTCACAAAATACACAAAAGGGCTTTCTTGATACTGCAATTAAATAATACTTATTCTAATGAACTAGTAATCTATACTTATAATAAATCTGTAGAGAGGTCAATTCTGTACATGAAATATATTTTCAAAATAACTATCAGGGGGTGATTAGTGATCGATACTGATGCCAAAAATGCAATCAGTAAAATTTTTGTCTGTCTGTCTGTATGTTCCTTATAGAAACAAAAACTACTAGACGGATTTTAACGAAACTTGGTAAAATTATTCTTCATACTCTTGGGCAGGTTATAGTATACTTTTCATCACGCTACAGTCAATAGGAGCAGAGTACTGAAGGGAAATGTTGGGAAAACGGGAGAAATTACTCCATTTTTTAAGCTTCCGACGCGTGTGCAGCCTTAATGGTTAAAGTTACATAGAAATCATGTATGACGGAAATAGTCTTTATAATATTAACCAAAAACGCGGGTGACACCGCTGGCACAGCTAGTAATTCTAATATAATTACATGAAGATGCTACTCTCGATTATTAAACTATTTCAACTTAATCACATAAATCTTAGTTATAATTCATTCATCCCAAACAATTTTATCGCCGTAATTCTATAACATTATAGTCTGTTATTAAATAGACTTTATTATTACAAATGACCTTAAATGTAGGTATTATATTTGCCCAAAACCAAATACTTATAAGGCTTAAGTTCTACTGAATGTATTCACAAACTAAATTGATAATCAAATCATTTATATACATTTCTGTAAACACAATAGCAATCGAAATTAGTTTTACTAATCCGCTTTTCAGAGTTTATTGTAGACTAGCTTTGGCCCACGGCTTTGCTCGCGTGGTACATCGATGAAACATAGCTTATGTGTTATTCTGATTTATAAGCTATACTATTGCAAAGTTTTATTAAAATCCATATAGTACTTTTTGCGTGAACGAGTTACAAACATCCACACATCCATCCATACAAACTTTCACGTTTATTAATATAATAAGATTTGATGCAACTAAATCGGTTTATACTTGAGCCTTATAGAAGCGTCTTTGATGTAAAATTCAATTAAAGGATCGTTTGTACGTGACTTAACTTTATTGCGATAGTTTTCGGTTTTTTAACAAAAAGTTTTCTTTGTGTATTCTACAAGCAAGCCCTCACGCGTGCTTAAAAGTAAATAAATCATTCATGACGTGCCTTTTAATAAGAAGTTAGTAAAACTCGGAACGGAAAAGAAGTAATTAAAGCTCCAGGTTTAAATTTTAAATGTGCGTGGACAAAAATGATCAGGCTCGTTCAATGGCTTACTTTAGTTACTGACATTGGCAAATGTTGTCGTTGGCCGTTTTTGTTTATTTTATTTCGCTTTTGATATTTTAATAGTTTCTTTACAAACCTCCTCGTTCCGTTTCATCATCAAATCATTTCCATGGCTAACAGACACATTTGGTTATATCTGGACTGGCCTGTTGGTCGAGTGGTTAGAGACCTTGGCCACGAAACCGAGGGTCGCGGGTTCGAATCCCGCTAGGGGCAAATGTTTCGTGTGGTGAACATAGACATTTGTACTCGAGTCATGGACATTTATAAACGTATTTAAGTATGTCTATCCGTTCGCCTAGTATCCATAGTACAAGCTTATGCTTAGTTTGAAACTATGGAATTGGTGTGTCAGTCTGAACAATTTATTATTATTATCTAATGGCAAATAATAGTTAAGTGATGGACTTCCAAATTTGATTTTTGTACAACGTAAGGTCAACAGCAAGTCAAGTTACCTACTTGCAGTTCAATATTAGCTCTTATTCCCCGGACATAAGGGTGATACAATGTCTGATGTGCTGTTGTCTGTACATAGTCTTTTCACGTTTTAGAAGTGAAGCTTAATAAATTCACCGTGAATATATCCAATATCGCAACTTTTCAATTCCACGAATCACGTAGGCAGACTCGAAAATCAAAATTCTTGTACCATTTGTATTGTCGCCGTTTCGTTTGCTTCATAATACTTTTATTATATTTTCGGCCAAGCCCGATGATTCACAACCCTCAGATAGTCTGAGTTATGCCTTTGCCGATAGCGTGGTCCAAAAAAAGCCGAAAAACTTTTCGCTTTGTTCTTTGTCGCCCCGTCATATGCAAATGTGGGCTCGGCTGATTTAGGGTTTGCATTACCGATGCACGAAAATGTCTAAAACTGCATAATGGCACGCTGATGACGTAAAGTTTTCCAGGAAACGAGGTTTTGCTTCATCGTCGAACTATGTTAGGAGAATTTGAAAGACCTGGTAACTTAAACTGATTGCAAATGTGTTTCAGTAGAATTTTGTTGAACTCTTTGCCTTCATACGCACAAGAAATAGTATCTCATGTGATTATGTCGATTGTGATGATTTATGTATAATATCAATAGTAACATTAAGCTACGTGCTTGCTAAATAATAAGTGACTTTTGCGCAAATATCTTATGTAACAATACCAGTGGTCAACGAGATTATGACGATACAATCAGGAGATAATAATGTTTAAACTTTTGACTAAGGTCTTCTTTCTGTGTCGAAATTTAAAATTGAGCGAACAATCATATTTTTTTTATTAATTTATCTTAATATGCAGTTTTCCCTACACTCAATACCATATCAGTTAGGATATTCAATGGTAACAGAGATTTATTATGCTTTGATATTGTAAGACAAATCGGTTGCTACAATATCGAGTGAGTGGTGCGTAGGCATTGTTCCACGTTGTCGCTGTTACTTATTAATGTGACTGTATGCTCAGAGAAATTGATTTACTTAGTGTTGCAATGTTATTATTGAAATAGTCGTAAATTACTGGCTACATAATATAAAGATAAAAAAAAAAACTTAATTTTTCTTCATTAAAATACATCTTTTTCTAAAGCTCTCCAAAATGAAAGAGTATTTTTTCTCGTTTATATATTTTGTATAAAGAAAAAGTAAATTGACGCAAATAAAAGGATAAGGTAGAAAAATCAGTAGAAAATCTTTATAAAGCTTAGGATATATCTTGGACCTATATTTCTTTTACTTAGCAATTTATTTAACATTTTTGCTATGCCACTTTTAGCTACTTAGCTTAAAGTCGCATACCTATTAAGTATACATAATATGTTTTTATTACCAGAATCCAAGTATTCAAAATGATTTAAAATAAATATACAACATATTTCCTTAATTCCCGAATAATCTTCTAAACTCTATCACTATAGAGTTCATCCAAGTGTAGCTTAAAAGTTGTCTAGAAAACGATCCATATTTTATTTTAAAATCTATTTATAACACACCAGCTCGCTCCATCCAAGCAAGCTCTAATTGATTAATCCACTAACTGTAGTTCATTTGTCTTCATGCCTTGAAAACCATTTGCCAACAGTATGTTCCCTGATAAGCTCTCGAGAAAACAATATTAATCTCTCGATGATTCATCTTTTATCGCTCAAGGTTGCATGTACGTATCAGCTGGGGTATAATAAATCAACGGATAACTTATCCTTGGGCTTAGAGCACTATGCCCTTTTATTATGCTCCGAGAATTGTGTGGTGATGAAAACTGAGAACCCTTTGGGTTAAGCATTCGATGAATTCTTGTAAACGTTAATATGTAATAGTAAAATAAGGTTGTTTGTTCTATGATATCGCTGGAACCGAAGATTGTAAGTGACGAATTGTATACGGTATTTTTATGCTAATTTTATAAATAATTCTCATTTAACGTTTAAGAAGACAAACTTTGACAAAGAAGTCTTGATATTATTATTTGTTATTAATTTTTTTCTTTGTATTTTTATATGGTAACAACAAGTAGGGTAAAATTACTTCAAAGCCCACTTTTACAGAAAATTTTCGGAAGACAAAGCCTGAGTTTCCCTTATACAACCGTTTATCTTTAAAAATAACCTATATGCATGCCCCTTAACTGTACTTAGTATCGCGATAAACGGGACCAATATTGCTCTCAAGCCGTGCCAAGGCGTAATAAACGCATGAAAAGTGTTACCACAGGATCATTTGTTGTTCAATCTAGATTATCTAGCGACAACCTTGTTGTAAACCCGTAAGGTTCACATTGGTGTGGCACAAAAGATAGCTAATATCTAGGATGAAATTAATGATGCCGCTATTGGAAAGCGTTTGGTTCGGAAACTCGTGGTGTGGTGAAATGTCGCCATCGATCAAGTTCATAGCGTCCTTGGTGTCATGGATTTTTTATTGACACTTTTTATAAAAAAAATTGATTTAAGCAGTTGTTATGTTATTGAGTTTATTTTTAATGAACAATGATAAG
This sequence comes from Glyphodes perspectalis, assembly GCA_951394215.1. Lineage (NCBI taxonomy): Eukaryota > Metazoa > Arthropoda > Insecta > Lepidoptera > Crambidae > Glyphodes > Glyphodes perspectalis. The sequence goes on along the minus strand of OX596212.1, from coordinate 12,062,738 downwards.
TAGACATTGGAAATATTTCTCACATGCGAATTTCTTAGTAAAGACAATTGTAAAACTGCGTATAAAAACTTTATTTAAAAAAAAAATACATATCTTAACATTTTTATATGACACACATGATAAGGACTTCCGTAATATTCAGTATCGAGCCATTCAAAAACAAATGCTACCAGAATACCTTACAGACAATGACTACCATTGCTCAGTGAACCATTCAGCAAAGTACATTATCCGAAGTGAGCCCGCGCCAATTATTACGGGCATATAATATGTCAATCGGCGGGGAGGGATCCATTTATTAGCATAAGGTAACCGCAAGTTCGCCGAGCGACTGCCAGAAATAACAAATTAGGGTAACTGTGCCGAGGCGAACCTCTAGCCGCCATTGTGCGCACCCCAGCTCCAGTGCTAATTGTGTTTTTGTTTGCTATGTTACGGCCGATGTCGCTGATATTTTGCGATTTCCTCTCGTGTGGGCTCGGCGAATTATAAGCATTTCGTTTGACCAGTATTAAAAAACGGTCAGTTTTTAAATACTGGTCAAACGTACGTACGCTTTGAATAGCATACCTATGGTCGGTTTTCAGAAGGGTGGGTCCTTTAGATTTTACGAGATTATTTTATTTGAAAATATTTTTGATAACTAGCACGACTTGGGGTATTATGTGCTTTTTTCATAAACCAAATTCTTAACACACAATTAAAAATTTTCAAATTCATACGCCCGTGATTTTATATTCTTGAACAGTTTACCAGTGAATTATATAATGGTTAATAACAATAATAATTTTTCCATGTCTAAATGTTCATGACATTATGTTTTGAAAATGGGTTTTTTTAATTACAGGAAACAAAATATTGTCAGCTACATCAATGTTCTAAATGTACATGTATATACTGACGATTTATAAGTGCTTATTTAAGCCAACCTAAGTAAAGATAACTTCATTCATTCATTCGTTCAATGTCACGGCTAATCAACGAATAGATATATATTGGCTTCCGTAACCGTTGTTACATATCACCCTAAGTACATAGATTGAGTAATAAGCTTTGTACGGCCCACATTAAATCCTCAACATTTACTCGATTTGTTGAGATATATATACATATATAAAAACCCAATAAAGGGCATCAAAAGGCTAAGCCCTATCTGTTCATCTGACAAAATCTTGCTAAACAGCACGATCCACACAGATCCGAATATTGGCAATCCGGGCTAAACCTCTCTTGTCATGCCATATGCCCGAGCGGTAACAATGGAATTAGTCGTCATTCAAAGTACCGGGGCAAATTCTAACATATCTGGATAACGTGTGGCAAGTGCACTCGTGACAGGGGTGACACTTTGAGCCCCCGATGCTGACATTATGTGACAACAGAGGGGTGTACGACCGAACAATGAGCCATCACCGTACCTCCCTGTCGTGTTCACGGACACTTTTATGGTACCCATGAATACAAAATTGAATTCAAACATTCGGGATTGATTTCGGACCGGGTGCAGTTTGGGCTATTTGTACCATAAATTATGCCATAAATTTCACTGTTGAATTAGATTTTAGAGCGATAGAGGATAGTGGATTAGGTTCGTAAAAAGCGCAATTTCATTCCAAGGACTATTATTACGGGTGATAGATAAAATAGATTACAAGTTCGGCGAGTTGAATTCAATTAAAGGCGAAATGAAGGTCAAAGACCTTCTTGGGTAAGACGGTGTCATTATCATTATTTAGGTATCGAACGACTATTTCTTACTTGCTATTATCTGTTCGCCAGAATCATAGCGTTAATAACCAAGATTATCAATTAAAGGAAAGTATTTTCCAAGTATCTATGTAACTGATTTATTATTCTGTTATTAGTATTATTATTAGTTATCTTAGTAGTTAAGTATCTATTCTCGTAAGAATATGTGATTGTATAGAAATAGGTTTTAATAGTTCACATCTGAAATACTTGTAAACATCGTAAACACGTAAAATACTCTATGAGGCTATTTGTTTGGCTGCTTTCTTTTCACGCGTTAATTACAACAGAGTGTATCTAACAAACCGAAAATCACGCGGGTGGAGTCAGTGGCTAAAGCTAGTTACGTATATTTCAACCCTTTCGGTATGAATGACGCAACCTCAAATCACGCACTTGACAAGAATCGTAAGTATCGGGAAGCTGATATTTTAAATTTCATTTTAGCATTCAAAGTGAGGAAGGAAATAAATTCACCCACAAGCGCGGCTCGAAATATTCAATGAAGAGATTTTATGAAGAAAAAAAAATCTCATTTGCATCTCAAAAGCTATGCGAGTTAATGGGAGCGTTTCGAATGCGAAGCACGTCATTTCCCATTCGTCGGTTTCAACCCTTACACGACACTTCGGAGTAAGGGCTTGTGTCCATTGCCGGAATACCAGCGCTTCTGCGGTGTTGACCCGATGCCGTAACAGCATAATGCTAAGGCTGAGACCTAGTTGGTAGGACATACACACGTTTCTTTCTAATTCCATCTTTTTAATTTTTCCTATTTCTCTTTGTATATTGTTTATTGTTTGCTTAATTTTTATTTTTTAATAACAAAGATATAGCGATTTAAAGCTATTGAATATAATACATACATGCATAATATCACGTCCCTAATTCCCAAAGGGCTATGCAGAGTCTAAAAGGCAGCAAGCCCCTTTAACCACAATTAGCTAAAAAAAAATTATAGTTAAAAATGTGAACAAGTATGTAGTTGAGTAGAATACCAAAAAAAATTATAGAAAAGTGATTTTACCTAAAGTCCCGAAATATTGACGTCCTATTTTATCCAATGGAAACAGTACTTACAAATATTTACCTACACACTGAAACGATAACATATAAACAGTGTTATATTATTGGAAATAAACTATTTATATGTACAACAATACAGAAATAACTTAAGTCTTGCGTGAGTATTGTAACTTAGATTGTCTGGTTTTCATTACAGATATTCGAACAGTAAAACAAGTCCTAGCTCATTTAAAGGTCATCGCCAGTAACCTAGTACATAAGACAGATTATAGATTTTTGCTTTGTATAACGAGGTATGTAAACATCTATGACAACAGAGTACATACTGTAATATCTAGGGAACGAAGAGCGATGGCGTTTAACGTACAAGGTGTATTTATTTTTAACCGACTTCAAAAAAAAAGGAGGAGGTTCTCAATTCGACTGTTTTTTTTTTTAAATAAATCCAATTTAGATAATTATTCGAATACCACAGAATAAAATGGTAAATTATTATAATAATTGCTTGTTGCATACATACATAAATATCATCACGCCTGTAATCCCCGAAAGGGTAAGCAGAGCCAATGGGGCAGGTAGCCACATCAACCACATTCAGCCAGAAAATAAAACTGGTCTGGATTTTGTGGAAAATTGTGAAAAATTGCTTGTTGCGATATATTTAACTTTATTAAAAAAAAAATACTTTTATTTTAAAATCTGTTTTATATGTTCATTTGTCATAAGATTATAACTAACTAAACTTCACGCCACTTCCCTAGCGGGGTAGGCAGAGAGAACCAAAGAGATTCTATTATACATATTTGAAATTCTATTAAGATTATATTTTGGAAAACGTATAACACATAAATACATTATATATGTATGTAGCAAATATATAACAAATTTTTAGCTTATCCTTTCACTCCAATGTTTCGTGTGATAAACATAAACATTTGTACTCGAGTCATGGATATTTATAAACGTATTTAAGTATGTCTATCCGTTAACCTTTTTTTTTGTTCGTGAGGAATGCCTCTACGCATCGTCCAGGTAGACCTGAGTTCATACTCAGGTCTTCCGAACCCGACACACCCTTGTAGGACCTTGCCTATAATGGTGTGTTGCTCGGAACTCGGCTGGCAACACCATTTCCCCTACCGACTAAACCTCACGGCTGCCATTATTCGCGCGCTGAACGCAAAACTATCGGGGTCTCCACTGCCGGGATTCGCTCGAAAAGTCTACGCAGCGCGCTCTGCGCCTTGCGGCTCATCTCGAGAGAGTGGAATTCTCCCCCAGAATAGTATCCTAACGGACAGAGTATGACAAGAGTTGTCATCCTCTCCGGGAACGGTTGAGTGCTAGAAGGCTCCCCCGCTATCTCCCACGACCTAAAAGGCTCTTTTAGTCGCCTCCTACGACATGCAGGGATACCTCAGGAGTAATCGGAGTTGGCCCTGCAGGGCGCTGTCTATCCGTTCACCTAGTATCCGTAGGACAAGCTTTAAGCTTAGTTTGGAACTGGGGAGTTGGTGTGCCAGTCTGGAGAATTTATTTATTATTTATAATTTGTATTTCCTTTTATTCACAACAGGGCATTAAACTTAAAATAACACACAAACAACGCTCCCTTTAAGAAGTTCCTCTCTCACCGTACAAATTTTAATGAAACATTTCTAATTGCCATACATGTCTTTACCGCAATCCAGACGCCTGCAAAAGGGTACTCGTAAAGATTTCAAATGAAGTAATTACAGACGTGAGCTGTTATGAGGTGCTTGTTACTGACTAATCTGTAATACAGGTTCGAAGAACGGAGAATGTTCAAACCAACAAAGAGCAATTTTAAATATTTTTCCTGAGGAATCCTCCTTTATTCGATACTTCAATAGCACAAATTACCTCTGTCTTGTACATTGAGCTATTATTTACGCTAGTAATAATAGTTCAATGGTCTTGTATGTTTTATTGCGATCAAAACTAACGAATATATTTGCACATTTTATAGTATACAACGTAAAATTTAATGCAACCATTAATTTAATTTACAAGGAAATCAAACACAGTTACGTCTGTTTCCATAATAAGCATGCTTATGGATTTTTTAAACTCAAGTAAGTACAAATTTACAGCTCTGCATATATAACCATGATGCAATGGAAGGTTCCCCTACTTAACGGCTTTGATTCAAGCAATTTAATGACTGGCCAAGTCAAGTGGTCAGAGACCCTGGCCACGAAACCAAGAGTCGCGGGTTCGAATCCCGCTAGGGACAAATGTTTCGTGTATTTAACATATACATTTGGACTCGAGTCATGGATGTTTATAAACGTATTTAAGTATGTCTATCCGTTCACCTAGTATCCATAGCACAATCATAAGCTTAGTTTGGGACTAGGGAATTGGTGTGTCAGTCTGAAGAATTTGTAAAAAAAAAAGTAATATCAAGACTTATTAAACCCAGGATCATGGTTTAAGCGGACACTAATATGGAAAAAGACAACGTTAGAAAGAAGATATTTTTAACCGATTTAAAAAAAAAATGGAGGAGCTTCTTAATTGCCGTATTTAAATATATCTACGTTGGAAGAACTCTTCGCCCGTACGTCCATAAGCCTCGTGCGATCAAACGGGTGGCGCAATAAAATTAGCAAACACATTGTGACGAATGCCCAAAACTGAGTAAATTAATACACGTTTAAAAGCTTTCGCTCGTTTCGCTCAACCCTTTATCGATGTCTTTTTAATTGCCGTGTTTGAACAATTCGCTTGGCTTCGGAAAGGTTTCGAATTGAGACAGTTAATTTTGGGACGTCGCGTTTTGTCGTTCTTAATGCAACAACTTTAATTTATAATATCTTCTGTAACGAAGAAGTAACGAAGGGCTATCCTGCTAAGTAAAAATAAGTTAGAAACAAATAAAAGACTCTATTAAAAAATATGGCAAATAGTCTATTGAGGAGACATCCGAACATGTCCAGCGATTGAAAATGTTAATTATTCCTGTACCTAACTAATTAACTAAACTTTACGCCACTTCGGGGTAAGCTGAGGCCAGATGAGGCCATATGGCACGATCCTTACACACCCTATTCGCCTCTTCAACATTCCTGTACGTCGTATTAGAAATTTCTATTAACTTAATACATTAACAACAATAAATGAATCTTTAGGTGAACTCTGCTTTGATCAGCTTCAAGCAAATTGTACTAATTTTTCACCAATCCCATTAATATGATGTTGCGTGAAATATATTTCATTATCAGAAATCAAGAGCCACGAATAAGGTCGCACAATAAAATCACGTTGGACAGTCATTTACTGTTCAACAATGACCGTAAAAAGTTACAGCGGAACGCTTTTGGTGCACCAGAAATGGAAAACCACTGTTAATTCGATCGTGCTTTCGCCACCACAAATGCACGCATCGAAAACAAATTCGGCTATTTTGCAGCGGGACTTCGATCAGGTTTGTCCAAATAGATCTGTCAGCGGTTAATAGAAAGTGTGCTACGAAATAAGTTCTACTTATGTATTGTATCATTTTCTTATTATGTAAAAAACGAATATATATTCTTTTACACTAGGTAGATCGGTGATAAAATGGTGTGAACTAGATAATAATAATGCACTTATATGTTTTGTGATGTTTAGGCCCTGGCTACGAAACTGGCTACGTCATGCCTAGCATGTCGTAAAAGGCGACAAATGGTATATCGGATTTTGGGTGTGTGATTGTGTAGGTGACAGGTTAGCCGCTTGTCACTGCTTTTTTACAATTTTCCATCTAACCCAGCCCGGCTATTTTTGGCTGAATGTGGTTGAAGGGGCATGCTGCCCCTTTGAAGAGTCAAGTCCCCGAAGGGGTGATGATATGTAAAGGCCCTGACTACGAAACTAACAGTCGTTTGAATCTAGCTAGGGGCAAAAGTTTGTGGAATGATTTTTTTTCATTTGAGTACCTGTTATTTTAAATAAAGTAAAATTTTCAATGCAGCATAGATAATTATCTCATCAGGGATATTTAATTTAAAAGAAAAAAAATCAACTTCAGATAATGTATTTATAAAAGTCTTATTGACAATATAAACGCAACCTTATCTCTAAAATATTGTATAACAAATCAACATGATAAATCCAGTCAAATATTTATGATCGAAGATTTGAGGTTCCCGCAAAATAATATCAGCCGGCGATCAGCGCTCGTCGACGGAATGAAATCAATTTCAAAGTTGGTACGCGCCGATCGCGATCTTTCATACCGTTCTTCATTAACTCGATTTTATCGAAAACGATTTTAATAATAATTGGAACTCGTCTCAGATGATGTGGCGATTAAGAGCGAGTTTTTTAAAACCTTTTTCTTGATCAATCTCCGTCCTAATTTCGCTTCCGCGTACCTTATCTCGGCGTGTGCTGATCGCCGAATCGTTGGAATCTGTTGAAGTGTGTAATTGCAGAAAAGATGTTGCATTTTTATTTTTTTAAGGGCGATAACCATCTAGCAATTTTGATCACAACATGCATGAAATCTTTTTCATGATAATAATCTCGATATCTCGAAAGTATTGTATCATAAATTTTGACAAATTTACCTACTGCAAACTATACTATATTTTTTTTCTTGTATTATATATGAGTTCCCAGGTATTATACAAAAGTTTACAAAAAAAAATATAATAATTCTTTTTAACTACAAAAAAAAAACTACAAAAATAATTATGAATAGAACATTATCTTGTATACAAATAATTATAGTTAACCTAACCATGGGCGAAAGATTTGATATATTCTGTTTTGACTGTTCTTTACTTAACTTGACAATCAAAGGAACACTCGCGTTTTATCTAAACTCATCATCCAGTTCGAACACATTAATTTGCATGCGTCGTAAAACCACTTAATAGTCAAAATAAAGGTTTCCCTACCCTAAAACGACATAATGCCAAACCAAACAAACCCATATCTTCCGTTAAACCAACAAAGCCAAAGATTAAACCACTCAATAGAATGAGCAGAACATTCAAGCACAGTAACAAACCTCATGGCCGACACTTCCCGTAATCTGCATAAGCGACAAGTACCCAACAATATCCCATCTCAGGCATCTCGCACTTATCTGATTCACACTAACAATGCCACTCATTGGCCCACCAGTTTATTGTTTCAAACTTCGCTTAGGCTATTATGGGCATAGAGTAATAACGCAGAAGGCTATAATTACCTATTCTGTAAGCAATTAAGTATGTTTTTGAACTGATGAAAAGTAGTACCTACTTATATATGTATTAAAATGTTGCTTGTGTTTGTAGCAAATAAAAAGTTATTCTGTTCAAAAGCAGTTTGGTTTGATATTTTTTTATATATATTTGGGTAAAATCAACAGTCCTTCAAGTTATAACTAACTGTTTGTTTAATATAATGAATTGTAAGATAGTTTTGTATTAGTTTATATATTTTTTTCCGCATAAAATGGCAACAGGTCTTTGTTCTTTAATGTGTATTTATTTATATTGTGAACTTTGTATACTTAAATCAGTTATTTTACGAGTCATTACAAACGTAGTAAATTAAGTTGCTGATACTAGATCAATAGGCTTTTTTTTGGGTAAACTAGCCTATTATATAAACTTACCCTTCTGCATAATTATTTTGTTTAAGCAACAACCACGCAAGATTTTATCTAAAGCTAAATGTTTCGTGAATAAAATTGGTCGCGGCCGTTGGAATCGGATCTCGGATCGTACACGCGATGAATCGATTGCATCTCGATATTCACCGATGCTATCTGAATCGATGTTGCGTAATTATAGAGCAGTTAACGTTTATTCCTTCGCCGAACTTTGCACATGCATTATTCAGGTTTTTCGACGGGCCTTTGGTGTTTTGTGCATCGATCTTAGAGATACCCGGAAATGGAATGTCCATTACTGAAAATAGTTTGATTGGAAGTGTTTTTGTGATTTTTAGTGATGAGTTGTGGCTTCATTTGCTTTGGCAGTTGATTTAGCTTTTAAAAAGCGTCTAAAGATTTTTTATTTCAGCTAGTTATTCCCAGATCTCCTGGATCAAACATCAATACCGTCGGCAGTGAAAATCTCGGAAGTCGCATTTACTTTTTTTTTCGTTTGTTTTGTAGGTCATATCAGATTTATTTAGCCACGAGATATTTGAATACGTACGATTGTGTGCCACTGATTACAATAATTCTTAAAACAATAACAATAAATAGTAGGTTCCTTTCTGATCCAATTTTTTTTTTCAAAAGCAGTTTTTTCTTCCTTCTGTGATTTTTTGTCAAAAGCATTCTCGAGGTTTTCACTGCCGAACGACGATATGGAATGCAGATTTTTCAAATTTAATAAATTTATCTGGAATAAGACAGATATAAAAACAAAAAAAAGACGGGGACAAGCAAGACTATATTTATATGTATTCAAATTTGTTCGGTTTGAAATGTTGTAGGCTATTTCATTGATGATTGTGAAATATATTGAGATAAGTATTAGTAATTTTGAATAGAATAGAATAGAATAGAATTGATAATCTTTATTCGACACACACATTAAAACACAAGCTACAAGAAAAATATGAAAACATAGAAACATAACAAATGTGTGCCAAAACGGCGCCCGCTCAGCTGTGTCGTGAGACTGCCTTATATAAGGCAGACCACGACGCTGGTTTTCAGCGGGTACCTGTGTCTACTCCGCGCATCCGCCCCCATCCACGCTACCTATCAAGTAAGACGAGGCACACAGAAGGAGGCAGATGCGCGAAGCAGAGGTACATTAACAAAAATATTAGCAATATAATGTAACTGGTTGCTGTCCTAATTAAGTAAATAAAGTCAATAAACGTCGCGCGTATTACATGACACCTATCCTGATTGTTACCTCCACTACATAATACCGATGAAAACACTTGATTCCAATCCTACCCAGACAAAACAGATAAACAAAAACATAAAAACAGGTTGAAAACATGTGATTGCATTACCGCCTATTGTATAAACCCCTCGTACAATATGGGAGCGGCATAAATGAACAATACGCAGTAATTATGCCACAATGAGCTGTCATACTGATTTTAGAGCTGTGACAATCAGTAGCGGGTCGGTACTGATATGTGGCGATGTATATCGTTGAATGTGCGAGTCACAAGCGGAGGCGGGGACTGTGATTTATTTTTGAGTGATTTTTATTTTATCTTAAATACCCTAAGATCGTTGACCAAAAAAATATAACAGCTGTGTTTCTCGCCCAGATTGCCATAAAAGAGGCAGGTTTCATATGTTTCTGGAAAGTAAATCTCGTTATTTTAATTGTTGACAATTAGGGTTGTAATTATGTATGCAATGAGTTACTTGTACCTTATCCTTTTATTTATTTTTTTAAAACACCACTTAATTATGTTATGTTTGCCTGAAAGTTAGTAAGTATGCCTGGTGCTCATTTGACTCTGCCTCGCCCTATGGGGTTTGCGAGTGTGATAGTAGGTATTTAAGTTTTTAATATCATGTTCCGGTAATAATTTGCTCTGAAACGTATGCTTAATTTTTTTTTTCGTAATTTGGTGGTTTACATTATTTTAAATACGGCTCTCAATTATGAACATTAATATTTTAATGGCTTAGACTAAAATAAAATAAAATTACCATTTGACTGGCCTGTTAGGCGAGTGGTCAGAGACACTGGCCACGAAACCGAGGATCGCAATTACGAATCCCGCTAGGGGCAAATGTTTCGTGCGATGTACATGGACATTTGTACTCGACTCATGGATGTTTATAAACGTATTTTAATACCTATGTCTATCCGTTTACCAAGTATCCATAGTACGTACAAGCATAAGTTTAGTTTGGAATTAGGGAATTGGTATGTTATGGTTAAAAAATAATAATAATAATGGAATTTGTGAAATTACATATACGATCTTACTATACACGGTTTTATTTCCCAACAAACCCTTGAGTACTACGAGTATAAGACAATAATATTGAAATTATACCAAACAACATATTAATATCCTATACACTATCCAATAAACTACAAAAGCATTTTAACCGCTAAAGTCCATGAATCGCACCCCAAGCCCCGCTATGGAATTAACACAGGCGACTCACGTAACTTGAGCCGATATACATATGCTCTTTATTTCGTTCCATTCGTCGGAACAGGGGTCCACATTAAATTTATGTCATATCCACCAATGCCCGCAACTTCCATGTTGACATTTCGTAAACAATACAGGCTGCTCTTTGTTTCCGATAGAAAATGCCTAATTAAATGTCGATGAAAGGTCGGTGGATAAGTCATTTTGTATATCGAAGTGGGAAATGTCAGACTTTACAATGGATGATGGAAATAATGATGATTGCATCTGTAATTAAAATATCATTACATTTAACTACTACTGTTTTTATATATTTTGTATAGAAAACTTATGACTCAATAGCAAGGAGGCACACGCTTTTCGTTGAGATCGTTATCTCGCTAAAAGTTAAGAAAAAAGTCAATTAATCAAGAAAGTACATTATGATTTCCTAGGAATCATCAAAACCACAAAGATCAATTGCTACAGTAAGTTATCCTCGTTAAGTTATACACATTACAGTCATCGAAGTCATCACAATATTACAAAAAAAAAAACTTTTAATAATCCTGCTTAGAACTTTTAGGTCAACATAGCTGCGTGAGAAGACCATAAAAATTTGTCATAACCTTTTAAAAAACAAACAAAACCTCCTGTGCAAAGCAAAATCGTTTTAAATATACCAGAACCATTCTAATACAGCATAAGCACACAATATACATAGTCTTTTAACATAACACAGGCCATTCGTTAAGTCTAGAATCAAGAAACACCCCGTTACCAGACTATGACTGTCAACTATTCCACAATCGCATCACACCCAGCCTGACCTCAAGTAATTTTATACAGACAAACCCACAAAAGACGTCCTGTATACAGAATCAGACAGTAACAGAACGCCGGTCAACCGTGCCTCGCGGTAGGTTAATCATTTTATTCAACAGTATACTGTTACCCAGAATTATTATTGACACACCAACTGTCGGGGGAACGAGCCAAATTGAATGTGTGATTGGAAAATCAATACGGGACGCCATTATGATGTTTACGTCGGGTGTTGCCGTGATGACTGAATAAAGTTCAGCAGTAAGCGGTTGTGGGTTAAAATTGTGTGACTTATATTCGTGGTGGTCGTGGAGATAAATAAATTATAAATAAATGAAATCTTCAAACTGACACCAATTCTCTAATGCCAAACTAAGCTTATAAGCTTGTACTAAGAATACTAGGCAAACGGATAGACATACTTAAATAGTTTATAAACATCCATGACTCGAGTACAAATGTCCATGTTCATCACACGAAATATTTGCCCCTAGCGAAAGAACCTGCGACCCTTGTTTTCGTGGCCAGGGTCTCTGACCATTCGACCAACGACCTCGACCAACCTGTCAAAGATAGATAGCTGTTTATTCTCCAAAAGCAGAATTCTTTAGAAGAAAGAAAGAACATAGGTATTTATTCTTTATTGCACGAATAACAAATACAGAAATTACCATACAGATGAATACGGTTACGAAGGTCAGATAGGCAGTCACTTTAATGTAATTACGAGACTCACTAAGTCCTGGATCATGGTCTAAGCGGACCCCGTCTAAGCATGGGACATAATACTAGGAAGATAATAAGAAATATTTACTTTATTATATTTACTCAATTCAAAATTAAAACATAAGAAAAATATGAAGGAAGACATCAAACTTAACTAAATTGTGGTCAACAAACCTACAGCAACGAAACAGGTAATACGTTCAAACACTAACTATCTATAGCTAGTTCGCAGAGTATCTACTGAAAATAAAATCTTGCCCCAGAAAATACTTTCGCGACTTATAAAGAGAGATATTGGATTTAGATTCGAATTTATCGGAGTCGCTTCGGCGGTGTCAAAGCGCCCCTCGGGCGATATCAAAAAATTATATCAGAACTTTATCGACAATGCAAAGCTGAGAGCGCGTTTTCAATGTAGCACGTTTATGAGGAAACATGAGTGGAGTAGGAAAGTCAGGCAGAAATTGGGTTTGTAATGTAGTGGATTTTTTTGCTGGATCTAACACATAACAGTGAACCATGAGCTAAAATTGTACTGGTCCCAGTTGTTTTGCTTGACCCAGCATTTCAATACCGAGTTGGTCCCTTGTTGGTCTGGGACCTGGCCCATGTTGATCTGGAACAAAAATAAGAAAGTGCCAACTGTGGTTCTTGCCTAGCATGTCGTAAAAGGCGACTAATGGTTTGCGGGCTTTTGGGTATGTGACTGAGTAGGCGATGTGCTAGCTACTTGTCACTCCTTTTTCACAGTTTTCCATCCAACCCAGCCCACTGTCCCATGTTAGTCTGGGACTTAAAAAGAATATGCCAACTGTGGTTCTTGCCTAGCATGTCGTAAAAGGCGACTAATGGTATATCGGGTTTTGGGTGTGTAGGCGACAGGTTAGCCGCTTGTCACTGCTTTTTCACAATTTTTCATCTAACCCAGCCCGGCTTTATTTTTGGCTGAATGTGGTTGAAGGGGCTTGCTGCTCTTTCGACTCTGCCTACCCCTTCGGGGATTATGGGCGTGATGTTATGTATGTATGTATTTATAGCATTTCAATCTCTAGTAGGGATTGAAATACAACGGCATTGAACCAGAACATGTTGGATCCAGCATAGCTATAATTGTGCAGGGTTTAGCTTGATTGCAGGATTTAGCATTGCAATTCCAAGACAGAAAACAGGAGAGTAATTAGGAAAAAAAAATAATTTATTCCTAAATGCGTTATACACAAGGGGTGCGAGGTTAAACCAGGACATGTACCTCAGAATTTTTTAAAATCTATTCACTAACTTTACGGTGAGAGAATACATCGTGATGAAACCTGCATATTCAGACAACTATGGTGAGTAACCACGACCCAATTTATCTACATAGGTCCATTATCAACGATCGCGAAGGTCACATCGGCTGTCGCTTCAATCTAATTCCAGATTCGCTAAGTCCTGTATCATGGTATAAGCGGGCCCCGATTGAGCTCGGGACATAACGCTAGGACGATGACGATCCAGTACCTATAGCTGTTCTATAATAGACTGATTTAAAAAGTGATTGATGGTTAAGAATATCGGGGTCGAAATATATGAGAACAAAGGAGTGTTTATTTCCCGTATCGCCTGCAACAACGGGACTGTATCGCGCAAAGAGGGTTGGTGCAGAACCGTCTCTGTTACGCAGGCTAACGTTATTTCACGGCGCGTACGTCACGCATGCATATTTCATTGTAGTCAACAACAGTGGGACGCGTCGTGGGAAATCAGCCGCGTTCCGATCTCCGAGGTGAGAACCGATGTAATTAGTTATTTATTACACTTTACTAATATATCAGCGGAGTGACTAACCAAAATTAATGGTATGCATTCGCATATCTATATGTAATTAAAACTAGATGTAAAAAAATGCAAAACGACGAATATGCTAATCTCTTAGCATGAAATCAAACACCAAACTATGTAATTTATTACTACATTATGTACAACACCTTACTTGGTAATTATCTACATCACAGTGTTTAGATTCTATAATACATTTATATTCATTAGAAAATATACATAGATACCGTATATCTATTAATATAATTATTAATAGACTAGATGAGCCTGCGGTTGCCTTCTTCTATAAATGAACTATACAACACAAAAATATGTTTTCAATTCGGACCAGTAGTTCCTTAGCGCGTAGTGATTAGCGCGTTCAACCGCGCTTATCTCTAACTACTGGTCCAAATAAACAAACAAACAAACTCTTTAGCTTTCCAAATTAATATAGAATATTAATTCAGATACTTGATTGATAATTAATTTGACTGCCTCGAAGGCGCATTCGGTAGTGACCCTGCCCCATGCGCCAAGAGTTGTGGGTTCGATTCCCACCCAGGACAAACATTCGTATGATGAATACTTGTGTTTGTTCTGTGTCTGGGTGTTAATATCCAATATTTAAGTATATATTTGTAATACCACTGTTGATTCTGATATCTGTAACACAAGTACTTAAGCTACTTACCCCGGAGTCAGATCAATGTATGTGATGTAGTCGGATATATTAATTGCAATTAATATTTTATTGTAAAGTTAAATACCTTACTCTCCCATGCTCCCCGCCATATGTTTTGTCTCTTTCTCTTTTGTCAAGATCCATTTTTGTTCTAAAATTTGAAAGAGTATTGGTCCCGACATCTCCATATAAAGATATCGATTGTGAAGACTTCTACGTGATTTCAGCAATAAAAAAAAAAGACCAGTGACTTAAGAAACTGAAAGTAACAGACTTACTGTAAAAAATAAACATTTAAACATAGTCACGAACCATAAAGCCCTAAGCCATCTTTTTAATTATACTTAATCTATTATTCCTGCAAACCCATTAAACTAGAGGGCAGTGCTGGCCCATAATAGACCCTAAGCCCCTCACATTCGGTACTAGGAATCATTAATCTCCCACCGCCGATGTGCTAATCTACGATAGGTAATTGAGTAATGGGATTGCTTACGCGGTCGATAGGACCTAGTTAGGATTATATGCATGCTCCTGCCTGGTTGATTTAATAAGGCTATTTAGGGTTAGCGCTTGCACGTGAGTGATAATGGCGATGTATGCTGTTAACAAGCTTGTATTTATCTCTTAACAAATGGAGTTAAGCTTTTGTGATCGAATTATTCAGGTAAGTACTGCTAGCTTTTCCTCGCAGCTCCGTCCCAACAAAATGGTGTTGAGTAAGTTATTGTTACAGGAATTTATCATGTGTTGTGTGTATATATAAAATATTTTAGGATAAAAATACCATAGACCTTTGTCAGGGTCTAAAATTTTAGGCGCGACTTTCGTCGCAATCTGTTAACTAGCTTATTGTGAAGACTTCACAGAGTTACTTTCGCATTTCTAGATAAGGATATTTCATCGAGGAATAGAGTAATATTTTTTTACATTCGGCTAATATATGGACTTATATTAACAAACGCATTGTATTAGTTATTAATGGAAAACAACCTTTGAGTTTTACGTATTACCTCCATTAACATAGCTATGCAAAACGCCCAAATATTCCACGGCTATGCATTTGCTTGTGCTGCGGTTATTTTTATATTTATTGCGCCATCTCATTTGTGTTGCAAATTAATTCCTGAACGCACTTACAGTTCGCCGATGGCTGTGAACACGGCTGAGCACAGCTGACGGATCTCACAGGCTTCATGCATACCCTTACGTACCTACGTACCTCATACTAGCTAGTATACAACTTCACTTATCTGATATCTATACAAGATTTTTTTTTGTATATACGTTAACCTAAACACTTCTGTTTTTCAATTTGAAGATTCAGTATAAAAAAAATATAAAGCCATTAAAAAAAATCACAGTTACAAGTTTTTTTTGTGACCTCATTGCCCTCGTGCGAGTATAGTCGTATATTATTAGAAATAATACTAATGGGACTTAATGACCTTGTGACCCTATGACAAGCGATGTGCATGCGCCATACAGTGTTTTAGTAGGGTGTAACGTTATTTAAGGATCTGTAGATGTTAATTTGTCAAAATATAATATGGTAAAAAAAAAATTGCAATCAATTCTTTTAACTATTCTGCACAAAAAAGTTTTCAGATTTCGTAAACTAAAATTAATGTTGTATACTTAATTATTCGATAACACCCAGATACAGAATATACAAATATCCATCACACGAATTTTGTCCTAGATAGGGATTGAGCCGATAACTATTGGCGCATAGGACAGGGTCACTACCGAAAGCGCCATCGAGCCTGTCAATATAATAATATAATGATATTGCCCAGTCTCATCATCGCAAGCACTTACAACGCATCGAGTGACGTAGCGTCCCCGTTGAACAGCTGACATCTCCCACAGGGTTCCCTCATCCCGGCGCGGCTAACCGACGAGCGTTGTTTTATTTATGCTAATTATTTGGGTAAACTATTTGCACATCGGATAAGTGCGTTTCTGAAATTAATTATTGCAGCAGCACGTGAATATATTATTTAAATTGGTGAGTTCAATGACTACGATGTTAATTCTTGATATTTCTGTTATGTTCCTAGACCGGGTCCGCTTAGCTATTATTCTAGATTTGACAAGACATGCCAAGTGACAAGTTACTAACACCTGACCATCGTAGCCCTTAGATAAGAAAGCAGACAAGTTTGTATCATCCAACCACCCATTGTATGTGTATTTTTCTGTAAAATGCTAACTCTCCAGCAATTGCACGTACAGGCAGATATCCGTAAGATGTTTCGCCTAATTGTTACACTAGCGATATAAATAACATGATATTAAGACAAAAACAATAGCCGAGTAACACGTAGTTCATTAGATTTACGTGACATATTTATCGTGGTTTCGTACTGTGACTGAAAATATATTCTAAAGTATGAACCCTGAATTAGAACATAGGCTAGGTACTTATTTCTTGAAAAAATGTTTGATGTCATAGGACACACGATAAATCCTCTGTAACAAACGAAACTTCGGGCAGCCGTAACCGCGAACATGTGTTACCTCCTCATTGACACAAAGGATCGACGATAAGCTGTCCCCATTATACATATTTTGTCTCAAAACCAAAAAACGGTACTGTACAGTATTTCAAGATAATAGCCTCGTAATTTCGCATTAACCGTCTCGCTTTTTACACTGAAGTGTATTAACATTTTACACTGAATGTGAACAGGGTGAACCCTATTTACATACCATGGAGTCCGAATCGAACAGCACCCCAATTATTATTGATCTCGATCAAATAAACACGGACGTTTTACTGCGGCTACATCAGGGAAGTGAGGCACGACACGGCCTACCCCATTTACAAATGCGGTCTAATAAATATTTCACGTTAGCGGTCGGCTTGTTTTGTCTGACTTGTTATGTGTGCATTTAAGTATTGATAAAAGTTTCAGGGTGGAAAATGACTACCTATTTATAAGTTTATATACATTTTCTGGGTTTGTCTTCAGCTAAAAGTGGTAAAAATAACTTCCTGGAGTTGGATTCTGCTTAAATAGCCCTTCGAGAATAGGGAAGGGATTAATGACACTATACCCAGGTAATTCCAAGACCTAATTTCATTTGAAGATCGTATTATTTAACACCCTCAATAATTTATGGATTTCATTTATTTGCACATAATTAATTTAAATAAAATGTGAAATAGTAAAAGAATTTTATACCTTCCGCTGGCTTCATGTTCTTATGTTTTACTATAATATGTATCTTATATTAAACATACATACAAACATACATTCTCCAGACTGACACACAAATTCCCTAGTTTCAAACTAAGCTTATGCTTGTGCTATGTATACTAGGTGAACGGATAGACATACTTAAATAAGTTTATAAGCATCCATGACTCGAGTACAAACGTCCATGTTCATCACACGAAACATTTGCCCCTAGCGGGGTTCGAGCCCACGACCCTTGGTTTCGTAGCCAAGGTCTCCAACCACTCGACCAACGGGCCAGTCTATTAGTCAATATTAGGTCTATGATACACTTTACTGAGTAGGTATAATCATAACAATGTTTTAAAATAATCATTTTAAATAGCACTATATAATTTGCAGTGCAACGATGTACTTGCACTGCGTAAAATAATATTTTCCTAGATCTGGGTTATCTACGTTAATTTCAAATTCCCTATCAAAAACGCTTAAGCTACTTACTACATACTGTCTATTTCCACTATAGCAACGTATGTGTTGTCACCATATCCCAATTAATTATAATTGGGATATGGTGATATAATCTCAGATAAATATAAATATGAGAGATAATTCTTTCATATTTAATTTATAATTTAACAAGGTTTGTAAATAGCAAATTAATAAATGCACACTCCACTACTCGCTCCCAGCGCTCATTCATCGTCGCCATCGTCCTCTGTGGTCACCATTCAATATGTCATAACAGGCATATCGGTAATGACGATTATTAATTTAAATGAAATTACCAATTTAAAATATCCTGGCTCCTGCTGCATAAACCGATCGCCGGCGGGCTGCTCATTTCCTGCTTCGCTCTCGCATTTATCGCTTTAGCGAACAGTTAATGTGAGACTTCGATCAAGAATATCTGATTGGATACACAATCTCGTTTATTATGCTGGTGCATGCTGACTTTAATTGGTTAGCTGAAATTAAAATTAAATTTAAAATTACTGGGACCTCTGCTCCAATGAGGTAAACTTAACTTTTTAATTTAAATTTTTATAAAACTTTTTTATTTGAATGAATATAACTTAGCTTAGTATTTTACTGCTATAAAGTTAGCTATTTTAAAACAATTTACTGAATTTAAGTCAACAAATAAATTTAATTATCGTTAAAATAATATTTTATAAATACGAAAAAGCTTTATACAGTATATATGACAGAATTATTTGCAGATTCGCTTTCTCAAAAGCCATCTCTTGTTACATAAACATGATCGGCGATGGGATCAGTGATTCGTCGCGTTTGCATCGTTTCTGACCGATTGTTGTAATTGCACAGCCATTTTGGAGATCAATTCGTTTCGTCGGCTTAGGGAATATTTGGCGTGATTATTTATGCCTAGTCCGAGTTCGTGGTATCATACGGATATGATTTAAATAATGACTTAATTAAAGAGGAAAGCTTAAAACGTGCGCTGGATTGAGATATTGATGAGATATATATATTTTTTTTAAATATTTTTTCTGTGGCGATAGTTTTTGTGTGTAGTCCACTTAGAATTTGAATACCTTTTTTATGCAACAAGATTATTTAATTTTCTTGGTAACTAAGTATTCTATGTCAATTCTTGATTGAAACTTATGGAGTACTAAATTTTATCACAATAATTTAAACAAGGTTCATGGAAGCGTAACAGACATACATAGTTACTTATAACATAGTAGGTATCTAATATTAAGTATGGAATAAGTAAGAACTATTTTTGTAATTGCTTTATTATACTTGTTGTTAAGTTACTTACCGTTTTCGTTCACGTTATAGGTTAGGGGTTGGAAATGCAAGCTAAAATATTCATAATGCGGTACATTTTCTTTCTAGTTGATTAAATGCGTTCTTTCATGCAGAATAATAAATGTAGGAATGAGAATCCGTATTCTTGGTCCACGTACCGCAATATACGACTATCGCGAAGACTAATGTTGACATTAGATCTAGTATTCCGAGAAAGTCTGGAGCGGCACTAATTATATCATTTAGCGGACATTTCTTGACTGCCTAATGAAGTTCAGAGTACTTGCACAGTTAGCTATCCCCAAACAGTCGTGCTATTTCGCAGCTAACGTCTCGACTAAATTTGGGCTTTATGTCAACTTCGTTAAGGGCTGTCAGTTGCATTCGCCATGTCACTTGTGTGGTCTACTATGATGTTATGGCTCCTTCACACTGTGGCCGGTGACAAACGACTGTTAACTGTAAGCCTGTGCAAGACGTAATGACTCGAGTTGGTCTTTGCTAGTGATTTGTGATGATGGCAGCGTTGTTGACAATGTTCGAGCGTAATTTGTTTATCTATGATTTGTAATACAATATGCTAGGATAGTAGCAAATGGAAGTACGTGATCTCTGCTTACCCTCATTGGAAAAAAGGCGTGACATTAAATATGTATAATCTATGTAACAACATTACAGTGACAAGCTCGATGGCGCATTCGGTAGTGACCCTGCCCCATGCGCCAAGAGTTGTGGGTTCGATCCCCACCCAGGACAAACATTCGTGTGATGAATACTTGTGTTTGTTCTGTGTCTGGGTGTTCATATCCAATATATAAGTATATATTTGTAATACCACTGTTGTTTCTGATATCCGTAACACAAGTGCTTAAGCTACTTACTTCGGAGTCAGATCAATGTATGTGATGTCGTTGAATATTATATTATTATTATATTATTAATTATTGCAATGCCATTTGGTAAAATTTAGACTTCATACCAAAATGTAACGGTAATCGGTATCGCAGTACCTCCGATGTGATGTTCTAAGTTAATTGGAAAAGAACCTTATTCAAATAAGTCTGTTTTAAAACTTAATGCCGGGTATAATGAACAATACACTTATTAAAATACCTAGTCAGCGTTTTAACATAAAGCGAAACATTTGAAATATTGCTGCTGTAAATCCAATAAAATAATGGTGACTTGCATTTTAACATTGTTGGTTATTATTTAAACTCTATTGTAAGGCTAAGTTAGTTAACGTAATAAATATATCCTCTAAGCAGGTCAAACTATGTAATTTAGCTAAAAAATAAAGTTAAGTATGTACCTGTGATTAGTTGGAAAGTTATGAAATGAAAGTAGTGACAAGTGGCTGGGTCGTCGTCTACACAATACATAGGACCAAATTTTTTATAAGCGTTTAACTTATACTCAACCCTACGATTAAATTTTATATAAGTTCCATTTTAAGATGAAAACTGTGAGGTAAAAAAATCTGTTATTTTTTTAGGTGACGTTTGAGTAATTGAATTGCTAATGAAAACGTTCCACAACGGCCCATTGACTCACACGAGCCGACGTGTAAACTCGCTCTTATTAACGTACAAGATAGATACTTTTCCGTCTGCATAAATCGCTATTCATTACGTAAGCGAATGCTTTACGGGCCAGGATGTCGTGATGAAGGCACACTCTTTAAGCCGTTTGGGTTATTTTTTACAAAGCTCGCTCTAATGTTTTACGGCGCGCGAATACCTCGTTTCCAACATAATGAACGTGCATTATTTACAGTTGGAATGCAAGTTGCAATATTTGTGCCGTTGCAACGTTCGAGGCTGATTTAAATATCGGTTTCCGCATTTTATACACACCTGGGGAAATAATTATTTTGTCGTTATGGGGTCGGACTAATTTTGACGTTTAATTTAGTTTTTTTTAGTCACGCGAGTGATGACTAACGCTATTATTTAGTCTTATCGGACATTTTTGTAAAAAGTTTGAAAATTAAAGCCCGGTTAACTGTTTTCCAGCCGTAATTAAGCCGACTTTTATATTATGGATGGTTTCATAAATTTAGTTGTAGTTCGGTGTAATTTAAGTATTTTATTCTTAAAATATGAATTTAATTTAATTTTTTCACAATTCTACATGTTAGCTTAACTTCATGCTAAAAGTTTTTGAATAAGTTTTATGCTCCTTGAAATCTCTCAGGGGATTGCAGGTGTGATGATATGTATGTAGGATTTGATAAATATCAATTACTACCTTCGCGAGGTAAGATGCGATAAATAAATGAATATCTGTTCTTCTTTTAGATTACTCAAATTCTATATGGGCCGATTACTTGGCTTTGATATATGTATAATTGGAATGAGAAAATATTGTACTACACTGATCAACTGATCAATAATTTACACATTAAAAATGTAGAAAATGTTGATAAAGTCACTGTTCACTAAATAGTTTGTCTATAAAACCTTAAAATAAGCACATACAATATTAGGTTCAACCCGGGTATCAGCCCGTAGCGAAACTAATAAGCACCTTATCGCCAAACCACATCCATCACATTCTACATTTGCCATCACCTGTCAAAATATCTTACCGTATCTCTCAAGATCAGGGGGACGCGTCGGCGGTTTATTATACCTGAATACAATGTAACAAGTTGAAACATGGCCGCAGATAAGATCGACTGAGATGCGGCAAAAACAGAACAGAACTTGTATGGAAAATGTGTTCTGGGTGGCTTTTTGGCGCGCTTTTTAGAACAATGTACTTGTCCAAAATGTGGGTGTGTGTTTAAAGCAAAATATTTTACAAAGAAAGACTGAGAAAATAAGTAAGCTCGGATCAATTAAAGTCATGTATAACTTTTGTAGTAGGTATATTTTTTTGTCAAAAGGCGGTTCCTTATTCCTTTCAAGTTATATACTTAAAAAATCGTCGCCCATAATCCCCTAAGAGGTAGGTACAGTCAAAAGGACAGTATGATATCATCATCTTCCTAGCGTTATGTCCCGTACTTAGACAGGGTCCGCTTAGACCATGATCCAGGATTTAGCGAGTTTGGTAATTACATTGAAGCGAATGCTGATCTGACTTTCGTGAATCTAAGATAGGGGAACCAGACAAATATTGGCTCATGGTTACAAATCCAAAGTTACTTTAATTTGCAGGTTTCATCACGATGTTTTCTCTCACCGCTGCGCTATTGATATACATACATCGATTTGAAAAATCCATAGATAAGTATGTACTCGGGTTTGAACCCGCACCTGTCGGTTATGAGGCGCTTGTCCTTACCATTGAGCTATCACCGCTCTAAAGGCGGTAGTAATAAGTAATAATAATGATATGGACCTAGTTATTTCTAAATAAGCTAAGGTAAGGATTTTCTGCCCACTGTACCTGTAAAAACCCGGTATCTAATACAACTATAGATATATTTTTTTTTCGGGTGAAATCGCAACTAGGTTTCAAATTAATTTTTCGGGTGAAATTGCAACTGGGGAATAACGCAACTAACCCATAAGAATTGGTTTATGTGATAGGACTTGTAATATAAACATTTCACTAACTTAAAATATACACCATGTCAGACTAATTTAGATTTGACTGGCCCGTTGGTCGAGTGGTCAGAGACCCTGGCCACGAAACTAAGGGTCGCGGGTTCGAATCCCGCTAGGGGCAAATGTTTCGTGTGATGAACATGGACATTTGTACTCGAGTCATGGATGTTTATAAACGTATTTAAGTATGTCTATCCGTTCGCCTAGTATCCATAGTACAAGCATAAGCTTAGTTTGGAACTAGGGAATTGGTGTGTCAGTCTGGAGAATTTATTTATTTATTTTAATATACTTACAAAACCAATGAAAAACATTGCTTTTATACGTTTGCTATAACTCCAATATCTACGATATAAATATTCGAAAATTCATTGAATTTGTAAGCATTATACAAAAATATACAAAATAAAGAATATGCTCAATAAGAAATCAAGCACCCCTCTATTGGTAATTATCCGAAATTGTAACTCCCATTCCAAACTGATCAAGTCCAAGTACAAAGTCCTACATCACCATCTCAGTAAGTTCATATTAAAATTCCTTACAGTTAGTGTCAAGACACTCTTAGAATCTTACGGTCCGTATATAAATGAGCGCTCATTCACAAGTTCACTTCCAAATACGCCGTCGTCGGTGTCTCTGAACAGCGTAAATTAGCAACGGACTCTCGCGCAATGCATTTGACATCAGAATGCGTTCGGATGTCTTGTTGCTAGTATGTGAAGTAATGAGACTTCGACGCGAATAAAAGTGACGTTGGATTAGAAACATTGGCAAGTAGGAGTGTCACACGTTTGCGTGGACTGCACGACTGGGTTAGTTTAAATCAAACAAAATGTTCGTCTTACTTGTAAATTTTATCGATCATATTTTTTTTAACAAATTTGTTATATTTTATGTAGAAGGGCTGTAAATTTTCTTAGACAAGTGTTACAATACGCTGCACCATAAAATAGGCTACTTGGCTAAAAAACTATTTTTCTTCGAGGTCTCTTGAATAAGACCGCCAAGGCCTTAATGCTTTTTCCATAAAGTGTATATTTTTAACATGTCCTGTTAGTGCAATGGTTCAGGTTTTGTGTCAAAGCGCACGCAGACGCGCAGGCAGGTTCGTTCCTTGCACAGATCAATTTTACATATTTTAAATTATAGCTGGGAACCTGCCTATACGCATGTATTATATGTATAATAATATGTGTTTATATACTCCGGTCTGCACAATGTCCGGCGACTAGGATCGTGTAAATTAGCAACGGCGGGCATAGACTCGTCCGCGCATTTTATCCGACGTTAGAATGCGCCGGCGCAATCGTGTCCGCTCATGTGAAATAACGAGCGCGCTCATACAATTTCTCGGTAAAGTTAACTATCTCTCTGGATTAATACTGGACTGAGGTTTCCTTGAATAGTCCAGCTGGGATTAGATTACAATCGGAGCAGAATGTGTTGAAATATTTAAGTAGGGGAGGTTTTTTTGGATAAGGACGGATGATACGTTTATTATTTCGATACGATTTATAATGCACTTTGAACTGACTGTATAAAACTGTCAATATATTTATGTAGAATGTACATTAAACAATGATTTGATCATATTTTGTATTTCTTAAAAAAAAAACATTCTTACATTTCTTCATATTATAATAATTTTAGTGGATCTAGATAATTATTTTTCAATTTTGCGACCCCCTTGGGCATAGACAGAAAAATATTTTCACTTAAAGTGTTTAGAATTTTGTCGTTTTCCTTTTGCCGGCGACTCCCTGAGTAGGATTTTGCGACCCCTCCAGTGGTCTCGACCCACAGATTGAGAAACACTGATCTAGATCTACCCTCATGTAATTTTCAAAAACTATACATTTCACGAAATTAAAAGTAAGTACTTACCTATATTCATTCCAAAGACTTTAACTTCTAGTGTACTTGACAGGCCCGTTGGTCGAGTGGTCAGAGACCCTGGCCACGAAATCAAGGGTAGCAAGCTCGAATACTGCTAGGGGCAAATGAGTCGTCTGATGAACATGGACATTGGTGTACTCTAGTCATGGAAGCATATTTAAATATGTCTAACCGTTCACCTTGTATCTATAGCACAAGCTTACGCTTAGTTTTGAACTAGGGAATTGGTGTGTCAGTCTGGAGAATTGATTATTTATTATTATTTCTTAATTTTGTCACAAACGGTAACAAACAGATAAACACAGTCACTAACGCAAATATGATACATATTAGTAACTTACAAAAAGCAGGTTCTCCACCTAAAATTATAAGGAAGATATTCTCAGACAGGAGCCAACAAGGAATCCAGCGTCCCGTAACCGTTTGTCCGTACGCCATATTAATTTGCAACTTGTTGATGATCAGGGTGGCGCGTTTATCGCACACGTCACGGCCCCCTACATTAATCACGTGACCTCACCTCGCATGCACCCAGAGAATAAACGTAATACAGATGGGTAACGCGAGATGTCTCTGGGTATATCTAAAGATTAAAACCCTGACCATGATATAAAATGCAGTGGGTTCTTATTTCTTTATGAAGAAATTGTATGATTAGGGCTATTTGTAATCGATTCAGGGGTGTTTATATAATTATGCTAATGTATTAATTTATTTCAAGGCTGTATGACTTGTCGGTATCTTATATCTTAAGTATAAATGCGTTACTATGCTTTTAGTTTGGTGCTAAAAAAACTGGTTTTCAAGTGTGAAAAATATAATTGATTGAGTAAGTGTACCTATAAATATTAGAGAATAGTTGAAATATTAAAATTAATAATTATGTGCTTTTCGTTACAATGGGTTAAGCTTTTGTAAAACGTAAAGAGTTAAACTGATATTAAATACTTTTAGGTAAAAAAACGTCATGATGACAACTTCTCATAAATATTTAAATAATAATTACTGTTTTATAAGTAACAAGCGTTTATCAAACCAAATCTAAAAATTCTAGCTGTTTTCCAATTAAACCGATTTAATTTAACCAAGTTAGCCCCTTCTGCAACTGGCTTATTCTCTGATGACAATAACACACCCTAAGGTGTAACGCGACGGCTTATTAGGGGAATCTAGAACTTTGGGGTCGGCTTTACCTAACATGGGGAGACACGGCAATACGTGTACACTAACTCCCCGTTCGTGACATCTGAATGGTGCAGGCTAGCTTGCTAAAGTTCTCTATCTATCTCTTTCGATAGACCTAGATTATAGCGTTGTCTAACTTGCGATAGATGGTGTCGATAAATAATTTTGAATTTATGAAAATATTGAAATTTTGTAATATTTTCAACCGACTTCAAAAAAGGAGAAGATTCTCAATTCGACCGAATATTTTGGTTTACATAAACAAATTACTTCAAGTATCGACTAGTAAATAGCCCATCGGGGCTATTTACTATTTTTTTTTTGTTATAAGTAAGATTATCAAAAAATATTTTTTGCTTTATTTAAATTTTAAACTTAAATAATGACAAAGATACAGACAGTTTTTGAGTAAAATTGCGTATCTACAGCAAAAAGGCACAATTATGTTTTTTTCCGAATATTTAAGCACGTGTTGAAGACTGTATCATAAAAATAATGTACCAACTTTGTTACATAATTGCCTAACAAGTGACAAGCTCGATGGGGCATTCGCTAGTTACCCTGCCCCATGCGCTAAGAATTGTAGGCTCGATCCCCACCCAGGACAAACATTCGTATCATGAATACTTGTGTTTTGTCTGTGTCTGGGTGTTAATATCCTATATTAAAGTATATATTTTTAATACAATTGTTGTTTCTGATACCCGTAACACAAGTGCTTCGGCTACTTACTTCGGGGTCAGATCAATGTAAGTGATGTCGTCGAATATTTATTTATTTATCTTTACCTAAAAGGTGAATTTTGTGACTGTGTAGGCGACGAACTAGCCACTTGCCACTACTTTTCCCTATCTAATCCAGCCTAATTTTATTTTTGGCTAAAACTGGATAAAGTCGTTACTTTAACTTGGACTCTAATTACCCCTTCGGGGATTATGGGCGTGATTTTATGTATGTATGTATGTACGTTGTAAAATTGTCATCGAGTTGAAATTGCTAAATGCATTTATAACAAAAAAGCAGACCAATAGTACTATAGCAAAAGCCGTCAGAATTACCAAACAATATTTTAATTGGTAGATAGTTTTAATTACCTTCATCAATTCACGCAATTCAAACAAGCGGCCCTGATAATTTTGTTTTACATTGATTATATTTTAATATTACTGGCGAATTTAGGCAAAGCAGGCAAATTATGTTAATATTTTAACACTGTTGATTTCAATAAAGCATTCATTGGTATTGTAATAATTGTATTGGACTCATATTTTCGACGGGAAATAGAAATATTATGGTGAGCGATTGTACCTCAATGATATCATATACGTCATGTACGAGGGATATGGGTTCAAATCTATAAGTTGTTTTTTTATTCTTTCACCACAAACTTGGATATGAACCATATTTGTTGGATTTCCTTGCTTATGTGTTACGAAAAACAGATGGTCGTTTCATATTATACATAATTACAAAAATAACTAGATTCAGGAGCATGCATGAAATATGACTAAAAACGGGCCAAAACGCAATTAAGAAAAAGTTAGTTTGTATTTTGGAGGAAGAAAAAATCTTTAGTGACACAACATCTGTGCGTGCATCGATTGCTCTCTGGCAGCACTAGCAGATAAAGATCGGTGTATTTCGAAATGTCAACTTATGAGGGGGAATTCGCTATATGAAAAACAAAACCACCTCGGGCTCAAGGGAAATTCGAAGCAGTGCCATCAGCAAGGGTGAACCGTCAATCAGGATTAAAATCTAAAAGATTCGCCGGGAGCGAGTTGACTAATGCTATTTGTTCACTGACATCGGTTATAATTTTAAATTGTTAATTTCCAACTTAATTTAAATCGCCAAGAAAAATTAACGCTCTCATCATCATCATTAACTACAATTTTCTATACATTAAAATTACTATACATCCCAAAGTAAAAATATTTTATACAAATCTATATTTTAAACAAATGAACAATTTTATAGCTGGAAATGGCAAGACAATTCGCTTTATGTAATTGAACTATCACTAAACTATGTACGCCAATAGCCCCGTTACCTTACAAGCTGTAACAAATCAACCACAATAAATGTCCTTACAAACTATAAGGTGTACTACAAGGGACACATCTCGGTCCACAACCTTATATAGTAGGTACATTGTTACATAGACAGTTATGTTTAACCTCCCAAGACGATACGCTACAACGCTCGCAAGATATGGACCATTAGATCCAAACTCAGACGTATTAATACCGGATCATTATTATTAATAAATCAACAAGGAGAGATAATTTTGCCACAACCAAACCGAGGCTAATAAATTTGCTGTTTCGCAATGTTAGCTCGCAATCTGTCTTAGTCTTGTTCCGATTATTGTTGTCTATTATTTTGTATGCTGAAGTAAACATAGACCAAGATATCGCTTTAACACTAATTATTGTATGGTGATGGCATCAGATGGAAATATGGAAGAACATTGTACATTAAACGTTAAAAAATATTTCACTTAAAAATGTAAGTAGGTACATTTTGTTTACAGTGTAAAGTAAAGTCTACAAATCTAATTCTGTTTTAAATTTAGACTTTATAATTTTAAAATGTTGGTTAGAAATTACAAATCTACATAAATTAAAAGAAGAAACGCTTAATTAAATCGTAAAACGCAAAATTAAGACAGATTTCATCCCTTAGGCCTTTCAACCCTAATAACTAATTCAAAAAATAAGCAAATCTAATTCGCTCTCGCATTAGCCACAAATGAAGTCCACGAAATGAAATCGTCCAAGTGTCCAATTATAAATAATTGTGTGAGTCATTAGAGGGCTGTTTCTTTATACACCGTAACTCGTTTACGGGAAAAAACTGTATGAATGGCTTGTTAGCGTTTTCCAGTTGGTCTCGAGAGTGCAGGAGTAAGGTAAAATCGTTAAGGCATCCTATCGCTTGTTGTGGAGGAAGCGGTTAAAGAATGTTTTAGAGACAGAATTCTATAACAAAAAGTTGCTGTAGAAGTGTTAATGAAGGAGAAACGCTTTGGAAAATGCGCAGAAAGTAAGCATTAGCATTATATATTCATAGTAAAGGGGACAGTAATATTGATGATGATTGGAAGTCTGAGGGCGAGAATAGAGAGGAATTTATCGAAAATGGTCACAAACCCATGACTGTACGCATAATTTTCTTTTCAACAAGTATTTTTCATGCGGATATTTGCTAAAACTTTAAATACGGACTGTAAAAGGATAAAATTAGAAGTTTATGTAAACGTGCTCGTTTTCTTTTCAATAAGCTATAAGTATTTACATAAGCGGTCTTTCTTCGGCGATGGTACTCAAACCGTTGAGTTTTTCACTGTGTTGAGAGTTTATTAAAATAATAATAGAGCCGTGTGCCTATAATAATCAAAGGTTCATAATTCCTATATAAAACTAACGTTATCATAATCTTTTTATTGAACTGCTAGGTTAATATAAAGCTAAATTACCACTTACTCGCTATAACTTACGCACTAAAATAAACTAAACTAAACTTCACGCCTATTCCCTAGCGGGGTAGGCAGAAAAAAAAAATACACTAAAATAATTTATAATCAGTTTTATGAAATTTGAAACGAATAAATCGGAGTAACCGTATTTTTTTAGCAAAAATTGTCGCATCTATGGTTTGCACCACCAATTTTGCGACAATTTTTGCAAAACACAAATAATAATCCAAAAAACGCTGTTTCCATTCTTATACGTGCACCCTAAAGAGTGGTCATAATTTTCGATCGTCAAGTCAAAGGGGAGCTAACTCTGTATTATGGGGTGGCGCAATTGGTCTCATACAATAAGATGTAATATTTCTCGCCAGTCAAATACATGGGGCTGTAACGAGGTGCCAATTTTTTCGGCCATTTGGGAAATCTGTTATTCCTGTGTTGTCAACATTATTTGGGTCTGGCGATAAACTTTTTTTATTTGTGACCAAACGGTCTCAGGCCGCCAGTGTGAAATTTTATATTGTAACTTTCGGCTTTATTTTTTTTTGTCAATTGGTTTTTTTCTTTCGAACTCTAATCGATTTTTATTTCAGAAATCTGTAATTTTTAGGAGAAATCTATAAATTCAGATGTGCCTAAGGATTACATGATATATTATATAGGAAGATATGTTACCAATATACGTTTAGCATGTCTATCTATATTGTATATCGGTAAAGGATCACTAGAACAGAAAGGAAGAATATTTAGCCATAATTATACTTATACAACAACATATATATATATATATATATATGATATGACTGGCCCGTTGGTCGAGTAGTTCGAGACCCTGGCCACAAAACCAGGGGTCGCGGGTTCGAATCCCGCTAGGGGCAAATTTTTCGGGTGGTGAACATGGACATTTGTTCTCGAGTCATAGATGTTTATAAAACGTATTTGAATATGAGTGTCTATCCGTTCACCAAGTATCCATAGCACAAACATTATAGGCTTTGTTTGAAACTAGGGAACTGGTGTGTCAGTCTGGAGAATTTATTATTATTATTTATTTTATACCACTTACATCTAGCTTACATTTTTCACAATTTTTCATCTAACCCAGTCCATTATCCCATGTTGGTCTGGGACTTAAAAATAATGTGCCAACTGTGTTACTTGCCTAGCATGTCGTAAAGGGCGACTAATGGTATATGGGGTTTTGGTTATGTGATTGTGTAGGCGACGAGCTAGCCACTTGTCACTACTTTTTCACAATTTTCCATCTAACCCAGCCCAGTTTTGTTTTTGGCTGAATGTGGTCAAAGGAGCCTGCTACCCCTTTGACTCTGCCTACCCCTTCGGGGATTATAGGCGTGATGCTATGTTTGTTTACATCTAGCCATAAAGAGCCATAACAATATGTATGTTGTGACACGGATCTAATAGACTCTTGATTCCAAATATAAAATACTTTTATATTAAATCAAATCCATTTAAGAATTATCTTTAATTTCTTATAAAAAGTACTTGAGAGCAATCTCTTGAAAATGCAGACTTAAGCCAATTCACGGTTGTTTACATAATTTCTCATAATTCCCTTGACCTATAAATCGATACTTGACGCACAAAAGGAGGAAGATAAGTACCAATATTACCAACTTCTCTGTGAAGGTCACAAAAGTTCCAAAGGTCAGATCAATACAATTTGTTATACATGACAAGACTCGACAAATTCTGGGATCATTGTTATAGAATTCCTCAACTAGAAAAGGGACGGGAAACATAATGAAAAACAACAACAAGATTTCCATTTTCTTGGAAAGTTTATTTTTATTGTTAAATTTCTCTTTATCTCTATTACTAAGTTGGCGTCGGTATTTGTATAATTTATACTGTTTTTATGTATCTAAGTAAAACATTTTTAAACCTCTTTTACCTTCCTTCTAAATATCTTGGTGTCGTGATGGATCAGCAATTGTCTTGGTACCCTCATCTGGAGTTTGTAACTAGCCGAGTAAGAAAATTAACGTGGATTTTTAAAACACTCAGATACGTGGCGCCACGGAAAGTCACTGGGCCGCAAAGTCCTGGCAGGAATTTGTTAAAGGAGATATATGTATCTCTGGTACAGTCTGTCTTGGTATATTGTATATCCATATGGGGAGGTGCGGCAAAGACTCGTTTCCTTGAAGTAGAACGGGCCCAACGTAGTCTTATTAAAGTAATGTATTTCAAGAAGATGAGACACTCAACTGAACTCTTATATAAGGAATCTGCTCTACTAACAGTCAGGCAATTATACATTACTCATTCTGTTTTAAAAATACACAGTAACATAACATATAATCCTAATATTATGAGTAGAAGGAGAAAGGATAAAGTAGTGAAAATGCCGAGAACTAAGTCTTTATTCGCAAAGAGACAATTTAATTCCCGTGCAGCCTTTTTGTACAATGTGATAAATAAAGAACTTAACATTCATGGAAAGCTTTATTATGATTGCAAGAAAGTCATTCCGAAATGGTTACAATCTAAGAATTATGAGGAGACTGAAAAATTACTAGAAACCTTGTCCTAATTATCTTGATACTTCCACACATGACACACACACACACACACACACACACACACACGCACACACACACACACACACACACACACACACACACACACACACACACACACACATACACACACGCATACACGCGCACCTACATGTTGTAGATTTACTCTTTGTATTGATTTTGTTAAAAATAAGGTACCTATTGCTTAGTATGTATAGATAAGGAAGAGCGGTGCCTTCTGACACAAGCAATGTTGTGCTTAAAAGAAGGCACCAGTCACAGTTAATTGTATATGTGCCTACCTATTTGGAAATAAAGAATTATTAATTAAAAAAAAAAAAAAAAAAAAAACCCTTAAATAGAGAAACCAGACTATTGTGACCATAGTTACTGATGCACACGAAATATTTTTTAGTGTGCAGTTTTACCGCTGACTGCTGACTGAGTGGTATTTAAATACTTATATGTATATAGATTTGAAAAATCTAGTCCTACGTACCCTGGTTTGAACCCGCACCCCTCGGATATGAGGCGCGTGTTCTTACCATTGAACTCTTGCTACCACACACACAGGGATTTTTTGGTAAAGTTTCGCAATCAGGTAAATACCTATTTGAGATAGATGTAACCGGCCTCTAACTATGTTATCTTTCAATTGTTTTAGAAACGAAAAAATTACATAGAAAAACGTCAAATAAGCAAGTTTATGACAATTTGTAAGATTGGAGCGGTGGTAGCTCAATGGTAAGGACACGCGCCTCTTAACCGAGGAGTGCGGATTCAAACCCCGGCATGTACCTCTAGATTTTAAAAAATCTATGTACATATTTATACCACTAGCTCGACGGTGAGGGAAAACATCGTGATGAAACCTACAAATTCAAACAACTTTGAATTTGTAACCATGATCCAAAAATTGTCTGGTTCCCCTATCTTAGGGTTACGAAGGTCAGATCGGCAGTCGCTTCAATGTAATTACCAGACTCGCTAAATCCTGGATCATGGTCTAAGCGGACCCCGTCTAAGCACGGGACATAACGCTAGGAAGATGATGACAATTTGTAAGATTAATTCCAACGTAAAATTCATGAAGGTTTTGTTATTCACCGTTTTGGGCATTTATAATTCAGTATAGAAGACCCGAATTTATAATTCAGTATAGAAGACTCGATAATATTAAATTTTTTATTTTATAATATATACATAATATAATGCCGATATTTCTGACACCAACAACAATTTAGCCATAGTTATGTTTAAGCATTCTTCCATTCAACCAACAACCCATATTAGAAAGGAAATCAAAAATGTAAATTAGAACATAATATTTGATGTTTATTAATAATTTTGTATAAACAAGCTATGAGCATTTGGTTTTGCTTATTAATCTGGCCCGTTTGAGTATAATGAGCTTGACTGATTGAATGTTATGGGTAATACAATGACGCCAGCTTAGTAAGAACTTCCACACCTATCAGAAGATGAAGAATTATATAGATGATATATATGAGTGTATAGGCTGCTTCGTGGGTCTAATTATGCTGGTCGTTATGATTTTCGATACTGATTATGTGCCAGTGATGATTTTATAGTTAACGGAACTTTTAACTGCCATAATAATGAAGCGCCGTTTGATAACGATGGTCTCATCCAATTGAATCGTATTTGAGTCATCAATTTATCTTTTTATTATGTTGCTGTTAATAGGATCGCTTGATAATCTAATCTTGATATTTTTATGAATCGCGTTAGGTGTATGAATGAATTGAACAGCTGAATAGTATTCGAGGAAATGTTTTCATTATCTCTCGACAAACAATGAGAGCAAACAACTTTTTTTTTATCATTTAACTATTATTTACTATAATTTTTTTAAAAGCATAACAAGGGGTATATAAATAAATATCAGACTACATCACATACATTGATCTAACTCCGAGGTAAGTAGCTTAAGCACTTGTGTTGCGGATATCAGAAACAACAGTGGTATTACAAATATACTTAAATATTAGATATTAACACCCAGACACAGAACAAACATAAGTATTCATCACACGAATGTTTGTCCTGGGTGGGGATCGAACCCACAACTCTTGGCGCATGGGGCAGGGTCACTACCGAATGCGCCATCCAGCTTGTCAAAAATATACCTATAAGTTTAATTTCAATTGGTCACTTTTAGTAAAATTAAGAAAATTCTAAACAGCTTCTATTACATTTTCTATATTATGATTTAGTTTGAGAGTTTTGTTGAAACATATTTTAATAAAAACAAACCATATTTAGTATTTTTTTATATCTATAGAAAATAGAACGCATGTACAAGAGAATTTAGAATTAAGTTAAACTTCAAAATTACTCAAATTTTAAATATCCAGTATTGAATAATATGCTACGATGCAGTTTATGCTACGACTAATCTGGACATAAGCTGATTATCTTATAGGAACTCAATACTAATTATATTTGAACTCACAAAAAGAACGTAAAACATAACATATGATTTTCTTAGTCACCTTACTTGGCTATAATATTGTCATACGCAGATTACACAATCGCCCCAGTGTCCACTAACGAGTGAAATTACACCGAGTCCACACCGACGCAAATAGATTTTGACAGATGGCTTGAGTGTCGGCCTAAAACACTCGCGCGCCGCAGGTGTCGCGACCGTCGGACACGCCCGATGAGAGCGAGTACTACTCTGGTAGGGTTCCGTGTAATATCGTTTTGGGACACAAAGACAGTGACATTTCTAAATAGATTTGGTATACGGTAGATGACACTGTCGATCGTTGAGGACATGTTTTATAAGCTGTAAAATGGATGGTAAATTACCGTGGTGATCCAATGGTACGAGTCTTCGGTTAAATTTTCCAGTCTTCTGAGGGCAGTTGGATCAAAATCTACCTCTACTTCTGGCACTTTCATCTAAAATTTTAAAGTCCAAGTACGTTTTTTTTTTCTAGATAGCTAGCAAACTTTTGTATGATTAAACCCCTGTTAATTAGTATATTTAAACCGCCATCTTCACGATAATGGTGTCCTACATAAAAATCCCGCAATCAGCGTGGATGTATTAGAATGATCTTATTTATTTACGATAACACTTGAAATATAACGATAACGATAATAACGATAATAAACGAAGGGAATGTCTGTTCTAACATGTCCTAGATAGTAACACTTAGATTTTCAAAATGACCGTTTTATTAAGGACGCGTTATGAATTTGGTCAATCGCTTGTATTTAGTTTAGTTTGTAGTTTTAAGTAGACTAAACAGATTTGTTTTGAATAGTAACTGCGTAAGTGTCAAAACTGAAATTAAAAGCCGTATCAAAAGTGTTCAATGATCAACAGAAATCTTAAGAGCTTATTTTGCTTTGAACACTCGAAAATGATTCCGTTTAAACATGAGAGTGGCAGTAACACTCGCTATCAAGCAATTATCTCAATTAATAACCAAATAAATTCAAATCCTAATAAGTTTCGTCAAAGTACAAACCTTATTCGAGAAAACTTTGAGATCCAAAGAACTGACAAAACGTCTCTGTAAGTGCTAAATTTAAGCACTCAGTCTAATAAATTGCTCTACTTAATT
Source organism: Glyphodes perspectalis (assembly GCA_951394215.1). Lineage (NCBI taxonomy): Eukaryota > Metazoa > Arthropoda > Insecta > Lepidoptera > Crambidae > Glyphodes > Glyphodes perspectalis. The sequence goes on along the minus strand of OX596212.1, from coordinate 12,026,620 downwards.
ATGTACCGTGTTTTCATTAAATGTTGATAAAGTAAATAGTGAAATATCATCATCTATCTGATGGTTTTAATTTATTATTAAACTAAAACAGTCATTATTTTCCTGATAGGTATATTTTTAAAGAATTGCCTGTCACCCAGAGACCAAAAAGTATAATTCTTATCATTTATGTTATAAGTTTGATTTTACTGTTAAAAATCATAGCTTTGCTAAAAAAAGTTGTCTACATTAAGTAATTTTATTCTACGAGCAGATCGAGTTATTTATTACTCTCGGGCTTAATTCAAGACCAGAAGCTAGTATACCAACATACTATCTAACAAGCAATATTAGTATGTCAGATTGCTATGAATACATAAACAAATACATTAGCAAAATTATAACATTCATTATAATACCTACATTATTATAATACGGAACCCTCACTCGGTCGCAGTGCAACCAGCATCGTTATTTTTTTGTGTTGCGCCACCTGCCGCGGCCATTACGACCGGAACAGAATCCACCACTATCGCCTCGAATAAATATCATTTTATTTTGATTGCTCTTTCTAATGTTTATACTGCGGTCCAGGCGTGAGTTCTACGTTGACTTTTTGTATTCTGATTTTAGTTGGTTGTAAAAAAATTGTTCGAAATATAATTGTTCAAATTTTTAGTTTACTTGCCGTTGAAATGCTAAATAATTATCTTGTATGGGCTCTTCTATTTACAATAGAGTGCAATTTGGTATATTTTTATTATAACATAAAAATATTACTACTAGGTATTACTAGCAGGTCTGTTTAACCACATTCAGCCAAAAATAAAACTTTCATCAATTTGGAAAGTTGTGAAAAAGCAGTGACAAGCGGCTAACCTGTCGCCTACACAATCACACACCCAAAACCCGATATACCATTAGTCGCCTTTTACGACATGCTAGACAAGAACCACAATTGGCACATTCTTTTTAAGTCCCAGACCAACATGGGACAGTGGGCTGGGTTGGATGGAAAGCTGTGAAAAACGAGTGACAAGTGGCTACCTCGTCGCCTACTTAGACACATACCCAAAAGCCCGTAAACCGTTAGTCGCCTTTTACGACATGCTAGGCAAGAACCACAGTTGGAACATTCTTTTTTTTTTGTCCCAGATCAACATGAGCCAAGTCCCAGACCAACATGGGACATTATACAATTATGGTTATGTTATCTTAATTTAACTTGAATGGTTTTCCTAATTAATGCATGAAATTACAAAGATAATATGACAGTCGCTAAAAACTAATCATTAGACTTGTTAAACTTAGAATCATGATCTAAATAGACCGATTTCGACTATGAACGGCAGGTAGAAATATCCGAAGGTGAGGATAGATTCATATCCGTATCCGTTACTTTTCTCGCTAGGATAATAGGATAAAATGCTATATATAGTAGAATATAAAATCTATTAAATCCTATTCAGAATACTTTTTATTTCTGAAACTCAAATATTTGGTACATAAATATTTATTGTAGTAAGTTACCATACCAATTGTACACTTGCGTGCCAACACCAGTTGAGTAAGAAAATAAAGATCCGTATCCGCGGATCTTGAAAACCAAATATCCGTATTCGGTATATCCGCAGATATACATTTTAATAATCCGGCACATCACTTATTAAAACCGACGGCAACATTAAATACGTTAAAGGGCTATCAATTTCAATAAATTCGCTCCTTATTCATGGCCTACAAACGCTAATCCCATCACACATCATCGCGTATAGGCAAAACGAATCACATTATAAAACTTGTTAGGCCCATAATTACCTCCGCGCTGCTACTCATTGCCTATTTGTCATCTCTTTAATCACCTTTAAATTCCATCTCACCTTTCGTTCCCTTATCACATCAGCTACTGAAGCGAGCTGTGATTAGTGTTGCTAGGGTGTGATACTGTTTATGTATGATGTACCATTATTGTAACTCTTGTAACATTTATTGCACGGTGCGTATTTTTTTTTTACTAACAAACAACACATACGTTAAAAACATTTTTTTTACATTTAACGAAAATGTATTATTACTGAATATATAGGTATTTATATATTCAGTTTGTGTAAATTTCCAGATTACTATTATAAAATGTTATAAAAAAAATATTTACAATTTTATTTCATATAGTACCTACTTAATAAGTAGTAATTTTTATTTATTTGGAATTAAATGTAATGTAAAATCAAAGGTAACTTTGGCGTCGTAAAAACGTAAATTTAAGGTAATATAAAATAGGTGATTCAAATGGGTGTTTTAATTACTAAATCGAAAGAAAGGAAGTCAAGAAACCATTTAATTTATTTCATGTTTCATGTGATATTAAAAAAGTTAGCTCGTACTTGTAGTTAATTTTCAGGTCGATAAATAAAAATATTGTCTTTATTGTCTAATTAACCTACCGGCACAATTATGAATGGAAAATATATATGAAACTCTGAAATGAATTATATGATGACGATGAAGCGAATGAAATGTATGTTTTGATTTTGTGCGCTGACAACACCGACTGTGACACGTTTTCGTAATTCCTCCTAAGTAATTCCGTTAATTAATTTGATTTCGACTTGTTCTCGTTTAGATCGTGAAGCGAGATTCCCTGTGTCGTTCAGTATCGCGTTACCCGATATTTGGGTTACTTCACAGTTCGTGATTTAAGTACGGTTTCTTGTTTATCTCTGTATGCCGATATAAAGAAGTCAATGGCGTGACTGATTGATAATGTGTTTTATAACAGCGGTTTCAATCAGTTCGCTATTTAAGCAAATAAGGCTTCATCGTTCAGATAAAAAATATCCTTATGAGAAAAGAATAAGTCTGTATTTGCATTTAAAAAAATCTACGTTAGTAGTTTAAAAAAAAGACAATGCCACGCTTTGCACACAAAAGGCCGTCAAAAAAATATATGTTTTTAAAATTTCATTAAATTGTATCTAATGTGTAGTTAAGTCAACGATTTTTTAAAATTGATCGCTTCTTATCAAATAGTTTTCGATTTCATCTGATAATAATATTCCGGCAAGTACTAAGTAAGAGGATACAGCTCTAAATCAATGTAGTATGCTATTTAGGTCACAGTAATAATCCAAATGTAGATAATAAGAAAACAAATAAAAGCACATCAAAGTTTATCATAAAGTATCGACTTACTGATGTTTACGATGCCCTATAAAATGATCTTGTAGTTTTAAGTTTGCGACGCCCTCACAAATTGTGTTTTATTGGGCCATGAGGAGTTTACGAGCGAGCAATATGAGGAGTGAATTGGTATAGGAATGAGGAAAACAAAGTTTCTTGTGTTTTAACGCAGAATGGTCCTTTGATGTGGCTAAATGTAGGCAACAAATTTTTCGTCACGTCGTAATAGCTGAAGTGGCATTTGGTCAATTTCTTTTTGTAGTAGAGAGTAACGTGTTTAGTAGTGTGTTACAGAAACAAATTATTATGAAAAACTAACTAAACTTCACGCCACTTCCCCAGCGGGGTTATTATGAACTAGTTAGTTATTTGATTGGTTTTAACAGTAAAAATGTAAATGGAAATTAATTTGTTTTAATAAGTTGGAAAAGTGAAAATGACTCGACCCAATTCCAAATAGACAAGGAGACACTGAGACCAACATTTTTAGATCTGCCTATGGAGTTATTAAAGTATAGAGTGGTCATCAGGTACCGTTTGGATTGAAGAAAAAAAACATTACACATGAAGTGTAGGCCTTTACCTGAATAGCAAATTATTGCGGTTTGTACAAGCTACTCAGCGTAGAAGGTAAAAAGTAACAGACTAAGCTATAATGTAAATCGACTGCCTTGTTGGTCTACTTGTAGCATGCGCCGCCTAAGGACTAAGAGGTCCTGGGTTCAAATCCGGGGTTGTGCCAAAAATATTGTGGCTGGATATTTCAATATTGAAATTACTCAGTAACAGCCCGGAGTCAGGAAGTTGGCGGTTTCATCACCCCCGTGCCAGGGAAAGCATGTGAAGCCTTTGGTTCTGCGCCTGACCTCTCTCCGGTCATGTCGAATTGCCGTCTCACAGGACTATGAGAGTGAAGGAATAGAGAGTGCACCTGTGTTAGCGCACACAGTTGTGCACTATAATATCTCCTGCGCAGATGGCTAATCCTCGTTGATATTGACCGCGCGCCGTGACCGATAGCCGTTAGGAGGACATTAATGTAAATCTAAATAAAAATAGGCGACAAGCTAGCCACTTGTTACTAATTATTTACAATTTTCCATCTAACCCAGGCCAGTTTTTTTTTCGGCTGGACGTGTTTTAAGACTATTTTGACTCTGCCCACCCCATCGGGGATTACGGGCGTGATTAAAAGTATGTATGTATTAAAGTAAACTTAGTTATTATGTATACAAAATTTATTTAGTCTAGATTAAAACCTAGTACATATTTTTTTGTATTCAATCGGACGAGGTTTAATTGTACGCTTGTATAAGGCTGCCTGTCCACCGGAGTGGAGCGAGATAGCGGAGCGGTGAGCGAGTTAAAAATCCACCAATAGAATTGCATAAAATCTCTGCACCTCTAATCTGTGGATAATATCTATTGGCCGATTATTAACTCGCTCATCGCTCTGCTACCCTTCTCCACTCCGGTCGACAGGCAGCCTTAAGCTGTCTAAAGCTAGTCACATTTGATGGCAAAACGAGCCTAATATCGTATCATAAGAAGTAAATTTCTCATCGCATCGTTATAATAACCGTTATAAGCCTATCCGCGTTTTATTATGATCTTTATTACCACCATTATCGATTGAGGCGCCGATTATTTTAGTTTGTTACTAGTTTTTAATATTTCACAAAGCTTTCGCAACATCGTAAACTAGAATAGATCAACATACTTATGTTTATTGCCACTCGTAAAAATTAAGCGATGAAACTTTAATATTTTTGATACACGGGTATTAGTTTCATTTTATAACTACTTAATTAAAATATCTGTGGATGAGCTATTTCTTATTCTAATTAATTTATTTTGAGTTTGTAGCTTCAGAAAGCAAAAATATTCATATTTTTAAAGAGTTTATTTATTGTTCTTATCTATAAATAATAAATGAACAGTTAAATCATTTTCTTAAACACTTTCAATAGGTACTTATTCTAAAGAATAATCGAATATATTTTTAAATATATTCAATATTTTTTCTATTGGCTCAGGCATATTTACCCAAGACAATTTAAAGAATATCGCTATCTATATGAAACTAAGTTAATGTTAAATTTTTTTACGCCATTGTATTTTTTACAGATCCTTTTTAACTTACGGTTTACCAAAAATTGGTACAATTAAGTATATCACTGTTACTAGTCTCAGTTAAATGGAAAGGGCGTAGTAGGATTATTACAATTAACAGTATTATAGCAATGTTCATGACCTATGTACATCTATAGTTTATCAGGTATTCAAATTAAACCTCACTCAAGTGATAGGTATATGTATACATTTAGATAGGTACTACACAACAAAGCTTAGGTATACCTAAATTATAGTTGAATGGAGTAGAAGATTACTCTTGGGTTTATGTACTTGTATTAACGCGAGGTATATCTATATATTATTAATACATGAAGCAAAAACTTTGTACTCCTTTTTATAAGAATTACGCGGACGGAGGAGTAAGAGATTTGGCACCGTTATAGTTTATATAGAGAAGGAGTGTAGAAAGCTTATTTCAATAAATAATGTATTAACAATACTTTAAATAAATAAAAAAAATCAAACGAATAATGGTCGAATTTCGAACAGTTGGCGATCACTCGTAATTCATAAAAGGATAAGTAGCGGTATCCTCGTCTCAATTTACGGCCTTAAAGGCACATAATGGAACTTCAAGGACATTATTATTTTGGAAGCGACGTTCGTTTAGTTAACCCTTTTCCGTTCCATCAATGTCAGATAGGCGGCGAGCGCTTTTCGCTGGTCGTAAAACTTGCAGATTTAAAACCTACCTGGGACATGCGTTCTTATTAAAACGTATTAAAACTGCGAAACACGTACCACAGCTAAGTTTGAACAGTGAAGTAGCTTCGAAAATGTTTGAAATGATTAAGCTAAGAGGAAGGTAGGAACAAATTGTTAGATAAATAAATATAAATATCAAACTACATCACATACATCCATCTGACTCCGAGGTAAGTACATAGCTTAAGCACTTAAATATTCAATATTATCACCCAGACACATCGAACACAGGATCGAATTCACAACTCTAGGCACATAAGGCAGGGTGACTACCGAATGTGCCATCGAGCCAGTCGAGATATATTTGTGTAGCAATTAGATACACTATAAGATGTTTGATTAAATGTCAGAAATGAATATTTTAGAACGTCAATTGATCATCGATATTTTTAACTTCTCTATCATTATATTGTTAACCATTTGACAAAAATCTTACGTAGGTATATTAATGTAACTCTATTACATAAACAGCCGTATCTATTACCAAATATTTTCCTCTTCGTTATTTTTCGACAATAAGAATATCCTATTGTCTACTTTTTCCTTACGAATAACAACAACACCATGACTGTGTATATTCGCACATTCTATAGGAGAATGTGCGAATATATTCGGGGACAAACACATATCCTTGTAGATTTCGCATCAATTTCGCAACTTACATTCGTTACCATTCCGCATTACTTCTCTATCCGCGTCCATTCAGATTTAATCTTCGCTTCTTCCGCGAATATCTCCGTAAGCATTCGGCACCTCCACTGTGCGCGAAGTTTCCACCACACGTCAGTCACGGACGGTGATTCATGCGCCACGCTTGCGTTTAACGTATCGCCCAGTTAATTGGGTGTTACGGATCGCGTCACTCAAGATAATCCTTTAGCGATGCGCTTCTCAAACTTTACAAGATTTTTTATTGGTTGTAGGTTAAGGTTAAAGTTAATTATGCTTAAGCGGAGACGAGGTCTCATTAATCACGCTAGAGAATAGATTAAAATCTGCTTTTTCTTGACAACTTGGTATTAAGGGGTTTTAAAGTGTGTTGGCCTCAAATTCCTATAAATAGCATATTTATATAGTGGCATATTATATAGTGTAAGAAAAAAAATTTATATATTTTATTTTTTGTGAACAATAAAAAAAGACGCACACACAGACAATTTCTTACATAAAAACCTGTCGTCTGGTAGGCAATTATAATAAACACCAAAAAATATTACTTATTTAAATTATGTTATTCAGTTCTTTAAAAAATATTTTAATGCCGTTTTTTTTAACTTTCCGTTATAAATAGTATTTCCTATTTTACTCAGAATTCAATTTTTAAATATTTTATTTCGAATTCTGGTATTTCTTTTAACAATATTCGTTCAATTGTTCCAATAACTTTTATTTTCCTTCACGTACCAGCTTTCGAAACGGCAGCTCACACGTCACTCGAGCCGGCAAAAAAGATGCCGCAATAGTTTAAATATCGCCTCGAAAAAGTTTAACAAGCACGTTTTAACTGTACCCCGATCTCGAAATCTGCATCTGATGCTTGTCGATCGAGACACACTAAAACGCCCATTATTCCACACCCTTAATTGACAGCTTTGCGGATTTATTTTCGCCAAAGGTGAACGCGCAAACGAAACATTTTTTAATTCACGCAATAACTTTGGACTGACGGCGTCGATTTCGACGATAAACGGCATTTACGCGCTAAATGGTGTCATAAAATACTCAGCAGTTTATAAAGGATTTGAATATAATAAGCTGGTAATTTATTGTGAGCCGTAAAGTGTTTTTATCGCGGCCGTTTCATGGAAAATTTTAAATTAATCTAGGTGTTGTCTAGGGCTGTGAGGTACTCGTAACACAGTAGCTGAGCTATGGTTTATTAATGCTAGGAAATTTAATAAGTTAATAAGTCTAATATGGTACATATGGCTAGTACGATGGGTCAAAGTCAAAGTCAAAATATTCTTTATTTATAAGGGTTTCAAGAAAACACTTATATATCGTCAAATACAGATGAAGCTATATGATTCTACCACCGGCCCGCAATGTTGTATCTACCGAGAAGAATCCGGCAAGAAACTCGGTAGTTACCCTTTTCGAAACAATTTATACAAAGGTGTATGAATCATAATTAACTTTGAACCATGTTTTAGTGTCTGCCGGGCCTGTTGCCGTTGCCGTAGTGTTGAAGAGTATCAAAATATTTTTTTTTAAATTACAAACCAAAAACTTGACCCGATCAGCTAATTTAGAACATACACAACATAATAACGGACGATATAACAATTAGGCAGCAAAAAAAAAAAAAAAAAAATATTTTATAGTAGTCGACCTATGTCTTCTATCTATATATCTTGATATTAAGATGTTTTTGCCATTCT